>JAEOAD010002085.1:4985000-5585000 GCA_036365145.1 Orientallactaga sibirica | reverse complement strand
GAACTGGGGATATTACTACAATAGATCTGACCATGTGGTTCTTAGTCTTTTAGAAGGGCTTTGCTGGAGGATATGGGATGATTTGGAATTTCGGATTAGAGAAGCCTTCAATTCTGTCATCAATTCTTCTGAGAGTTTGAAAGACCAGAAAAAAAAAAAAAAACCAGAAAGGATTGGCTTATTATATGGTTTTAGAGAAGAATATGGACTCTATCAGGAAGTGGGCCTAAGGCCAATAATGTGATATTATGGCAAGGAAACACAGTGCATTTTGTCTTTGTCCTTGAAACTTGAGCAAAGTGGAATTTAAATGTAATGTACTAACGTGTGTGGTGGATGAAAATTGTTTTTCTTTTTTTGTGATGGAGGAAAGTTCAAGGCAAACAAACATGACACTGTGAGATGGTTTCTCTTTGCAGCCCTGACTCAGATCTATAATGAAGGAGTCAGTAGAGGCCAGGAAGCAAAAAAAAAAAGTCATGAGAGAGGATAAGGAGGAGAGTTTAACTGGAGGGGATAGTAGTTAAGTAAATAGAGGTATAAAATACTATGGGTTGAAAGGTTTAAGTAGAGTTAAGAGAGGGCATTGGGGAAAGGAGTAATGGAAGTAGCACTAACTAAAACTAAAGACATATGGAAACAAGCCATCTGGAAATCAACTTCTTTGTTAGGTAATTGAAAAATATAATTTGTAAGAAATTTGGACAAAAGTACAATGCAGGTGTAGATAATGCTGCTCTCAGAAGTCACCTATTATAGGAAAACCACAGAGCCAAGGGTACAATAGCTCCCATTGGGTTCTTTTTTTTTTTTTTTTTTTTTTGTTTGTTTGTTTTTGTTTTTTCGAGGTAGGGTCTTACTCTAGTCCAGGCTGACCTGGAATTAACTATGTAGTCTCAGGGTGGCCTCGAACTCTCGGCGATCCTCCTACCTCTGCCTCCCGAGTGCTGGGATTAAAGGCGTGCGCCACCACGCCCAGCTTTCCCATTGGGTTTTTGATCCTAGCAGTCCCCCCAAAACAATACAGTGCTATTTCTTGCCTACCAGATCTAGATAGTAAGCTCCTGTTACTGAAGATACCATGTGCTTCAGTTGTGTGATGCTAAGAAATCGGGCTGTAACTAACTGGAAGCCTCCTCCCTGCAAAATACCATAGTGCTGGAAGGTGCTCTGCAGGCTACTGGGGAGAAAAATCAACAGTCTTGCTCACTGGTAGATTTACCCTGTGTTCTGCACATCCAAACAGCCAGGAAAGATGTATCATGACTTATGAGGATAACAAGCTTCTCTCTGATTGATTTGAGGCCCACTCCATGGGAGGAAATTACTGCCTGTTACCAAAAACTTTGTCAATAGCCTATGATGGGGAAGGTCATAGACAGTAGAGGGAGGAAGGTATTACTATTGTTTGCCTAATGGATATGTTGTGCTCATCAAACTGCCCTGTGAACACTTGTGTTTATGTTCATAAATTAGTGCTATTTTTAAATATTTATTTATTTATTAGAGAGAGACAGAGAATGGACACACCAGGGTTACTAGCCACTGCAAACGAACTCCAGATGCATATGCCATGTGCATCTGGCTTACATGGGATCTGGATAATCGAACCTGGCTCCTTAGCCTTCACAGGCAAGCACCTTAACCACTAAGCCATCTCTCAAGCCCCCTAGAGCTGTTCTTATTGTTATTCAGATAAGCTTCTGTCTGAAGATGGCAGTGACTACTGAGGAGACTTAAATCATCAAAGTGTTGAGTTCTCTATATTAAATGAGACATTTCTGTATGCCCTGCAAGATACAGGTAACATTCAGGAGAAGAATGGAAAGTATGTAAAAGCAGAAAATGAGGAGGAGTGCTTTGAAAAGCTATCTTTTATACACCAGGCAGCTGGTTGCATTCATTACCTCATGGTGACTATCATTACTTGCTTAAAACTTTCACAGTATTGGGCCTTGTTGCAGTTATGTTTACATTGCTGGCAGAAATCACATGACCAAGATTTGGGGGGGAAGGTTTATTTTCGCTTACAGACTTGAGGGGAAGCTCCATAATGGCGGGGGGAAATGATGGCATAAACAGAGGGTGGACATCACCCCTGGCCAACATAAGGTGGACAATAGCAACAGGAGAGTGTGCCAAACAATGGCAAGGGGACACTGGCTATAACACCCATAAGCCCACCTCCAACCATACTCTGTCTCCAGAAGGCGTTAATTCCCAAATCTCTATCAGCTGGGAACCTAGCATTCAGAACACCTATGTTTATAGGGACACCTGAATCAAACCCCCACAAGCCCATAAGCATTTTGACATGAAAATTCTCAATTAATACTAGCTATATCTTAGTAATATTTGAATCTATGAGGAATTATTTGTATATAGTTTTAATGGGATATAAAGTATGATATTTTGGGCTGGAGAGATGGCATAGTGGTTAAGACACATGCCTGCGAAGCCTAAGAACCCTGTTTTGATTCCCCAGGTCCCACATAAGCCAGATACATATGGCAATACCTGCGTCTGGAGTTTATTTGCAGTGGCTAGAGGCCCTGGTATGCCCATTCACACTCTTTCTCTCTCTGTCTCCCTCTTTCTGTTTCTAATAAATAAATAAATAAAATCTTAAAGTGTGATATTTTGTATTATACATGATTATTGTATCTGCTTTGGTAAAAATTCCAGTAAAAATCCCAGCACTCCAGAGACTATAGTGAATTCCAGGTCAGCCTGGACCAGAATAAAAACAAACAAAAAAAAAAATTCCAGTATAAAGGTATCACAGAATAACTTAATAACAGTAATGATTATTGACTAATATCCTTAATTTTAGGATAATTTTTAATTACACATAATGTTTATTAAGCCATTATTATTTGAAAAATAAAAAGATCACAAATAAAGGCAAAAATATTTTTTATTATAGCCCTTAATCCACAGACAAAAACTGAATAGTTTCACTTTTACCTTCCAAGTATATAAACAAGTCTTATGGCAAACTCTAAAATGGAAACATACTGAGAAAAAGAGAATATGAGAAAATGTGAAGTAAAGGACAATAAAACTTGAATTAGTTTAATAACATACTGTTAATTGGACAGAAAAGCTGCTATTTGTTTAGTTCCTTATGAGTAATCACAAAATAGCTCACACAGCTTCTACTAAAAGGTGTGCATCTACCAGGAGTGGTGGCACATACCTCTAATCCCAGCACTCAGGAAGCTGAGGTAAGAGGATCACTGCAAGTTTCAGGTCAGCCTGGACTAGAGAGAGATCCTACCTCAAAAATGAAAACAAAAAAGAAAGAGGGAAAAATGAAATGAAAGGCATGTTACCATTGGACTTGTGAATGTGTGCTCTCAAGATTGAATTATTTCCTAGTCAGGGTAAACCAAACAAGGGAATTGAATATATTTGAGGCACAGAACAAATTAAAAATTGTCCCAGTTCTACCATGATTTATAACTACTCCATGCAATATGGCCAGAAATTTCCATTTATAAAAAAGAGACAAGTTTTCCCACTAAAGGCCTTAAAATACATTTCCATCTTCTGTGTATCTGAGAGTTTACTTCATATAAGTATTATTCCTTAGGAATTAAGGCTCTGGATTATAGTAGTCTTTGTTTTATAACTTCATATAAAACTTCTCTGCTTTCAAAAGGAATTTTCAATTCCTTCTAAGTAAAAGTCAAAATAGCACAAATATTAGTGTAGATATACAAATCCAAGAAGAGAAAGACAGGTTTTTCACTGAGTTTATCTACAATGAACTCCTACGTTCAATGAACACTGTTCATGATACAACCACTTAGGATATAGTCCTGTATTTCAGTAGCTGTCGGCACACTCTCCTCATTGCCACTTTCATCTCTTGATTCCTGAAAGTGTAGATCACAGGATTCAGAAAAGGAGTGAGGACTGCATCAAATATGGCCAGAAACTTATCCAGGTGTGTAGAGGAAGATGGCCATGTATAGACAAATATCAAAGGACCAAAGAAGAGGATGACCACAGTGACGTGAGCTGACAGTGTGGAGAGAGCTTTGGAGGAGCCACCTGATGAGTGTTTCTGAACAGTGACTACGATGACAATGTAGGAGATGATCAGGATGAAGAAGGAGCCCACAGAGATGAATCCACTGTTGGCTGAGACCATTAATTCCAGTTGGTTGGTATCTATGCAGGCAAGTTTGATAAACCTTGGTAGGTCACAGTAAAAGCTATCTAACACATTTGGGCCACAGAAAGGTAAATTTATTACAAAGGCCAATTGAACCCCAGAATGCATAAGGCCAACCACCCAGGCAGACACTAAAAAGAAGACACACATTCTTGGGTTCATGATGGTCAAATAATGGAGAGGCTTACAGATGGCCACATATCTGTCATAGGCCATGGCTATGAGCAGCACTACCTCCACACCACCAATGACATGGATAAAGAAAATTTGAGTGATACAACCTGTAAATGAGATGACTTTATGCCTTCTGAACAGATCATAAATCATCTTTGGACAAGTGACACAAGAAACACCTAAGTCAATGAAGGAGAGGTTGGCCAACAGAAAGTACATAGGAGAGTGCAGGTGAGGGTCAGAAGCCACCGTGAACACAATGAGGGAGTTTCCCGTCATGCTTGCCACATAAAACATGGAGGAGAAGACAAAGAGGAACAGTTGGATATTCCAGGAGTTGGTGATTCCCAGGAACACAAACTCGGTCACCACAGACTGATTCCCTCCTTCCATTGGTTTTGTTGACAGTGCTGCCTGAAGGAGAGCAGAGTAGCTGTAAATTATAATTATGTTAACAGAAGGGTGGAACTCAATGTTATGAAAGTCTATTTGTACTTTAGCTTAAAGACTAAAGAGCAAAACATATATGAATAAGTGCTATACATCATTACTCATCAGGTAATAAAATTTAAACAGCACACATCACACTTCTTAAAAGCCTTGACCAAAGGGTCAAAAGATAATATGTATGAAGCAGCTCTGCAATCAGAAATCCTTGTACACTATTGTTGAGCATACAAATTAGAACATCCACTAAGGATTAAAAATAGAAAAATGAGGCCTGGGGAGTTGGCTTAGTGATTAAGGCACCTGCCTGTGAAGCCTAAGAATGCTTGTTCAAATCTCCAGGTCCCATGTTTAGCCAGATGCAAAAGTGACACAAGCACACAATGTTGCACATGGGCACAAGGGGACACACATGTCTGGAATTCGTTCACAGCTGCTGAGAGGCCCTGGCACACCCATTCTCTGCCTCTTCCTCTCTCTCTTTCTCTCTCTCTCTCTCTCTATCCCTCTCTTTCTCTCTGTCTCTCTCAAATAAAAAAAATTAAATGAAAAAAAGAAAAATACAAAAATGGGTCTATGTGAGAGAGAGAGAGAGAACATTTACCAATACCACTTTTGAGGGGATATAGGCAAAAGAATAACACCACTAACTCCAAACATCCCCTCATTTTCATTGCAGCATCACTTATAGTAAGTAATATATAAAAACATATTCATCAGCCTTTAAAAATAAAGAGAATCCTATGTTTTGCAATAATATGAATCATCTGCAGGTCATTTTGCTAAGAGAAATTAAAGTAACAAAGTCAAAGACTGGAGAAACTCACTTATATGATGAATCTAAAGAAGTCATGCTAATAGAAGTTGAGAATATTATGGTGCACCAAGCAAAGATGAAGTGTGATGGGAAAGTAATATGAGAAAACATTGGTCAAAAGACTCAAATAGTCTATCAAACTGGATAGATATGCATCAAGGTGATTATAGTTAAGAATAATAGTATTTTGTATGATTAAAATTTGCTAAGAGGGGCTGAAGAGATGGCTTAGTGGTTAAGGCACTTGCCTGCAAAGCCTAAGGACTCATGTTTGACTCTCCAGGTTCCACATTAACCAGACACATAAAGTGATACAAGCACACAAGATCTCACATGTGCACAAGATGGCACACACATCTGGGGTTTGATTTTAGTGGCTGGAGGCCCTGGCATGGCTATTCTCCAATTTTCTCTCTCTTTCTCTTTCTCACTCTTGCATTTAAAAAGGCAGTCTGGGCTGCAGAGATTGCTTAGTAGTTAAGGCATTTGCCTGCAAAGCTTAAGGGCCCATGTTCTACTCTCCAGATCCCATGTTAGCCAGATGCACAAAGGTGAGGCAAGCACAAGATCTCATATGCCCACTAGGTGGTACAAGCCTCTGGAGTTCAATTGCAGAGGCTGAAGCCCTGGCATGCCAATTCTCTATCTCTCCTCCCTCTCTCTGTTTCTCTCTCTCTAAAATAACAAAAAAGACAGTCTGGAGCTAGAGAAATGGTTTAGCGGTTAAGGCACTTGCCTACAAAGCCAAAGGACCTCAGTTTGATTCCCCAAGACCCACGTAAGCCAGATGCATAGGGAGGCACATACATCTGGAGCTCGTTTGCAGTGACTGAAAGCCCTGGAGTACCCATTTTCTCTCTCCTCTTTCTTTCTCTCTCTCTCTCTCTTTCCCTCTCTCAAATAAATAAATAAATAAATAAATATTTTTTTAAAAAGTCTGTTGAGCTTGCCTCAAAAAAAGTTCTAAGAGAATAGATTTTCAATGTTCTCAAAGAAAATGAGTACATAGTGAATATATTTACCAGTTTATTTAGCTATTTCACAATGCATAGATAAATCAAACATCACATTGTACATCACAAGTATATGCCATTTTTATTTGTTAATTATAGTTAATATAGCTGGATATGCAGAAACACCTACTATAATCATAGATTTTGAAATGACTACGCAAGGAAATCAGTTGCAGTGTTGTAGTCTTGTTCTGTTCCATATAAGGTCTCTTATTTAATATCCCTCTGCTTTCCCCCAAAGTGGGTACAGTGATGATCATAATGACAGAAAATACTGGTCAACATGGAAAATAACATTTCAATCCCAAATTCCTTTATTTTTGTTCCAAAACATATATTACATTTTATATTAGTGTATTATATTAGTTTAATTGTTTATAATTATACATATTATATATTCATTTCTATATATCCTGGCTTAGTCACACAAAACAAGCCAGCTTTACACTTCAGATTTCATTCTTACAAAAAGCTCTTCTATTCCACTTCCCATCTCTGGAAAATATCTAACTTCAAGATTCATTAAATGTTTTTAATATTTGGTCTTTATATTATTATAATTTATTTTACTATTTCATGTTTTAACAAACTAGTTGCAAGATTAACTTATCAAATATGACTTACTCATATTTGCAGTCTCTGAAACAAAAAAGAATTGGTCCACACAGAGACATAGGTAGATGATCTTGTCAGTTACCAGTCTGTATCATGCTCAGTAGAGAAATTATGTTTAGGAACATCTCAATTTTGGAATCTCTATTATTAATTTGAAAAATAGCAAAACTTTGCATATCAGGAAAGCATTGGTCCTTGAAGCACTATGGGTATGCAAGAATAACTTCTCTAGAGTCCTTGATTCACAGAAAACTTAAACCTCTGACAGGAACCAAGATGTAGGAGAAATCATTTTTCTCAATCCTTATATTATATTTTATATATCATATATTCTCATATTGTATTGTAGTTTTACATTTAAGTACAGAAGGAATATAGCAAAGTAGGCAGAATATGGGCTTGAGATTCAGATAAAATTAATAGCTTGGTTTAGCTACTGACAAGTTACCCTAAAGCCCCATTTTCTTTATCTATTGAACAAATTAAAAATATTGACCTCAGCTGAGCCTAATGGCACATGCCTTTAATCCCAACACTAGGGAGGCAGAGGTAGGAGGATCACCATGAGTTCAAGGCCACCCTGAGACTACACAGTGAACTCTGGTCAGTCTGGGCTAGAGTGAAGCCCTATCACAATAAAAAACAAAAAAAAGTATGCTTTTACAACATTTTATTGGCAGATTTCATACATGTGCCTAATATATTTGATCATAATCCTTTCCCATAGATTTCTCTTTCTCCTCCCCATTCCCCTTCCACTGAATTCCCTCTTCTTATCATCTAATTTGATGTCTTTTTTTGCCTTCCTCCATAATTCATGTTGTGCACATAACACAGCCACTGTGAGTTCATGAATATAATGACCAAAAAATGTTGTCTTTTTTGTTACACTTTAGGAATAATTAAAGATCATAACTATGTATTCAGTATGGAGATATCCCATATTTACATAACCAATAAATATTAAATTTATTTTCTTTCAATTGCCCATGATACTGATGAAAATAGTAGTTGAATGAATAAATGAAAGATGGTATCCTCAAGCAGAGAACGCAAAAACTTAGTACCTAAAAGATATTTTAAAATTTATAAACTACTTCTTAACAAAATATATTTCAAAATATATTATCTCTTATCCAATAATAGATTATAATACTCAGTTTAGTTATCCAAATATAACTTTCAAATAAAATTTAAATGTATTTGCTCTCAAAGAACATGGCATGTCTCCTCAGTGTTTATAATGAATGTAATCATTGTTTTCCTTCTCAACTAGATTAAAACTCCCATGAAGTTAAGGATATCTGTCTTCCATATAATCTACTCCCAAAACTCAGAATCATAACTACATCAAATAGACAAATACTTGCTAAAACACAGAAAAAAAGATGTATTTTGGTGATCTCAAGCCCGAATAAAATATATGTGATTATAAAATCAAAGAAGAAAATAGACTGTTCAGTGTTCTAAAGTGACAGAGAAAATATAAAATAAAGTAAAAGATAATGGAAGTGGAGAAAAATTGGAGAAAAAGAAAGAAATGAGGTTAAAGCTAAAATCTAAAAATGACTATGAAATTCAAAAAGTATTTGTATGATTATGAGCAAAAGTTTACTTCAAAATTAGAATCTCCAAAATTATAACAAATTATAGTACTATCTCTCTAGGTATTTTTAAGTTCTAATACTGCTGGTGAAGGCATTCCCAATGAGCCTGTGTTCACGGTGAAATTACTTATCTTTAGGATCACCAACAAATCCCCCAAATCTGGATAAGAACCAGAAACTTTTTAAGTGAGGTTAAAGTAGAATGAAATATTAGGGAATATAGAAACAGATAAAGTTTAAAACATTATAGATTTAAATTCAATTAACTCAGAATCCAGATAAATATATAAATTTAAGCCCAGAGGAAAAAAATTTACATAAAGAATTTTAAATGAAGTGCTGAGGTTATATTGTTTACCTAGAAGTGACAAACATCCAAAGAGGAAAAAACTCTAAAGCTTGACATTTAAAACCATTTCTCTTATTAGATTCTCTTATAGACTAGCTGTGCTTTGAAATCATTTTTCTTTAGCAAATAATTTGCATTCATTTGTAACTAATGAAATATCCACAGTGCAAAAGACCAGATCTAAAATTGCCTTGTGTTATAATAAATCCTTTTTTAACCTTTATAGAGTCCTATATGGGTCCTATGTACAATCCTCCAAGATATTTCCCGACACTTAATCTTTAAAGATGAAGGAAATATTTGGCAATGAGGTTCTTAATATAGAGTCATCAACTTCATTGTACCTGTAGTCATCTCCTAGGTTTAAAAAAATTCTCATTTAATTCATTATCTTTGTATATTTCTTCCTCTTTTAAGAAATAATTTAAATTCAGCACCACCCTCAGTTTATACTTTCCAAGTTGTCACAAAACCCATTTTATACAGAAGTAAATCAGGACCATTGAATTTAAGAATAACTCTATTTTTCTTATTATTTTGGAAAATATAAAAATTATAGGTCCTTTAAAATACTTATGTATGTAAATCAAACAATAAAGACCCCATAACTTTGGGATTTTAACAGTCAATAAACAGTATGTCTTATAATACTTTTATAACACTCTGTTTATCTTTCTCACTTTCTTTCACTCCAAGAAAAATTATCTAACATTTGTCAAACTCTTTAAACCCTTCCCCATTCCAATTTGAAATTCATAAATAAAATTAATGCAAACACTAGTTATAAAGCACAGGGGAACATGAATGGTAAACCTAATTCATGTGGCATGTTAAGTATCATTCTCTTTTGAAATTGTCCACATCACATTGAAAAATGACATTACATTGGAAAGAATTTTGTAAGCATTGGATTTTTTATTGCCATTTCAAATTTATTCTGAAAAAATATCTATGGCATTCTTCCATCTCACAAACTCAACAAGTTCATAACAAATCTGCCTCTAGTTTAGAGATGATGATCCACTTATGTTCATTTCTTGAAAAGCTAGTGGAATGGACAATATTCTTCTCACTCTCTCTCTCTCTCTCTCTGTGTGTGTGTGTGTGTGTGTGTGTGTGTTCAAGGAAGAGTCTCACTATAGCCCAGGCTGACCTAGAACTCATTCTGTAGCCTCAGACTTGCCTTGAATTCACTGTGACCCTCCTATCTAAGCCTCCAGAGTCTTGGGATTAAAGGTTTGCTCCACCATACCCATCTGTCCTTTATTTTTAACTGTCATCAAATTTCCTTATTTTTTCAAGTGCTTAGATGATGAAATCATTTATGCAATCATCCCTGAAAAAATAAAAACAGCAACCTATTCTAAAATTCCAAGTATTACAAAATTTTTTTATGTTTTATGGTGTCTTGTACATTCCCATTGGTATAATGTGGTTCTAGTTCACAGTCAAACTCAGTTAACCTTTTTAAATAAGTCAATGAACATTTTTATAATTATTCTCTTATGATATTCAATTCTCATTCCTGCATACTTATCTATTTTGCTTTAAGCTTACCTAAGCAGTTAGAGTATAACATATGCTTGTATCAACCTCAACAGACTCATATGTAAAAATAAAGCCACTATTCTCATTATTCAATTTAAATCCATCCACCCATTTTACCTATATAAAAAGAACAGCACCTTTGCAGCCTGAGATGCCTGTTTTCTCTAACATGGAGTGCCAATAATAACCTACCATAAGAAGATATGAATCTAATTCTACATGCCTCAAGAGACCAGTAAGAGTTGCTGAAAACACATGATAGTTGGAAGTGTTTATGGTTCAGGGACTTTTTCCCTGGAGGACCATTTGATTTGTCCAGTGCAACTAAAGGATTTTTGATCTCATTATAAAATACTAGAGAAAAAGAGGGAAAAAAAAACAGTAAATTTTTCTATTGTTTTACCATTTTGTTTTAAATATTGATAATTGATTGCAATTAATCCTTAAAATATATAAATAGCAACTCAAAATTAAGTGTAAAAAATGACTTGACTGACTCCAAAAAGAAGTATCCTATTTAATCACAGCACTCTGGAGGCAGAAATAGGAGGATCAATGTGAGTTATAGGCCAGCCCAGAACTACAGAATGATTACTAGGTCAGCCTGGGCTGCAATGAGACCTTACCACACACACACACACACACACACACACACACACACACAAACTGTGTCCTAAACCTTTAGTATATTTTAAGAAGTAAAAGAATATTTGTGAAGCATTTACTTTATATGAAATACTATACAATTATGTATGTGAACATACATTTAGCTATGCAGAAGTTCATGCTGGTAATTAAGACTTAGAAGTAAATGAAACAACTGAAACATGAATCACTTGATAGGAAGTTATAGAAATTGTGTTCTATTCATAATGTCAAAATCCTTAGAGACATTGAAAAGAAAGTTCAGATACTAAATAAAAACAACCATAACATGGTACTCACGTAAAAGTGGATAGAAGCCAGGCATGGTGGTGTATGCTTTTAATGCCAGCACTTGGGAGGCAGAGGTAGTGGGATCACTGTGAGTTCGAGGCCACCCTGAGACTACATAGTGAATTCCAGGTCAGCCTGAGCTAGAGTGAGACCCTACCTCAAAAAAAAAAAAACCCAAAAACAAAAAAAGTGGATAGGAAGCATATAGAATATTGTTATACATGTAAATATGCATGACCTGGACATATATACATTTTATCAGTAAGAAGTTTAGCACAATAAAATTTTTAGGAAAAATGGAATTATACTGACTTTTCATTTTTCAGTCAAATGCTCTACCCCTGAGCTATACCCCCTGACTTTTCATTTTGTACATTAATGTCAGTCAAGACTCTGCAGGCACAAAAAATGGATCACCCTAATTAGGAAATTAGAGATCATAATAAAGGCACAAAGAGGTGCTGAGAAACATCGGAGTGAAATTGGAGGGACAAACAAAATTTATTCTTGTACTCTCTCCACAATTGTCTTTTATCCAAGAAACCAATAGTGGTAGGCAATATCAGGGTAAAAGAAATTTTTCTTCCTAGCATAATAATTATATCATTGTTGTAGCAGACAGCTTCAGGTTCGCTGAGATGAACTTCCAGACCAGGCACAGTTATGGAGGAAGGGATATTATTTATTGATGCTTACAGATCCAGGGAAGTTCCATAAAGGCAGGAGAAGCAGCCTGCTCTTCACAGGGCCAAACAGAGAGAGAGAGAAAGCCAACCAGCCACCATAGCACACAGAGCAAAACAACAGCCAAAAGGTCACACAGCACACTTCAGGAACTCCTGCTAGGCACATTTGCATATCTTTACAATGGAATCTCAAACCATCACCACACCTTAAGACTGGCCCCCAGTGACATTGCCTCTAGCAAGGTGATTGCAGATGCAAACTATAAAGTAAAACACTGAATATATTGGGGGACATATATTCAAACTACCACAATTGTACAGTGATTTAAACCCAAAGTACAATCCTCCATTAGTGCCTTTCATATGAATTATCTAGGGAAAAGTAAAGGGAAAGAGCATAATTACAAAACACAACTGCTAATATTCATGCTTGTATAGTTGGTCATTGGGCTTTTAAAACATTTTATCCACAATTTCCCTACACATATATAATGTATTTTTGTCATAATCCTCTCCCATTGCCTTCTTTTGCCTCCCCTCTCTTGTCCCCTTTCCACTGAATCCCTTCTTCTTTCCAACTAGTCCCTCTTCTATTTTGATGTCTTTTTCCCTCCCATCATCCATGATGGAATGTTAATGAGCCCAATATTGTGCGGGTCTTGTAAGGAGGTTTTTTGATATCACAATTTCCCTAAGATCATCTTGTCTTCCATCAGCTAGGCACCAAGTATTGAAATACATGAGCCTATGAGGGAAATTTCCCATTCAAACTACAAGCTCTTAGTGTTAGCTAGGGCACTGAATGAATTAGTGGATGGGCAGGTGGGTGGATAATGAATGAACAGATTCATAAACAAATGGAAGGGAAGCCAAAATGCAACTCATCATAAAAGAGGCCTCTAAATAATTATTAACTAGGTATTATTAGGAACACAGGGCGCCTATAATGACCACACTTCAAAAAAATGTAAACTTTATAGAAGTCATATATTTAAATAAAAATACTTGAGATACACCTAATGTATTCTTTAACTTTGTAGATTAAAACAAATTTCTTCTACATGTAAATAATATAGTAATGTTTCCAATGGTTCAGACATAAGAAAACATCTTCATGTATATGTTTTATATATATATATAATTTTCTGTCCATGTTCTGGATGCAGGGATGCAGTTTTTGGAGCTCTACAATTTTGATACTAGGGTAAGCCAAACAAATGCTGAGCCAATTATCATGAGCCTGGATGAAACTGAACTGAAGGAGAAATTAGAGAAGAAAAAGGAAGCCTGGAAATGGCACATTTCAGCCAAAAAGGAAAATAAAAACAAAGCAAAGTTGTTAAATGTGTATGAGAGACTGCCAGGTAAAATGGTGGACTAAAACAGCCCCAGTGTTATCAGTGAAGGAAGTAAATAACCAAAAATAACTGTTGCAAAAAGGGAAACTGAAGAAGAACCTCAGAACACAAAGAAAAGAGAAGGGGGAGTGTAAGGAAAGTGTAACAGAAAAGCAAAAGAGAACACCAGATTTGATCTCTACAGACAAGACTGTTTATTGAGAGAAACAGTGAGGGGCCTCAGCTTTCCCACAGGATAAAGGCTGAATTACCAGGCCAGGCTGGGGTGCAAGCTTATAAGAGGGATCCTAAGAAAAACAGACTGTACCAGCTTCAGATCCAAGGGAAGTAGAAGATAAGGAACTGTAGTTATTTGTGTCCTTGCTCAGAATAAGCTTTTTTAGCCAAATTGTCTAGGGAGGATAATACACCAGACAGTTTCTGTTCCCTCAAGGTTTAGTTTAGTTTATCATTTGGGAGTAGACAGGCCTGTCAAGGCCATGCTTCTGAAGCTTTATTGCTTGTTGGTCTTAGGGATAGTTATTAACTCTTTAGTTCAATTTAGTTTTCAGGGAAAGCTACTAACCCTTCAGTCCAGACTCTGGAAGAATGAAAGAAATTGGGGAGAACTGGGGGTGAGTGGGACATTTTGGAGATGACTGCATGGGCCAGGACTGGGGTCAAAGACTTGTTGGGCCTTTCTAGAAATGGGCTGGACCTGTGAGGAGGCTGGCCAGGGACCCTGGGCTGTGGGGTTGCAGCTGGCCCTATCACAGGGAGTCCCTGGTGACAGTGACTGGCCTTCCCTACATTGTAGGTTGTAGTGTCTTGTTATCTCCCAGAGTGGGCAGAACTGACAAGGCCCTCCCACCCCCACCCCAAAAGGCTCTGACCATTCCATAAGTGAGACTTTGCCCCCCACAGTTCCTGACCTTGTGGCTAGCTGCCCAAGAGACCCTGAAGTGGCTGAAGTCACAGTAGCCTTCTCACCCCCCACAGTTTTGAAGTCACAGCTTTCTGTTAATCTCCTCTTCTGCCCTTCCCCTTCCCTTATCCTTCTCCCATAGCTTTGAAGTTACTAGTCCTTCCGCCACCTAGATAACAGCCCATAAACTATGCATCCAATTGCCATATAGTCTGTATGTGCCATCTCAACCTTCCCCAAGTGTTTATAAACCTACTCCCCTTTTGAATAAATGAGTGCTGTCCATCAAATGGTCTCCTGGGTGGTCATTGCCAGTCATGTTCGTCGTTGCACTCACCCACTGCTGCAGGAAGGACTCTGCTGCTTCCCTCCCAACTCCTCCCTCCCTCACCTGGGACATCGGTGGCCAATGACTCCGGGAATGGTAACGGTAATGGTAAAGACCCACAAGACTCATTTCCAAGTACTTCAAGATGGGGGTGCAGTATATTTCTTTCTCAGGGTGTCCCATGCAGTCCTGTGGAAGTTGGGGCTGATATTCAGTGGCCATGAAGAATTCAGTGACTTGCTGTGAAGCAGAGGCATGTATTCTGTCCAGGAGAAATTCAGTGAGGCATCTGAGTATGCAAGGACCAAAAGAAAGAGTGAATATTATCATAATCAGGGGAATAAAGTACATGTCAGAGACAGGATACGTTTAACTTGAAGAGAGTAGAGCTGTGAGATTTCTTAACTTACAGCAATAAATATTTTAGTTGGTCACAGAGAGATGTCAGGTCGCCTGTACAGAAATAACATTATTGGCCATTAAAAAGGCTAATACAGCCCAAAATATTGTTGGTTCTGGATTGGTAACATTTACCTCTCCACAATCATTGTAGTCCATCATTGAAGTCTTAGTCACACAGGTGTAGCTTTTGGGAGTTTTAGCTTTTAGTTTTCCATTTGCCAAAATATATTTTGCAGTTTGTATACATAGTAGGCTATTATCCCTCATCAATCTTATGAACAGACAAGGAGGCAGTTCTTCAGGAGAGTGATAGTGATCAGAGCCATTAGGAAATAAAGGCCTAGATCATGTCAAATCTACTAGCCATTATGATCTGGTTATTATCCATGTATGAGTTTTCTTGCATGTGACATGACATTTACAGGTGACATGAACATTATATTTAAGGTAGAATAATAATATAGGAGATGGGTAAGGTAGAAAGTATAAGAGATTAGCATTGGAGCAATATTTGAAATATTTTAAATTATTTAAAATTCATATGTGATAGAGATTAAGAAATTAACCAATTTTGAAATGTAGATATAAAGATTTATTTTTGTGTTAAGTCCTTAATGCAGAAGGTTCATGGTCTTTACTTGGTCCAAAGATCAAAGTCTTATGTTTAGAAGAACTAATGAAATTATGTTAGGCTGAAAAGCTAAAACTTTGATTAGTCTTGATAATTTGTTATTATCAGTTGTTTATTTTCTAAACATAATGAAATTGTGCTTTATAGAATTATACTGGTTATAATACAATGAAATATATTTTATATAATTAGACCCAGTTTTATTTATTATAATAAGTTTATGGAAAATAAATAAAAGTCTTACCCAATAGGAAAACATAAGAGTATAACATTTAAGAACCCTATAATTGTAAATAAGTGTCCTATGTAACAAAATAAAGACTTAGTTTTGATTCTTATGACACATTCAGATAGTTTAAATAAATAGACAAAACTAGTTAAAATATCTTGATCTTGTTAACCTTGATATTGATATGGAAAATTAAGGCTTACAGAACCAGCACCAGAGATGGAGTGGAGAATCGGTCTATTTTTACATCAGTGTGAGTCCAGGGAAATCTTTTCCAAAGCCTGGGAAAATGGTTAATTAGTAGAGAGATATCTATAGCTGTGTTATGGAGTTAAGAAGAAACATAAGATAATTTTAGTCCTGGTCAGAAGCTGTAATATAAACTATGGCTTTGAAACAGTACAAAAATTACAGTGTCAGTACAAAAGACTATGTAGTATGGGACATAATTAGCATGAAAGTTCATTACAGTACAAGACATAACTTTGTGCCAGAGGCCTTTAACTTTTCTCTTATCATAATATGAGGTATGACAGTATAAGTAAATTTATTATCTTATTATAGAGAACTAAGTTTGAACTGCATAAACAATGAAGAGAAATACAGAGAACTGGCTTTTTAGAAGGTAGGCACATCTTGTTTTTTAATATTTAATAGTTATAAGCATAGGCAGAACATGCCAAACATAAAGTTTTGGCATTTGTATTTGGTAACATCTTTGATGAGTTTAGATACCTGTGTGGGTACCAATTACTGCACAAACTGGAAGCAGAACAGCAGCATGTAAGATCATTTTTCTAGAGCAGGGAACATGTCTTAAGTATCAATATATCTATAAGCAATGAACTTAAGGACCAGAAATGAGACAATTACTTAAGTAAAATCTTTACTGAGACTGTGTATACATAGTTTAAGAATAAAGCCAAATTTGGTCATTGTTGAGCTAAATTAGTCTTATTTTAATATACATTACAGACATTATGTTAGAAATAAAGTGACGTTTTTATCAACTACCTTTAACCATTGAACCATTTTTTAAGTTTAACATAAGGCAATATTTACAAATGGTAGAATATATGAAGCCTATACAAACTATATTAACGTTGTTTGTATATTGCAGGTTTTACTAGGACAGGAGAAGTTTTCTCAGTTTCCCTAAGAACAAAGTAACAATGAGTAAATCATCTTTTATAAGACTTAAACAATAATTTCAGTGAGAATCACCAGGTAAAACAGCATGAACAAGACACAAACCATCTTAAGGTTACAGTTGTTTGTTTACTTGCTTTTTAGATATAATAATTGTATAAAATAGTAAAAGGTTGACAAATAGAGGAATATAGCAAACTTGTTTGAGAATGTTAAAGCCAATCTTTTATAACCATATCATGACCAGATTAATATCAATGGGTTGAAGTTTTTAAGTTTACCACCTGAATATCATAGCATCCTGTTACCAGCCAGGGCTGTCCTTTGTTGGTCTGATAAAAGCCCTAGGTTAATAGTCATCTTATATATCTCAAGGGGTCTCATCAAGTACTTTAAGACTTAGTCAACTTTGTCTTTAACCTTTTGTTTAAGCTTACTCACACCTTCATCTACATACTTTATTTATACATTTATCTACATACTTTTACTTTACAATCTATGTAACCACACTGTAACAATCTTTTTCATCAAGCATTTACCAACATTTAAGGTTTTTTTCCAGTTTATCTTCCTTAGTCAGTTCATCTCTTAACTACCAACAAAAACTTTCTTACCATAAGACTTTTAATATGACCATTTAAGTTTTTTTTTTTCCTAACTTGTATGGTTTTTGTTGTTGTTGTTGTTTGTCCCTATGGTTAATTATAAATAGACTGTCTGGATTCTGATTGTCTGTCTTCCCATTTCCCTGAGTCAGCAGTCCCCCTAGGTTCCCCTCTTTTTTTTAAAATTTAATTTAGAAAAAAAAAAATTTAATTTAGAAGATGAAATACAGATGGCATAGAAACATCTAAAAAAGTGTTCCACATCCTTAGCCATCAGGGAAATGCAAATTAAAACCACCTTGAGATTCCATTTCACTCCTGTCAGAATGGCTACCATTAAGAAAACAAATGACAATAAGTGTTGGTGTGGATGTGGAAAAAGAGGAACACTTCTACACTGTTGGTGGGAATGTAATCTGGTCCAGCCATTGTGGAAATCAGTGTGGAGGTTCTTGAGACAGGTAAAAATAGATTTACCATATGATCCAGCTATAGCACTCCTAGGCATATATCCAGAGGACTCTTCTCACTACCTTAGAGATACTTGCAAAACCATGTTTATTGCTGCTCTATTCACAATAGCTAGGAAATGGAACCAGCCTAGATGTCCCTCCACAGATGAATGGATAATAAAGATGTGGTACATTTACCCAATGGAGTTCTATTCAGCGGTAAAGAAAAATGAAATTATGAAATTTGCAGGGAAGTGGATGGATCTGGAAAGGATTATACTAAGTGAGGTAACCCAGGCTCAGAAAGCCAAACGTCACATTTTCTCTCTCATATGTGGATCCTAGCTACAAATGTATAGACTTGTGTGTGAACTGGAACCAAAAATAGGTACCAGAAACCAGTAAGCTGGTAAAAGGCTATAAGGGAGGGAGGAAAGGGAAGGACTTAAGTGTATGGTATTGCACAGCGAGGCCATGGGAAGAGAATGCGTAAAAGAAGGACAGGGGGAGGGTCAATCTAAATTCAAGATATTGTGAATAAGACTTATGTAAACCTACTTTTTTGAATAATGGCACATCTAGAAGCTGTAGACTGTTACTAGAAAATTTTCAGTGCCTGGGATGGGATACCTTCCAGTGAGTTGTTGGCCAAGGAGGTCCCAGTAACCTCCAAAACATTAAAGGCTTTTGCCAAAGCCCTTGGTTTCCCTTGAGAAACAGATAGTAAGACCCTATTGCTGAAGACATCTCTTGCCTGAGAGGCAAGGTCACTGAGAAAGCAAGCTGGTGCTGAGCAGAAAACCTTCTTCCTGTAGACCAGCCAACTGAAAGCTGGAAAAAGCTGCACTGCATGCAGCCATATGGGAGACAGAAGTCATCAGCAGTGAAAACAGTGGACACTGAATATTCAAGTTTGGCCATACAGGCCCAATGATTGAACTGGTGCAATAGTGGCATGTCTACTCTTGGGGTAACCAACTGCTCCATAATTGGACTGAAGGCCCTCTCTACGGGAGGGAATACATACCTGGTACTGAAAAACCTAAGCAAAAGTCTATGGCAGGTGAGGTCATGAGCTTTAGGGGTATAAAGCCTGCTCTTGTCTGACTAAATGTATATATTATTCCCACCAAACTGCCCTGGGGTCACTACATTTAATGTGCATGTTCACATATTAACGCTATTCTCACTTCTGGTTAGAGAAGCTTCTCTTTTCAGATGGCAATGACCACCGGGATGACCCAAAAGGCAACATAGTGCTGAGAAGAAGGGATAGAGGAGTGCCCAGCACTGAAACACCTATGTCACAACCTCCAAGGCTCAGGGACCATTGTGGAAGAGGGGGCGGATAGAATGGAAGAGCCAAAGGAAGGGTATGACTTCTTACAATGCAACTGCCCAGACAGAAATTGGCCTCGATATCCATGACCTTTCAGTGCCTAGCAATACTTTCGCAAGACCCTCAAAATAGAAAAAAAAGATGATGACATCAAATTAAAAGAAAGACTAATGGAGAGAGGGAGGGGATATGATGGAGATTGGAGTTCTAAAGTAGAATGGGGGAAGGGGAGGGAAATATCATGTTTCATGTATGTAAATATAGAAGGTGTCAATAAAAAAATAATAATTAAAAAAAAAGAACTTAAAGCCTCTATGACCCTTGGATGACATCAAACTTCATTGTCTGATCTTTCTTTGCAACTCTGCCTGGCCACAATATGAGCAGGACAATGGGTCCAAATGGCCAAGAATGGTACTTTTGATTTCCAAATTCTCACTGATTTAGAAAACTTCTGCCAACAGGCAGATAGTCTGAAATACTCTATAATCAGGCACTTTTCACTCTGTGTGTACAACTCTCTCTCTCTCTCTCTCTCTCTCTCTCTCTCTCTCTCTGTTCCTGTTCTTCTCACCAGGTCCTTCTAGCCAAGGTCTCAACCCCTCCCCCATACTCGTCCTCACCCTCTGTTTTTAATGGGATGCCATAGATGACCTGGCCCCAACAGCTTCATCTGCCTCCTGTTCTGCCTCCGTGCCCCCCACCACCACCATCTCCCATCTCCTCTCCTCTTTCCCCTCCTGCCCAACCTACTCATTCTTGCAGGGACAGAATGTACCCTTTACATGAGGTCACAGGCACTGAAGGAATTGTTTGCATTCGTGTTCCTTTTTCCACATCTGATTTAACCCAGATTGAAAAAACGTCTAAGGTCTTTCTCCACTGATCCAACATGCTATACCAAAAATTTTCACTACCCCACTCAGGTTTTTGAGCTAACCTGACTTGATCTCTTTGTAGTTCTTTCCTCCACTCTCACTCCTGATGAATGAGAACGTGTCTGGGTGGCTGCTCAGGCCCATGCTGATGATGTTCACTTAACTGATAACACTTTCTCTGTAGGGACATTTGCTGTGCCCAGAGAGGACCCTGGCTGGGAATACCATGCTCCCAGTAACTCCCCCAGATGGGTGGCTTGTGATAGGATGGTTCTTTGCCTCCTGGATGGCCTCCAAAAGACATCCTATAAGTTTGTCAATTTTGACAATCTCCAGATGCTTACCCAGAGGCCTAATGAAAATCCAGCTGAGTTTATGGACTGCCTAACTGAGGCACTCATCCAATACATTCACCTTGACCCTGCTTCCCAAGAGGGCATGATAGTTCTCAATACCCATTTCCTGTACCAATCTGTCCCTGACATTGGAAAAAAAACTTAAACAACTAAACAAGGGCCCTCAAACCCCTCAGAGAAATCTGCTTGACCTGTTATTTAAAGTTTTTAATAACATACAGGACCAGGAATGGACTGAGAGAGTGGCCACAGACAGACAGGAGTTTGGTTTCTGGCTGTGACCCTGAGGCCTCCTCCAAATGGAACATTGGAAGGTCAACTGTCCTTTTTGCCATATCCTTCCCCTCATCTCCCAGAAGAGCCAATCACTAATCTTCTGGGCCTGGAAGCTGAAGATTGACGGTGCCCTGGAACCTGGGCCCCCACCAACACTCTCCATATCACAGTGGAGGAGCCCAGGGTCACAGTCCAGCTGGAAGGAAGGCCTGTCTCATTTGTTATAGGGGCCAGTTGATCAGTCCTGCCAAACAACTCTGGTAAGACTTTTCCCACAAAGATCTCTGTGTCGAATATTGACAGCCTATCCCACTCCCCACTCATCACCCCCCTTACCCTGTGTAGTCTGGAACATTCCCCTCTCCCATTCATTTCTTGTAATAACTTCTTGTCCTTTTCTTCCCCTGGGTCAAGATCTCATGCAAAAACTTTCTCTTTCTCTGATTTACTGCTCACACCCTGTCTTCCTCCTCATGCCAGCCCTCCTTTCAGAGGATTAAGGTTTCCCCCTTTCTGTCTCCCGGGTTGATCCCAGGGTGTGGGACCCTTCCTTGCCAGCACCAGCCTCTCACCACACATCTGTCCTCATCAAATTCAAAGACCATCCTTTCCCTGCCATCCTCATTACCCAATCTCACTTAAACATCACCAAAGAATGGAACTGATTATTTCTCACTTGCTCCAAGCCAGCCTCCTTCACCCCACTCATTCTCCTTACAATACTCTGATCCTGCCTGTTATCAAACCTGATGTGATCTGCTACTTATTCCAGGAGTTAAGCCTAGTCAATGCCACTGTTATGCCCACTCATCCAGTAGTCCCCAACCTCTAGACTGTCCTCTCTCACATCCCCTCCTCCACTACTCACTTTTAGATCTTGACCTCAAAGATGCCTTCTCCATTCTCCTCCACCCAATTTCTACAATCTCTTCACTTTCACCTGGGAGAACCCAGATACTCATACTGCCTCTCAACTCACCTGGACTGTCCTTCCCCAGGGATTTAGAGACAACCCCCACCTATTTGATCAAGTTCTCTCCACTGGCCTTTTGTCCCTGGATCTGTCACCTGCACACTTTTGCAATCTGTAGATGATCTTTTGCTCAGCTCACCCTCTCTTTCTCTATCTGAACAACATATGAACAAACTTGTTAACTTTATTGGATCTAAGGGATATTGAGTTTCCCACAAAAACGCTCAACTTTCTATAACCCAAGTTAGGTACCTGGGCTTTCTCCTTACCTCCACATCACAACAACTCACCAAAGAATACAAACAACATCTTTGCTCCCTCTCCCTGCCTACCTCCAAGGAAGAAATCCTCTCTTTTCTTGGCTTTGCTGGATTTCTTAAAATGTGTTTTCCAAACTTTGCCCTCCTGGCAAAGCCCTTTATGACAAGGCTAAGGGAAACCCTCATGAATCCCTAAACCCTAAGTCAGAGACAAAAGCTGCCTTCTCCCACCTGCTCTTGGAAGCTCCAGGCCTTACACTTCCAGATCTTCAGCAGCATTTCCTTCTTTATTACACAGAAAATGAAGGGCCCATCTTTTGCCCCATAGCTTATCATTCTAAAAAACTAAAAACCCTCTGTCCTGGGTTGGCAACCATGCCTATGTGCTTTTGCTGCAGCTGCTCTTCTGGCCCAAGAGATACAAATATTCACTTTTGGGCAACAACCTTCTCCACAACCAGAAACTCCTCTCCATGGGTACTTACCAATTTTACCTTTATCCAGAAGCTTCTCCAGGGACAAGCTGACTACCTGCTTCCCCAACCATCAGAAAAGCCACAACTCTCTCACTTGACCCTAAAGATCAAGTTTACCTTAAGCAATCTTGCCCACAGGAACTCAAGCCACTCTAGACTGGACCTCATCTGGTGATCCTAACCATTCCTATGGCTGCAAAGCTTCAGGACATCCCCAGTTGGATTCACCTATCACAGCTAAAGAGAGTCAAGTCACCTCCATCCTACTCTACCTCATCCAGGGATAAGTACACCGCCACCCAATGGGCCCTCTCAAACTTAAACTCTCTCATGTTCCTACTCTTCCTCCACACCAACATGTTCCTCTTGAATACACTAATGCCCCTCTGCCTCCTCTCTCTTGCCCCAAGCCCTCTATCCCTCACCTCTGAGTGCTCATCCCCACCACCCCCCCTTGTACCTGGTGTTTTGCTTTCATAGCTGTTGACAAGGATAACAAGCTCCTTAATTCTTCCTTCTGTCCTCTCACAAGGTGCATGGAGCCCATCTCCCTCACCTTCTCTATAATAGATGTTTCTGGCAACTGCCCTGAAGCCCCCTCATCTCCTAAGTTACATGGTCTCTGTTCTGGTGTCACACCCTACCAATTTTAAATGGTTAATGTAATGATCTCCCCTAAAGGAACTTTTCTATTCAACTTAACAAAGAAGTTCTTTTTCCTTCCTCACCTTCCCCCAACTGAAAAAGCCCTACAAAACCCATTACCTGAAAACTCAGGTTGGCTGTGCTCCTCTCTTGTGAGTCAACCCTGGCAGCTTGAGCTTTTCCAGAATAAAAGCTTTCATCTTTGCCTCAGAGTGCTTTGCATGGTTTTGGTCACTCCCAAGCCTTACAGAGAAAGAAAGGACATCACCTATGCATATAACCAGAACCTCACCTACATCTGGGATTTTGGTTAGTTTGTTGTTGTTGTTGAACTTGGTTATTCTTTGTCTTTTTAAAATTCCCTTTCTTCTTACTTTTTCACTTTCATTTTATGTTTACTGTTTTTGGTATTGGAGTTCTTTTGTGTGTTTTTTTCTGTTATGTTCTTTGCTATAGAAATTGTCCTTGTTTATACAAGTCCAGCCACTCTAATATCACATTGTATTAAAACTGAAAGTGTATGCACTGAATGTTTCGAGACTGAAAAAAAAATCCATCTCCATGCCCAAGACACAAAAAAGAAACACGAAGAATAAAGCAAAACAAACAGAACACTCCCAACTCCCCCACAATTTGAAAAGAAAACAAGAAAGCTGAAATGCCAGAAAAAGAATTTAACCTCTACTTCTGGAAACAATAACCATAGATACTCCATGGCAGATGAGTAAGCTAAAAAATATATTCAAGATTTCAACAAGAAAATCTTCAAAATGAATGAAACTCTGAGGAAATTGAAGGAAAAAGTCATAAATATGGAGGAAAGATGTAGCTGCCCCTTGCCCAGGAGCCGAAGCTCCTACTTTGCCCACCTCCCCCAACCCTGCTCTCCTCCTCTTCCTCCTCTTTCTCTGTATCTGGGTCACTTCCTCCTTCATCCTCCTCCTGCTGCCCAGGGCTGGGAGTGCAGAGCATGGTGCAGACATGCCAAGAGGCAACAATGAATGTGGATCATGAAGTGAACCTCTTAGTGGATGAAATGCATAGGTTGGGCTCAAAAAATGCAAAGGGAAAGTTAAGTGTGAAGTTTGGGGTCCTCTTCTGAAATGACAAATGTCCCAAGAAACACTGGTGGGAACACGGAAAGCTGAAAAGTGAAGGAAGATTGTGACATACCTGGGAGAACTGCTGCTGCAGGGTGCACATGACTATGTTGACGTTATCTTGCTGCAAGATTAATTAACATGGGTGCATGTCTTCATGTAGCTGGTAAACCAGAATATTAAGTCAAAGGACATGTGAGGCTACTCAATATATTTTTTAAAGAACTTTGTAAACCAAAAGGGACTCATTTTGAAAGAAAAAGTATTACATTGCAAAACAAACCAAACCTACTATTTTTCTTAGGATGTGATTGGGGCATGTAAGTAATGAAGCCTTTTCTGAAAGGGTGAGGGGAGTGTTTGGTTCATGAATCATTCTTAGACAATTTCTACAGATATATGACAATCTGTCAAAGAAAGAAACAAGACCAACTGCCAGGAGAGATGTTACATTTATGTAATAAAAACATGTTGTTGAGGAGACTTCCAGTCACGATGGCATCTGCCTAACCATGCCTCAACTCACAGGGAAGGAAAGGCAAGACATTTAGGGTTAAGTGGTGTTTTTAATGGTCTGCAGATTCTAGTAGACCTTCTGTGGGAGTGTGAGGAAGAACAAAGGAGGGAATCCGTTGATTCACACACTCTTGGGTATCCCCCAGTCCTCCTAAGCAGCCATCCAAGCCACACTCCCAGCCACAGGTTCCTCTTGCAGTAACCGCAGGATTAAGGAACCCAGGCCAGCAGGCTAGAATTTGCCCATCCCCACCCTGACCTAGGCTTTCTGGCCACCACAGAGCTCCACACTTGAACCCTGTCCCTCTCACACCACTACTGCCACCCCTACTACCCTCCTTTGGTGCTCCAACCCAGGCCAACAGGCTAGCATTCACCCTGCCCCCACGACCTAGGCTTTTATGCCTCTGTGGAGCCCCATGCCTGAAAGACATCCCACTCTCCACTCCCAAATAGGCTAGCATTCACCCCAACCCACCCTGACCTAGGCTTTCCCACCCCCATGGAGATCCAGGCATGAAAGACATCCCACTCGCCGCCAACCCTTGTGTGCTAATCCAGGCCAACAGGCTAGCATTCACCTTTCCCCACCCCAACCTAGGCTTTCCTGCCTCCTCAGAGCTCCACACAAAAGCCATCCCACTGGCCACCACCCACCCATTTACAGACCCAGATCAAGGGTAAACTATAGCTTCCTCCTAACTTTAATAAGATTCCTTCACTGTGATGGGCAGACCACAGTGCAAAAGAAATAACCTGAAAACTCAAATGCAAGTAAATCCAACAAGATTGCCCAGTCCTACAATGGATGTCTCTAATCAAAACATAGAAGAGACAATAGGATCAGAACCCCTTGCTCTGTTTGCTGTGGTGGCTGGTTGGCTTTGTCTTTCTCTCCTTGGCCCTGTGAAAAGCAGGCTGCTTCTCCTGCCTTTATGGAACTTCCCTGGATCTGTAAGCTTCAATAAATAATATCCCTTCCTCCATAACTGTGTCTGGTCTGAAGTTCCTGAGATTTTAAGATTTTAAGTTTGAAAACCTGAAGCAAGTTAAAAGTAGAGGCACGGAGACTGGTTTAGCTGCTATTGTCAACCACATTAGCAATCTTAAGGAAGGTGGAAGGAAGGTGGCCTGACTTGATTTACATTAAAACAATGGAGAGGATGCCTGAGGAAAGACTGTTAAAAATGCAAATTCTTGGAAAGAGCTGACTGGAGAAGGAACCTGCTGTTCAAGGCTGTGGTTTATTTCATCCCTGGATTAAGAATATGGCTGTGTCCTGCACACCTGGTATTAGTTTTGGAAATGTGAAAAATGCATAGAATGGTCATGAGTTGCACACGGTTCCAGGAGCCGCTGCTGAGATGCGGCATGAAGCAGGGCATGAAGACCCTCAGGAATAGGCTGGAAGAGCCTTTTGGAAGATGGACTGTGGTTTGCATGGAGACCTGAAGATGTTTTGGATATACCAGGACTGTGCAAAAGGGCTACCATGGAGTGCAGTGTTGGCATGGGATGAAAGTTTTCCTGGCGACTCTGCCCAGCTGGAGGGGCGGAATTGGAAAACCTGGAGACTGTCAGTCTCTGGTTATATTGAACTTGAACTGCAGAAGTTTGATGACTGCTGATGGTGGTTAAGTTTGCATTATTCTAGTCTCTCCTTGCTATACCTTATACCAGTTAAAATGTTTACTCTGTGCCTTTACATGTTGAAAGTATTTAACTTGTTTGATTGTACAGGACTCACTATCTTAAGTTGATCAAGACTGTGAGAACCTTTGAAATTGGACTGAGTACAATTTACAATGTGTGATAGTTATAAATCTATTGGGGGCCAGGAGCTAAATATATTGGGGGCCAGGGCGGAATGTGGTAGTTTGAATATATGTCCCCCAATATATTCAGTATTTTATTAGTTTATAGTTTGCATCTGCAATCACCTTGCTAGAGGCAAGGTCACTGGGGGCCGGTCTTAAGGTGTGGTGATGGGTTTGAGATTCCATTGTAAAGATATGCAAATGTGTCTAGCAGGAGTTCCTGAAGTCTGCTGTGTGACCTTTTGGCTGTAGTTTGTTTTGCTCTGTTTGCTGTGGTGGCTGGTTGGCTTTGTCTTTCTCTCCTTGGCCTGTGAAAAGCAGGCTGCTTCTCCTGCCTTTATGGAACTTCCCCTGGATCTGTAAGCTTCAATAAATAATATCCCTTCCTCCATAACTGTGTCTGGTCTGGAAGTTCATCTCAGCGAACCCGAAGCTGTCTGCAACAATGCTGTTTTCACTATATTAGACCTAATAGAAAAGAACCAGAAGGGCTCCAAAGACAGTTAAATGACCTGAAGGAGAGCAAAAAAAGAGAGGACCTCAATAACAAGCTAGCTAAATGATATGAAGACATAAATAAATGCAAGGATGAATTCAAAGAAGCATATACATAAAAAAAGTGGTAGAAAACACAAACGAAATTTAACAAGCCCAAAACTCTATAGAAGCTCTCAAGAATAGAGTCAGCCAAGTGGAGGATAGAAACTCAGAAATGGAAGACAGACAGAAGAAACAGTTCATGAATCCAAAAGTTTCAATAACTTAAAAAAATTTAATATGAGGGAACTGTGGGATATCTGTAAGCATCCCAACATTAGGATCATGGGGTTACCATAAGGGGAGAAAATTCAGACTAAAGGCATAGAAAAATTATTCAAAAAAATTATTGAAGAAAATTTTCCCACTCTCTCAAAAGAAAGTCCCATCAAGTTACAATAAGCTAACAGAACACCAAACAGACTGGACCAAAGCAGAAATTCTCCAAGAATATTATCATTAAGACTCTAAACATCAAGCTCAAAGAAAAAGTCCTAAAAGCAGCTAGGGAGAAACAATACATTACATATAAAGGTAACCCAATCAGAATTACTTCAGACTTCTCAATGGAAACCCCGAAAGCCAGAAAGGCCTGGAATGGAACACTGCAAAGTCTAAGAACTTATGGCTTCCAACCCAAACTACTTTACTCAGCAAATGTATCCCTCATAATAGATGACAAAGAAAAAAATTGCATGATAAAACTCAGCTTTACAACTATATGAACACAAAGCCAAACCTACAGAGAGTACTTCAGGGAATTCTCCACACAGAAGAATCAAACAACCAACCTCAAGTGTCTACAAGAAGCAGACCACAGTAATCAGACTCAGAGAAGGCAAAAAACAATACAATGTCCAAGAAAACACTAAACCATATAAACCACCACAACATGGTAGGAATTAAATCAAAACTCACCGTTATTATCCTGAACATTAATAGGCTAAATTCACCCATCAAGAGACATAAGCTAACAGGGTGGATCCGAAAATTAGATCCCTCAATCTGCTGTCTTCAAAAAACCCACCTCACCACTAAAGACAGACACCTCCTTAGGGTTAAAGGGTGGAAAATGATATTCCAAGCAAACACAAATAAGAAACAAGCAGGTGTTGCTATACTAATATAGGATAACACAGACTTCAAACCAAAAGTAACCAAAAATTACAAAGAAAGCCACTTCTTACTTATCAAGGGAACAATCCAACAAGAGGACATCACAATCACCAATCTTTATGTACCAAACACAGGTGCACCACAATTCATAAAACAAAACCTACTTGACAACAAAATAGAAATAACCACCAACACAATTATAGTTGGGGACTTCAATACTCCACTATCTTCAATAGATAGATTATCCAAACAGAAATTAACAAGGAAGTAAGAGAGCTCAATAAAACCATAGATCAAGTAGACCTAACAGACATCTACAGAACATTCTACCCAAAACCCACAGATTACACACTCTTCTCAGCAACCCATGGAACTTTCTCTAAAATAGATCAAATACTGGGTCATAAATCCTATCTCCATATATTTAGGAAGAGCGACATAATCTCCTTCATGATATCAGATCACAATGCTGTATTGCTACAAATTAACAAAAAAAGATGCTCCTGGAAACTGAACAACACACATTTAAACAATAAATGTGTAGTGGACAAAATAAAAAATTAAATTGCAAGATTTCTAGAAATGAATGACAATGAAAATACATCATACCAAAACATATGCGACACAATGAAGGTGGTCCTCAGGGGAAAATTCATAGCACTAAAGGCCTTCATAACAAAGACAGAGAGATCCCAAATCAATAACCTAACCATACATCTAAAGGCATTGGAAAAACAAGATGAATCCTCACAAACTGAATTCTACAACTTATTAAAAGCATTATCCACCTTGATCAAGTAGGCTTCATCCCAGGAATACAGGGATGGTTCAACATATGGAAATAATCTTTCAATGTAATCCACCACATAAATAAGCTTAAACACAAAAACCATATGATCATTTCAATAGAGGCAGAAAAGGCCTTTGACAGCATACAACATTACTTCATGATCAAAACATTGGAGAGAATAGGCATGGACTGTTTATATCTCAACATAGTAAAGGCCATATAAAAAGCTCCTAAAGCTCAAATAATACTTAATGGAGGGGGGGAGACTAAAAGAATTCCCACTGAGATCAGGAACAAGACAGGGGTTTCCACTCTCACCTCTGTTGTTTAACATAGTACTGGAAGTCCTAGTTCAAGCGATAAGATAGGAGAAAGAAATAAAAGGGATACAAATTGGAAAGGAAGAAGTTAAGTTAGCCCTATTCACAGACAACATGATTCTACATGTAAGTGACCTGAGAACCTCCATCTCAAAACTCTTAAAGGTGATTAACTCCTTCAGCAAAGTAGCAGGACACAAAATCATTGCACAAAAATCAGTAGCCTTCTTATATGCACAAGATAAAGATACAGAGAAAGAAATAAGTGACATTGTCCCATTTTCAAAGCAACAACAACAAAAAAAAAAACCTTGGAATAACATTAACCAAGGATGTTAAAGACCTTTACAATGAACATAAAAACACTCAAGAAAGAAATTGATGAGGACTTGAGAAAATGGAAAGACATCCCATACTCCTGGATAGGCAGAATTAACATTGTGAAAATGGCAATCTTACCAAAAGCAATATGCAGATTCAATGCAATACCAATAAAAATCCCAACTTCTTTCTTCACAGAGATAGAAAAAATGATCTCAAAATTCATATGGAATGGCAGAAGGCCTCAGATATCCAAGCATATCCTCAGCAAAAGAAACACCTCTGGAGGCATACAATATCTGATCTAAAGCTATATTACAAAGTCATAGTAATAAAAACAACATGGTACTGGAATAAAAACAAGATTATAGACCTATGGAACAGAATTGAGGACCAGGACTTTGGGTCAAGTAACTACAGCTACTTGATATTTGACAAAGGCCCTAACAATATAGACTGGAAAAAAATAGCATCTTCAACAAATGGTGCTAGACAAACTGGATAACCATATGCAGGAAAGTGAAACTTGATCCACACATCTTGCCATGCACAAAAATCAAGTCAAAATGGTTCAAAGACCTTAATATAAGACCATAAACTCTACTACTACTGTAAGAAAAAATAGAAAGAGGTTTCCATGATATAGGAATGGGAAAAGTCTTACTGAACAAAACCCCAATAGCTCAGGAAATTAAAGAATCACTTAACCATTAGGACCTCATGAAGCTGAAAAGTTTTTTTCACAGACAAACATACAATAAGCAGAGACAATAAATTACCCACACAATGGGAGAAAATTTTTGCTAGCTATACAACTGACAGAGGCCTAATTTGTAGAATACACAAATAACTCCAAAACCAAAACAATAAAAAGTCAAACAACCCACTCACAAAATGGGGCAAAGTGTCCAGGGAGTTCTCAGAGGAAGAAATTCAAATGCAAACACACACTTAAGAAAATGTTCAGCATCCCTAATCATCAGGGAAATGCAAATTAAAACAACTTTGAGATTCCACCTTACTCCAGTAAAGATGGCTAACATTAAAAAATCTAATGAAAACAAATGCTGGCGAGGCTGTGGAGAAATAGGAACACTCATGCACTGTTGGTGGGAATGTAAGATGGTATAACCACTATGGAAAGCAATATGGAGACTCTTTAAAAGATTGATTATAGAAATACCAATAGACCCAGTTATTCCCTTACTGAGCATTTACCCTAAAAGCTCCATGCCTCAGTTCAGACAGATTTGCTCAACCATGTTTATAACTGCTCAATTCATAATAGCTAAGAGCTGGAATCAACCCAGATGTCCATCATTAGACAAATGGATATTCAAGATGTGGTATATCTACATGATGGAATTCTACACAGCAGGAAGGAAAAATGACACAATGAAATTTGAAGGAAAATGGTCAAACTTGGAACAGATCATTCTCAGCAAATTCACCCAATCACAGAAAGATAATTGTCACATGGTCTCACTCATCTGTGGCTCCTAACCTGAGTCAGCCTGAGATGTTAACATAACTAATAAGCATTAGTTTTTATTAGTGACATAATAAAACTCTACATCATATCAGATCACAATGGAATAAAAGTAGAAATTAACAAAAAGAAGAAATACAGAAACTATATAAGTTCTTGGAAACTTCACACATTTTTGAATTGAGTTATTAAATAAATGGAGGAGGCAATTTAAAACTTCTTAAGAACAAACCAAAATGATAATACAACTTACTAAGTACTCTGGAATTCAGCCAAGGTACCCCCAACAGAAAAGTTTATAGCTCTATGCTACCATATCAAGAAATTAGAGAAATCAAAACCTAACAATCCACATCAAAGCTCTAGAAAAAATATCCAATCCCAAACCAGTAGATGTCAAGAAATAATAAAAATCAGGGCAGGAATTATTGAAATAGATACTAAAAGAAGCATGCATGGAAATAATCAAAATGAGAGTTAGTTCTTTGATAAACCCTTAGTCAAAGTAACAAAAAGAAGCAAATTAACAAAATCAGAGAAAAGAAGAGAGCTCTTACAACAGACCCCAATGAAACCCAAAACATCATTAGAAAATATTTTTTAAATATCCAGAAAGATGGAAAACCTGCAGTAAATGGACAAATTTTTAAACACATATAACCTCCCAAAGTTGAAAGCAAAAGACATCAATAATGTAGACCTATTATAAGCAATAAAATTGAAATAACTAAAACCCTCACCACAGGATTCACCACAGGATTCTGTCAAATTTTTAAAGACTATTCAATATGAACTCTTCTCAAGGTGCTCTGCAATATAGAAAGAGAAGGAACACTTTTCTAAATTCATTCTACAAAGCCAGCACTACCCTGATCCCTAAACTGGATAAAGGCACAAAGAAAACTACAGATCAATTTCCCTGATGAACAGAAAGGCAAAGTTTCTCAACAAGATGCTTGCAAATTGAATTCAAGGACACATTGGAAAGATTATTTATCATGACCACGTGGGATTCACTGTAGGGACGCAATGTTAATTCAACACATATAAATCAATAAATGAAATACACCACATAAATAAACTTAAAGTTTTATCACATGATCATCTCAATTGATGCAGAAAAGACATTTGACAAAGTCCAATATGTCTTCATGATGAAAGTCCCAGAGAAAGTTGGAATACATAGAACATACTTCAAAATAATGAAGGCTGTATATGATAAGCCCACAGGCTACATTAAGTGGAGAAAAACTGAAAAAGTAAAAACAGGAACAACACAAAGACATCTACTTCACCACTTCTCTTCAATATTGTGCTCAAAGTCCTAGAAATAGCAATAAGACAAAAAGACATAAAAGGAGTAAAAATAGGAAAGGAAAAAGTCAAATTATACCTATTTGCAGATTATATAATTCTATGTTTAAAAGATCTAATATAATTCACAAAAAATCCCATAGTTAATAAATGTAAAGTAAAAGAGGAAGAAGCAAGTAGACATCTCTGTCAGGGAGTAGGGTATTCCAAGGTAGCAGTAGTCCTAAGACTGAAAACGTTCTGAAATGCACTCATTGCTTTCTTGCAGGGGGATTTTCTAGAGTCACGGGGGAGGGGGATTAAGGAGTGATGGAAGCAAACTTCTTTCATCTGAGATAATCAGCCTGAGGTATCCAGCTCCCCCCCCCCGGGGTTGCTTTCTTTCAAGATGGGAAGAAGGCAGTTTTTGTGATACCCAGACTCCTTGTCACTGAGAACCTCAACAAAGACATTTGCTAACTCCTTCTATATTTACTGTAAGTAATGTTGCAGGATTCAAAATCAACACATAAAAATCAGCTTTCATATATACCAATAATGAACTCAGACAGAAAGAAAGGAAAATATCCTGTTCACAATATTTACCAAGAAAATTACCTAAGAATAACCCTAACCAAAACTGTGAAAAATCAGGGTGTGGTGGCACACGCCTTTAATCCCAGCACTAGGGAGGCAGAGGTAGGAGGATCACTGTGAGTTCAAGGCTACAGAGTGAATTCCAGGTCAGCCTGAGCTAGAGTGAGACCTTACCTCGAAAAACCAAAAAAAAAAAAAAAAAAAAAAAAAAAAAAAGGTGAAAGATCCCTACAATGAAAGCTTCAGTACACTAAAAATAGAAATCAAAGAGATACTGCATGATGGAAAGAACTTTCATGCTCCTGGATTGGCAGAACTAACATTGTAAAAATGGTCACATTGCCAAAATTACGCTGTAGATTCAATGCAATTCTCATCAAAATTCTAAATATATTCCTCACTGAGCTGAAAAAAGCTAATCCAGGAATTCACATGGAACAAAAAAACTACAAATGGTTACATTCTGAAGAGAAAGAACACAGCTGGAGGTATCACAATATTCTAGACACAAAGTCAGAAAAACCAAAACCACATCTTTTGTCTGATATATGGGTTTTAGACTATAATATTTATAAGTATGGATAATACTTGTAATATCTATAGGTATGCCCTCATATATGCACAACAAATGTGAATTAAACCTATAAAACTAAATATCTATTTTTGCAATATCTATAGGTAGGCCCTCCTATATGCAGGGCAAATGTGAATTAAACCTATAAAAATAGATCCTAACCAAAACTGGGTATAAGATGAGCTGGAAGGGGGGAGAAGGGCTAACGGGTGCATATGATCGGGGGGAGAGGGGAATTTGGGGGGAAATGGAGAGGAAGGATAGGAGGGGGGCAGGAATTTTAAAAAATAAATCAGGGATGGCTTAGCGGTTAAGGTACTTGCCTATAAAGCCTAAAGATTTCTGTTCAAATCCTCCAGCTCACACATAGCCAGATGCAAGCGATGCATGCATGAAATGCCACACATGCCCACAAGGGGGCACACATGACTGCAGTGAGTTCACAGCAGCTGAAAGGCCCTGGCACATATATGCTAAGTCTCTGCCTGTTTCTCTCTCTAAAACTAAAAACAAAAATAAACATCAAATTGGACTTGAAAATGCCAGAATAAATAACACCTAAATCTTTGTAAGCCAATTAGAAATAAATTTTTTAAACTTGTGTGATGTGTGTTCTCAAAGTTTCAAAGTAAAAGTCCCTTCATGCTTGGTGGTCTCTCAGTCACTTTTTATTCTGAGTAACATGAGCTTGTTATAAAGTAATTTCAACCTTTTGCTTTTCAATTCTTTCATCTACTGTGCTCTTCTTTTCTTTATTTGACACATAACTGAATTCTTAACACTGCCTTCAAGGTTGAAAAAGTTTTACAAGAGATTCTCTACTTAGCAACAAAACAATGAAGATCTGACTTCTTCGAGTCACCCCTAAAGACACTCATGTCTATAATTCACAAATCCTTTCAAAAGCTTCAATAAACAGGGGCTGGAGAGATAGCTTAGTGGTTAAGCACTTGCCTGTGAAACCTAAGAACCCGGGTTCAAGGCTTGATTTCCCAGACCCGCATAAGCTAGGTGCACAAAGTGGCACATGCATCTGGAGTTCGTTTGCAGTGATTGGAGGCCTTGGCACACCCATTCTCTCTCTATCTATCTGCCTCTTTCTCTCTCTGTCTTTCACTCTCAAATAAATAAACAAAAAATTTTAAAAGCTTCAATAAGCAAATATACATTTTATATATGATACAAGCTTCTGATCAGGTAGCTCATCGGTATGCTGTTCTGAATCCACAGAGCAGTTTGAAACCAAATTCAAATAATGTCATCACCTGCTTCTTTTCTTCTTTTTTTTTTTTTTCAAGGTAGGGTCTCACTCTGGCCCAGGCTGACCTGGAATTAACTATGTAGTCCTATGGTAGCCTTGAATTCATGGCAATCCTCCTACCTCTGCCTCCCGAGTGCTGCAGTTAAAGGCATGTGCCACTATTCCTGGCACCTGTTTTATTTTTGCTGGAAAATTTTATCTAATATATGAGAGCTAATAAAACTCTAATTTCAGTACGAGCAAATGAATACTCAAAATCAGAATTATTTGATAACAGTAGAGATCATTGACAATTTTTTTTGTTTTTAAAATAATTCCTGATTACAGAGTGTATTAATTCACATTTATAAAATTAGAATATCACAAAAAAGCCAAAGACACTGTCTTTGACCATGACCCTTAATCCATGTCTCCTGCCTGTATCTTATACTTTACATTTACATGTATTTACCTTTGTAAATACATATGGATACACGTTCTTATCACTGACTTATAGAAGTAGCAAGGAAATAGTTAAGATACAGGCAAGAAGATATATCACATTCAAATAAGTAACAGAATCAATTGAGGGGATTATATTCAAGTGTTTGGGCAGGGCTATAAGAACCAATGAGAGAGACTAAAGGAACACAAGGTATGAAAAACGGTGGGCTCTTATCAACCCTAGGATTACAGTGCTATCGGGAGGCAGGAGTATTTCAAGAAACATGTGGCAGGCATAGCTGCAGAGCAACAGAAGCTGTAGCAGAGGAGCCGCACAGCTGCTTCAGCAGCTTATCACAGGTGTTGCCTGCATTCCATTGGACCGCATTGATGTGTGGCAACCCCAAGTGGCATTGAAATCGCACCTGGAAGACTGTGCCTTAATCAAGTTGGTTGCTTATACCACTGCTGATATGTCTATGATACCATGCAGGCAGCCATCCACATTGCACCCCACACACTGTGCAGTGCTTAGGATCTTTTGGATAATTCCAGAAACTTCTCTGGCCAAAGACCAGTGGCCCAGTATGGGGTCTACCCTCCTTCCCGGGGAGTCTGCTGCCCTGCTTGACTGACATGACCAAGGATTGTTTGCCTAAGAACATCCTGTTCCACTTTCATTTTTTGGCCTAAACTGTTAACAACAGGATAGGAGGATGTAAACAACAGAATAGGAGGATGTAAACAACAGGATAGGAGTATGTAAACAACAGGATATGAGAACATAACCTTCTAACCCTGGTACATTTCCACAGTGCTGTAAGACTATATATATCACCCTCTGCATTCAATAAATGGCATTCTTGAAGCATGAATGACCCAGTGAACGTCTCTTCAATCCTCGACACCTCGCCCAGCTTGGGGTCTTGGTGGTAGCACGGGCACTACAAATGGAGGTCCCACCGAGATTGGGAAAGAAGGAAAACTGCTGAAGGATCGCTCCTGAAGGCTGGCCAGCCGTAGAAAAGGTAAGAGAGGAACGTATTGAAAATGGGTACCGCTAGCTCTTATTCATTGCTAGTAGATCAATTAGTTAAATTGCTAAGAAAACAAAAAATTGCTAAAGAAACAAGGAACGAACATTAAACATATTACAGCAAGACAATTTATTAAGACTTTGCATCTTGATTAATGTTTTGGATCGGGAACAAGTAAAACTTGATTTCGCTATGCACTCCTGATCCAGAGAAAAAGCCAACTTATTAAGATTTTACAAAAGGCAAGCCCTTGGTTTTGTTTTGGGGGGCCTTAATGTTTTGGATTGGGAACAAGTAATCCAGAAAAAGCCAATTTATTAAGATTTTACAAAAGGCAAGCCCTTGGTTTTTGATTTCGGGGGGCCTTAATGTTTTGGATTAAGAACAAGTAATCCAGAGAAAGCCAATTTATTAAGATTTTGCAAAAGGCAAGCCCTTGATTTTTGATTTCAGGGGGCCTTAATGTTTTATATTGGAAACAAGTAATCCAAAAAAAGCCAATTTATTAAGATTTTGCAAAAGACAAGACCTTAATTTTTGATTTTGGGGCCTTGATGTTTTGGATTGAAAACAAATAATCCAGAGAAAGCCAATTTATTAAGATTTTGCAAAAGACAAGCCCTTGATTTTTGATTTCGGGGGGCCTTAATGTTTTAGATTGGGGACAAGTAATCCAAAAAAGCTAATTTATTAAGATTTTACAAAAGACAAGCCCTTGATTTTTGATTTTGGGGGGCCTTAATGTTTTGGATTGGGGACAAGTAATCCAGAGAAAGCCAATTTATTAAGATTTTACAAAAGACAAGCCCTTAGTTTTTGGTTTCGGGGGGCCTTAATGTTTTAGATTGTGAACAAATAAAACTTGATTTCGCTCTGCATCTTGATCTAGAGAAAGACAATTTAACTCTTATCTATTCCTGTAAGAATTTCATGTGCTTTATTCTCAAGCTTAACTATTCTCAACTTAACTCTTCCAATTCCTTTGATGATTCCACTGGATGCCTTATCCTAAGCCCATGGTCAATTACAGACTTTTCACCTAATTCCACCAACTGTTCTGTACATGGTTTACAGCATATCTGGGACTAATGAAACTCCCTCGGGAGATATCCTCAATTGTTCTTCACAGGACTGCCACCTGCCACTGACGCCACAGACGCAGCTGATTCTCACCTGACAATAAAGACTTGACAGACACAGCTAATTCTCACCTGGCAGTGAAGACTTGACAGACACAGCTGACTCTCACCCAGCAAAAAAGAGACTTTGGTGTATCTGCAGCTATCGTTGCTGCAATTGCCGCCGCAGCTACTGTTGCTGGTGTAGCCCTTTCCCAATCTGCTGTTATAGCGAGCACTGTGGACTTGCTCTCAGGAGAAGTAGCTTCTACACTCAACACTCAAAATCATTTAAATTCTCTCATACAATTGGGTATACTAAATTCAAATCAACAGATAGCTCTACTGTAAGGACAAATAGATTTACTTTAAAGGATTACAATTTACAGACCGTCTCTTTTAGGAATGAAGTGGGTCTATGACCCTAGGGCTAATCACCCTGGGTGGTGTGGCTTTGTCCTTGGTCTGTCTCTGCTGTATGGCAAAAACTCAAGCCCAGTGCCAATTTCAGACCAAACAGGTCTTGATGTCTCTGGCAACAGATAACCCCACTGCTCAAGTATGGTGAGCTTACAAGATAAATGAGTAATCAATGATGGGTAAGACCTGGGGGATATCTATCAACCTAAGACAGAGAGTCTGCAGGGCCTGGGCAGGCTTCTCCATGACGGGTAAGATGGATGTCGACGTCCGAGGCAACCTAAGACAGATGCTCATTTATATTTAAGGAAGGGGGACCTATGGGGTCCACCCTCCCTCCCGGGGAGTCTGCTGCCCTGCTTGACTGACATGACCAAGGATTGTTTGCCTAAGAACATCCTGTTCCTCTCCCATTTCCTGGCCTAAACACAAGTTCCATTTGCCCCAGGTCGCTCTTGCTTAACTGTTAACAACAGGATAGGAGGATGTAAACAACAGGATAGGAGGATGTAAACAACAGGATAGGAGGATGTAAACAACAGGATATGAGAACATAACCTTCTAACCCTGGTACATTTCCACAGTGCTGTAAGACTATATATATCACCCTCTGCATTCAATAAATGGCATTCTTGAAGCACGAATGACCCAGTGAACGTCTCTTCAATCCTCGGCACCTCGCCCAGCTCGGGATCATGGTGGTAGTGCCGGCGCTACAGCCCAGCCCATCTGTCTGGCAATGTTGACAATCTCATGGAAAGAAATATTGCCACTGTGTTTAATGTGTTTCTGCTTCTTTCTGTCTCTTGGTGGCTTCCTGAGGGCTTTGATGATCAGGGCAGAAGCAGAAGGCACCACTTCAATCTGAGCCTGCCTGCTCTGAAAGACCAGTTTCACTGTAATTCTCAGACCCTTTCAATCACCCATTGCCTTGGCGATGTCATCACCAACCTCCTTTGGAGACAGACCTAGGGGGACCGATCTTGGTGGGGGTGGGTAGATGTGGCACCAACCTCACCTCTGGTGCACCTCAGGTACTCTTAGGCTTATGGGCTGGGTGGTAAGGCCTCTGCAGTAGTCCGCTCCTCCCTCCCCATCTACTCTAGGAAGCCCAGACGAGGGATGAGACCTGTGGGGCCGGCATCAGAAGGCCACTGGGATGCCAGGCCCTAGTGCCCACATCCAGAAACAAGCTTCCAGGACAGCCAGTGACGGGACGGGGGGGGGGAGAGAGTACCCACCCAGACTTTGATCTCGTTGTTGGGGTTGAACTTGGTCAACCTGGTGGAGGTTACTGGTGTCTGCATGAACCCAGATTCTGGACAACCAAAGAAAGTTGCACCTTAGCCTCCTCCCAGTGGAAAGACTCAGTTCATTCCTGATACTCAAGAAATAACATAATATCTAACCAATTACTAATTCATTACTCTCCTGTGTGAGCTCTCAAGTTTCTAACCTCTTCCCACAACCTGGTAAATAAGGAAAAGAAGGCATCAAGTATATGCAAAATATAGGAAACAGAGAAAAAAAGGCCCATCCAATACCTTTATAAAAGGATACTGAAAAACACACCAGTTACTCCTAAAAGAATTTCCTGTATATGGTAAAAGTAATTTTAACAACATATCTACACTATACATAATAGCAAATGTAAGATAAACACTATGTAAGTATGTGTTATATTACACTGTTACTGTACTATTTATGGAATTGTAAGACAAAAAGAGTACATATTCAGTATAGATCCATTTTTCTCAAATGTTTTCTATCCAAAGTTATTTGGGTCCTTGGATGCAGAACTCACCAATACGCAGAGTAAACTGGGCAAGAGTGTAGATAATGGTGTTTTGGAGGCAGTGTGTATCTATGTGCATGGGTGGATGTACAAGTGGACATATGTGTGTGTGTGTGTGTGTGTGTGTGTGTGTGTGTGTGTGTGTGTAAGCCAGAGGAAGATGTCAGCTATTTTACTCACACATACTCCATCTTACTTTTTATATGCAGTGCCTTTCACTAAATCCAAAACTAGACAACCTACCCAGCAAGCTCCAGGGATCCTCCTGCCTCCACCTCCCCAGCACTGGAGTGACAAGCACATGCCACTATACCTGGCAGTTTATAACACAGGTCCTGAAGCTTGCATGGAAAGCACTTTACCAGATCCATCTCCCCAACAACTATGTATGGTTCTAAATGAGGAAATTTGTAATGACACACATTAATTTAGATGTAAATAATTGTTTCCGTTCCTTTCTGATCACTAAAGCAAAAATTCTTAAATATTATCAGCCATTATCAAAACAGGCAAACCTTATGTTCCAATAATAACATCAGAGGACACAATGTTTTTGATGACATCTTTTATTTAAAATTAAATCAAAGGCTATAGGAGTTACTGGAAATACCAAAACTGATTTTCAATCTATCTTTGCAAAACAGGATATTTGCAGATTTTGAAGAGCTGTCCTGAGCCATATGGCAGCCTGCTCAGACACAGGACTGCATGTCACCATGTTAACCTGGGCTTCATCTATGAAAAAGACAGTAAAGGTGTCACGATATTTAGTCATCAGCTCTAACCCAGCTGAATCCACACCACTACTATCTTCATCTCTTTTCCTGAGGGTTTCTCTGGCTCTTCTAGGCAGCCAGAAGTGCTGGACCAGAAATAACAATCTTCCAGCCCTCAAATCCCTCAACCTATGGATAGTGAGCAAGGGATGTGAATAGCAGACTCCACACTTTCAAACCTTAGGCTGGCAGGATGTGGTTAACTTGATTTACAACACACTCTATATTGCTATCTTCCTCCCATCTCACCTCCCCTTTTCCAAAGGCATTTCTTAGAATTCTGTTACACCCTCTCATCCAATAAAATGCTTGTATTCAATAAAAGGAAAAAAATGGAGACAGTGCAGTGGACAAAGTGCTAGAACTGCCAGTATGAGTAATTGAGTTTGTTTCCCTAGAAACACATGAAAGCTAGATGCTGTGGTGAACATCTGTAAACCCAGAACACCTATGGAAAGATGAGTGGCAGGCTCAGGAGAAGCTTCCTGAAAGATCATTGGTGAGCTAGTCTGGCTAAAGCAGTAGTGACCAACAAAACAAGAACCCTGCCTCATACAAGGTAAAAGGTGAGGAACAACACACAAAGTTGTCTCTCACCTCAGTGTGTGTGACATTGCACACACACACACGTAAAAAGGGAGAATGTTCCCAGTTCTGAAGGCCTTAAGTGGTCTTCTTTGTTAGACCTAACAGTTCACATCATGTAAATATGGCTTAGGAATTGAGGCTCATAATAATTATAATCTTTTCTTGGTAAATATTCCTTCTATGTTTCAGAAAGAATTGTTCCAGTCTCCTACATAGAAAACAAAATTGCCTATGAGTACAGAGAAACTAATTTAAGTAGAAAAAAAACAATGTTTTTTCACTGAGTTTATCTACAATGAACTCCTACATTCAATGAACACTGTTCATGATACAACCACTTAGGATATAGTCCTGTATTTCAGTAGCTGTCGGCACACTCTCCTCATTGCCACTTTCATCTCTTGATTCCTGAAGGTGTAGATCACAGGATTCAGAAAAGGAGTGAGGACTGCATCAAATATGGCCAGAAACTTATCCAGGTGTATAGAGGGAGATGGCCAAGTATAGACAAATATCAAAGGACCAAAGAAGAGGATGACCACAGTGACGTGAGCTGACAGTGTGGAGAGAGCTTTGGAGGAGCCACCTGATGAGTGTTTCTGAACAGTGACTACGATGACAATGTAGGAGATGATCAGGATGAAGAAGGAGCCCACAGAGATGAATCCACTGTTGGCTGTGACCATGAATTCTAGTCGATGAGTGTCTGTGCAGGCAAGTTTGATAAATCGAGGAAGGTCACAGTAAAAGCTGTCCAACACATTAGGGCCACAGAAAGGTAAATTTACCACAAAGGCCAATTGAACACCAGAATGCAGAAGACCAATGACCCAGGCAGACACTAAAAAGAAGATGCACATTCTTGGGCTCATGATGGTCAGGTAATGGAGAGGCTTACAGATGGCCACATATCTGTCATAGGCCATGGCTATGAGCAGCACCATCTCCACACCACCAATGACATGGATGAAGAAGATTTGAGTGACACAGCCCCTAAAGGAGATGACTTTGCGCTTTCTGAACAGATCATAAATCATCTTGGGAGAAGTGACAGAAGAAATACCTAAGTCAATGAAGGAGAGGTTGGCCAACAGAAAGTACATGGGAGAGTGCAGGTGAGGGTCAGAAGCCACCGTGAACACGATGAGGGAGTTTCCCGTCATGCTTGCCACATAAAACATGGAGGAGAAGACAAAGAGGAACAGTTGGATATTCCAGGAGTTGGTGAGTCCCAGGAACACAAACTCTGTCACCACAGACTGATTCAATCTTTCCATTGGTTTTGTTGACAGTGCTTCCAGAAAAAGAATAGGAGCAGCTGTAAATTATGATAATTGTGTTAATAAGGGGCTGGGGAAATGGCACAGGGTAAAAAACACTTGCTTGCAAAGCTTTCCAGTTCAATATCCCAGCACCCATGTAAAGCTAGACACAAAGTGACACATAAGTCTGGAGTTCATTTCCAGCAACAAGAGATCCTGTCATGTCCATTCACACACACATACAAACACACCAATACTTTCTTTTTTATGGTTTTTAGAGGTAGGGTCTCACTCTAGTCCAGGCTGACCTGGAATTCACTGTCATCTCAGGGTGGCCTCGAACTCATGGTGATCCTCCTACCTCTGCCTCCTGAGTGCTGGGATTAAAGGCATGCACCACCATGCCCAGCTCACATATGTTTTTTAATTGTGTTAGTAGACTAAAAGGAGCCAATTCAAAGCTATTAAAGACTCTTTTTACTTTAACATTAAAACAAAACTAAAGGTCAACAGATATATGAATAAAGGTTGAACACCATTTTTTCAGGGAAATGTATTTAATATCACAAGGAAATATCACCTCAAATCTGTTAAAGGTGCTTTTATCAAAAAGCAAAGGTACTTTTTATCAAAAAGTCAAGTTGGAGTGGTTTTAAACAAAAAGAAAACTGTCTATGCTCTGGATGGGCATATAAATTTAGGACATTCATTAAAAGACAATGTACGTGGGTTCCACAAAAAAATAATAATAAATAAAGGCTTGGTATATGTAGTTCAGCAGTGGAACAGTACCAAGGCATAGGTCCCAGGGTTTGATACTCAGCACTGCAAACAGACAAAAGTATGGATGGAAGGAAAGAAGGAAGGAAGGAGGAGGGAGGGAAGAGAGAGAAGGAAAGAAACAGAAAAGTTCATTTAAAATTACCATATGTGGGGCTGGAGTGATGGCTCAGTGGTTAAGGCACCTCCCTGCAAACCCTCACAATATGGGTTCAATTCCCCAGTACCCACATAAAGCCAGAAGTACAAAGTGGCACATGGCTAGAGTTTATTTGCAGTGGCTGGAGGCCCTACTACACCCATCCTCTCTCTTTCTCTCTCACTCTCCTTGCAAATGAATGAAATATTCTTTAAAAATTACCATATGTAGAGGATGGAGAGATGGTTTAATGATTAAAGGCACTTGCTTGCAAAATCTTATGACCCATGTTCAATTCCCAGATGCACAAAGTGGAGCATGCTTCTGGAGTTTGTTCGTAATTGCAGGTAGCCCTGGCATCTCTCTGTCTCTCTCTGTGTGTGTCTCTCTGTCTCTCTCTCTCTCTCTGTCTCTCTCTCTCTCTCTCTCTCTCTCTCTGTCTCTCTCTCTCTCCTTGCAAATAAGTAAAAATGTTTTTAAAAATTAAGGCAAGACCAACATTACCTATGGGGGGAGGGCAGGGAGAAGGCTAACGATGGTAACATAATGGCTATATATATATACTATATACATAACTAATAAAAATATATTTTAAAAACTAAAAAAATTAACCTATGTGGGGCTAGAGAGGTAACTCAATGGTTAAAGGCACTTCTTGCAAAGCCTGATGGTCTGAGTTCAGTTCCCCTGTACCCACATAAAGCCAGGTGTACAAAGTGGTGCATGTACCTGGAGTTTGTTTGCATGGTACTAGACCCTAGTGCACCTATCTTTATTCTTTCTCTCTCTCTCTCTGTCTGCTTGAAAATAAATAAGTAAATATTTTTTTAAATACTAGGGGACTAGAGAGATAGCTTAGCAGTTAAGGCGCTTGCCTGGGCAGCCTAAGGACCCATGTTTGATCTCTCTCCGGATCCTACGTAAGCCAGATGCACAAGGTGCTGCAAGTACAAGGTCGTACATGTGCACTAGGTGCACAAACATCTGGGGTTCAATTTCAGTGTCTGAGGCCCTGACATTCCAATTCTCTCTCTCTAAAATAAAAATAAATAAATAAATAATAAAAAAACCAGGGCTGGAGAGGTGGCTTAATGATTAAGGTGCTTGCTTGAGAAGAGCTCATGTTCAAATCTCCAGGTCCCATGCACCAGACACAGTGACACAAGCATGCAATGTCACGCATGTGAACAAGGGAGCGCATGCCCTGGAGTTCATTTGCAGTGGCTGAAGTCCCTGGCATGCCCATTCCATCTCTTTCTCACTCTCTCTCTTTGTCTTTCTCTCTCTCTCTCAAAATAAATAATAAAAAAATACCATATGTGCAAAGAATACCCCTTAACTACTTTTTTGACTACATATCCACAGAAAATGACATCATCATAATTTCTTTACATTTTCATTGAAGAATCATTTAATATAACCAGTATAAACACAACCTAAATGTCCATTGACAGGTGTGAGGACAAGTAAGGACACATGATTATGCACATTCATACATACATAATACTGTTCAGCCTTTAAAAATAGGGAATCTGGAGTAAGACCATTAATATTTAAGGTTATGGGATCTGGAAGGAAGCCAGTTCCCAGATGGATAGTCTGTATAGTACTGGAAAGAGCTACATGAACTGATGAGGGAAAATGGACACCAATTGTTGAGTAAGCAGGGGACACTGCTATACAAAAGCAATCAGCCTGACAAGATGTACACACTTGTGCAGTGGTTCCACTCAGTGGAAAGGAACTCATACCTGGAACTGGGAATCAAGCCAGAAGAGTTATATGGAGACCAAGATTATGGACTCCAATGAGAAGCTCCCACTAGTTTTTGGTCAAAAGAGGCTACACCCATCAAAATCTCTCTCAATTAACAATGCTTATCCCTTTTAACCTATGCTAATCTCACTCTCTGTTGAAGAATCTTTTTCCTTTTCAGATGGCAGCAAGAACAAAGGACAACCAAAATATATTAACAAGATAAGAAAAGCTAGCTGAAAACCTGACAAGGAGATGAACCACACCTCACAGAGCAGCCAGGGCCCAGGCAAAACCACAGAGGAAAACTGGCCAGATGAGCAAGAGTGCTACTACCATGATGAACCTGACAACCTGTGCCAGGGTGATGGAGACAGACACTGAGGATACTCAAAACTACCAAAGCAGATATCCAGAAACTGCTGAGAACTCAATACTAAAGTAGACTTAAAACACACCCAATTTGGGGGCTGGAGAGATGGTTTACCAGTTAAGGCACTTGCCTGCAAAGCCAAAGGACCTCTGTTTGATTACCCAGGACCCACGTAAGCCAGATGCACAAGGTGGAGCATTAATCTGGATTTTGTTTGCAGTAGCTGGAAGCTCTGGTGGGCCCATTCCCCGCCCCCTGCTTTCTCTCTCTCTTTTTGTCTCTCTCTCTGCCTCTTTCCCTCTCAAAATAAATAAATAAAAATAAAATATTTTTTAAAAACACACCCAAGTGAGCAAAAAGATTGTAAGAGCCATAGGGTGGGAGGGAATACACAGAGGCATTGCTCCCCCCACACACACACAATAACTGATTGCTGCACTCACAACTCATAACCTACAACCCCATAGTGAATACTAGCAATTCCACTGAGGTGCGGTCCTTTCAGTGGAATGGGGACAAGGAGGAGGGAAATGATGGTAACAACACATGAAGTGTTCATACAAGGTTTCTCCTTAATAAAATAAAACTTTAAAATGAATCTGGGGCCTGGAGAGATGAGTTAGTGGTTAAAGCATTTGTCTGCATAGCCTGAGGACCCAGGTTCGATTCCCTAGTACCTATGAAGCCAGATGCACAAGGTGGTACATGCATCTGGAGTTTGTTTGCAGTAGCTAAAGACCCTGCAATGCCCATTCTTCTTTCTGTCTCTCTCTTTATCTCCCTCTCCCTCCCTCCCACTCTTTCTCTCTCTCAAATGAAAATGTGGTCCACAGAGATGGAGGTCAGTTGCCAGTTTGCATTATGTTAAGTACAGAAAATGCAGGTGTTTATAAATTTGATCCTATGACAAAACTCAAGTGTCTCCTTTTGAATTCTCACAAAGTATCAATCCATGAAGCATAAAGGTTGGGTGAGAAACAATGCCATGGAATACAAAGCACATGACCTGAAAGCTTTGTCTCTGAATGAAACAAGGTTATAGAAAGCTTTTATTACAGCCTTGAAGAAAGGATTTATCATATTTTATTATGTTTTTTTGTTTTTTTTAAATAATTCTTTTAAAAAATATTTTTATTTATTTATTATTTGAGAGAGAGAGGAGAGAGAGAAGCAGAGAGAGAGAGAGAATGGGCATGTCAGGGCCTCCAACCGCTGCATACACACTCCAGACACATGTGTCACCTTGTGCATCTGGCTTACGTGGGTCCTGGGGAATCGAACCTAGGTCCTTTGGCTTTTCAGGCAAGGGCTTTAACTGCTAAGCCATCTCCCCAGCCCTGTAGGTTTATTTTTATCAGCAGAAGAAATCTAATGTGATAAACAAAATGCAGACTTTTGATTCAAACAAGTTATTACTATAGTTGAGCTACTAATGAGTTGTATTAGGCAAGGTCTTAAATTCTGAGCATCAATTGTTTATCTTTAAAACAAATGTTAAAATATCAACTTAGGTTAATTTTTAAGTATAATATAATTATATCACAATCATGTATTCAACATGAAGATATTGCATATATAAATATACATTAAAGTTAATATTATTTTGTTTTTTCTTTGCCTATGATGGAGCCAAACTCATGAGATAAAAAAATGAATAAAAAATAAGTATCAGGGGCTGAAGAGAGGGCTTAGCACCTAAGGAGCTTGCCTACAAAGCCAAAGGAACCTTGTTTGATTCCCAGTACCCACATATGCCAGATGCACAAGGTGGCACATGTGCCTGGAGTTCATTTGCTGTGGTTAGAGGCCCTAGTGCACCCATTCTCTCTCTCTCTCTCTCTCTCTCTCTGCCTCTTCTCTCTCTCAAATAAAAAATGAAAATAAAATATTAAAAAATAACTATCAGCATGAAGACATTATAAAGACTCTGCATCTAAAAGATATATTAGATATATTATCATCTTCTAATAAAAGATTTTTTAATATATAGCTGTCACCTGTTCAATAATACAATATTCATATTATTAAAATCTATACTTTCAACTGTAAATCAAATGCACTTTATGTCTAGGAAGACATAAAATTGCATAGCCTCACTACAAATGCAATTCATTAATTCTTTCTTCTCTGTAAGACTACAACTACCATGGAGCTAAGATATATCTGTCTTCTATACAGTGTACCACAAAACTCAGACTCATGAGTATATTGCAGAAAAACAAAGAAAAGATGTATTGTAATGATTTTAAAACTACATGAAGTTACACATGATTATACAATTAAAGAAGACAGGCAGAGACTGGGCAAAGTTCTCTAGAGACAGAAAATAGAAACTATGGGATTATAAAAGTGAAGAAGAGTGCTCACTTCAGCAGCACATAAATAAAACTGGATTGATACAGAGCAAACAGGCATGGCCCTGTCCAAGGATGACATGCACATTTGTGACACTCCATATTTTTAAAACCTGAAGACATTAATAAAATGTAAGAAGAAGAGAAGAAAAAGAGAAATAAATAAATGAGATTAAAGGAAAATACAACAAAGGACTATTAAATGTAAACTGTGTGTGTGTGTAATTGTGAGAAAAAAGAAACATAATTTACTTTAAATAAAAGAATTTGAGGTATGATTTGCATTATATTTTAGAACCATTCTTCAAAAACTGTATAGCTATAAGAAATAATATGTTTCTAAGTGTATGTTTGGGATATATTCATTGCATATAAATTTTGTTGACATATATTCATTGCATTCAGTACATAGCAATGGGTTTCATCAAGACATTTTCTATTTTATACTTTTGTTTTTTATTTTATACTTTTTAACATACAAAAATGGATTTTTATTGTGAAATTTTCAGTATGTCTTAAATTCTAATGCTATTAGAAGATGTTGTCAGTGCACTGGTGTCAGCTAAGAATTTACCTGTCTTTGCAATCTCTAATCTCCATCATCCATTAGAGTGAGTTTAATCAGACACAGTTGTGCCTGTAATCCCAACTCTTGGGATGTGGAGGCAGTAGTATCACTGTGAGTTCAACACTAGCCTGAGCTACATAATGAATTCTAGATCAGATGGGGTTACAACAAGACCCTGCCTCAAAAATAAACAATTAATAAAGTTAGTATAAAGCAGAACAAGATGAAATTATGGAATGTATGCAAGGGTCAGATAATATAGTATAGTATATAATAAAATTTGAGTGATTACATGTTTTCAGAGTCAAGATAAAAATCTCGGTCCAGGGCTGGAGAGATGGCTTAGCAGTTAAGGCACCTGCCTGCCAAAGCCTAAGAATGCCCATTTGATTCTCCAGGTCCCACGTTTAGCCAGATGTAAAGTGACACAAGGGTGCAATACCTCACTTGCCCAAAAGGGGATGAAGGAATCTGGAATTCATTCACAGCGACTCTCCCATTCTCTTTCTCTCTCTCTCTCTCTCTCTCTCTCTCTCTCTCTCTCTCCCTCTCAAAAAAAAATCTTAGTCCAGAAAAATTGTTATATAGAGATTTCTAGACTGAGCCAAAAAGCACAGGTTTATGTACCGAAAAGCCATAAATATCCTTGGGGACTATCACTGAAGGATGGGGTTTGATATCACCTTCTCTTATAGATTAGCTGTACTTTAAAGCAAGGCTCCTTAAGCACATTTATACTCATTTAAAACTAATGAAATACCCCAAATGAAAAAGACCAAATGTGTCTCCTTTTTCTTGATCTATGTAGAGCTAATGAATCCTGAAAACAAATTCCAAGAAATTTAATAATTATAGCTATAGAAAATGTTTTGTAATAAGGTTCCCAGTCTAGAGCCAGCCATGTTCAATGGCTCAATAGGGCAAAATGCTTGTATAAACCATCACCCATTTCTATTTCGCCCTCAGTGTAAAACAGTGCAAGCACATTATCTTCCTCTGTTCAAACTTTCGTTATTTTCATTTTTCAAATTGGTGCAAGGTCTCTTTTACTAATTATTGTGGGAAATATAAATAATTCTGAGGGTTGGAGAGATTGCTCAGTAGTTAAGGCGCTTGCTTGTAAAACCTAACAGTCTGGGTTCAATTCCCCAGGACTCACATAAAGACAGATGCACAAAGTGACACGTCGGGAGTTCGTTTGCAGCAGCAAGAGGCCCTGGTACTCCTATTCATTTTCTCTCTCTCTCTGCAAATAAATAAATAAAAATATTTTTAAAAATAATAATTCTGTGTCTTTTTCAAGTAAATATGTACATAAATAAAACACAGGGACCTCATAGCTCTCAATTAACAAGACTCAATAAACCAAATATTTATTTATTTGGTTGATTTGTTGACTTTGAACTGTGTAGCCAGGCAGGTCTCAAACTGACAACAATCCTCCTGCCTCTGTCTCTCAAGAACTGGGATTATTACAAGCACCACCATAGCCAGCCTAAAAGCATTTGCAATATTTTTGTATTATTCAGATTTTTATACTTTTCATCAACTCCAGAAAATTTCCTATTTTTCAAAACTCTTCAACCCTTCTGTACTGTACTTAAAGTTCAGAAATAAAATTAATGCAAATAAATCTAACTACAACTACAGGTATGTCTTTAATATTTTATTTATATATTTCTTTTATTTATTTGAGAGGGGGCAGAGAGAGAGAGAGAGAGAGAGAGAATGGGCATGCCAGGGTTTCCAGGCACTGCAAATGAACTCCAGCAGCATGCATCACCTTGTGCATCTGTCTTACATGGGTACTGGGGAATCAAACCTTGGTCCCTAGACTTTGCAGGTAAGCACCTTAACCATGAAGCCATCCCTTCAGTCCCCAGCTACTGGTACTCTTAATCTCTTAATGTTTTCTTCTCAAATTGTCCACATCACATTTCAAAATATTACACTGGAAACTATTTTTTTTTTTTTTTGCCATTAGATCTTTTGGTCTTCATGTCAAATTATATATGTGGTCAGATTATATTGCTATATATTTGTGATCAAATTGCATTTATGATAATCTTCTGTCAACACATTTCTGATATACTTGCTTCTAGTTTAGAGAAGATAGTTTATGACTCTTCCTTTTGAAAAGTCAATGGACAGAAAACATTACCTTTTTGCTTTTTATTTTTATGTATCAATTAACTTTTCTTATTTGTCAACTATTGGAGGATATGATCATTCATACAATCAACAGAGACCACCATGATTAGTAACCAACTATGCTGAATTTAAAATATTGCAAAACTGGGTTGGAGAGATTGCTCAGTGGTTAAAGGTGCTTGCTTTCAAAATATTTCAAACCTATTTGATGTTTTTCTTTTTTTCTTTTTTTTTTTTGCATTTTCCTAAGTACAATGTGGTTATAATTCAAAGTTCAGTTTTCTAGTATGTCAATAAACTAATAAACAATTTACACATATTCTCTTATACTGTTCAATACATTTTCCTGGATATTCTGCTTTAGCTCACTCAAGTAGGTTCAGGTTGGAGTCATATTTATAGCAATTACAACAACAGAATCATGTTGACAAATAAGCCACTCTTCTCATTATTAAATTTAGCACCATCCATCCATTTTACCTGTATAAAAAGAACAGAATTGTCACAGTTTCAGATTTTTCTCATGTCCTCCAACATAAAACACCACATAATATCCCAATATGGAAAGACATGAAGCCAATTATATATACCTCCTGAGGCCAGTGACCAAGAGATACTGCAAACACATGACTCCTTAAAATGTGCTTGTGGTTCAGGGACTTTTACTCTAGAGGTCTAATTGATTTGCACAGTGGAACCAAAGGATTTCATATATTATTATAAAATATTAGTGAGAAATAACAAAACAAAAATGGAAATTTTGTATCTTTGTATTTTATAAATATTAATTATTACAATGAATCCCTAAAGATAGGTAAATATTTGCTCAAAAACAAACTATAAACACTCAACCAACTCCCCCAAGCTCACTGTGTTAAATTTTAGCACATTTTAAGAAGTAATAATGCATTTGTGATGTCTTTCTTTTTCTACAATATATTATGGCTATAGATTTGTATATGTATTTAGCTGTACTAAAGTTCATTCCAGTAAATAAAGCTTAGAAGCAACATCTCAAATATCTGTCAGGAGCTGGAGAGATGGCTTAGTGGTTAAGGGGCTTGCCTGCAAAGCTAAAGGACCCAGATTCAATTCCCCAGGACGCACATAAACCAGAGATGCACAAGTTTGTGCATGCATCTGGAGTTCATTTGCAGCAGGTGGAGGCTCTGGCATGCCCATCATCTCTCTCTCTCTCTCTCTCTTTCTCTCTCTCTCTTTCTTTTTCTCTCTATCTTCCTCTTTCTCTCAAATAAATAAAAATAAACAATTATAAAATAATTATCAGTTCATAGAAAATTTAAAAGTTATGGGCTTGAGAAATGGCTTAGTGGTTAAAGCACTTACCAGGTTTTGATGCCTAAGACCCATGTAATCCAGATGCACAAGGTGGTGTATGCATCTGGAGTTCATTTACAGCAGCTGAAGATCCTGGCATGCCCATTCTCTCTCTCTCTCAATTTCTCTCTCTCCCTCCCTCTTTCTCTCTTTCTTTAAAATAAATAAAAATAAATTATGCTACACTCACAAAGTCAAATTCCTTACAGCCATTTAAAAGAAATTTAGTTTATATAGTTGAAGGCAGCCATCACACACGGGTAATATGCAAAGTGGATACCAAAACAGCATAGCATGTTGCTGTGTGTAAATGTATACATGAACCAGGACATATACATTTTCTCAGTAAGTATTCAGCACAATAAATTTTTAGACAATCAAGGCTATTGACTCTTCATTTTGTAATACTAGGGTCAGTAGAAACCCTGTGAAGACAAGAGATGGCATGCCCTAATTCAGCAGTTGAGGATCTCAAGAAAGGCACCAGGTAGTGTGCAGAGGGCGTTTGAGTGCAACTAAACAAACAAAAGTTATTCCTGTATGTTTTGTACCCATTTTTGCCTTCTAGCCAAAGGCTTTTGTGTTTTATCAAAAGCTGGGAGGAGCCAGGCGTGGTGGCGCACGCCTTTAATCCCAGCACTTGGGAGGCAGAGGTAGGAGGATCGCTGTGAGTTCAAGGCCACCCTGAGACTACATAGTGAATTCCAGGTCAGCCTGAGCTAGAGTGAGACCCTGCCTCGAAAAAAAAAAAAAAAAAAAAAAAAAAAAAAGCTGGGAGGAAATAGGACAGAAGGGGTAACTCATATAAAACATAGCTGTCAAAAATCCCTATTTGTGGGCTGGTGAGATTTCTTAGGGATTAAGGACATTTGCTGGCAACAACAAAGGACTGAGACTCCTGAGAAACCACTGGAGTTAGATCCCTGGGACCCACGTAGACACCTGTGCATGGTAACCAATTCTGCAAATGCAACAGAAACCAGAGAATAGCTGGAGACTGTGTGAAACTGGCAAGCTCTGGGATCAGTCAGAGACTCCTACTCAAGAATGGGTGCAATTTCCATCCCCGCCCCCACGCACACAAAATAAAGAAAGAACAAAAAGACCAGCAGAGCAGAACAACTGTCACTACACTCAGGCCACTGCAGGGGAGTGCATCCTACCTGCAGTCAAGTATACGGTGTACAGCATGGGCCACAGACGTGCATAAGCAACATGTAACACACACACACACACACACACACACACACACACACACACAAAAATAAATCCCTACTTGTGTAGGTAGTCAGGAGGCTTTTTTATGACACAATTGTTCTTAGATCATCTTCTCTTTGAGCAGTATCTAGGCTGTACATAGTTTTCTATCTATCAGATAAACAATTCCAGTAAGGGATCAGTCTTGAGATGAGCATTTTTCATGGAGTGTTACTTTAAAAAAAAAAATTTTAAGCAGGGCGTGGTGGAGCACGCCTTTAATCCCAGCACTTGGGAGGCAAAGGTAGGAGGATCGCTGAGAGTTCCAGCCCACCCTGAGACTACATAGTTAATTCCAGGTCAGCCTGGACCAGAGTGAGACCCTACCTTGCAAAACCAAAAAATAAAAATTATTATTATTATTATTTTTTTTTTTTTTTTTTGAGAGAGACACAGAGAGAGACAGACAGAGAGGGAGAGGAAGACAGATAAGAGATGGGCACGCCAGCAGTCTCTCAGCTGCTGTGAACAAAATCCAGATGTGTGCACCCCCTTGTGGTCAAGTGCGGCATTGTGCCCTTGCATCACTTTGCATCTGGCTAAACGTGGGACCTGGCGATTGGAACTGACATTCTTAGGCTTAGCAGGCAGGCACCTTAATCACTAAGCCATCTCTCATGGAGTGTTACTTTTTACCAGTGATGAAAACTCTTGAGCAAAGCGGCAGTAGAAAATTCACCAATAAAATTCCCAAGTCACAGACTTAATATTCCTGGTCTACCTTGTGAGCAAATTACCCTTAGAATACTGCAACTTCTGGGTCATGCTGATGCAGTAACTATTCACCCCTAGGCAGGAATAGCATCTCAAGTCAACCCACTCAACCCAGCCTCGTATTTTCTTTTTTTTTCTTTCTTTTCTTAATTAATTTATTATTATTATTATTATTATTATTATTATTTTGGTTTTCCAAGGTAGGGTCTCATTCTAGCTCAGGCTGACCTTTAATTCACTATGTAGTCTCAGGGTGGCCTTGAACTCACAGTGATCTTCCTACCTCTGCCTCCTAAATTCTGGGATTAAAGGCGTGTGCCACCACACCTGGCCAGCCTCCTATTTTCTGCTCAGTCATTAATTGCTCATAGGAAATACTTGATGTCACAATAAAAAAGTGCCAAAAAAAGGAAGCAGGAAATCATAGAAGCCTGAAGACCTGCTTATGCAGGTTAACTTTCCCTTGCACAATCTATAATGCCAATTGCTGCCCAAATTCACCTCAAAAATCACAGCCTTATTCGTTTCCCAATGAACAAGTTGAAGCAACACATTCAAATATTGTAAATGTGATTCTCCTAATCAGAATAAATGCATCAGGAAGTGTACTCTTTCCTTACATAAGGAATTGCAAAGTAGAGAAACTTTGGAAGAGCTATTCAGGATGTCCCAGATCACCTAAGGATGAGATTTTATGAGGGAAGCTCCTAGCATTTACATGATTCAACTTTTATCATCTGATAAGCATGTGCTTTAACAAAACATCTAGCATATTCTTCCTTATTCATCAAGTCTAGTTAGCATAATGTCATCAGATTGAGAGATCAATATATCTCACATAATTCCAGCAGCCTCACATTCCCTCCCTGACTATATGAGAGAGGCCAGGAAACTGCATCAACCTGTTTGCACTGGGAAGCAGACTCTGATGGAGCAAGCATACAAGATGAAAACAACTTCACATCATACTCCTATTTGAATTTTTTTCACTGGTAGCTAAAGATATATTCTATATCAAGACTGAATTTCAGTTTTGTTCATTTTAATTTTTCTTCTAGTTTTAACATATCTTCCATCTTAACAATTTGAAAAATATCTTCATCTTAGCAGTTTGGAAAAATATGCAAAACTAATTTTAAACTAAGCCTTTTATGGAGGTTGGAGAGATGGATTAGCGGGTAAGGTGCTTGCCTGTGAAGCCTGAGGACCCAGGTTTGATTCCCCACTACCCATGTAAAGACACATGGACAAGGTGGCACGTGTATCTGGAGCTTGTTTGCAGTGGCTAGGGGACCTGGTGTGCCCATTCTCATGTCTTTATCTACCTCCTTCTCAAATAAATAAATTAAATATTAAAAAGTATTTTATAAGCTATCATTCCAAAAGCCATTTTAAATGCAAACATGAAATTGTTTCCAAAATCAATTTTTGATGCATTACTGTTGAATCTTACAAAAGTAATATAATACATAGTTTCAACCTGTGTGCTAAAGCAAATAACTTAGCTAATAAGGAATGAACTCAGGATAGTAAAATTTCTGGTTGAGGGCTCAGTGAATAAAGTTTTGGCCTTGCAATCAGGAGGCCTAGAACCCATATATAAAAGGTGGAAAAGATGTGTGACCAGGTACAAGAGTCATACAGAATACCAAATATACAGGACCATAAAGAAATTTTGTACACTGAACACTCAAGATACTAAATGCTCAGAAAAAAAAAAGTGGTAAAAGTCACAAAAGAGAAACATCTCATCACATAAAATGAAAGTCCATCAAAATAACAGCAAATTTTTCAATAGAAACTAAAAGCAAGAAGGGCTATGAATGATGTGTTTCAAGTATTAAAAGGCCACAGCTTCCAATCCAAACTACTACAGGTGGCAAAATTATTTCTCTTGAAGCCTCCACTGTTCTTTGAATAAAAGAAGAGGTTGTGCCTATTAAAAAACGCTTCTAAATGTCTTTGTTTAGCCCCTTTGATCCATACTGCTTTCAGTCTTAGTTAGAGAATCTGGCTTTTACAGATGGCAGCAAATACAGTGGAGACCCAAGACCCACCAATATGACAAGAAAAGAAAACCAAGTGCATAGCATGAGACAAACTATCTTTATTACACCTGCCATAGCACAGAAAGCATTATGGAAAAAGAGATGGATGAATTATGAGTGCTGCTCTAACTTGCTATCTTGAGAAATTCCTCCAGGGAAATGGAGGTAGACACTGAGGAGACTCAAAACTCATCAAAACAAAATCAGAGTCTTCTGAGAGCTCAACACTTAAAGAAGCTTATAACATGCCCTCCAAGGCTCAGGAAACATTGATGAAGATGGGATGAAAGAATAATCAAGAGCCACAATATAGGAAGGTGTCTTCTGAGGCATTGCCCCTCCCCACAGACTGACTGATGCATTCATGACTACACAGTAAATAGTGATAGCCCCACTAAGGAGCATGCCCATGGAAATGGGAATAAGGAAGAGGGGACATAGTATAACCTGCTGGGAATACAAAAGTCTGATGGCAAAAGACAGCCAGAAACCCACTGTGGAGAGTGCGGCCCCCGGCAGCTCGCTCCCCAACGCCGCCACGGCTGCGGACTCCCCAGCCGCGGGCGCCCCAGCCGCGGACTCCCCAGCCGCGGGCTCCCCAGCCGCGGGCTCCCCAGCCGCGGGCTCCCCAGCCGCGGGCTCCCCATCCACGGGCTCCCCATCAGTGGGCTCCCAGCGGCTTCGCTCCACCCCAAGAGCACCCCAGCAACTTCACTTCACTCAGCCGGTTCCCCAACGGATCGGCACCAAGACTCCAACTCTCATCCAAAGCTTCCAACCAGGTCAGCTAAGCCCCGCTGAGCTTCCGCTGCAAATGCCGCCCGAACAAACAAACAAAAAAAAGGGACTTTTCAACCTCATCAGTCTCCTCACAGAGCCCAGAAATCAAAGAAAAATCTGCGGAGCTACTGAAAGAGACACACACCGTGAGTTGCTGTAGGCTTCCTGAATCGCCCATCCCCATTCATCAGCTCCCAGGAATTGGTAGAATCGAACAACAACCAGTGGCAAATTTGAACCACATCGTCAACACCGGCCCCAGCTGACCTGACCCAAGCTCCACAGCCCAGGTAACGAGGTGGGCACCCAGCATTGGTGAGTTTAAAAGCCACACCAAAAGATAACAAAGGCCTGCATTGGAAGTGCTAACCACTCTTTCCAGGTCAAGGCAGGGTATGTATTACATATTTGTGGGTGGCTTTACCATTTTCAAATAAGCTGAATGTGAGGGGTTGAATATTGCTATCTGTACTACTTATAGATTTAAAGGGCCTTTATCTTTTGCTTCAGTTATTATTGAGGACAGGGTCTGATTCCCAAGCTGACAGGACTAAGGGAGTGGACCATCACATGCCCTTAGGGATTTTAACCCTATAGGACTGGTTGTCTCAATTCTCACACTTGTATACTCTGTGTTCATGTCAATTGAATGTGTATTTTGCTCTGTTGAAGTTTAGAACTTGCATCGAAATTGTTCCACCAGTCCACTACAATAATTGCTTAACAAGCAAACTCAACAGCTAGGAGTACTTCTACTTAAGTACAAGTGCTACACTTGACACCTTAAACTCATATCCTGAAATTATATAAAGGTGGATCACAACACCTAAGAACACTGAAGATAAATAGGAAACCTAAGCATCAAAGCAATCCAGGATGCAAAAGTCACTACACTATAATACAAGAAACACAAAGAATCAAGACAATGCAATTCCACCAAAAATTGCAAATCCATCAGATAGGTCCAACAATGAGACTGTTTTAGATGAAATTCCTGACAAAGATTTCAAGGGAATGATGATATCTATGCTCAAAGAAATGAAAGAAGAAATGAAAGCAATCCGAGAAGAAAACAAAGGAATTAGAGAAGAAAACAAACTGTTGAAGGAGATTACAGAGAAACAGTTTAATGAAATAAAAAGGTCATTAGAGGACATGAATAAGGAAATAGAACTACTGAAGAAAAACCAGGCTGAAATCTTAACATTGAAGAACACAGTCAGTGAAATAAAAACTCTGTGGAAAGTCTCACTAGTAGAATGGATGAAGGAGAGGACAGAATATCCAAGCTAGAAGACGAGGTGGCAGATCTATCACAGTCCAACAAAGAGAAAGACAAGCTAATAGAAAGGTATGAATGGGAACTCCAAGACATGAGGGACACTATGAAAAGATCAAACATAAGAATTCAAGGTATAGCAGAAGGGGAAGAATTTCAATCCAGAGGCTTAGTAGGTGTTTTCCATAAAATCATAGAAGAAAATTTTCCCCAAATTGGGAAAGAAATGCCAATGCAGATACAAGAAGCATTTAGAACACCAAACAGACAAAACCTAGAAAGAACCTCTTCTCGCCATGTTATAATTAAACTACTAAATACACAAACCAAAGAAAGTATACTGAAAGCAGTTAGAGAGAAAAAGCAAATGACATTTAAGGGGAAACCCATCAGGGTCACAGCAGATTACTCAACACAAACCCTAAAAGCCAGGAGGGCCTGGAGTGATGTATTCCAAGTTCTGAAAGATAAAAACTGTCAACCAAGATTACTTTATCCTGCAAAGCTTTCTATCCAAATTGATGGAGAAATAAGGACATTCCACAACAAAGACAGGCTAAAGGAATTTATGACAACTAAGCCAGCTCTACAGAAAATACTTGCAGGAATCATTCATGCTGAAGAAAAGCAAAACACACACAGCAGGAAATAGGAAAAAGAAATCATATTCAACAGTTAGAACAAGTGAGTAAAAAGAAAACCAGGAAGAACTACAAAACAAGAAAAATGGACAGATCAAATACATATCTTTCAATAATAACTCTTAATATCAATGGCCTCAATGCCCCAATCAAAAGACATAGACTTGCAGACTGGATTAAAAAGCAGGATCCTACCATCTGTTGCCTTCAGGAAACTCACATCCGAATAAAAGATAGAAACATTCTTAGGGTGAAAGGCTGGAAAAAGATATATCAAGCAAATGGACCCAGAAAACAAGCAGGGGTTGCCATTCTAATTTCTGACAGGATAGACTTCAAACCAACATTAGTGAGGAGAGATAAAGCAGGTCACTTTATACTGATTAAAGGAACACTCCAACAGGAGGATATCACAATCCTAAACATTTATGCTCCCAACACGGGGCCCCAATTACATCAAACAAACACTATCGGACTTAAGGTCAGAAATAACACCTAACACAATAGTAGTGGGTGACTTCAATACCCCGCTCATCACTTGACAGGTCTACCCAACAAAAATAAACAGAGAAACAACTGCATTAAATGATATCATGGAACAAATGGACCTAACAGATATATACAGAATATTCCATCCAAATACTGCAGAATATACATTCTTCTCAGCGGCACATGGGTCATTCTCTAAAATAGACCATATGATAGGACACAAATCAAATCTCAACAAATACAGGAAAATTGAAATAATCCCTTGTATGCTATCTGACCACAATGGGATTAAACTGCAAATCAACAACAAGAAAAACTACAGAGCATACAGAAATTCATGGAGACTAAACAGTACATTATTGAATGACGCATGGGTCATTGAAGAAATTAAGAAGGAAATCAAGAAATTCATAGAATCAAATGATGATGAGAATACAACATACCAAAACCTGTGGGACACAATGAAGGCAGTCCTACGAGGGAAATTTATAGCTCTAAGTGCCTATATTAAGAAACTAGAGAGTTCACAACTAAACAATTTAATGCTTCACCTTAAGGCCTTGGAAAGAGAAGAACAAGGCAAACCAAAAATTAGTAGACGGGAAGAAATAATAAAGGTTAGGGCAGAAATTAATGAAATGGAAACCAAAAAAACAATCAAAAAAATCAATGAAACAAAGAGTTGGTTCTTTGAAAGGATTAACAAGATTGACAAACCCTTAGCAAATCTGACCAAAAGAAAGAGAGAAGAGACAAAAATTGATAAAATTAGAGATGAAAAAGGCAACATCACAACAGATACCAAAGAAATTCAGAAAATCATACGGACATACTTTAAGAATATATATGCCTCTAAGTTTGAAAACCTGAAAGAAATGGATGATTTCCTTGATTTATATGACCTACCAAAATTAAATCAAGATGAGATAAACCATTTAAATAGACCTATAACAACCACAGAGATCCAAGCAGTCATAAAAAGTCTCCCAATTAAAAAAGCCCAGGCCCAGATGGATTCACTACTGAATTTTACCAGACATTCCTGGAAGATCTAACACCAATGCTTCTCAAACTTTTCCATAAAATAGAAGAGGAAGGAATTCTACAAAATCCTTCTATGAAGCCAGCATCACCCTGATACCCAAACCGGACAAAGACAGATCAAAAAAGAAAACTATAGACCAATCTCCCTCATGAACATAGATGCAAAAATTCTCAAAAAAATACTGGCAAACAGAATACAAGAATATATCAGAAAGATTATTCACCCTGACCAAGTAGGCTTTATCCCAGAGATGCAGGGATGGTTCAACATACGCAAATCCATAAATGTAATATACCATATAAATGGTCTGAAGGACAAAAATCACATGGTCATCTCAATAGATGCAGAAAAGGCATTTGACAAAATCCAACACCCCTTCATGGTGAAAGTACTACAGAAACTTGGAATAGAAGGTACATATCTCAACATAATAAAAGCTATTTATGACAAACCTACAGCCAACATAATACTTAATGGGGAAAAACTTGAAGCTTTTCCTCTAAATTCAGGAACAAGACAAGGGTGTCCACTTTCTCCACTATTATTTAATATAGTATTGGAAGTCTTAGCCATAGCAATAAGGCAAGAGACACTCATAAAGGGGATACAAATCGGAAAGGAAGAGGTCAAATTATCATTATTTGCAGATGATATGATTCTATACATAACAGATCCTAAGGACTCTACCAGCAAATTATTAGAGCTGATAAACACTTTTAGCAATGTAGCAGGATACAAAATAAACACACAGAAATCAGTAGCTTTTCTATACACTAACAACAAACATGCAGAGGATGAAATCAGGAATCTCTCCCATTCACAATTGCCTCAAAAAAATAAAATACCTTGGAATAAACTTAACCAAGGAAGTGAAGGATCTCTACAATGAGAACTATAAAAAACTCGAGCGACAAATTGCAGAAGACACAAGGAAATGGAAAGACATTCCATGCTCCTGGATTGGAAGAATCAATATAGTGAAAATGTCAATCTTACCAAAAGCAATCTACACATTTAATGCGATCCCCATTAAAATCCCAATAGCATTCTTCACAGAAATAGAAAAACAATACTAAAATTCATCTGGAAACACAAAAACCTCGAATAGCCAAAACAATTTTGCATAACAAAAATCAGGCAGGTGGTATAACCATACCCGATTTTAAGTTATACTACAAAGCCATAGTAACAAAAACAGCATGGTACTGGCACAAGGACAGACAGGTAGATCAATGGAACAGAATAGAAGACCCAAATATTAATCCAGACAGCTACAGCTACCTGATTTTTGACAAAAACGCCAAAAATACTCATTGGAGAAAAGATAGCCTATTTAACAAGTGGTGCTGGGAAAATTGGACATCTGTTTGTAAAAGGATAAACATAGATCCTTGTCTCTCTCCTTGCACAAGAATCAAGTCCAAATGGATCAGGGACCTTAATATCAGACCTGAAACTCTGAAAATGCTAGAGGAAAAAGTAGGGGAAACTCTTCAACATATTGGAATAGGCAAGGACTTTCTGAATATAACTCCAATTGCTCAGAGAATAAAAGCACTAATCAACCACTGGGACCTTATAAAATTACAAAGCTTTTGTACAGCAAAGGACACTGTGAATAGAGCAAAAGACAACCTACAGAATGGGAGAAAATCTTTGCCAGTTATTCATCTGACAGAGGATTAATATCCAGAATATACAAAGAACTCAAAAAACAGAATAACAAGAATTCAAACAACCCAGTTAAAAAATGGGCTACGGAACTAAATAGAGAATTCATGGAAGATGAAATACAGATGGCATATAAACATCTAAAAAAATGTTCTACATCCTTAGCCATCAGGGAAATGCAAATTAAAACCACTTTGAGATTCCATATCACTCCTGTCAGAATGGCTGCCATCAAGAAAACAAATGACAATAAGTGTTGGCGTGGATGCGGAAAAACAGGAACACTTCTACACTGTTGGTGGGAATGTAAGCTGGTCCAGCCACTGTGGAAATCAGTGTGGAGGTTCTTGAGACAGCTAGAAATAGATTTACCATATGATCCAGCTATAGCACTCCTAGGCATATATCCAGAGGACTCTTCTCACTTCCTTAGAGATATTGCAAAACCATGTTTATTGCTGCTCTATTCACAATAGCTAAGAAATGGAAGCAGCCTAGATGTCCGTCCACAGATGAGTGGATAATAAAGTTGTGGTACATTTACACAATGGAGTTCTATTCAGCAGTAAAGAAAAATGAAATTATGAAATTTGCAGGAAATGGATGGATCTGGAAAGGGTTATACTTAGTGAGGTAACCCAGGCTCAGAAAGCCAAACGTCACATGTTCTCTCTCATATGTGGATCCTAGCTACCAATGTATAGACTTGTGTATGAACTGGAACCAAAAATAGGTACCAGAAACCAGTAAGCGGGTAAAAGGCTATAAGGGAGGGAAGAAAGGGAAGGACTTAAGTGTATGGTAATACACATATGTAAGTAGAAGAACTGAGTACAGGGAGGGGAATGGCCTAAAAGCGAGGCCATGGGAAGAGAATGCATACAAAAAGGGCAGGGGAGGGACAATCTAAACTCAAGATATTATCAATAAGACATATGTAAAACTACTTTTTTTGATTAAGGTCACGTCTAGAAGATGTAGACTGTTACTAGAAAATTTTCAGTACCTGGGATGGAACTCCTTCCAGTGAGATGTTGGCCAAGGAGGTCCCGGTAGCCTCCAAAACATTAAGGCTTTTGCCAAAGCCCTTGGTTTCCCTAGAGAAATAGATAGTAAGACCCTATTGCTGAAGACATCTCATGCCTGAGAGGCAAGGACACTGAGAAAGCAAGCTGGTGCTGAGCAGAAAACCTTCTCCCTGTAGACCAGCCAACTGAAAGCTGGAAAAGCTGCACTGCACGCAGCGTATGGGAGACAGAAGCCATCAACAGTGAAAATAGTGGATGCTGAATATTCAAGCTTGGCCAGACAGGCCCAATGACTGAACAGGTGCAATAGTGGCGTGTCTACTCTTGGGGTAACCAACTGCTCCATAATTGGACTGAAGGCCCTCTCTACGGAGGGAATACATACCCGGTACTGAAAAACCTAAGTAAAAGTCTATGGTAGGTGAGGTCATGAGCCTTGGGGTATAAGCCTGCTCATGTCTGACTAAAAGTATATATTATTCCCACCAAGCTGCCCTGGGGACACTACACTAAATGTTCATGTCCACATATTAACGCTATTCTCACTTCTGGCTAGAGAAGCTTCTCTTTTCAGATGGCGATGACCACTGGGACGACACAAAAAGGCAACATAGTGCTGAGAAGAAGGGATGGAGGAGTGCCTAGCACTGAAACACCTCTGTCACATCCTCCAGTGGCTCAGGGACCATTGCGGAAGAGGGGGCGGATAGAATGGAAGAGCCAAAGGAAGGATATGACCTCTTACTATGCAGCTGCCCAGACAGAAATTGGCCTCGATATCCATGATCTTGCAGTGCCTAGCAATACCTTTGCAAGACCCTCAAAATAGAAGAGAAAGATGATGTCATCAAATTAGGAGAGAGACTAATGGAGAAAGGGAGGGGATATGATGGAGACTGGAGTTCTAAAGTGGAATGGGGGAGGGGAGGGAAATATCAGGTGGGGTTTTTTTTGGTATGTAAGATTAAAAATCAATAAAAATTAAAAAAAAAACATAAAAACACTCAAGAAAGAAATTGAGGAGGACTTGAGAAAATGGAAAGACCTCCCATGCTCCTGGATAGGCAAAATTAATATTGTGAGAATGGCAATCTTACCGAAAGCAATATACAGATTCAATGCAATACCAATAAAAATCCCAACTTGTCTTCACAGAGATAGAAAAAATGATCTCAAAATTCATATGGAACAGCAGAAGGCCTCAGATATCAAAGCACATTCTCAGCAAAAGAAACACCTCTGGAGGCATCACCATACCTCATCTACAGCTATACTACAAAGCCATAGTAAGAAAAACAACATGGTACTGGCATAAAAACAGGATTATAGACCAGTGGAACAGAATCATGGACCTGGACTTTGGGTCAAGTAACTACAGATACTTGATATTTTACAAAGGCCCTAGCAATATAATATAGACTGGAAAAAAGACAGCATCTTCAACAAATAGTGCTGGACAAACTGGATAACCATATGCAGGAAAATGAAACTCGATGGAAACACCTTGCCATGCACAAAAATCAAGTCCAAATGGATCAAAGACCTCAATATAAGACCAGAGACTCTGCTAACACTGGAAGAAGAATAGGAGGAACTTTCCATGATACAGGAGTGGGAAAAGACTTCCTGAACAAAACCCAGTAGCTCCAGGAAATTAAATACTCAAGGCAACCTGGGTATCTTCACTAACTGAACCAGCAAGCTCTGAGTTCATGTGCAAGACCTTGATTCAATCAATAAAGTGGAGAGTATCAACCACTGGCCAACACACTCACATGCACACACACACACACACCTGCACACATGTCAGCCCACACACACTTGCACACCACACTCTTGCACGTGCAAAATACATCCAGTTTAACTTTTAAAAGTCCTTACAGTCTTTAAACGTTCTAACACAGTTCAAAACAGTCCAAACTCTCACCTGAGAACCAAGATAGTCTCTCAACTGTGAGCCCTATACAACTAAAATACAAGCCACACACTTCTAACACATAATGGCATAGACTAAACATTCCCATTGCAAAAAGAAAGAATGGGGCAGAACAAGGAAAGATTGGACCAGTAAAAGATAGAAAACCATCAGGGCAATTATCAATTCGTGCAGCTCCATGTCCAGCACCTGAGGAAATCCCCTGGGCTCCAAAGGCAATTCTGCCCTTACAGCTGTGTGGTTTGTTTCTCTGGGAAGACCCCACCAGATTTCTTTTGCAGCTGTCCCATAGTTTTGGCATCTCCAATGTCTGGAGTCTCCACCACAACCCATGGTTTATCTTCACAGCTCCATGTCATGGTTCCCCATTACTTCCATGTAGGGAATTCAACCCTGCCTCATATCACCTAGAAGCCACCTCCCGAACAGTATTGGAATCCCATGAACTGCTCTTTCCTGTGTTAGCAATACTTCCAAGATCAGAACCAGGTGAGCTGTCAAATGTTCTAATCCAAGGAGGATGCAACTTCACATAAAGGAGGAGGAAATTAATGCCCCCTCTTTTCAAAAGAATAAGCCCTCCCCAAAGCATAAAAGCTGTCCCATCCTCAGTGGCACTAATATCTTATACATTTGCAGCTGAGTGGCCTAAAACCAGTCCACATTTTGTTCTGTGCTGAATTTTACATCATTTATATCTTTCTGTTTTGTATCTTCCACCAATAAACATACCGGTCCATTACTTTTCTTTTTTTTTTTTTTTTTTTTTTTTTGTTTTGCTAGGTAGGGTCTCACTCTGGTCCAGGCTGACCTGGAATTAACTATGTAGTCTCAGGGTGGCCTCGAACTCTCAGCGATCCTCCTACCTCTGCCTCCCGGGTGCTGGGATTAAAGGCGTGCGCCACCAAGCCCGGCTCATTACTTTTCTTAAGATTGTTTGGTTGTTTGTTGTTTGTTTGTTTAAGAAAGAGAAAGAGGTAAAGATAATGGGCATGCCAGGCCACTAGCCACTGCAAACAAACTCCAACATATGCACCACCTTGTGCATCTGGCTTATGTGGGTACTGAGGAATCAAACCTCAATCCTTAGGCTTTGTAGGCAAATGCCTTAACCACCAAGCCATCTCCCCTGCCCAAGTCCATTACTTTTAAACTGAACTTTGCTCAAGTTCTCAAGACTCAGGCAGGATGCAGCTATCCTCCTTGCCAAAACACCTCATGAACTGCTTCTAACTATAACCCTAACAAAGTCCTTTTGCACCTCTGAAACTTCATAAGCTGAGCCTTGATATTTCATGGTTCTCTATGCATTTTGGTCTTTTAAACTCTCACTAGAATGGCCCATCAAGCTTTGCCCACAGCACTGTAAAGCTTCCTTCCATATTCTTTGACAACCAGGTATCACATCTTGTCACATCAGCACAGCAGAAGCAGCAAGGAAGATGTAGCTGACATTAGCAAGTGGAGCAGGATTATAAAATCCCAAGGCCTAGTGCCAGTGACACAGTTCCTCCATCAAAGCTCCATCTCCCAAAGCCACCAACTGGGGACTAAGTATGAGACTTAGTCACAAACACAAGAGAATATGGGGAACATTTCCCATTCAAACCACTAAACTAGAATTCCTTGCTCTCCACTTTCTCACTGTGGATACAACATGATCAGCTACCTAACATTCCTGCTTGAGTGCTTCCCCCACAATGATAGACTGTATTTCCTCTTAAACCCTTCCTTCCCTCCTCCCCTCTTGCTTTTGTCAGGTGCTTGATCACAGGTAATGACAGTTGCTGTGAGCTCATGAATGCAATGGCCACTTCATGTCCTGAAGGTAGTGTTTCAAAGCATTCCTACCCATCCTCGGTCATTTACATTTGTTCTGTCACTTTTTTTGCAGTGTCCCCTGATCCTGTGTATAAGATTTTTAGTGTTCTGTTTGATTCAATTGACAAGTATTTTAATGAAAAAATTTGCATCTCTTTTCATAAAGAATTTTTTTCTAGTTTTACTTTTGTTGTGTCCTGATCTGGTTCTGGCATCAGGACAATACTTTGAAGAGACTGGAAATGTTTCTTCCCTTTCTTTTATATAAAATAGTTTGAAAGGCACTGGTGTTAGTTCTTCATTAATGTTATGATAGGATAAATCAGTGAATCTACCAGGGCTGTGTCTTTCTTGGTTGGGAGATCCCTTTTTAATGCTTCAGTCTCATTATTTATCATATGTATACTTAGGTTGCATGCATCCTATGGGTAAAATTTAGTAGGTCATATATTTCTAAAAATATAGTCATTCTTATACATTTTCAAATGTATTGGAATACATAATTTCAGAATATCCCCTAAAGATCCTCTGAATTATAGTAGTATCTGTTGTAGTATCTATTGTGATGCCCCTATTTGATCTCTAATTTTATTGATTTGGATCTTCTCTCTCTTCTCTCTCTTTCTTTTAGATATCTTGTCAGGTGTTTGATCACAGGTAATGACAGTTGCTGTGAGCTCATGACTGCACTGGCCACTTCATTTATTTGATTTATCTTGTTTACCTTTTCAAAGACCCAACTCTGTTTCATCTGTGAAACCTAGATTTAAATATACACTATATATTTCATGTCACATATATATGACATGAAAGTAGAATGGCTATATCATATGTCACAGTCAGAGTCACGTTGCTGGGTTGAACCTCCAGACCACACACATGTTGGAGTCCCCTCCTAGGGCCAGCCCAGGAGGGGATGCAGGGTCTCCACACGGTAGGAGGTGAGAGGCACAGTGTCACAACACAGGCACCGGGAGTTGGGTGGAAGCAGGCAGATAGCAAGCTGCTGCAAACTCGTTTATTCAAGGAAGTGTAGGAGTTTTTAAGGGGTTGGCTGGCCAATCATTGTATGGGGTGGTTCCCTTCTTGTGATCAATGACAGCCTGTCTCTGGGCAGATCATCTCGCAGCAGGTTGCTCACGGGCATGGGGCTGTAGCTGTTGTCACGCCAGGCCTGTGCAGGATGCCACATCCACAGAAGCCACTTCCTGGTTCCTACTAGCAGGCAGCCTGGCTAGGGCCCGACCTGCACTATGCCATACATATTAGCAGGTGGCCTGGCTAGGACCCAACCTGCATTGTGCCATACACACACAGTTAGTGGAAAGAAAGGATTTATTGAAGCTTACAGACAGAGGGGAAGTTCCATAATGGCAGAAGAAGCTGGCCCACTTTCACAGGTCCACACAGAGAAATACCACCATCATCAGCACAAGTAAGCACACTTCAGGAATAGCAGCAGAACTGAGGCATTTTGCATACCTTTAGTCTGAGAATCTAAATTACAAGCTTTAAGAAAACTTCTGAATCTATGGAGGACATCTGTTCAAACCACTACATCATGATAGGAAGAGATATAAGGGGAGAAGGAATTGTACAATATAATAAGCAGGGGAAGAAAGACAAAATATGGCATATTTTCTCTTATATGTGTAATGAAGATTTATATATGTGTGAGTATGTGACATGAAATCATAAAGAGAACTTTTGGGGACAAGAAAAGGACCAAATAGAGGGTGGGATGAGGGATGTAGTAGGATGGAGGTGAATATGTGCAAGGTACTATATATATATATATATATATATATATATATATAGTAATGAAATCCATTATTTTTATGTTAATATATTCTAAATCCTATGTGTAACTTACTAGCAAGTCTGTTTGGTATTCCAGTATCAAGTCCAATTTTTCCATTTGGTCATAATTATAACAAAATACAACAGTATGTGTTGACATAAATAGCTCTGGCTAACATCAAATAGTTTGCACTGAGTAAGCTAATCCTCTATAAGGAGAGCAATCTGGACCACAGCCAAATATCACTATTAATGTTGAAAATTGCTATGCAATTCTTTTTTTCATTTCTAGTTGGAATATATTAATGACCATTCCTAAATATCAGAAGTATTAAACTTTTGAAGGACAACATTATGACAAATTATTCCCATTATGACCAAATAAGCAATAAAAGGTTCCTGCTTCTACTACTCAAACTGCTCATCAATGAAAACATAAATTACACATAAAGTATATTTTATATAGGTGTGATTGCTCACACTTACAATCCCAGGTCTGTAGAGATAGAGGCAGAAGGACTACCATGAATTCAAGGCCATATACATAGTGAGTTGTATGTAGTCATGTCTGTACCGTGAGTTCTAGGCCAGACAGGGCTACAGAGCGACCTTACCTTGCTTGACTCAAGAAATAAAAAACAACTATTTGAGTTCTTCTAGAGAACAAATCAGATACTGAAGAGTATTTCTAACAAAGTACAAAATAAATCTGATTTCCAACTAACATATAAAAACATCTTCATAAAACTACCGTTCTTTTAATTATGTATGGTATTTTATATGAAGTGACTGTGGGAATTTTTTTAAACAAAGAAATTCAATAAATTGGAAAAATATCACACAAGTGTTAAAAAAAGTCCTCAAATAATCAGGGCAGAGATTAACAGTTACTAAACCTAAAAGTTGTTTCACATAGCATTATGCAAAATTTTAAGGAAAACAATGCAAGTTCACATAACATTCCTCAATTGTTTTTGCAACCTGGTCACTTTTGTGAGGGTGGGGAATTCCATTTAAAGATTTTATGCAGAAATTGCCATCATTACTGATATAAAAATCTTCAGAGTTGCAGGATTCATGGAAAATATATACTTATTAGGAGAAGCATACACTCAAAGAGAATCAGCAGGCATTAACAAGAGCCATTTCTGTTAAGATATGCAGATAAGGGGATGAAACGCTGAGATACTGGTATAGGTTGATAATAGTTACTGACATTTGTAGTTACTTTAGGAGACTATTATAAAAATGATTTTCATGTATAGTCTTAAATCTGTGCTGTCATGTAAAAAAAAAAAATAGGCATGCCAAGGCAAGTGAGGTATATTTATGCTTTAGTACCTAACAAAGCTACAGTCAAGTGCCACTATACATAACACTTAAAAAAAAAAAAAAATTCAACCTACAGTCTAAGGGAAATAATTTCAAGCATTCCATTAGTCTGTCCTTTGTAATATTCTAAGCAAATCATACTGACAATCATATTGTCATGTTCATTGCAAGAGACAAATAACCAGAAGTTTTGGTTAAAATAACATGGGAAGGCATGTCTTGGGCTCTGCATAAAAGCAGCCAGTGGCAGTCACTGATAATAAGCTGCTAAAATTAGTATCTCCTTTGTTCATTGCATTAGAAGGGACCACTAGATATTGCTGAAGACTCTACATGCTTGGGCTGCAAGGTCACTGAGAAATCTTGCGGGAGGTGAGCTGAAAACCTCCTCTGTATAGACCAGCTGACAGAAAGCTGAGAAAAGCTACACTGCATGCAGTTCCATGGAAGAGAGAGAAATCACCAGTGGAGATAAACAACAGTGGACAGTGCAAGCCTTAAATCTGGCCAGCCAGAGCTGGGCGTGGTGGTGCACACCTTTAATCCCAGCACTTGGGGGGCAGAGGTAGGAGGATAGCCATGAGTTTGAGGCCACCCTGAGAATACAGTGTAAATTCCAGGCATGTCTGTTATGGGGGGAACCAATGGCTCTCTGATTGGACTGGAGGTCCACTCCAAGGGAGGTAATACATGCCTGATACTGAAAACCTATGACAGGGGAAGTCATGAACCCTAGGGGTGTGACATCTGCAGGTGCCTGGCTAAACGTATACACTATCCTCACCTACCTGCCTAGTAAGCACTTCTTATAATGTCCATACCCATATATTAATGTTACTCTCACTTTTGGTTAAAGAATCTTCTCTTTTCAGATGGTGGTGACTTTGGGGTGACTCAGAAGGCACCATGGTGCTGAGAAGAAGGGACAGAGGAGTGCTCAGCACTGAAACATCTCAAACACACCTTCCAAGGCTCAGAGTCCATTGTGGAAGAGGGGGCAGAAAGAATGTAAGAGCCAAAGGAAGGGCTCCTTACAATGTGCTCCTCCAGACACAAAATGGCCTGGATATCCATGACATCACAGTGCCTGACACTACCTACACAAGACCATCATAATAGGAGGAAAAGATGATAACTTCAAAATAAAAGAGAGACTGATTGAGAGGGAGGAGGGGTACGATGGACAGTGGAGTTGCAAAGGGGAAGTGAGGGGGAAATTACCATGGTTTATTGTCTATAATTATGGAAGTTGTCAATTAATTTTTTTTAAAAAAAGGAGGGACCAGTAGAAAAAGAAAATTAATTTTTAAAACTTAACACTGTTCCACTGGGACTGAGCTAAAGAAACACCCTTAAGATCCAGATGACACCAGACTATCATTATTATTAATATTATTGGCTTTTTGAGGGAGGTCTCAGTGTAGCCCAGGCTGAGCTGGAATTCACTGTGTAGTCTCAGGGTGGCCTCAAACTCACAGCAATCCACCTACCTCTCCCCCTAACTCCCCCAAGTGCTGGAATTAAAGATGTGTGCCACCATGTCAAACTCTATTATTGATTTTTAATTGCAACTGAAATAGCTTTATTTCCAAAGGAAGAACCCCTTCCTGGATTGAGATGGGAGGGGAGCTCTGGGCTGAGCAGCAGGGCCATGTAGGATGGGATATGGCAGGAGTATTATTTTATAATAGTTTTATTCAAGTGAAACTACGATATTGCCTGTTTCTCTTGAAATGTCCTTAATATCATTCAAGCTATTTACTTGGCACTAGTGTTTAACACCTGTGAATTTCTTTTTAATGACATCTTTAGAGCTAGCAAAAATTATCTTGTTTTAAAAAATATTTGTATTTATTTATTTGCAAGCAGATAGAGATAGAGAGAAGGAAGACAGACAGACAGAATGGATGAACCAGGGCCTCCAGCCACCATAAAAGAATTCCAGATGTGGGCTGGAGAGATGGCTTAGAGGTTAAGGTGCTTGCCTGCAAAGCCTAAGGACCCATGTTTAACTCTAGATCCCACTAAGCCAGATCCACAAAGTGAGGCAAACACAAGGTCACACGTGCCCACTAGGTGGCACAAATGTCTGGAGTTCAATTGCAGTGGCTGAGGTGCTTGCACACCAATTCTCTCTCTCTCTCTCTCTCTCTCTCTGGGACACATATAAAGCCAGATGTACAAAGTGGCACATGCATCTGGAGTTCATTTACAGAGGCTGAAGGTCCTGTTGCACCCCTACTCTCCCTCCCCCCTCAGTTTCTATCTACTTTAATCTCTCTCTCAAATAAACAAAATGAATATAAATAAACAAACATATAAAAATTATGAGAAATCCTGCTTCACAAACCAGGTGGAAAGTGAGGACCGATACCTGAAAATTGTCCTCTGACCTCCACATCATGCACCCACACTCACCCACACCAAAAAATAAAAATAAAAAAATAAAAAACAACTTCATGACATGGCAATTCTTCTCCAGTAATGAGCACCTCATGCTCTAACTGGATCTCCAGTGGAAAGCCCTATAGTCGAAGGTCTGGGGTTTGAATCCTTGTGGGACTGAAAAAGCATCTAGAAATCCAAAATTGCAAAGTGAGTGATGGCTTTGTGTACTATAATCCCTCTTCACTGTTAGTTCTAGAATAAAAACTAAATTCTCCTTTGAGTTCTATTTCCCAGGCTTTTGGATTTCTCATAGTTACCTCTGTTGTCTCATTCTGAAGCAAAAGTATTTCTGAGCACCACCCATCTATAAGCTGCTTTTGTTTTCCTGTTCTTTTGTCCTTTTTATTCCCTTGGTGAAAAATCATGTGGACCCAGTGGACCATACAAGGTTGCTAATTAGAAGCAGTTTTGACATGCAAAAAACAGCGTAAGACTCTTTGGTTTGGAAAGTCACTAGTCTCAGAATGTTAAATGATCCTCCTTTGAATCTTGAGAAATGCTCCTCCTTCAAGTATTACTAGGTAAAATGTTCACCAGCAAATGACTGAGTTTAGTACAGAAAATGTTGACCCAACCTAGCTATGGGGTAGAGAATCTGTTCCAATTATTGATCATAAATTATTTCCCTTTAATTTAGCACACAATTTAATTCTTATTTGCAAGAGGTAGGGAGAAGAGAATCAAATAAGCAGCTGAACTTTTATTCATGTAACTGGGGTAGGTTTTTGGAAAACACTGCAAGATATCTGTTCATTGAAAGTGGAATTTGCCCGGTGTGGCGGTGCACGCCTTTAATCCCAGCACTCGGGAGGCAGAGGTAGGAGGATTGCCATGAGTTCGAGGCCACCCTGAGACTACATAGCTAATTCCAGGTCAGCCTGGACCAGAGTGAGACCCTACCTTGAAAAACCAAAAAAAAGAAAAAAAGAAAAAGAAAGTGTAATGTTGTTCACAAGAAACTGTTCCAGGAGGAGGTAACTGCATGTTTTTATGGTTTATATTCCATATTCCTTCTTCCCTATCCTGTATTTCCTTCTAATTTTTTCATGGTAGACAAATTTCCAAGTTATGCTTTCAGCTTCTGGGTCTTATAAGGTTCCTGGCTTCTGTCACTTAATTCTCAATATCAATCAAACCAAATCCTATTTTTCTCTTTAAGAATTATAGTCCTCATATAATTGAAGCTCCTTATTCATCTCCAAAATTTAGAAGGGATTTGAGAAGAATAGATTATGTTGTCTAACTCGGGTAATAGATATTTTAGGTTCCTAGTATTTTTCTTTACAAACAAAATAGGCATTTTTGTGTTTGAATGTGAATAATCATTTGTAGGATGCAAACATTTATCTCTTTTCCCTGTTTCCCTGTTTTTTTTTTTTTTTTTTTTTACACAATGCAGATCAGGAAGATGGTGGCCTGTAGTAGACTTCAAATTCTCATAAAAATCTTCATCATGCAGAACACAGATATAAGTATGGGTGAAGCTTCAGAAGAGGAGTGCTAACAAATAACTTTCTCTGCTTTGCCATGAGAGCAGGGTGAAAGTGGAGGGGCAGCAGGAAGCATAACACAGGAACATGGACAATGGAAATAAAATATGATGAGGCTTGAATTTAGACAACCCAAGTAACTGCATGGAGTTCTTCATAGGAATTTATCAGTATAGAAATACTTTATTTGGCTGGGCGTGGTGGTACATACCTTTAATCCCAGCACTTGGGAGGCAGAGGTAGGAGGATTGCCTGTGAGTTCAAGGCCACCCTGAGACTACAGAGTGAATTCCAGGTCAGCCTGGACCAGAGTGAGACCCTACCTCAAAAAAACAAAAAGAAAGAAAGAGAGAGAGAGAGAAAGGAAGGAAGGAGGGAGGGAGGGAGGGAGGGAGGGAGGGAGGGAGGGAGGGAGGGGGACTTTATTTGAAACTTATCTAAAAAGGATAATAATTCTTTCAGCTAGAAACTTACAGCAGATTATATCTGTGAGAAAATGATAATAGAGGTCCTTTGCAGCCAAAGGAAGGTATAGAGACAGTGAAGGAGTAGATTGCACTATGATAAGGGATAGTAGAGTAGCTGGAGCTGATGTTATAGATACCATCTATGAACTTCTATAGAGTATCTGATAATAAAATATACTATATATATAGTAGTAAAATATACATCCTCCTTTGTTGATGCTTAAGAATTGCCTAGACTTTATATTATCAGTGACTAACAAAGTATTGTAATGCAGAAGCCCTGGAATCTGCTTGATCTTGAAGATTCTTTATTAAAGAGAAAAACATGTGCCCAACCCAAATTTATAAAAGTACAAAGGAGATAAAATCACCCACAATCTTTCATAGAGAGATTGTAACTATTAAAAGGTTGTCGTTTCCTTCATATACTTTTTAATCACAATTGCAAGAATGTGGCTTGAATTTAATATATAGCTTTATAAAATCAAACCATTCTTTTAAAGTCATTCAGACCTTATTTTATATTCTGTGAACCAAGATCCGTCTTCACTGGCTATTTTGGAATAACAACATAGAAGAATTTTATTTTATACATTTTTAGGAGAAAGCATATTAATTTATAAGTTTTGCCATGCATCCTCAAGAAGATAATTAATAAAGCATTTTTAAATATTTTATTTATTTGCACATGGAAGTGAATGCATGTATGTGATAGGACAGAACAGAAAGACATTGTCTTAGCTACAATTTGTGAGAATATACATGCTCTCTAGTCAGACAATTTTATAATAGCTAAACAATTCTGTAGCTGAATTTAAATAGAGGATTAGTATCCATAATATTCAAATCAGAGGCTGGAGGATAAGGTCCACTGGATATCATTATTATTAACATCATCATCATTATTATTATTATCTATTTGCACATGCCAGGGCCTCTTGCCACTGCAAATAAGCACCAGATGCCTGAGATACTTTTTGCATCCAGCTTACTTGGGTGTATTGGGAATTGAACTTGGGCCAGCAGGCTTTGCAAGCAAGTGCCTTTACCCTCTAAGCCATATTCCCAGCCCCTCCACTGGGTATCTCGAGTGCATAACATAAGGATTATGATATGTAAATTATGACAGAAATAAAATAGGGACAAAAGACTTGGGAGGCATAATATGTAAAGCAGAAGTATTTCCAGAAAGATGAAAAGAAGCTGTCATCATATGTGAGGAAGAGAGCACAGAATGAAGGAAGGATTCTAAGACTCATCTTAAGTAGTGTTAAATAAAAGCATTACAAGAATGCAACATGTTGGTAAGGGAGATACTTGGAATCTTATTGTGTATGTGTGTGTCCTCTCTAGTTCAGTTTCTCACAGTTTGCCATTTTTGAAAACTGTAGCAATTCTTAGGTCTCTGCTCTCCACAGGACTAGGGTTACAGATGTGTATGGCCCTGCCTTCACATGGGTGCTGGGTAATCAAACTCAGACCTGCATGCTTGCACAGGAAGTGATCTTTCCCACTGAGACATCTCTCCAGCCCTCTAAAACTAATTTTTTAAAATAATAAAGCAATGTGTAACTAGAAAGGGGATAGTAACCATGAAAATAACTTAAACACATAAAAGAGAAGGGTAATGAAAAAATACCATACCATCTTAAACAAGTATAAATTTTCAAAATTGCCTTTTAAAAAATTTTTTGTAAAAAAATTTTTTGTTTTATTTTTACTTATTTATTTATTTGAGAGAGAGAGAGAGAGAAATGGGCATACCAGAGCCTCCAGCCACTGCAAACAAACTCCAGATGCATGTGCCCCGTTGTGCATCTGGCTAACATGGGTCCTGGGGAATCGAACCTGGGTCCTTTGGCTTTGTAGGCTAACACCTTAACCACCAAGCCATCCCTCCAGCCCTAAAATTGTCTTTTTGATTGATGACATAATTAAAATCCAAGGCAATCCCCAGTGCTGGAATTACAATCACACTAAAATGCCTAACATTTTTAAATAGGTGCTGGGGATTAAAGTCAGGTCCTCATATTTACAAAGAAAGCACTTTACATACAGACTGAGTCACCAGCCTATTCCCCACCCCATCGATATGTATGCTAAAGCTCTATTCCCTGACATCTCCTGAGATGACTGTAGCTAAAAATAGTCTTTAAGGATATAATGATCTTAAATGAGGCCACAAGGATTGAGACCTGCTCTGATAGACTATAGATTTATTTAAAAAAAAAAAAAAGGAAGCTACACTATGTGAGGACAGAGTGAAGATGGTATCAATAATAACACATATATGTAACTCCAACATGTAGTGAGATAGTTATACACAACAAACAAAAGCAATGCATTTATTTTAGCATGCTTTCATCTGATGACAATTTTACCCATGTAGCATTAAGTAAGTGTGTGTCTTTACTTCCTCATCTGCCTCTCCCTTGCTTCCTACCTGCCTTGGTTTAGATTCTCCCTTTCTTAATAAATATACTAACAGCCAAACTAGATTTGGAATTACCTGAAATGAACAAGTAGTCTCAAATACGTCAGCATGGAAAACAACTTCCCCCAGTCTCCATGAGTACTGTGCAAAACCAAGTTGTACTAATTTTGTGATATTTGGGTCATTGTTTACTAGACAGAACATCCCTTTTGGTTAAAACTTACCTTTTTCTCTGCCTTGTGCTCTTCAGATAGCAAGAGCTTCACGATCAAACCTGCACATGACATTGATGGACGGAGGAAATCGCTCGGTGGTATCTGAATTCTTCTTGCTTGGACTCACCAGTTCTTGGGAAGTTCAGATTCTTCTTTTTCTGTTTTTCACAGTATTTTACATAGCAAGCATGCTGGGAAATCTTCTCGTTGTGCTCACAATCATCTCAGACCATCACTTACATTCCCCCATGTACTTCCTGCTGGCCAATCTCTCCTTTATTGATACAGGTGTGTCCAGCATTGCTACTCCAAAGATGATCTATGACCTCTTCAGAAAGCGTAAAGTCATCTCCTTGAATGGGTGCATCACTCAGATGTTCTTTATTCACACCGTGGGAGGCACAGAGATGGTGCTGCTCATAGTCATGGCCTATGACCGGTACATTGCTATCTGTAAGCCCCTGCACTACCTGACCATCATGAGCCTAAAGATGTGCATTTATCTGTTGGCTCTGGCTTGGATCACTGGCCTCATCCATTCTGTAGCCCAGCTGGCTTTTGTTGTCAATTTACCCTTCTGTGGACCCAACCAAATGGATAGCTTTTATTGTGACTTTCCTCGGTTCATCAAACTTGCATGTACAGACACATATAGATTAGAGTTCATGGTCACTGCCAACAGTGGCTTCATCTCCATGGGCACCTTCTTCATCTTGATGGTGTCTTACATCTTCATCCTGGTCACAGTTCACCAACACTCCTCAGCTGGCTCATCCAAGGCCCTCTCCACTCTCTCAGCTCACATCACTGTTGTGGTGTTTTTCTTTGGTCCTTGCATCATTGTTTATGTGTGGCCATTCCCTACCTTACCCATAGATAAATTTTTAGCTATCTTTGATGCCATTATTACTCCTTGTTTGAATCCTGTCATCTATACATTTAGAAATAAGGAAATGAAGGTGGCAATGAAAAGACTCTTTGTTAAGGTTTTAGGTTTGGGGAAAAATTCTTTCATGCTCACTCTAAGAGAATCATTTTAATGTAGACTAGTCTTGGAAATAGAAATGCATCTTTTTTTTTTTTGTTTTTTGGGTTTTTTGTTGTTGTTTTGTTTTGTTTTGTTTTGTTTTGTTTTGTTTGAGGTACTGTCTCATTCTAGCGCAGGCTGACCTGGAATTCACTCTGTAGTCACAGCACAGCCTTGGACTCATGGGGATCCTCCTACCTCTCTCCATGTGCCACCATGCCACTGAATCTTGCTTTTTGTGTAAAGGATTTCTAAAAGTTTTTTTAACCTAGTTTGTTCAGTATGCACTGTGAAATGCCTCCACAAATATATTTTGTGGATCTTGTCAGGTCTAGCTTGAGAAATCTAGTACTCTAATATCATTACAGAGCAAATTCAACCTAGGCATATTGAGGGGGATACTGTTTGGTCTGGGGCATTTTTAGGCTTGTGAATGTGTGTGTACATTGTTTTGTGGTATATGGTATGTGAATGTGTATATGTATGTGCCCTTACAAACCCCATCGATTCACAGCTGGGTAGCTAGACTGTGGCTGCCTCTGTGCAATATCCTGTGTCCTGCTCCACTGCTCTTCTGCCAGGTCTTGTTTTTGAGCTCAAGTTTCTTTTGAACTCTTTTAGAGCTTGCACGGCTTCCACCATGGTCCCTGCTCCTCAGTGGGACCAAGATTACAGGCACACGTGCCATGCCAATTGTATTACTTTGGATCTCTAGAAATACTAACTCTACCAGTCTCAGGCCCACTCATGCTTTCACAGGAAGCACACTTAACTGCTGCCCTTACTGAGGTTTTTATTGGATGTTGTGTCTATTATGTCAGTGTTAGAGATCACTGAAACCTTACACTCTGGACATACTTTTCTTTCACATCAAATGTTGGGCATTTCTCTTTGACATTGGTTCTCAAGGATATATCACTTCTAATGTACATATGTGTCCATATTCATGCCCTATGACTTCTTCAATGTTTGTACATTTTTCAGGAATAACAAAAATGAAGATATTTGGCTAAATTTGAGAGCTGAAGGCTTTTAACATCTATATTTGTTCATTCACATATGTATTTTTTTTTTAGTTCTCAGGTTTTCATATATACTTACCAAAAATTTTTTTACTTTGGAGTAAATTATAATAATAAAAGATGTAATTTTTAATGATCATCAATTAAAAAATTGACTCTAGATGATGTAAGAATCATATGATTCATGTATATAAAACTTATTTTATCCCATTTTTCTAAGTAGTCATTATTAGAAGCAAATTATTTTATGCAAATTGTGAGTCATTATGAATGGTATAAATATTTTGAAACTCAAAAGAAGAGATGATTTATAAATAAAATTCAAAATAAATTTATTTTTGTAAACTCAGTTTATAACTAAATAAACAACTAAGTGTAATCTGCCACAGCCAGGGGAAATTGCAGGGGAAGTGATGACATGAACACTGCTCTTACTGTTAACCTGACAACCAGCCCCAGGTTGATGGTAACAAACACTGAATAAAAACCTTTCCAAACAGAAATTCAGAGGCTACAGAGAGCCCAGCACTAAATTAGACTGCCAACAGGCCTGCTATGGCTCACAGAACATTGCAGGGTGGGGGGGCAGAAAGACTGTAGGAGACACAATGTGGGTAGGAATATCCTAAGGCATGGTCCCCTGCTACCTCACAGGGACTGACTGAAGCCTTCATGACCCTACAGTGAATACCCTAACCCCACTAAGGAGAGTCTCCAGGGTAACGGGAGCTAGGGTGAGGGGATAAAAGAGAATAACCTGTTATGATTAATATAAAATAAAAATTAATATAAAAACTAAGTGTAGAAATTAGAATATGAAATGTATTACAGAACAGAATAAATCTAGAAATAAAAGGTATAGTATAGAAATCTATTGTATGTCCCATATAACAAGATATATAATATAATTATTTTAAAAATATAAAAATAAAATAATATAATTATTTTAAATATATATTTTAAAAATAATGAAAAGCATTTAGAGATAGCACTCACTGCTTATGTTACCAGGTAGTCAGGCACAGGTGTCACTTGAACACTTTATTTCTGAGTGTGGTTTACACAGCCAATAGAAAACTTACCTGTCAACCAAGAGCTCCCAATTGACCCATAGCAACAATAGACTATGAGCAAAACAGGGGAAGAACAATGCTGACAGCTTCAAGGTAGTACTTTTGACTGATACCTTCCACAGATCTAGCACTAAGCCTTGATTAAACACATCAGATTATCTTGAACTTGAAAACAGACGAAGTAGTGAATGTCAATTCACTTTTGTGACTCTTGCTACTACATATTTTAAATTTTTATCCTGAATGTTACATGTCTCTCAAATGTCCTCCCAAGCAACCAATGCTAACTTCTTTTAGACAAGAATATTGAAAGAGGAATTTCATCTATAATTTCCATAGTCACCTTTTCCTTACAAGCCTAGTTCTTCTGTATGACCCTAATTTCATGATGCTATCAATTTTTTAAGTGGGCATACAAAGATTCATTCTGGCATTTTGATATACAATTTGTTTCTGTTGATTCCCATTCCCTCTCCTATCCCCATAACCCTCCTCCCCCATTCCACTTTCTGTCAATGCCTTCCCAATTCTGTTCTGCATGTTTGCTTTTGTTTATAATTCTACCTTTACAAGGTTTGTCCACATTTGTTCCTATACATACATACTTATGAGAATCTAAGACCCACGTACCACAGAGAGCATGTGGTTTTGTCTTTCTGGGTTTGTGTTACTTGAGTTAGTATGAGCTTTTTCCAAATTAAAGAGCTAGGATACAGCCATTAGTGGAATGGGTAGGAGAAAACATGATCATTGTAAGGAAAGTGTAGGAGAAAAGCAAGAGAGAACACTGGACTTGGGAAGTAGAGGGGGCAGCAGCCTTCCTGCAGGATGAAGGCTGAAGCACCGAGTCAGGCTGGGGTTCAAACTTATAAGGAGGATCCTAAGGCAAACATACTGAATTAGCTGCAGGCCCAAGGGAAGTAGACAAGGCATCAAAGTTATTTGCTTGGAATAGGCTCTTTAGCAGAGTTGACTAGGGAGGACTGGATCTCTCAATTCTTTATGGCCTTCTCATCTTAAGGTTAGTTATTAACTCTTTAGTTCCCTCTAGTTTTCAGGGAAGGCTATTAACCCTTCAGTCCGGACTCTGGAAGGATAAAAAAGATTGGGGAGAACTGGGGATGAGTGGGGCATTTAGGGGAAGACTTCATGGGCCAGAATTGGGGTGAAGAGCTCTCATAGACTAACTACTTCCTGCTAGAGAGGGTCAGTAGATCTGGAGGTATCCCATGCAGTCCTGTGGAGGTTGGATGTCCAGGGGCTGATACTCAGTGGCCATGAAGAATCCAGTGACTTGCTGTGAAGTGAAGGCATGTATTCTGTCTTGGAGGAATTCAGTGATGTATCTGAGTATGTAAGGACCAAAAGAAAGGGTGAATATTATCATAATCAGGGGAAATAAAGTACATGTCAGAGATAGGATAGGTTTAACATGAAGGTAGTAGAGTTGTGAGTTGTTTCTTTTTTTAATTTAAAGCAATAGATGTTTTCACTGGTCACAGAAAGATGTCAAGTCACATGCAGAAAAATAATATTACTGGCCATCAAAAAGGCTAATGCAGCCCAAAATATTATTGGCTCTGAGTTGCTATCATTTATTTCTCCACAGCTGCTGCAGTCCAACATTGAGATACTAGTTTCAAGGTGTGGCTTCTGAGAGTCTCAGCTTTTGGTTTTTTATTTGATTTTGTGCCTTATGTACATAGCAGGCTGTGGTTTTACATGGCTTTATGAACAGGCAGGGTGGCAGCTCTTCAGGAGAATGATAATTATCTGAGCCATTAGGAAAGAAACTCCTAGATCTTAGTACATCTATTAGCCATTATGATCTGGTTAATACATATGTATGAATTTTCTTGTATGTGACTTGACATTTACAGGTGACATTAATATTATATCTAAGGTTGAAAAATAATATCATGGGTGGTAGGTAAGAAAATAGGGGTGCTGTCTGTAGGAAAGAAGGAATTGTTAACTTGGATGGGGAGTTAATTTGGAATTTTTTGAAATATAAAGATTTGGCTTAGATAAATATAAGAGACTAGTATTGAGGCAATATTTGAAGCATTTTAAACAATTTCAAATTTAAATATGGTAGAGATTAAGAAATTAACTAATTTTGAAGTTTAGTTATTTGAGAGAAAGAGGCAAAAGAGAGAGAGAGAGAATGGGCATGCCAAGGCCTCCAGCCACTGTAAACAAACTCCTGATGCATGCACCCCCTTGTATATCTCACTTACATGGGTTCTGGAAAGTCAAGCCAGGATCCTTTGGCTTTGCAGGCAAATGCCTCAACTGCTAAGCCATCTCTCCAGCCCTGAAGTTTAGTTATTAGGTTTAAATGTTTTTTTAAAGTTTTTAATATAGAATGCTTATAGTTTTTACTTACTTAGTCCAGACATCAAAAGGTCTGACTTAGTTTTAGAGGAACTAATGGAGGTATGTTAGGCTGAAAAAGTTTAAAGTTTGATTAATGTTACAGGCACAATAAATTTTATATAATTAGGTCCCATTTTTTTATGGTTTTTTGGGGGGAGATAAGTTTATAGCAAACAAATAAAAGTTTTACTTAATGGGAAAACATATAAAAGTAGAACACTTAAAAAACCTATTGTTGTAAACAGTGTTTATGCAACAAAACACAGGTTTTATCAGATGGAAAACATACAAGCTAAGCATTTGCATATAACTTACTTATCTTAATCAGAGATACTTTTACAACCCTTTTAATCTACCAGCACATGTTATATATTTTATGTCTTTGTTTAGGATCAGGAGGATTTTTTTTTTAATGTTACCAGGGACAAAGGAAATTGGGTCTGTATTCTGATGACCTCCAAGTCTAATGTCAGTGGAGAGAGACCCCAAGGTTTTGGAGGATGGATGGTGGGTTTAAGTCTTTCAAGCTGAAGTGGGACAGTGAAAGGGGAAGTCTCTACTCCTGTTGACTTCTAGGCCTTGGAGAACCATCAAAAGGGGCCCAGATAGATGGAGTTAGTCTGTTATAGGGCCCTCTGAGGTGAACTGGTGGAACTATAACGGTCCAGAAGGGCATTTATATCAATCTGGTAAGAAGAAACATAAGATGATTTTCCACACAGGTCAGAAGCTGTAAAACAAATGATGGTCTTGAAACAGTACAAAAACTACAGTGTTAATACAAAAGATCATGCAGTATGGAACATTATCAATACAAAAGTCTATTACAATACAGGACATAACTTAGGGTCAGAGGCATTTACATTTTCTAACCCCAATTTTTATGTCAACATAAGGCATGGCACTATAAATAAATTTATCAACTTACTACAGAGAGTGAAGTTTGAATTAGATAAACAATTAAGGCAAGAAGTACAGAGAAACAACTTTTTACGATAACCCATCTTAACTTAAAACATTTTAACTGAAGACTCACTTTTAGGCAGAATTTACTTCACAGAGGGGAATGGCCTAAGCGAGGCCATGGGAAGAGAATACGTAAAAGAAGGGCAGGGGGAGGGTCAATCTAAATTAAAGATATTGTGAATAAGACTTATATAAACCTACTGTTTTGAATAATGGCACATCTAGAAGCTGTAGACTATTACTAGAAAATTTTCAGTGCCAGTGAGTTGTTGGCCAAGGAGGTCCCAGTAGCCTCCAAAACATTAAAGGCTTTTGCCAAAGCCCTTGCCACCATTATGAAAAATAATTTTGCTGGGTATAATAGTTTGGGTTGGCAGTCACAGACCTTTAACAATTAAAATACTCCATTCCAAGCCATTCTGGCTTTTAGAGTATCCATTGAAAAATCAAAGTTAATTCTGATGGCCTTACCTTTGCATGTAATAAACTGTTTTTCTCTTGCAGCTTTTAGAATTCTTTCTTTGTTTTCAGTGTTTAGAGTTTTAACTGTAATGTGATGTGGAGAGTTTCTCCTCTGTTTGGGGTTCTGTGTGCCTACTGCCATCTTGATGTTCTCTCTTTTGTGCAATTAGGAAATTTTTCTTGGAGAATTTTGTTGAAGATATTCTCTATGCCTTTGGCCTATATTTCTTCCCCTTCTTGTATTCTCATGATTTGGATATTTGGTCTTCTAAATATTTTTATTTGTTTGAAAGCAAAAAGAGATACAGAGAAAAGAAACTGACAGAGAGAATGGGCCCACCAGGATCCTCCAGCTTCTGCAAACGAACTCCATGCACCCCTTTGTGCATCTGGCTTTACATGCATACTGGGGAATCGAACCCATGTCATTAGGCTTTTCAGGCAAGCACCTTAACCACTGAGCCATCTCTCCAGCCCTTAGGAGCCCTTTAAAATACTTATTTCATTTTTGTTTTCCATTATGTTTTGCTTCAGTGTCTCCATCTATATTAATTCTATTATCATTTCCTATTTTGACTTTCTTATCTCTTGGAATTCTTTCCTGTATTTGATCATATCCTCATTGAGCTTATTCCATTGACTACTGAGTTCATTTTGTTGTTGATTCTCCGCCAATGCATTTAAGATTCTTTTTAATTATTGAGGCATTTATTGAGAACATTTTGGTAGTTCTCTTCCACTTCATTCCTGCATCCATTGAATTTTTTTTGTTAGTTCTCTTTCATTTCATCCATCTGTTTGTTTGTGGCCTCATTAAGTTTGTTTAATATGCGTATCATAATTTCATTTTGGGATTCTATGTCTGGAGTTTTCATTGGAGGCTTCCATTATGGGATTAGGCATTCTTGGTGGAAATCTCTTGACTTGATGCCTTGCATTCTTTATTTTGCATTGGGGTGTGCCCATCTCTAGATAGCTCTCTTGTTTTGCTAAGAGTGCAGCAATGTAGTGGTGCCTGTGTTGTGTAACCTGGTCAGCTTTGATCAAGGTGGGAGTAGCAAAGTGGTCTATGCGCCAATTGTGCTGGGTGCACTTAAGTCTGAGCAGAGTCCTCCTTGTGTGTGTGGCTTCCAGGTAGATCTGGGTATGGCCCTGAGTGGCCTGGCCTGCTCAGTGCTCAAGCAGGTCCCAGTTCTCCCAGTGCTATTCACTGCTTTGGGACTTTGGAGTGCAATCAGCCCAGGGACTCTCTGGCTTGCAAGGGCTGGTAATGCAGGCGCAGAGGCAAGTGAGATCTGTACTAGTATGATGGTTCCCTACTCACAGCAATTAGTGGACTGAGTACAAGCAGGGATTGAACACCTGGTATTACCTACTACCTGGACCTTTCCATTATGATCAACCCCAGGACCCTGTGGGCAGCAGGGCTGGAGCCAAAGGCCTGGGGGGAAGGGAGCACCATGCTAGTGTGGCAGTTCCCTGCTCACAGCAATTGGAGGACCCATTCACCTGGGCTTCAGTATGGATTGTTACTCACTACCTGGTGCCTTGAGGTGGGGTCTGTCTGGAAGCCTGCTTGTGGACTGTAGCAGAGTGTGGGACTTTGGGGTAACAGCCATTCCAAGGAATCTCCTGGAGGTAGCACCATGTGGTTACCATATGCATCCCTCCCCTTCATTTTTTGTTGTTGTTGTTCTTGATTTTTCAAGGGTGCTGGGATTGTGGGCATTCTTTCCCAGTAGATCTGTTGTTGCTGGTTAAGGCAGGGCCTGGCCTGGTAGGTGGAAGCACTTCCCAGGGGCCACCAGATGGATCAGAATCTTTGCTTACTTTGTAGTTGCTGGAAGATCCTTGATGGCTCCTGCTTCTGTGTCTGAGTCTCCCCTAGGTTTATAATTCCTCACACTCCTTCACTTTTTGGTAGAAGAGTGCATTATGTATTATCTTGTCTCCCTTTTTCCAGGTTGCTTTGGTGTGGGCTCCTAGTCTGTTATCTTAACTAGAAGTCTATTTGAATGTTTTCTATGCCCTTTTCTTTCTCTTCTCCCTCTTAAGCAACCATAACCCCAACATTCACTTGCTTTACGGTTGTCCATAAGTCTCAGAAGGTTTCTTCTCTAAGTATACTATTTTTAAATTCTTATCTTTGAATTCAGAAATTATTTTTCCTGTTAAAATAATTTATATTAAAGCTTGTGGCTATATTTTTTATTTGACTTAAAGAGTTTTTCACCTTTGTGATTACTGGTTAGCTTGTATAAGTGTTCTTTATTTTTTCATTTGGATCATGATTTAGGCTCTGCTTTCATTGAATTTTTTGTCTGTATTCTCTTCATTAAGCTTTTTTTTTTTTCTTTTTGGAAAGAGACAGAGAGAGAGGGAGAGGAAGACAGATAGAGATGGGCACGCCAACAACCTCTCAGCTGCTGGGAATGAAATCCAAATGTGTACGCCCCTGCATCTGGCTAAACGTGGGACCTGGAGATTGGAACCGGCATTCTTAGGCTGAGGAGGCAGGGGCCTTAACCACTAAGCCATCTCTCCAGCCCTTCATTAAGCTTTTAAAGAAGAATTATTTATCATCTTCTCTCAGGCATTTCACATCAAGTTGCTTTCTGCTATGGTCTGTTATTAATAAAAGCTATTACATTCCCTTGAAGCCATCATGTTGCTTTGTTTTGACATCCTCCTGTAACCATGAATATGTGCATTTGGCATATACCTTGTCTTTACAATTTTTCTAGTTAGGGTCTTGCTCTAACCCAGGTTGACCTGGAATTCACTATGTAGTCTGAGGGTGGCTTCAAACTCTAGGCAATACTCTGACTTCTGCCTCCCAAATGCTGGGATTAAAGGCGTGTACCACCACAACCGGCTTTACCAATTTTTAAGATGTCATTTTCTGATTTATTTGTTGACAGTTTTATACATGTAAACCTTGTAATTTGATCATATTGACCTCCCATTACTTTGTTTTCCCCCTCAGACTCCTAGTTTCACTTCTACTTTGATGTCTTTTTTTGTGACCCACTGGGTTTTATTAGGGTGGCTTGCATGGGCATGGGTGAAAGCTATTTGCCAGAGTCCAGGCAACTTACCAGTGGCTACACAATCAAAGAAAATACTCCCACAGCCACCCTCAGCAACAATTAAATGTTACTGAATGAGTTACTGAACTCATCAGGGAGAGATAGAGGCCTCATAGTCTCTCCACCATCCATGATTAAATGTTGGTAGGCCCAATATTGTGCAGGTCTTTTAGTTCATGAATGCAATGGCCACGTCAGAAACAGAAATTCACAGTACTACTCCCCATCCTCTGGCTCTTAATTCTTTTCATCCCCTCTTCCATAGAGTTCCCTGAGCTTTGGATGGAGTAATATGAATGCCCCATTTAGCACTGGGCAGTCAACAGTCTCTTATTCTTGATAGATTGACAAATTTTGAGTCTCCTTAGTAGTCATTGCCCATAACAAAAAAGAGCTTTTGTGACCAAAACTGAGAACACCACTAGTCCATGGGCATAAACATAAATATTTAGAGGGCAATTTGATGGGCACAACATATCCATTTAGCCAAAGGACAATAGTAGCTTCCTTTCTAGGGCCTATGACCTCTTCAGCAATAGGCTTTTGACTAACTATTCAGTATCAGTAATAAATTTACTCCTGTGAAGTGATCTTTCATGTATTTTTAAATTTTTTTAATTTGATGTCTTCTGATGATGTGCCTTATGTAGCATCTTAAGTTACATTAGCTTTGATTCCAATGAAATGAAGCACTATAGTGGTTTGCAGTGTCTTTAGCTGTAATTAGTGACTTTGGTTGGTGTGTATGCTTATTAGTGAGATGAAGATCACATTTGTCCTCCAAAGTCACAGGGTAGGGACAGTGAAGCAGCATGGGCAAGTGAGGCACAGGAACCCACAGCAGTGCTGCCCACTCAATGGTTATTCTCTCAGAATTGCTTGGTATACATACCCCAAGGGGCCATTTGTGAGCTGCAAGAGTGACATATGTTCTAGTGAGTGTTTGCAGCTCTCACAGTAATGAGCTAATGGTGCCTGTGTGACATGACATGTGGCTATATTTCTTTGTGGGCCATGTGTGGTATGGGGCATTCCAGAAGGCCAAGAAGCTGTAGGGTAGCTTCAGAGGCAGCAGAATCAGAAAACCACTTAGTCTTTTTCTCTTTTCAATTTGTGGGTTCAGAGCTACTCCAAATATTAGAAATGGCACAGTATGTGTAGTAATGTAAATAGAGTGTGGGTAAATTTGGTGTCAAAATCCAGCATCAACTTGAATGGGGAAGAATACAATGTGAACCTCCACACACACTGACCAGGGCAATAGTACACAACCCCCAGAAGTTCACCAATCTGGGCTCATTGTCTGTAGGAATTTTAGAAGTATCCAAATGCAAAAAACATGACATGGAACTTCCAGGTAAGATGGCAGCATAGGACTCACACCAAACCAGCCTAGGCAAAACCACAGCAAAATACACTCTTCTTCTGAAAAGTGAAGACGGATAGGTTATTATCAGCCACAGTAGAGAAGCAGTAGAGACCAAGATCTACCAGAAAGGAGGAAACAGGCCAGAATCCCACTGAGGCAATTGCAGCCCCAATCCATTCGCTCACCTGGCCCGGCACTGAGCTGCAGAAGCAGAGACCAAAAAAGGGGGTTTTCCAACTGAATCAGCCTCCTTGCAAAGTCAAGAAACCTGAAGGGGAGACAGCAGAGACCAGCTGTAGAGCTGCTGAAGGGGATACAGGTGGAACCAGCTAAGCAGTTCCAGTACAACTCTAGGCTTCCTGCACTCTCCTATCCCCCAACCACAAGAACCACAAACCTCTGGAGAACTCATTCATTCCACCAGTGTCAGGGCATTCAGCATAGCTGATCAGAACACCAGATCCACAGCACAACATGGAGGGATCAAAGTGGTCACTCAGCATTGGTGAGATTGGAGCCACCCCAAAAGGTAATGAGGCTAACTGACAAAAAAAAAAAAAAAAAAAAAAAGCAGGTAAGTAGGCCTGCACTGAAAGTGCTAATCTCTTTTTCCATGTCAGGGCAGGTATGGGTTACATATTCTTGGTTGGCTTTACCATTCTCAATTAAGCTGTATCTGGGGATGGACTATTGTTGAATCTGGTGCTTTCAGATTTGCAGGCCCTTAGTCTTTTTCTTCTGTCATTATTGGGGACAGAGTCTGATTCATACTCAGGCTGACCTAGAGCCCATTTCAGAACAGAAATCTCAACCTCCCAGCTGATAGGATTAAGGGTGTAGAGCAACATATACCCTTAAGGATTTTGGATTTATAAGATTATCTGTTTGTTTCAATCCCCACACTTGCATACTCTGTGCTGGATTTTATGGAATGTGTATATGGCTCAATTGAACTTTAGAATTTGCCAGTAAATTGTTCCACCCAGCCCACTACAATACTTGACTAGCAGGCAAACTCAACACCTAGGATTATGTCTGTGATTATATGGGAGTATAGAAGCTACACTTGGCACCTTAAACTCCTACCCTGAGGGTATATAAAGTTGGATATCCATGTCTAAGAACAGTGCAGATAATGAGAACCCAAGCATCAAATCAACTCAGGATGCAGAAATCACTACATTATAATATAAGAAACACAAAGAATCATGACAATACAATCCCACCAAAAATTATAAATCCATCAGAAATGACCCCCAATCAGACTGTTTTACATGAAATGCCTGACAAAGATTATAAAAAAAATATTTTATCTATACCAAAAGAAATCAGAGGAATTAAAGAAGAATGAGAATACAGGAAACCAGCTTAACAAAATAAGGAGGTCATTACAAGAAATAGAAATATTGAAGAAAAACTCAAATAGCCAAAAAAAAATTTTTTGAGCAATGAAATACAAAGAATTCAACAAACTAAAAATAAGAAATCAAACACCCCAATTAGAAAATGGGCTATGGAACTCAATAGAGAATTCTCAAAATAAGAAATACAGATGGCATATAAACAAGTAAAAAATATTATGTGTCCTTAGCCATCAGGAAAATGCACATTAAAACTACTTTGAGATTCTATCTTACTCCTATCCAAATGGCTATCAGCAAGAAAAAAATGATAATAAATCCTGGCAAGGATGTAGAAAAAGAGGAACCCTTCCACACTGCTGGTGGAAATGTAGTCTGGTACATCCATTGTAGAAATCAGTGTGGAGGTTCCTGAGACAGCTAACAATAAATTTACCATATGACCCAGCTATACCATTCCTAAGCATGTATCCTAAGGACTCTTCTCACTACTTTAGAGATACTTGTTCAACCATGTTTGGTGCATAGCTATCACAATAGCTAGGAAATGGAACAACCCTAGATGTCCTTCAACTAATGAATGTATAATGAACATGTGGGACATTTATATAATGGAATTATATTCTATGCAGTGGTAAATAAAAATGAAATTATGAAACTTGCAGGGAAATGGATGGATCTGGAAAGAATTATACTAAATGAGGTAACCCAGGTCCAGAAAGCCAAATGTCACATGTTCTCTCTCATATGTGGATCCTAGCTACAAATGTTAGATGTGTATGTGATTTGGAGTAAAAATCAGTAGTAGAGGCCTATAAACTAGAAGAGAGCAATAAGGGAGGGAGGAGAGGGGAGGACTTAGGGGCTGGTATTGTATCTATGTAAGTAGATGGACAGATTATTGGGGGTGGAATGGCTTAAGTAAGCATGAGTAAGAGAAGGGTGGGGACTGGGTTAATCCAAACTCAAGACATTACACCAAGCATGATGGTGCACACCTTTATTCCCAGCACTCAGGAGGCAGAGGTAGAAGGATCACCATTAGTTCAAGGCCACCCTGAGACTACATAGTAAATGCCAGGTCAGCCTGAGCTCGAGTGAGACCCTACCTTGGAAAAAAATGCAAGATGTTATGAATAAGCCATATGGAAATCTACTCTTTTGGATAACAGCACACCCAGAAGTCATAGACATTTACTAGAAAATTTTCAGTGCCAGGGATCAGATACATTCCAGTGAATTGTTGGCCAGGGAGGTTCCTGATGCCCCAAAACATTACAGGCCATTGCTAAGACTTCGGTTTCCCACCTGAAATAGATGGTAAGACCCTATTGCTAAAGACTCTACATGCTTGGGCTTCAAGGTCACTGAAAAATCATGCTGGAAGTGAGCTGACAACCTCCTCACTTTAGACCAACTGACAGAAAGCTGGAAAAAGCTATGCTGCATGCAGCTCCATGGGACAGAGAGAAGTCATCAGTGATGAAAACAGTGGACACTGCAAGCCTTAAATTTGGCCAGCCAGGCCAAATGACTCAATGGGTGCAATAGTGGTATGTCAGTTATGGGGGAAACCATCCTCTCTCTAATTGGAATGGAGGCCCGCTCCATGAAAAGGAATACATGCCTGGTACTGAAACCTAATCAAAAGCCTGTGGCGGGGGAGGTCATGAGCCCTAGGGGTTATAACGCCTGCTCTTGTCTGGCTAAATTTATATATTATGCTCACCAAACTACCCTGTAAACACTTTTCTTAATGTTCATACCCATATATTAATGCTACTCTCACTTTTTGTTAGAGAAGCTTCTCTTTTCAGATGGTGGTGACCACTGGGATAACCCAAAAGGCCCCATAGTGCTGAGAAGAAGTGACAGAGGACTATTCAGCACTGAAAAAATCTCTATCACACCTTCCAAAGCTCTGGGTCTGTTGCAGAAGAGGTGGTAGAAAGAGTTTAAGAGCCAGAGGAGGGAGGACTGCTTACAATGCAATCATTCAGACACAAATTGGCCTCAATATTGATGATCTCACAGTGCCTAACACTATCTTCAAAAGACCTTCATAATAGGAGGAAAAAGATTGTTACATCAGGGCTGGAGAGATGGCTTGGCAGTTAAGGCACATGCCTGCGAAGCCTAAGGACCCCGGTTCAATTCTCCAGGTCCCAAATAAGCCAGATGCACAAGGGGGTGCCCAAGTCTGGAGTTCGTTTGCAGTGGCTAGAGGCCCTGGCAAGCCCATTCTCACTCTCCCTCTCTTTCTTTCCCTCTCTCTGTCTCTAATAAATAAATAAAAATAAAATCTTTTTAAAGAGAGGATGACATCAAAATAAAAGAAAGACTAATTGAGAGAGGGAGGGCATATAATGGAGAGTGGTTTGTGAAGGGGAAAGTGGGGGAAAGGAGGGAATTATCATGGTTTATTGTCTATAATTATAGAAGTCATCAATATAAAAAAGTTTTAAAAAATAAAAATTACTGAATACAAATTTTCTATTGAAAATTTCAGACATCTGGGTAAATAGCAGTATAGGCAAGCAATTTTTTTCTTCTGTGTCCTTCCTCATTTGCTTGCTTATACACGTATAATATGCTGTCATCCCTTCACTATGAATCCTGATGGCATCCTACCGTTGGAAGGCATTTTATATCTATACAAACAGCTTGCACTATGGCTTCATAGAGTTGTATTTTGCATTTTTGCTGTGAATTATTTGGTTGCTACTTTATTGTGAACATTTCTTCCAACTTGGTGCAATTAAAAATATTTTAATCATTATTTTGTCTAACAAAACCCATGTCAAATCAGTACTGTCATCTAATACACAATGCACTTTGAAGTAGTCTCAACTTTCACAAATAACTGTAGCTTTTTCCCCATTTTCTGATTATATGTATGAGGGGCTAATTTTTTATTTTATTGCATTTGCCATTATTTTTACATTCAAATTTTCTTAGGTTGTGAGAGAATATATTAAACCTTCACTATTTCTGTGTTTGAAATTCATTAGGGTATAACATAGGGTCTTACATATCATCTTCATAAGTACTAAAAATAAGAAAAGAGTTTCTGCTGTGGTATCTGAATATGATACTATTTCTCATATCATTTGTATACTTTAGGTCTCTTATATATATACTTTTTAATCTCTCTCTTTCCCCCACATCTTCTATTATGGCTCATTTAAGGCTTCCTCCATTGACTTGCCATGATTCTGGGCAGCCATTCCCTTGTCCAAGGAACTTCATGTTGGCATTCCCAATTCTCAGCAGTATCATTTGGCCAGTACTCCTTTGTGTGCCAATTAGCTGTCTCTCCCACAGTCATGGCACTCATATAGATTTTTGTGCATGAAGCATTGTTCTAACCAGGAGAAGACCAACTGTGGTTAAGGTATTTAAATAGTCACATATTTGGTCTTTAAGTGAGTGTATCCGTGGCAAATATAGAAATAGTTTCTGGGTTGTGTAGTTCAATATTGAAAGTCCCCACAGGCCACTATTGAACAGATTTTTCTAGTGATGGGTTGTTTTTTATAGGCATCAATTAAATGTTACCTTGTGCCAGAGAAATATCTTCAGTAAAGGCTAAGAGCAAAAAATAAAAACAAATGAGAAGAAAAAAGACACAAAGTTAGGAGCTAAAATTACTTTTTTAGACCCATTTCCATCTATGGTTGAGATCTAAACACATGGAACTAAAAATGTGTAGGAGGCAGACTTTAAGTGTGAATAAGACTCTATTTGCATTGGCTCTGGGTTTTATTTCATTTTTTAACATGAAAACTGAATACCTTTACTTTCTCCATCAGAGACTAGAAAGAGTTAGGTCTCATCTATGAAAAATCTAAAGGACTCTATGTGAATAAAGACAATGATGGCCTAAGAATTCAACCAGGATGCTCTGAACTACAGGTATTATATGTATTTGCCCTCTCCTGCCATTTTTATTTAAAACCATGATGAATTACAGAAGCATTTGAGATATCGTAAGGAGTTTAGGTGCTTGTGTATGCTTGAGGGAAAATCTCCTTTCTCTGTAGATTCGCCCTGAATGTTTAGAATAGGATCTGAGGCATCCATACAATTAGAAAGTTGTGAGAAAAGGGCAAGGTCCTACATATTGGATAAGAATCAGAAACAGAAATAGTATGAAGCTAAACATGAGAACGTACTCATGACAGTAATAGCACCACATACAAGAGCAATCCAGAGGTTAAAAAATAAAAGGAAGATGAGCAGAAATCGCTTGATGTTTGGGCAGTAGCGACAAATTGTGAGGGAGAAATCAATGAGTTCATTTCCATGATGTTCATTTTGTTCCCGTGAGTCCCTGGCAATCTCCTAACCTTGCTTCTAATTTATTTGTTTTTGTCTAATTTTCCTTATCCAAACCTGGACAATGCCAGGGCATCAGAGGAGTTAGAAGCCGTGGATCCTGGCATTGTGTCACTGCCTACTTGGTGTCGCTACAGTTTGAAGGTGATGCAGAGGTATGCTGGCTCTGTGAGGTAAGGAAACATTTCATTCACAATTTGAAGCTCATGTGGAGAATGACTCCTCACCGAGCTGGAGTTTTTTTCTTCTCATTTTCAGATATTTTTAGGACAGTTCTGCTCTCCATGGCAGTGGGTGGAGTCAACCACTCTGTGGTGTCTGAGTTTGTGTTCTTAGGACTCTCCAACACATGGGGAATCCAGCTGCTCCTTTTCCTTTTTTCCTCTGTGTTCTACATGGCAAGTCTGATGGGAAACCTCCTCATCGTGTTCTCTGTGACCTCTGACTCCAACCTACACTCCCCCATGTACTTCCTGCTGGCCAATCTCTCATTTCTTGACCTGGGAGTTTGCTCTGTCGCAGCCCCCAAAATGATTTATGACCTATTTAGAAAACACAAAGCCATCTCTTTTGGGGGTTGCATAACTCAAATCTTCTTTATTCACGCTATTGGAGGTACAGAAATGGTACTGCTCATAGCCATGGCCTTTGACAGATATGTAGCTATATGTAAGCCTCTCCACTACTTGACCATCATGAGCCCACGAACATGCATTTTAATTTCAACTATAGCCTGGATCCTTGGCCTTACCCACTCAGTAGCCCAATTGGCGTTTGTTGTAGACTTGCCTTTCTGTGGACCTAATGTACTGGACAGCTTTTACTGTGATCTCCCTCAGCTCATTAAGCTGGCCTGCACAGAGACCAATAGACTGGAATTCATGGTCACAGCCAACAGTGGACTCATCTCTGTGGCCTCCTTCTTTATTCTGATCATTTCTTATATCTTCATTCTGGCCACTGTTCGGAAACACTCTTCAGGAGTTATATCCAAGGCGCTCTCTACTTTGTCAGCTCATGTAACTGTGGTGGTTTTATTCTTTGGGCCATTAATCTTCTTCTACACCTGGCCCTTCCCTTCATCACATTTGGACAAATTTCTTGCTATCTTTGATGCAGTTCTCACTCCCTTTCTCAATCCAATCATCTATACATTCAGGAACAAGGAGATGAAAGCGGCAATGAGGAAACTTTGTTACCAGCTTGTAAGTTACAGAAAAGTATCCTAAGTACTTTAAAAACAAATAAAATGCAATTCTACACTCACAAAGAGAAAACTAAAATTATTAAAATTTTAGAACTCTATTTAATTTGTATACTACATTACATTTAAGAATTTACCATATTACCTAATAGCTTAATCAATATGGATAAAGGGAGAGAATGTTGGAAACGTCTATGCTTCAAACTTTGTGCTAGATGGTTAATATAAATTACTTAATATTCATGAGTACTCTGTACAGTATTTTCACATTGATAATATGTCAAAATAAATTCAAAAATGCTTTCTGCTTATTTTCTTTATAATTGCTTTGTAAAATCCTTCAAACCAAAGTTGATTTTAACTGTAATCTACCATTTCAAGTAGTTTTTTTTTTTTTTTTTTTTTTTTTTTTTTTTCAAGGTAGGGTCTCACTCTGTTCCAGGCTGACCTGGAATTAGCTATGTAGTCTCAGGGTAGCCTCGAACTCATGGCAATCCTCCTACCTCTGCCTCCCGAGTGCTGGGATTAAAGGCGTGCACCACCATGCCCGGCTCCATTTCAAGTAGTTTTAATCCCTCAGTAGGGACCATAGCAGATGCTCAACAATTTACTGTGGGAGATTAGTATATTACTTCTTGTTCTTGTTCTACTCTCTCTGTTTTAAATTGGCTAATGTCCTTTCCTCAGTCTGCCAAACTGCCATAATAATTAACTGATATTTTCCCCCTCTTCCTGATTCCTTCCTATGCCCTGGGCTACAATGGAAAGCTGTTGAATTTTAGAACTGGAATTTTAAAGATCATTTGTTCTGTCTATTTTATAGGCATTAATACTCAGAAATGGAACATGAGATGATATATCTAGAGTAAGAAACCAGTCTCCTCATTTTTAGATATTTTATTAAATATCTAAACCTACTTTCTGAGTTAGGTGTTTGAGTTTTCTGCTAACAGACTACACCTCTGGCCTTTTATTACCTTCCTATTTCTGACCTCAACGACAGCAGAAGTGAACCAAGTGAAGTCACTACTCTTTTTGATAGAATCAATTTTATGATTAGTTCTTTCCAAGTACATTGGTTTTTGTATAATAAATTTTTTAGGTCAAATCCTTGTTATTTTATAATCGCATGATTTTAACCTCACGTATCTTTGGTCTCATCCATGGCTTTCATTGATGTCACTTTTAAAATTCACAGATAAGCAGGGTTCCTCTACTTGAATCACTATCACTTTTCCCATTTCCATCAAGATCTGGCAGTTATGTTTGTTGATTTTCAAGACCTGCAGGTATGGACATTTCTGAATTTCTTCTTGTGTTCATTAGTGGGATGTGGTTGCCAGAACTAGGCAACTGGGCACTCTGGAAAAGGGGGGGACAAGAGACTAACAGGATGATTCTCAGCAAAACACATGATATACATGCATGAAAATATCATCATGAAACATTATTTTATATACTAATTTTAAAATGTGAAAAAAATAAATTTGAGGTCATAAATATAAGACAGAGAAAATTGTTCTAAACCAGGCAAGGTGGTGAATGCCCTTAATCCCAGCACTTGGAAGGCAGAGGTAGGAGGATCACTGTGAGTTCGAGGCCAACCTGGAACTACAGAGTGAGCTTCATATCAGCCTAAGCTAGAGTGAGACCCTACTTTGAAAAAAACAGAAAATCTGTCTGATTTATACATAATCCAAGTTTCTGATTCATAAACTAATAACAGTAAGATAATAAATTAATCTTATTAATGTATTGATAGGATTCATCTTTCTTTTAGAAAATATTTTGCTTTGTATTGTTTTATCATTTATTTTTGGACTTCTTTAAAGTTGTTAATTTGTTCACAAAAAATTTATTGGCATGGGGCTGGAGAGATGGCTTAGTGGTTAAGGCACTTGCCTGTGAATCCTAAGAATCCAGGTTCAACTCCCCAGAACTTAGGTAAGCCAGATGCACAAGGTGGCAGAAGCGTCTGGAGTTCATTTGCAGTAGCTAGAGGCCCTGGTGCCCCCATTCTCTCTCTATCTGCCTCCATCTCTCTCTCTCTATTATATAAACAAATAAAATATTTAAAAATTTATTGGCATAAACATAAAGTGACTTTAATAAGTTCAGAGAAATTTCATTTTTATAAATTAACCATTAGAACTTTATCTACTGAGCCATCTCCTCAGCCCAAAATAGTCATCTCTATGCTATCTAAACAAGGTAATATTTGGAAGCAAATTTTATAATAAAATGATTCTATAGTCATCTCCTGTCCAAACACAATTAAACATAAGTAAGGGTAGTGTACAATCTAGTCCTTGGAGATGCTTGGACTCTGATGAGTCATGTTATTGGAGGAAAAGATTGAAGCCCACATGAATACTTCATGAGGTAGCTTCATTCTCACAGGACTAGAGCTTGCATTAGTCAATGCAGCAGATTTTAAATAGTGTTTGACAGATTAAACTGACTGTCAAAAGTCACCCTATGCTAGAGGCTCATCCTGTCTGTAAGGAATGAAACTAAGTCAACAGCATGTCTACAGGCAATAAGCAATATTCAGAATTACCTATAATATGCCAGTTAGTGGTAGAAATAAGATAAACACTGCACAATTACTAGGGTATCAATAAGGGAAAAGGATATGGAAACAAATTATTTCCATATAGTATGTGGCATATATAAATAGCATTCAAATGTCATATTTAGAGATTTAACTCTGTCTATATATCTGTAGCGATCTATACATCTATCAATGTCTGTATTTATAGTAAGTTGTTGACATAAAGGAGGAAATGAATGTAAATGAACAATTGTGCTTGGACATTTCATTGGAGCAAGAAGTTGAGTTTAGTGTTGAAAGTTGAATAGGAAGATGAATATATCCTGGAGTCCTAATAACATACTGACTACAGTTAATAATGATATACTGTATCCTTGGAATGGCTAAAAGCAGAACATAAGTACACTAATGTAATCATGTAAGGTAACGACTATGCTAATTAACTAAATTGTGGCAATCAGTTCCCTATGAATACCTCAAGTAATATCAAAAGACTACATTGTGTACCTCAAATATATATAATTTCATTTCTAAATTGTGCTTCAGTAAATCTGGGTAGGGGAGAGGAAAGTTAAATAGGTTTCCAGCAGAGTGTGGAAGGACATTTCATGCCATTCAAACGCTTTCTGAAGTGCAGGGGTAAATACCGCACATGAACAAGGAGCAAAAGTGAAAACTGAAAGGGAGTGTGAGTTGAAGATAAACTGCTTGTATTTGGTGATTATTTTTTTTTTTTTTTTTTTATTTTAGAGAGAGAGGAATGGGCATGCCAGGGCCTCAGACACTGAAATCAAACTCCAGATGCTTGCGTCACCTAGTGGGCACGTGTGACCTTTCTTTTGCCTCACCTTTGTGTCTAACATGGGATCTGGAGAGTTGAACATAGGTCCATAGGCTTTGCAGGCAAGCGCCTTAACTGCTAAACCATCTCTCCAGCCCTTGGTGATTATTTCTATTGCTTAGAAGAAAGTGGTAAAGGTTAGTCCAAGGATTGCAAATTGTATAATTCAACCTTCATTGAGTAAGTATCAGATAAATGATCAAAACGGAGTTCTGCCCACTTGTTACTTTACATAAAATTATAGCCTTAACTGCTAAGCCAACTCTCCATCCTACCACTTGTTTTTGTTTGTTTGCATGCTTCCTTGTTTGATTTTAGGCTTTTGTTTCTTTTTGGTAGGGTTGTTTGGGGTTTGGAGAGGTTTTTGTTGTTGTTTGATTGGGTTTTTTTTTTTTTTTGGAAATTTTTTTCCTTCTTATAATATTTCTCCACTAAGACATACATAACAGCTTAAGGAAGACTTTAATGACAAAATATTTATTTGAAAAGCCTACCCTATAGGCTTCTAAGGCTCCAGACATCTGAGGGAGGTCACCTTAAACCTTCCAAACCTAATAAAACTGCCAAATAACCTACACCTCTGAGCAACCCCAGGTGAGACCATTAGAAGAACTAATCAACTAACCTTAGACTGAAATTTAGACTCCTGTGTAAGTAAAGTATTGTTGATTTAATCTATTTCATGATCACCAATGTAAAATTGATGTACTGTATAATTACAGTTTATCAATGGCTCTTTCATTGATTTTTCTACACACTTTCAGATAAAGAAATAAAATATAATATAGGTTTTCTGTACTGATCTTGTTTGTTTGTTTGTTTGTTTGTTTGTTTGTTTGTTTGTTTGAGCTAGTGTCTCACTCTAGCCTAGGCTGACCTAGAACTCCTTCAATAGCCCCAAGCTGGCCGTTAACCCATGGTGGTCCTCCTACCTCAGAATCCTCAGTGCTGGGATGGTAAGAGTGAGGCCCCATGTCCTGCTTTTATCTGTTTTTGTTTGTTTTGTTTTTAGAAAAAAATCTTAGTCTCTATAAGGACAAACTATAAGTGATTTGCCTTAGTACCTGATCCATTAGCATTTTGAGTTCCTCCCTCAAGCTGGTGTTATGGTATCCTGTTTATGTCTCTATATCACATATTCAATAAAGAATTAAGTAAATATTGGACCGGGCATGGTGGCACACACCTTTAATCCCAGCACTTGGGAGGCTGGCAGGAGGATTGCTGTGAATTTGAAGCCAGTCTGGGACTCCACAGTGAATTTCAGATCAACCTGGGCTAGAGTGAGACCCTATCTCAGGAAAAAAAAAAAAAAAACAGAATTAAGTAAATTAGATAGACTGCTGTACATTTTATTACTGCTAATTTAGTTAGCCCTTATCATGGGACAGAGATTACATTCTGCAGTCATTTTTCTCCTTTTATCTCCCTCCTTTCTTTCTATAGAAATGATAAACTTTATTTTCTCTTTGGGGACAATATATATTTCAGTCTTATAGAGTTTCTTCCCTCATTAATAAGAAGACAAAGATGTTAAAGAGATGTTAAAACTGTAATTTTCATATACATTAAAATCCCTAGGCTTTCTTCTTTGCCCTCAAGTGACCCATTACCAATTTTTCACCTTGATTGTTATGGCCAGATTTCCATGGTTCTTGGAAACAATTCCCTTGGCCAAATATGCTCAAATGGCAACCTCACATTCTTACAGCAGCATTTAAGTAACTTTCAGTGTGCTAATCAGCCACCTTTCCCTCTGTTGAGATGTTACACATCACTTTTTACTCCAAGCAGTTCCAAGACAATGTGGTTTTCTAACTCCTCATAATCTCAGCATTGGTCCAGGTAGGTTAGATGAATGGAAGCTAAATTTTGTAGTTTTCTTTAAAATTATGGACTTCATTTTGACATTTTCACACACACACACACATACACACACACAACCATTGTACGTTGCTCATATTCCTGCACCCCTATTTCCTCTTATGCTATCTCCCCACTGATGGAAGCTACCTCTGATAGAAATCATAATTTCAAGTTGGCAACACATGGAGCAGAGGGAGAATTTTATCAACCAGAAAAAATAAATTCAACATGGAAATGTCAGCAGAGTTATCGACAACTGAAATATACAAGACGGAAGGATGAGTAAAGTCATGATCTATTCTGTGTGGTAGAGGTTACTCCAGTGGCATTTTCACAGAAGTCTTACATCTGGGTCCTAGTAAAGAAGAATGTAACAGTGGAAGATTTGTCCAGCTGGGGAAAAATATGAATAATTTTGGACCATGATAATGATACTTTTATACATATATTTAGTTTTTTAATTATTTTTATTAATTTATTTATTTTATTTATTAGAGAGAAAGAGACAAGCAGATAGAAAGAGAATGGATGTGCCAGGGCCTTGAGCCACTGCAAATGAACTCCAGACACATGTGCCATCTTGTGTATCTGGCTTATGTGTGTCCTGGGTAATTAAACCTGGGTCCTTTAGCTTTGCACGCAAATGCCTTTACCATTAAGCCATCTCTCCAACCCTAGTTTTAAAATTCTTTTTATTTTATTTTACTTTATTTATTTGAGAGACGTAGAAAGGCAGAGAGAGAGAGGTGTTAATGGGCACTCCAGGGTCTTCAGCCATTGTAAACGAACTCCAGACACTTGTGCCACCTTGTGCGTCTGGCTTACGTGGATCCTGGGGAATTGAACCTGGGTCCTTTGGCTTCGCAGGCAAATGCCTTAACCACTAAGCCATCTCTCCAGCCCAAGTTTTTTAATTCTTTTTTTAATTTTTTTGATTTTTTATTTTATTTATTTGAGAGAGAGAGAGAGGGAGAGAAAGAGGCAGATAAAGAGAATGGGCATTCCAGGGCCTTTAGCCATTGCAAACAAACTCCAGACACATGCACCTCCTTGTACATCTGGCTTATGTGGGTTCTAAGGAATCGAACCTGGGTCCTTTGACTTTGCAGGCAAACACCTTAATGGCTAAACCATCCCTCCAGCCCAAGTTTTTTAATTCTTAATGGATGCAAAGTCAGTGTACAAATTTACAGGCATGCAATATGAGAAGGCTTAAGGTATAGTTCAGAAGTAGAAGCACTTGCCTAGCATGCACTGAGGCCCTGAGTTCAATCCTCAGGACAGCAACACAAAAACAAACAAAAGAACAACGTACTGGAGAAACATTATTTAGACAGGAAATTCAATGGTGTTCTTATCAGGCCACTATTAGAACAATATTTTTATTTTTAGCATTTTGGGGTTTGGCTACGTAAATGCATGAAATTTTTCTCCATTATCTATGTAAAAGTATCAAAGAGATCTTCACTGAAGAAGCAAGAAAAAGGAATTTTACAAGGTGGAGTGCTGGACAGAAGGGGAAGCACTGGAGAGATGTGTGATGGAAAGTGTGTTGCAGGCTAAGCGAAGATTACAGAGTGAAGGCGTGAACTGAAACGCGTGTTGTGAGAGGGGAAAGTAAACGTCATTTGAGAATGTGACCAATAAAGACATAGTTTATCTTGGAATGAGAAGGGTAGGAAGGGTGGAATAACATAGTCACTCAGTGCTTTGGCAGAAGCTTTGGTCCTTATCTCAGTTCAAGAGATAGATCGGGGCTAGAGAGTTGGCTTAGCAATTAAGGGTCTTGCTTGCATGCCTGACAGCTCGGGTTCAAATCCCCAGCACCCAAGTGAAGTCAGATGCAGAAAAGTGGCACATGCATCTGGAGTTTGTTTAGTGGCAAGAGGCCCTGAAGTGCCCATTCTCTCTCCTTCTCTCAATCTCTCTCTCTCTTCTTGCTTGCAAATAATAATAAGTACATAAGTTTTAAAAAGAAAGATAAATCATAGTTCTATATTTGGATGCTCTAAAGATTCAAATTAAGATTTTTTTTAAAAATAATCACATCATTTGTAAGAGCCTCAGGGTGGATGCACCCATCATCTTCCCCCACACACACACACACATCCAGAGACTGACTGAGACCTTTAAGACCCCACAACGAATACCAATAACCCCACCAAGGAGGACCCTCAGTAGAATGGAGGGGAGAGAGAATATAAGAGCACAACTTTTTATTTAAAAAAATCAATAAATAAACAAGGTGTGGTGGCACACACCTTTAATCCCAGCACTTAGGAGGCAGAGGTAGGAGGATTGCTGTGAGTTCAAGGCCATCCTGAGAATACATAGTGAATTCCAGGTTAGCTTGAGCTAGAGTGAGACCCTACCTTGAAAAAAAGAATCAAATAAATTTTTTAAATCATATCAGTTACCTATTGTGAATAAAATTGATATGTGCTCACTGCAAAAATTTGATAGTGAAAAGCAAAAGTCCTCTCCTCCATTGCTTTTTCAACCTCACCCCTTAGATACATACAGTAACTGTTAACCTAGACATTTTCTATTCATTTATTTTATTTATCTAATTTCACTTTTAAATGTAGATGAGATAAGGCAGGTACAAACCTCTCTGGCATCTATCCTAAATTCATTTAAGTCATCCTCAGTATTATAAGTATATAAGTATAATATATAGTATTTTGTGAAAGGGGTCTAATATATTAACTAGTCTCCTATCTGATTCTAAGATATTTACTTAGTCTCCTAATACATGTAGTGAAGGTGTTTACAGATATTGCTCTTAAAAATAATAATTTCACCCAGCACTCGGAAGGCAGAGGTAGGAGGATCACCATGAGTTCGAGTGAATTCCAGGTCAGCCTGAGCTAGAGTGAAACCCTATCTCAAAAAACCAGTAATTATTATTATTATTATTATTATTATTATTATTACTTAGCAAAAATAGTAAGAAATTACATTTCTCTGTCGAAATGCACATACATAGATTCAGAAAGTTTTCCCCCAGGAGTGGAAGAGCCCTATCAAAGCATACATTCATGTAGAAACTCACAATTTCAAACTGGATTTTCTGCCATCAGGTATGAGACTGCTGGTTTCTACATTTTCCCTTTTAAAACCTGAATTACATCAAACATTTAAATTTCTGTCAAACCACCAGGAAATGTAGCTATTATTTTATTACTTTAGTAGGCACTTTACTATGAATGAGGTTAAATATCTTTATATACAAGGGTACAGGACCATTTCCAAACCCTCCTATACATTCCCTCTCATTTGTTCTCCTTTATGTGGGATTTATAACTCATCACTCCCATGCTAATTGTCTCCTTGACTTGAAGCTCACACTTTTTCCTTCCCTCAACCCTTACTCAGAATCTCTTCCATGGTACCCATAATTGTGTTAATTTCTCTAGAACATACAGTAAAGGTCATGATGTGGCCTCCTTTACTTCTATATTTCTTTCCTTCTAAATTAACTTATCTTTGTTATTTCAACTCACAGATTAGAGAAATTTCTATCCCCAGATCTCAAATATGCAAATTAAAATTTTGATATGTGATCAAATATACATATATGAATATCCAAGTTATGATGCCTGCTGTCACTGAAGTATTTCAGTTAATATATTAAAAGCATTTTAGGGATGGAGGGATGGCTTAGCAGTTAAGGTGCTTGCCTGCAAAGCCAAAGAATACAGGTTCAATTGCCTAGGACCCACATAAGCCATATGCACAAGGTGGCCATGAGCATCTAGAGTTTGCAGCAGCTGGAGGCCCTGACACTCCTAGTCTCTCTCTCTCTTTCTCTTTCTCTCTCCCTCTCTCCAAAATAAATTTTAAAAAATTATAAAAGCATTTAAGTTCATATTCAAATGAGAGATATGACTATAAAGTATATTTTAAGGGCTGGAGAGATGGCTTAGTGGTTAAGGCGCCATGGATTTTGTTTGCAGCAGCTGAGAGACTGCTGGCACACCCATCTCTATCTGTCTTCCTCTCCTTCTCTATCTCTCTCTCTGTCTCTCTCCAAAAAAAAAGTATATTTTAAAAATAAAACAAAGGTATATATCTAAAAATATCTAAGAGAAAAATGCAAATTGTTTTATGATTAAAATTGTCTCTTAAGCCATGTTAGTTTGTGTCTGACTTTCTAACAACTTTTGAATTACCCAGGATTTTGCTAAATCAGTGCTACCTGTCCTAAATCAAAGTCTCCTTTCACAGGTAGCATGAAGGTTGTTACAGCCAACAAAGATGATGGATAAAATGAACCATTCTGTGATATCTGAGTTTGTGTTCCTGGGACTCTCCAATTCTTGGGCCATCCAGCTATTCCTTTTCCTCTTTTCCTGTATGTTCTATGTGGCAAGTCTGATGGGAAATGTCCTCATTGTGGTAACGGTGACCTCAGACCCTCGTTTGCAGTCTCCCATGTACTTCCTTCTAGCCAATCTTTCCATCATTGACTTGATATTTTGCTCCTCCACAGCACCCAAGATGATTTATGACCTATTCAGAAAGCACAAAACCATCTCTTTTAGAGGCTGTGTAGTTCAGATATTTTTCATCCACGCAGTGGGGGGCACTGAGATGGTACTGCTCATAGCCATGGCCTTTGATCGATACGTTGCCATCTGTAAACCTCTCCACTACCTAGCCATCATGAACCCACGAAGGTGCATTGTGTTTTTAGTTGCTTCCTGGATTATTGGCTTCATTCATTCAATGACTCAGTTGGCTTTTGTTATAGACTTGCCTTTCTGTGGCCCTAATGAATTAGACAGCTTTTTCTGTGACCTTCCTCGGTTTATTAAGCTTGCTTGCATAGACTCCTACACATTAGGATTTGTGATTACTGCCAATAGCGGATTTATTTCTGTGGTCTCCTTCTTAATCCTGATCACCTCTTACATATTTATTTTGGTGACTGTTCAAAAAAAATCTTTGGGCAGCTTATCCAAGGCCCTGTCAACTCTATCAGCTCATGTCACTGTGGTAGTTTTGTTCTTTGGCCCATTAATCTTTTTCTACATGTGGCCATTTCCAACATCGCACATGGATAAATTCCTTGCCATCTTTGATGCAGTTATTACTCCTTTTCTAAATCCAGTAATCTATACTTTTAGGAATAAGGAGATCAAGGTGGCAATGAAAAGACTATACACTCGGTTTGTGAATTATAGTCAAATATCTTAATTATATTATTATATTTTATATTATATTTAATAATATTGAAGATATGCAAAAATGTAAAGTATACTAGAATTTCAAGTAGATATGTGCTACATATACTATGCTATATTTAACCAGAATGTCACTGTGTATAATATATGATGTGTCTTGTCTTATCTTCTCCCCAAACTAAGTTGTGATATCAGTTTATTAACTGCTTATACAACAGACTTGAAGACTAAAGGTCAAGCCAACCTTACCTCACCAATGGTCTTACCTTAGAATAATAATAAATAGAATAATACTAAATGTTAAAGAATCCATTTTTAGAATCAGTAGTGATTTGTTATCTCTTTTTTCCTATTTTAAGTGTCTTACTTTAAATATAAATATTTTTATTTCACCTGATGTGTCTTACTATTCAGCTGATTTACTTTCTATGTCTTCAGCTTCTTGTTTGTCAGCCATTTATTTGCTATTCTGGCCTTTTCAAAGTGCAGTAGGGAGACAAAGACCAGACATATAGTTATAGCAGAATTTTTAAAAGAGAAACTGGGGCTGGAGAAAAGGTTTACTGGTTAAGGCACTTGGTTGCAAGCCTGACAGCCCAGATTCAAATCATTAGTACTCATGTAAAGCCAGATGAACAGGGTGGTACAAATATCTGGAGTTCCTTGCAGTGGCAGGAGGCCCTGGCATTCCCATTCTTTCTCTATCTCTCTCTCCCTCTGTCCCTTCCTCCTTCCCTCCCTCCCTCCCTTCTTTCCTCCCTACTTGTAAATAATAAAAAACGTATTTTAAAAAAGAGAAACTAGAAACAAAAGGAAAGTCTCTATCATATTTTACATATTTATTTACACATGGGGGTGGTGACTGGACATTCTAGAGCCTCTTGCCACACAAATGAACTCCAGATGCATGTACCACTTTGCTCATCTAGCTTAGGTGGGTACTGAGGAATCAAACCCTGGCCTATTAGGCTTTGCAATTAAGTGCCTTTAACCACTGAGCCATCTCTCAGCCCTAAAAGGAAAGTGTTAAAGAAGGAAGACAAGTTCTTTGAACTAAAGATTGCAAATAGCAATGAAGTTATTTAAAAAACTATAAAACAAAGTAGATCATAGAGTTGGGGATTTTAAAGTGTAGGTCACCTTAGAGTTTCCTCATTTAATTAATTCTCAGCTACTGGAAAATTAAGTAGTTGCCCCATAATAATGAAAGTAGTGCATGGTAGTCCACATCTAGAGCCCAAGTGAATAGACTCCTGGTCCTTTGCTATCCTTGTCAACCCAGATCATGTTTTCTTACTTGGGAAGCCTGGTCCCCTGTTGCTTTATCCTGGACATAACCACATATTATTCACCCTGTATTTTGAGTCGCTATCAAATACAGCATTTCACTATATGACCAATATGAGTTTCATTCAAATTTTACTAATATGAAGTTCAATAATTACTTTCTGTTACTTATACAAAGTTTGTACTGAGAGTTAATTTCCTTATGTGCTTTGCCCAGTTTTAGATTCCCACAGTGTCTTTATTTTACATTTGTATGATATATTTTCCAAAACCTGAGAAACCAACATTACTATTAACTAGAGTTGATTCAGTTATCACCTGTTTTCCTGTTAACACCTATGTTCTCTTCCCAAATTCAGTAAGAATGCTACATTATATTTATTTAGCATGTCTCCTACATATTCTCTGACAGTTTCTAAGACTTTTAAACTTTTTCTTGACAATTTTTATACATGAACATAATGTAATTTGATCATAATCCCTTTCATTATCTTTTTTGTCACCCCCTCCAATGAATCCCTTCTTCTTTTCAACTAGTCCCTCTTCTGTTTTGATGATTTTTTCTTTTGCATTTTTCCATCATCCATGTTGAAATGTAGGGCTCAATTTTGTGAGAGTCTTGTGGAGGTAAAGATAGCTGCTATGAGGTCATGAAGTACCAGCTACCTCATTTCTGAAAGATATTGTCCCAAAGTACTCCTCACCATCCCCTGGACCTACCCTGAGCCTATAAGAGTGTGATAGAAATGTCACATTTAGCACTTAGCACTCACTTATTTTCAGTTTTTAGTCTTCCCAGTAGTCACCACCAGATGCAAAAAAAAGAATCTCTTTTTTTTCTTTTGCTTTCTGTTTCTTTCTTTCTTTCTTTCTTTCTTTTGGGGGGGTGGGGGTCGAGGTAGGGTCTCACTCTAGCTCAGGCTGACCTGGAATTCACTATGTAGTCTCAGGGTGGCCTCAAACTCATGGCGATTTTCCTACCTCTGGCTCCCGAGTGCTGGGATTAAAGGCGTGCGCCACCATGTCTGGCAAGAATCTCTTACCATAGGTAAGAGTTGAACTAATCTATGGGCATAAACTTAATATAAATATTTACAGGGTAACTTTTTACATATCTTTTAAAACTATTTTTTATTTATCTTATTTATTTGAGAAAGAGACACAGAGAGAGAATGGGTACACTAAGACCTTCAGCAGCTGCAAACTCCAAACACATGTGCCACCTTGTGCATCTGGCTTACATGGGTCCTAGGGAAATGAACCTAGGTCCTTTGGCTTTGCAGGTAAGCACCTTAACTGCTAAGCCATCTCTCCAGCTCTAAATAGCTATTTAGTAAAACAATAATAATGGCTTCCCACCTAGAGTTTATAATCTTCCCAACCATAGACTTTTGACCAGGTTTTCAGTACCAGGAATGAAATCCCTCCCATGGAGCAGGCCTTGGATCCAGTCAGAGTACAGTTGTTTATCTCCATAAAAGTCATACCATTATTGTGCCAGCAAGCACATCTTGCCTGGCTAGTCAGTTGTGTGGCACATAGGAGGGAAGCCCTGTTGGGTAGGGCTGTTGGTAATTATTCTCACCAGCAACATACATAGCACTTAAAAACACTCTGACAGCTAGACAGCAGTGGGGAGGCTTCCAGTTCTGTTCTGACTTGACCTTTCAATGTCCTATAATTGATGCATGTCATTAAGCAACTCACAAAATAGGAAAAACATCTTCTCCTATACATTTGCCAGAGGGCTAATATCTAAAATATACAAAGTACTCAAAACAAAACTTAACAATAAAAAAACAAACAGTCCAATCAAAAAAAATGGGTATGATGGCTGGAGAGATGGCTTAGTGGTTAAAGTGCCTGCCTGCTACGCCTAAGAACCCAGTTCCAATCTCCAGGTCCCATGTTTAGCCAGATGCACAGTGACGCAAAGGCGCAATGCCACACTTGACCACAAGGGGGCACACGCATCTATATTTCGTTCACAGCAGCTGAGAGTCTGCTGGCATGCTCATCTCTTGTCTTCCTCTCCCTCTCTCTCTGTCTCTCTCAAAAAAAAAGGGCTATGCAACTGAACAGAGTACTCAAGAGAAGAAATACAAATGACCAATAAATACTATAAATATTTTTTAAATGTTCAACATTGTTAGCCATCAGTAAAATGCAAATTAAAACTACTCTGCGATTCCATCTCACCATGGTCACAATGGTCATCATCAAAAACTCAAATGAAGCCGGGTGTGGTGGCACACACCTTTAATCCCAGCACTTGGGAGGCAGAGGTAGGAGGATCATCATGAGTTCGAGGCCACCCTGAGACTACATAGTGAATTCCAGGTCAGTCTGGACTTGAGTGAGACCCTACCTCAAAAACCAAAAAAAAAAAAAAAAAAAACTCAAATGAGCCTTTCCATGATAGGGGTCCATGCTCCTTGTTCTTAATTCCCAACATGACTTAAAAGGGAAGCTAACACAATATTTGGAGCCCTCGATGCTCTGCAGATGAAGGAGGAGCATGTCCTCAAATTCCTTGTTGCAGGAACCCACTTAGGTAGCACCAACCTTGATTTCCAGATGGATCAGTCCATCTACAAGAGGAAGAAAGATGGCATCTGCATCATCAGTCTGAAGAGGGCCTGGGAAAGCTTCTGCAGGCAGCTCGGGCCACTGTTGCCATGGAGAATCCTGCTGAGGTCAGCATCATCTCCTCCTTGAACGCAGCACTGCCCAGGGAGCCACTCCCATCCCTGGGTACTTCACCCCTGACACCTTCACTAACGCCATGCAGGGAGTCTCATCTTCTGGTGGTGACTGACCCTGGGCTGACCACCAGCCTCTCACAGAGGCGTCCTACATCAACCTACCTGCCATTGCTCTGTGTAACACACACTCTCCTCTGCATTACATGGACACTGCCATCCCATGTAACAAGGGAGCTACAAATATATCTGCCATATAACCCAGATATGCCACTCCTGGGCATATACCTTAAGGATGCTGCACTTTACTATAGAGCTACTTGCTCATCCATGTTTATTGCCGCTCTATTCACAATAGGTATAAAATGGAATCAGCCTAGAGGCCCATCAATTGATGAACAGATAATGAAGATATGGTACTTATACACAATGGAATTTTATTGACCTATAAAGCAGAATAAAATTATAAAATCTGCAGGAAAATGAATATACTTGGAAAAGTAATCCAGGTTTGGAAACACAAATGCCTCGTGTTTTTTCTCATATGCAGATTCTCACATTTAATTTTTAAATTTGTGTGTAAATTGTAGTAAGCATCAACAAGAGAGGCCAGGAAGTTAGAAAGAGGCCATGAGAGGGGAGAAAGGTGAAGGAGCTCTTAGGGGGAAGGGATTGTGATCATAGTACATTGTCTGTATTTATGGACAGTGTCAGTAAGAACTTTTTTAAAAAAGAAAAAATATAGGCCGGATGTGGTGCACACCTTTAATCCCAGCACTCGGGAGGCAGATGTAGGAGGATTGCCGAGAGTTCAAGGCCACCCTGAGACTATACAGTGAATTCCAGGTCAGCCTGAGCCGGAGTGAGACCCTACCTCAAACCCCCCCCAAAAAAAAGAAAGGAAAAAGAAAAAATATTGTAAAAGAGAGGGTTTGGTCAGAAGTACCTGGTGGATAAAGCAACCTATAGCTTTTTCCAGAAAATTCCCAGTGCCAGAGGAACAGTACCTCCCAGTGAGTTGTTAGTCAAGGAAGGCCCCCAAAACATTACAGGCCATAGCCAGTGCTCTTGCTTTCCCACTAGACCTAAATAGTAAGACCCTATTACTACAAAAATAATATGTTTTGGTTGCAAGACACCAAGAAATCAAACTGGAACTAAGCTGGATGCCTCCTCCCTGCTGGCTAGCTGCCAGAGTGTTGTGCAGTCTGCTAGAGGAGAAAAGTTATCAATAGTACCAACCAGCAGTTGACCCTGTGAGCTACACAACTGATCACCCAGGTAAGAGTTCCCACTGGTCTAATAGCACCATGACTGTTATGGGGGTAACCAACTACTCTCTCATTGGATCCGAGGCCTTCTCCATGGAGAAGCCTAATCAAAATCCTATGGTTGGGCACTCATAGGTCCTGGGGGAGGAAATTACTATTTCTATTGTTTGGCTAAATGGGTAAGTTGTGCCCACCAATTTGCATCCTAAATATTTATGTTTATGCCTGTAGATTAGTGCTACTCTCAGCTTTGGTCAGAAAAGCTTCTTTTTGCAGATGGCCCTGATGACTGAGGAGACTCAAAACTCATTAAAGTGCTGAGAGTAAGTGACTGTTGGGTACTCAGCACCAAATGAGACATTTCTATCAAGCCCTCCAAGGCTCAGGGAATATTGAGGAACAGGGGTGAAAATGTTAACTTTTGTTGACAACTTGCTCAGATTAGGTACTGAGTGAGAACTGCCTCTTGAGAGGACTTGTGAGGGAGTTTCCTGGAAGGATTAATTGAACAAGGAAGTCCTTCTTCCAGAGTGGGTGGGCTTTCTGGTGAGAGACTATTTATAAGGAAGTTCTAGGATAACACAGAGCCTTTTCTTTTATCTGACTGCTTGCTGGCATGTTATTCTTGCCTGGATCCTTTGGCTACTCTCTTGTGAGTGAGTTTACCATTGAACTATCACTTGAGGACATTGATACCCAGTCTGCATCCAGCTTCATGGGCTGAACATCTACCAAGTCCTATGACTCTCCAGTTTGCTTCATGGACTAAGCAGCTACCTGGTCTCTAACTCTCCAGTCTGCAGACAGGCATTGTTGGGATATCATGTAAGATAAGTCCATGGATCCCTTTTTTAATACCTATTCATTCTGATAGAGATTAGGAGCAAGGTAACTGTATTTTGCAGATAGTTACTTAGGGACCCAGGACCAAAGCAACATAATTACCTACCTGCCCTTCCGAGTGCTGGGATTAAAGACATGCACTACAGGGTTACAGAGAGAAAAGGCATGCCAGGGCCTTCAGCCACTGCAAACAAACTCCACACACATGCACCACTTTGTGCATCTGGATCAGTGTGGGTACTGGGGAATCGAGCTTGGGTTCTTAAGCTTTGCAGGCAAGTGCCTTAACCATTGAGCCATCTCTCCAGCCCCCAATATACTTTTGATTGTGTGGACATAACCAGACTGCAGACTCATTTCCAATGATATGGACCCATTGAGCAGATATTCTAGGTTTAATAATGCAGCCCACTCAGTTAAAAATAAAAAAGTTGCCAAGAGTTTATTTGAATGGTTAGTTGAAGTATTGGGCGATAAGTGGCCTACTATAAATGAGCTGGAGCTGCCTGACTGATATCTCCTGGCTTGATGTTGATGTAGGTATTAAAAGGCTCCTGGGAAAAAAAAAGAAAGAAAGAAAAATGACAAAAAAAGAAAAAAACTCCTGGAAATTGAAACACTGGAGCTGGAGTGGATTTTCCATGTGAAACCTTATCCTCCACAATAGGAGGGTCCAGAAGTTGTGCCCATCATTAAAACTGTAATAAATAGATTTCTGAGGGGAGCACCAGCATACTTGAAAAACTCAGTGATTGCTTTTTTAGGTAATGAAAACCTTACAGTGAGAGCCACAGTTGCTAAATTAGATGATTTATATGTAATGAGTATAGCTGGATCCTAAAGCAACACAGGCCAAGTGATTCAGCAAAGGTAAGATGAGTGTATTTAGCATGATGGACAGCATAGGCAAAGCAATATGATAATGGTATGACTTCTGCAGACCTGTGTACTGACTAATCAATCACGATGTTCCCAGAGTAAATAGGAAGTCTACTAAGTTCTTGCTCCGTCTGTATAAGCAGAAACATTTTACACAAAGGAACAGCAACCTACTTTGAATCATAGCAAGAGAGAATTGTGTTGCCTTAATAAATTCCCACTTCACACACCAAAAAACTCTCAAACAAAAATGAGAACAGATCCCATTGAGGAAGGATTCTGCTACAATTCCAAAATGGCCTTTTTACCAGGGTAACTATTAGGGAAAAGAAAACAATCAAACCTTTCAGAGCCTGATAGATAATGACTCTGAATTGACGTTGATTCTGGGAGACCCCAAACATCATCGTGGCCCTCCAGTTAAATACAGGCTTATGGAGGTCTGGTGACCAATGGCATTTTTGCCAAGTTTGACTCTCTGTCAGTTCAGTGTGTCCTGGGACTCATCTTCTGGCTCTCTCCCCATCCCCAAATGCATAATTGGGATAGAATTACTTAGAAGTACAGCCAAGGGATGGGGGTGAGCAATGGGGAAGGAGAATGAATTAGACCAAAATATAATAGACATGTGCGTGCGTGCACATGCACACACCCAAACATATATATATGAAATTCCATCATGAAACCCCTGTAGTATGCTAAATTAAAAATTAATGAGAAAGTAAAAGGGAAGACACAATCACAGCCACTGCTGATTTTTAGGGAGAATTTATTTTTCTTTATTTGTTTGAGAGAGAGGAAGAGGGAGAGAGAGAGAAAGAGAGAGTATGGGCACACCAGGGCCTCCAGCTGCTGCAAATGAACTCCAGACACATGCGCTACCTGGGGCATCTGATTTACGTGGGTCCTATGAAATCAAACCTGGGTCCTTTGGCTTTTCAGGCAAGCACCTTAATCACTTAGCCATCCCTCCATCCTATTAGGGAGAATTTATGAGGGTGTTATTGCTGTTTTGATTTTAGTACAAACCTAGTATGATGTTCAGGAAAAATACTGGCCAAAAACAGAGCAGCAACCTGAAAAGCCCTGCCATTCTAGGCAGTAACTTTCTGACTCCTAAGAACTTCTCAGGGGAAGAACTGAGGGGCAGGTGGAACATCAAGGGTCTGTATCCTAACCAGTAAGTATTTAATTTAAACAACCACTTTATTGCCTTGAGTTCCAGATTAATATTAACATTATTGGTATTTATGGGTTGGAGTTGGAGGAAGGCATACATTGCTCAGATTACTATTTGCATAATCTGGTAATCTGGGCAATCCAATGGGTAGAAAGTGATATATACCCCCATGGAGTGCTGTGTAGTATTTCTAAATAAAAATATTCTAGGTTTAATCTTAGCAGCATAGGATAGGTAGAAAGAAATAAAATTAGATGCATAGCATTATTTTATATGTAAATACATAAAGACTAATAACGCATGATTTACTATCGCATGAAACACAATAGGACATACTTTTCTGTTTTTTCTTTAATTTTCATTTCTTTATTTGAGAGAAAGAGAGAGGCAGATAAAAAGAGGGAGAATGGGCACACCAGGGCTTCCAGCTGCTGCAAATGAACTCCAGACATATGTTCCACCTTGGGCATCTGGTTTATGAGTCCTAGGGAATTGAACCTGGGTCCTTTGGCTTTGCAGGCAAGTGCCTTCACTGTTAAGCCATTTTCTCAGCTCAGGAAATACTTCTATTTTTCTTTCAGGCAAGCCCAACAGACTATCCTTCCCTACCCCATAGTTTTTTTTTTTAGTATTTTAGAAAGAAAGATAAAGAGAGAGACAGAAGGAGAGAGAGAGAATTGGCACACCAGGGCCTCAGCCACTACAATTGAACTCCAGATGCTTGCACCACCCAGTAGGCACATGCAACCTTGCATTTGCCCCACCTTTGTGCAACTGGCTTATGTGGGACCTGGAGAGATGAACACGGGTCCTTAAGCTTCTCAGGCAAGTGCCTTAACCACTAAGCCATCTCTCCAGCCCCTGGCCTTTTTTTTTTAATGTGAGAGAGTGAGAGAAAAAGAGAGAGAGAATCAGTGCAACAAGGTCTCCAGACACTGCAGTTGAACTCCAGATGCATGCACCCCCTTGTGTGTATGTGCAACCTTGCACACTTGCATCACTTATGCATCTGGCTTATGTGGGATCTTGAGAGTTGAACATCAGTCCTTAGGCTTTGCAGGCAAGCCCCTTAACCACTAAGCCATCTTTCCAGCCCCAGGACATACTTTTTATGTTTATTATTATTATTGATTATTATTACTAACAACATATTTTGTATGGCTACATCATGTGTTGGTACCCTCTTTTCCCTCATCCCTGCCTCCATTCTGTTGGGGACACTCCTTATTAGGGTTGCATGTATTCCCCATGGGGTTGTGGTTTATGCATTTTGGGGGGGAGGGAATGCCTCTGGGCCTGATGTCTCAATCTGTGGCTCTTACAATCTTTCCAGCCCCCTCTTCTGCAAAATTCCCTGAGCCATGGTGGGTGAGTTTTAAGTCTACCTCAGTGATGAGCTCTTAGGATCCTCTGGATCTCTGTTTTGGTGAGTATCCTCAGGGTCTGTCTCCTTGGCACTGATTATCAGGCTCAGCATGGAAGCAGCACTCATGCTCATCTCCCCAATTCCTCTGTGGTTTCAGCTGTGGTTTGTCTGAAGTGCGAGGGGTAGTTTATCTCCTCCAGTCATGCTACCTTCTGAAAAAGAACAGATTCTCCAATGGAAAGTGAAGTCGGCATAGTCTAAATGGGATAAGCATTATTAATTTAGGAAGAATTTTATGTATGTAACCCCTCTTTACTCTAAAGTCAAGTGAGAGCTTGACACTGGAGAGCGTAATCTTTGTCTCCATAGGATTCTGATCCAGTTCCCAGTTCCAGATATGGGTTCCTTTATACTGAGCAGATCTCTTAGCCACTCAGAAAGCTATTGCTTACCCACCGAGGCTGTGTGCCACTATTGCACTGTGTACATCGAGTCAGGGTGTTTGCTTCTGAGTAGCTTAGACCTCTGATTGCTGAGACCATTGTTGACCATTTGTCCCACAGTAGCTCATGCAGCTCTTTCTAGCACTAGACAGTCTAACTGCCCAGGACATACTTTTAAAACAACAAAATGTCTTGTCTTTGAGGTTAAGGACTTGAGAATGGGGGATGGATATTAAAGGTAATGCACAAGATAAAAGAGTGTCTCCCTTTTATAAGCTATGCTCATAATGTACTCTGGATAGAGAAACATGATTACCGAAGCCTCCTGAACATCATACAGCCATATAAATGTTTGAGTGATGAATATCAAGTTGATCATTACACAGTGTGTGTAGCAGACAGCTTCAGGTTCGCTGAGATGAACTTTCAGACCAGGCACAGTTATGGAGGAAGGGATATTATTTATTGAAGCTTACAGATCCAGGAGAAGTTCCATAAAGGCAGGAGAAGCAGCCTGCTCTTCACAGGACCAGGCAAGAGAGAGCAAAAGCCAACCAGCCACCACAGCACACAGAGCAAAACTACAGCCAAAAGGTCACACAGCACACTTCAGGAACTCCTGCTAGGCACATTTGCATATCTTTACAATGGAATCTCAAACCCACCATTAACACCTTAAGACTGGCCCCCAGTGACATTGCCTCTAGCAAGGTGATTGCAGATGCAAACTTTAACTAGTAAAACACTGAATATATTGGGGGACATATATTCAAACTACCACATTCCACCCCTGGCCCCCATATATTTAGCTCCTGGCCCCCAATAGATTTATAACTATCACACATTGTAAATTGTACTCAGTCCAATTTCACAGTCTTGATCAACTTAAGATGGTGAGTCCTGTAAAATAAAACAAGTTAAATACTTTCAACATGTAAAGGAACAGAGTAAACATTTTTTAACTGATATAAGGCATAGCAAGGAGAAACTAAAACAATGCAAACTCAACCACCATCAACAGTCATCAAACTTCTGCAGTTCAAATTCAATATAACCAGAGACTAACAGTCTCCAGGTTTTCCAATTCTGCCCCTCCAGCTGGGCAGAGTCGCCAGGGAAAACTTTCATCCCATGCCAACACTGCACTCCATGGTAGCCCTTTTGCACAGTCCTGATATATCCAAAACATCTTCAGGTCTCCATACAAACCATGGTCCATCTTCCAAAAGACTCTTCCAGCCTGTTCCTGAGGGTCTTCATGCCCTGCCTCATGCTGCATCTCAGCAGCGGCTCCTGGAACCATGTGCAACTCATGACCACTCCATGAATTTTTCATGCTTCCAAAACTAATACCAGGTGTGCAGGACACAGCCATATTCTTAACCCAGGGACAAAATAAACCATAGCCTTGAAAAGCAGGTTCCTTCTCCAGTCAGCTCTTTCCAAGAATTTGCATTTTTAACAGTCTTTCCTCAGGCATCCTCTCCATTGTTTTAATGTAAATCAAGTCAGGCCACCTTCCTTCCACCTTCCTTAAGATTGCTAATGTGTTTGACAATAGCAGCTAAACCAGTCTCAGTGCCTCTACTTTTAACTTGCTCTAGGTTTTCCAACTTAAAATCTTAAAATCTCAGTCCGATATCTTCAGCCAAGCACATCAGTCCATTACAAATTTAACCTTGATCAAACTTTCTGGGCCTGGATAGCAGAACGTAGCCATCCCTTATGCCAGTAGCCCAGTTCCAACAAAGTCCTCTGCAGTCTTTCCTTCCCCTTAGAAAGCTCATAAGCCAAGCCTCGAAGTTCAATACTGTCTGCACTTAGCATTCTCAAACTCTCATCAGAATAGTCCATAAAACTTGGCTTACCACTCCAGAAGGCATCTTCAGTTGCAAGCACCAAGTCCATGCCCATTCCTCCAAAACAAAGGTTCCAAAAGATGAATATCCACACGATCTGGTTCATCTCACCCCACACTCCTCGGTACCACTTTACTGTAGCAGACAGACAGCTTCAGGTTCGCTGAGATGAACTTTCAGACCAGGCACAGTTATGGAGGAAGGGATATTATTTATTGAAGCTTACAGATCCAGGAGAAGTTCCATAAAGGCAGGAGAAGCAGCCTGCTCTTCACAGGACCAGGCAAGAGAGAGCAAAAGCCAACCAGCCACCACAGCACACAGAGCAAAACTACAGCCAAAAGGTCACACAGCACACTTCAGGAACTCCTGCTAGGCACATTTGCATATCTTTACAATGGAATCTCAAACCCACCATTAACACCTTAAGACTGGCCCCCAGTGACATTGCCTCTAGCAAGGTGATTGCAGATGCAAACTTTAACTAGTAAAACACTGAATATATTGGGGGACATATATTCAAACTACCACAGTGTGTAAATGTGTGAAGACAGTACATTTTACCTTTAATGATGTAAAATTTTGCCTTTCAGCATAAAACTAAGGACAGGAGGGGCTGGAGAGATGGCTTAGTGGTTAAACACTTGCCTGTGAAGCCTAAGGACCCCAGTTCAAGGCTTGATTCTCCAGGACCCAGGTAAGCCAGATGCACAATGGGACGCACACATCTGGAGTTTGTTTGCAGTGGCTGGAGGCCCTGGTGTGCCCATTCTCTCTCTCTCTCTCTCTATCTGCCTATTTCTGTATATATCTCTCTCTCTCAAATAAATAAATAAATAATAAAATATTTTTAAGAAAAGACAGGAACAAGTCCTATCACTTTCTCTTAATATTTAGAAATCAACACTCATTCATATTCTTGCCTCTAAATGGCATTGAGGGACAATGAAAGCATTTAAACTGCTAAATGTGTTAAACTCAAATTATAATTTAGGTCCCCTTGATAACAAAACAAACTTGTTTTGGAAGACACACATTTGAGGTAGACAAAGTCTGTCTCTAAATGGTTATTATAATACATAAATGAAAATGTACATGTTATTATGCAATAGTTTTAAAATATATTTTTAATTATTTCACTTGTCTAATTCATATGTGTGTAGAGAAAAATATATCTATAAAGATGTTTGAGGGGATGCAGGGATGGCTTAGCTGTTAAGGCGTTTGCCTGCAAAGCCAAAGGACTCAGATTCAATTCTCCAGGATCCACGTTAGCCAGATACCCAAAGGGGTTCACGCATCTGGAGTTCATTTTCAGTGGCTAGAGGCCCTGGCATGCCCATTCTTTCTCTCTCACACACTCCCTCTTTCTCTGTCAAATAAATAAATATAAAATATTTTAAAAATAGCTGGGTATGGTGGTGCACACCTTTAATCCCAGCACTAGGGAGGCAGAGGTAGGGGGATCACTGTTGAGCTCGAGACCACCCTGAGACTACATAGTGAATTCCAGGTCAGCCTGAGCTAGAATGAGACCCTACCTCAAAAAATCACAAATTTGTTTTTAGATATTAAAACAAATAAATAAATAAAATATTTTTAAAAGATGTTTGATATAATTTCTATGCATTTCTAGGAAAGTAAATTTTATCAGATTACCTAGAAACATTTTGATTCATTATTATAGGATTTAAATTGGCAGTGATAAATTATATAAATTTATTTTATTGAGGATCCTGGTATCATCTTGCCCTCTTGGGATGCATTATTAACATTTCCTTTTATTGCTTTGTTCACAATGAATAATATTTTAGGAGAATATTTGACTAACTGACCTCAGTTTTGAAAGACCCAATCATTATCACTTTATTAGGCCACTATCCTCCAATACAGTTAATTTGCTAATTTTTCCATTTATAGAAACACTTTATATCCCTATCTGCACTAGAGATGCTGGGTTGTGAATAGCCATACAGGAAGTGTGATGTGTAATTCCTGAAAACAATAAGTGTTAAAACAGGCCTCAGAAGCAAGGAAGACTGTGGTGACAGTTTGCTTTCTGCACACATCAATCAAGGTTTGCATGCAGGCTGGAAGAGACATGGGGAGAAAACGGGGAGAGGGGGTTCGATGATTACAGCAGAAAAAGAAGTATGAACTTTTGTAGATATATGGAACAAAAAGTAATCTTAATTTTAGCTGAGATTTGGGAATGACTTAAGATCTAAGGATTTAGCTGAGGGACACTGAGTCACATCCTGGCTTGGCTCAGGACAAGGATACTGGCTGGTAACAGGACTCTTTAGGGAAATTTGTGGGCACTTAAAATTAAAGTAAATATGCTTATTTTCTTCCGAACAAGTTACTGCCTGCTTCTCTTTAGAGAAGAGCTAAGATATATATAATAAATGTAATATAATATAACCAACTTTTACTGTTGAATGACCCCCCCCCAAGGAACACTGAAAGTAATTGAGATCATAGGCAAAAAAATGCAAATTTTCCTACTCTTAAAGAGTTGTAAAATGGCAGAATCAGAAAGCTGTTTTGTAGTTTGAGGGAAGTCCAAAATCCCCCCTGGAATTTAGAAAGAAAAAAAAAAGCTCTTTCTTAGCTTCCCTGCCTTGCAGAGCCAGGGGCCTGCAATCATTGCTGTGAATAGATGGGGACTTCTTATAGAATTTGCAACTGTTTTAAGTTTACTTTGTCTCTCTCTATGCTTCTGTGGGACTACTAATAGAAAAACAGTCTCAAGATTTATGTTTAAATTTAGACATACTCAATACTGAATTTGTAAGAAAATTTCTAATGTTTGAATCTGCTTTCCTATTTTAAAAAAAAATGTGTTTCAGGAACGTTATAAGAAACGAAGTCCCAAAATCAATAAAAAATCTATATGTTTATTCTGGGTAAATAGTATAAGTCAAATCTGGTCTACTCTTTCATAAAAAGTTATTTCAAAAGGCCTTTTGAGGAAAAAACTTAAATGCTCATATTAAAAAGTCTTATGGTAAGGACAATAAAAGTTTTTGTTGGTAGTTATGAAATGAACTAACTAAGAAGATAAACTAGAGAGGAAACTTTAAATGCTAGAAATGTTTGATGAAAAAGATTGTTACAGGGGACTTCCGGTCAAGAGGGCATCCACCTAATATCACCTCACCTCATGGAAAGGAAAGGCAAGATCCTTAAGATTAAAGGGGATTTTTAGGGGGTGGCTGATTCTAGTAGGCTCCCAGTGGGAGGGTGTCATGGAGCAAAATAGGGAATCTATTGATTCCCAAGCTCTAGGGCAGCCCACCAGTTACCCAATTCCCTCAAGCGCCTGTCCTAGCCATGGGTCCCAGCCAGAAGTCCCTCCTGCACTAACCGCAGGCCAAGTGCACCCAACTGCCCCAGGCTTTCCCGACATGGTACAGAGCTCCACTGGCACAATCGCTGCTCCCAGCCTTTCTCAGCCCCAAGCGGGACCCCATTCCCACTCTATGGTCCCGCCCCAAGCAGGAATCCAGGCCAGCAGGCCAGTGTCCCTGCCCTAGCATTTCTGAGCCCCATGCATGTCCCATCCCCACTGCATGGTCCTGCCACTGAGCAGAGATCCAGGCCAGCAGGCCAGTGTCCTCACCCTATCCTTTCTGTGCCCCATTAATGTCCCCAGTCCTAGTCCATGGTCCTGCCCCCAAGCAGGGATACAGGCCAGCAGGCCAGTGTCCCTACTCCAACCTTTCTGAGCCTCTCATGCCAGTGACCACCAGTGCTCACCATCAACTCCTCACACCCATGAACAGGGACCAAGATCAACAGGCCAGTGTCCCCACCCTAGCCTTTCTGAGCCCTGCAGGCACGATTGCTAGTACTGGATGCTGACTCTTCCCACCCACTAACAGGGACCCAGGCAAGCAGGCTAGCATCCCACACCCTAGGCTTTGTGTATCATTGTGATGAGCAGACCACAGCAAAAAAGGAATAGCATGAAAAATCAGATGCAAGTAAATCCAGCTAGATTGCTCAGTCCCACAATGGATGTATCTAATGAAAACATAGAAGAGACAATAGGATCAGAACCCCAAAATGAAGAAATAAGCTATACAACCCTGGCCAAGAAAATAGCAGAACTTGCAGAAACTCAACAAAGAGCCAGTAATTGTATGAATGGTGTCCTTGCTAGATTAGACCTAATAGAAAAGAACCAGGAAGGGTTCCAAAGACAGTTAAATGATCTGAAAGAGAGCAAAAAAAAAAAAAGGACCTCAATAACCAATTGGCTAAATTCAATAGAGACATTAAAAATGCAGGGATGGAGCCAGGCATGGTGGCGCACACCTTTAATCCCAGCACTTGGGAGGCAGAGGTAGGAGGATCACTGTGAGTTTGAGGCCACCCTAAGAGTACATAGTGAATTCCAGGTCAGCCTACCTACTGGACTAGAGTGAAACCCTAACTCAAAAAACAAACAAACATGGGCTGGAGAGATGGCTTAGTGGTTAAGGCGCTTGCCTGCAAAGCCAAAGGACCTCGGTTCAATTCCCCAGGACCCACATAAGCCAGATGCACAAGCCATGCATCTGGAGTTGTTTCCAGTGGCTGGAGGCCCTGGCACACCCATTCATTCTCTCTCTCTTTCTCTCTCTCTGTTTCTTTCCCTCTCTCAAATAAATAAATAAAAATAAAAATATTTTTTTTTAAATGCAGGGATGAACTCCAAGAAGCATTAAGAAAACCAGAAAATGATGTGAAAGGGAACTCAAAAGAGGGATGGAAACTATACATAAAATAGTAGAACCAAATTGTACAAGCCCAAAACTCTATAGAAGCTCTCAAGAATAGAGTCAGCCAAGTGGATAGAAACTCAGAACTGGAAGACAAAACAGAAGGATAGTTCATGAGTCCAAAAGTTTCAATAAATCTAATAAATCAAATAATCTAAACTTTATCCCCAAATAGTGTGACAATAGAACTCTGAAAATTTGGACTTCAGCATTCTGTTCCTTTATGAAATTGCCTTTCTTAAACTGTAATTTAGCCACTAACTGGTAAGTATGGATTATGAAACAGCCACAAAATATTTGCTGTCTTATTAACTGTGGGTCACTCCTAAGAATACCAACCCAATTCATCCAATATATCAAAGTTCTTTAAACTAGCAGTAATGTCAAAATCACAAGAAGCTTTGAAAACGCAATTTCAAGTCAAAGTCCCACATTCCAAGACTCTGATCCATCATATCTGTAATTGGGCTTTCCAAAGGTTGAGACTGAGCTTCCTTTATTAAAATGTCAGAAAAAAATGGGCTGGAGAGATGGCTCAGCTGTAACAGTGCTTGCCTGCAAAGTCTAATGACCTGGGTTCAATTCCCCAAAACCCACATAAAGCCAGATGCACAAAATGGAGCATGTATCTGGAGTCTGCAGTGGCTAGAGGCCCTGGCATGCCCATTTTTCCCCTCTCTGTCTCTTGCTGCTTGCAAATAAATAAATAAAGTTTAAAAAATTATTTTTATTTATTTGAGGGGGAGAGAAGGAGAGAACAAGACAGATAGAGAATTGATGTTCCAGGGCCTCCTTGCACCACCTTGTGCATCTGGCTTACGTTGAGTCTTGGAACTTGAACCAGGGTCCTTTGGTTTTGCAAACCAGCACCTTAAGCGCTAAGCCTTCTCTCCAGCCCAATTAATATTTTTTTAATGCCATTAAAAAGCTGGAGAGAAGACATTAGCCCAGCACTCAAGGCACTTGGAGGATCGAAGTTTGAGTACCCTGAGTTCAATTCCAGGTCAGCCTGGACCAGAGTAGACCCACCTTGCAAACCAGATGCACAAAGACTACATGCATCCGAGTTCATTTGCAGTTCCCCAGTACCCACATAAGGCCTGCTGGTGTGCCCATTCTCATTCTGTCTCTCCTCTATCTTTATCTTTCTCTGCTTGCAAATAAATAAATAATTTTTTAAATGTCAGAAAAAGAAGGATCCCACAAATTTTAGTACCAGGAATGTGTTTCTCACATTTGCTCTCTTACTGTAAACAGCATGTCAACTTTTTAACTGATGATGTTTCGTCTTTGCTCTGGCAAAAGCACACAGGAGGGAAAAAAAATACCATTACAGGATGCTACTCTATGTTTTGATCTTTTATCTGACTTTTTTTTTTTTTTTTTTTTTTTTTTGGTTTTTCAAGGTAAGGTTTCACTCTAGCCCAGGCTGAACTGGAATTCACCGTGTAGTCTCAGGGTGGCCTTGAACTCACGGTGATCCTCCTACCTCTGCCTCCTGAATGCTGGGATTAAAGGCGTGCGCCACCACGTCCGGCTTTATCTGACTTTTAGTGTGCTTCCACCTCAATATTTCCTTCTATACTACTTCTTCATTTACATATCTAAAATCTTGTTGCATGGCAATATTTTGTTCAGTACATATTATTTTATGGAAATTTTGCTTCTAGTTATGATGGAGTAGCATGGTCTAGCATTGCCTTCTTGTCTTAAGCAACTAAGAAACTAAACAAAATACAGAACACTTTTTTCTGATATTGAACAATAAATAGTACAGGACTGTGAGCCCAGAGAGCAGATAAACAAAGTGATCCCTGCTGTTGTCCTGACTTTTTTTTTTTTTTTTTTGGAGCAGCTTCTAGGCTGAAGTGTGAGTAGGACTCTGAAACACAGGTACTGAGGTGTGAACAAGTGCTGGGGAAAGAGCAATGAATCAAGACATAATTTGAACCACGTCTGGAGCTCTCACAATTCTATGCGGCATCTGCATTCCTACCAACCAGGGTGAAGACTTTTTAATGCATATGCATTCAAAACTCTGAAAAAGATCCAACTTAGAAATGGAGCTGAACTAGACCTATACAAAAGGCTACTCTAGACTGGCCCTAAAAGAGTGAAAAACAATCCCTAGGAGAGATGGTTTAGCAGTTAAGGTGCTTGCCGGCAAAGCCTAAAGACCCAATTCAGATTCCTCAGTATCCATGTAAACCCAGATGCACAAGGTAGTGCATGCATCTGGAGTCTGCAGTGGTTAGAGGCCCTGGCGCACCCATTCTCTTTGTTTCTTTCTTTAGTTATAGTTTGTTTATAGTTTGCTCTGCAATCACCTTGCTAGAGGCAAGGTCACTGGGGGCCCGGTCTTAAGGTGTGGTGATGGGTTTGAGATTCCATTGTAAAGATATGCAAATGTGCCTAGCAGGAGTTCCTGAAGTCTGCTGTGTGACCTTTGGCTGTAGTTTTGCTCTGTGTGCTGTGGTGGCTGGTTGGCTTTGTCTCTCTCTGCCTGGCCCTGTGAAGAGCAGGCTGCTTCTCCTGCCTTTATGGAACTTCCCTGATCTGTAAGCTTCAATAAATAATATCCCTTCCTCCATAACTGTGCCTGGTCTGGAAGTTCATCTCAGCGAACCTGAAGCTGTCTGCAACAGTAAAGTGGTACCGAGGAGTGTGGGGTGAGATGAACCTGACCGTGTGGATATTCGTCTTTGGAACCTTTGTTTTGGAGGAATGGGCATGGACTTGGTGCTTGCAACTGAAGATGCCTTCTGGAGTGGTAAGCCAAGTTTTATGGACTATTCTGATGAGAGTTTGAGAATGCTAAGTGCAGACTGTATTGAACTTCGAGGCTTGGCTTATGAGCTTTCTAAGGGGAAGGAAAGACTGCAGAGGACTTTGTTGGAACTGGGCTACTGGCATAAGGGATGGCTACGCTCTGCTATCCAGGCCCAGAAAGTTTGATCAAGGTTAAATTTGTAATGGACTGATGTGCTTGGCTAAAGATATCGGACTGAGATTTTAAGATTTTAAGTTGGAAAACCTCAAGCAAGTTAAAAGTAGAGGCACTGAGACTGGTTTTAGGTTACTGGAGCTGCTATTGTCAACGCATTAGCAATCTTAAGGAAGGTGGAAGGAAGGTGGCCTGACTTGATTTACATTAAAACAATGGAGAGGATGCCTGAGGAAAGACTGTTAGAAAGCAAACTCTTTGGAAAGAGTTGACTGGAGAAGGAACCTGCTTTTCAAGGCTATGGTTTATTTTGTCCCTGGATTTAGAATATGGCTGTGTCCTGCACACCTGGTATTAGTTTTGGAAATATGAAAATGCATGGAGTGGTCATGAGTTGCACACGGTTCCAGGAGCCGCTGCTGAGATGCAGCATGAGGCAGGGCATGAAGACCTCAGGAATAGGCTGGAAGAGCCTTTTGAAGATGGACCGTGGTTTGCATGGAGACCTGAAGATGTTTTGGATATACCAGGACTGTGCAAAAGGGCTACCATGGAGTGCAGTGTTGGCATGGGATGAAAGTTTTCCTGGCGACTCTGCCCAGCTGAGGGGCGGAATTGGAAAACCTGGAGACTGTCAGTCTCTGGTTATATTGAACTTGAACTGCAGAAGTTTGATGACTGCTGATGATGGTTGAGTTTGCATTATTCTAGTCTCTCCTTGCTTTTACCAGTTAAAAATGTTTACTCTGTGCCTTTACATGTTGAAAGTATTTAACTTGTTTGATTTTACAGGACTCACTATCTTAAGTTGATCAAGACTGTGAGAACCTTTGAAATTGACTGAGTACAATTACAATGTGTGATAGTTATAAATCTATTGGGGGCCAGGAGCTAAATATATTGGGGGCCAGGGCGAATGTGGTAGTTTGAATATATGTCCCCAATATATTCAGTGTTTTATTAGTTATAGTTTGTATCTGATAGAAACTCAGAACTGGAAGACAAAACAGAAGATGTTCATGAGTCCAAAAGTTTCAATAAATCTAATAAATCAAATAATCTAAACTTTATCCCCAAATAGTGTGACAATAGAACTCTGAAAATTTGGACTTCAGCATTCTGTTCCTTTATGAAATTGCCTTTCTTAAACTGTTTTAGCCACTAACTGGTAAGTATGGATTATGAAACAGCCACAAAATTTTGCTGTCTTATTAACTGTGGGTCACTCCTAAGAATACTTCATCCAATATATCAAAGTTCTTTAAACTAGCAGTAATAAAATCATAAGAAGCTTTGAAAACGTTTTTCAAGTCAAAGTCCCACATTCCAAGACTCTGATCCATCATATCTGTAATTGGGCTTTCCAAAGTTGAGACTGAGCTTCCTTTATTAAAATGTCAGAAAAAAATGGGCTGGAGAGATGGCTCAGCTGTAACAGTGCTTGCCTGCAAAGTTAATGACCTGGGTTCAATTCCCCAAAACCCACATAAAGCCAGATGCACAAAATGGGAGCATGTATCTGGAGTCTGCAGTGGCTAGAGGCCCTGGCATGCCCATTTTTCCTCTCTCTGTCTCTTGCTGCTTGCAAATAAATAAATAAAGTTTAAAAAATTATTTTTATTTATTTGAGGGGGGAGAGAAGGAGAGAACAAGACAGATAGAGAATTGATGTTCCAGGGCCTTTGCACCACCTTGTGCATCTGGCTTCACGTTGAGTCTTGGAACTTAACTTCCTTTGGTTTTGCAAACAAGCACCTTTTTCTCTCCAGCCCAATTAATAATTTTTTTTAATGCCATTAAAAAAGCTGGAGAGAAGCCGGGCATGGTGGCGCATGCCTTTAATCCCAGCACTCAGGAGGCAGAGGTAGGAGGATCGCCGAGAGTTTGAGGCCACCCTGAGACTACATAGTTAATTCCAGGTCAGCCTGGACCAGAGTGAGACCCTACCTTGCAAAACCAAAAAAAAAAAAAAAGCTGGAGAGAAGACTTAGCACTTAAGGCACTTGCCTACGAAGCCTAAGGACCTGGGTTCAGTTCCCCAGTACCCACATAAGCCAGCTGCACAAGGTAGTACATGCATCCGGAGTTCATTTGCAGTGGCCGAAGGCCCTGGTGTGCCCATTCTCATTCTGTCTCACCTCTATCTTTCTCTGCTTGCAAATAAATAAATAATTTTTTAAATGTCAGAAAAAGAAGGATCCCACAAATTTTAGTACCAGGAATGTGTTTCTCACATTTGCTCTCTTACTATAAATAGCATGTCAACTTTTTAACTAATGATGTTTCGTCTTTGCTCTGGCAAAAGCACACAGGAGGGGAAAAAATACCATTACAGGATGCTATGCTACTCTGTTTTGATCTTTTATCTGACTGTTTTTTGTTTTTTGTTTTGTTTTGTTTTGTTTTGTTTTGTTTTGTTTTGTTTTGTTTTGTTTTTTTGGTTTTTCAAGGTAAGGTTTCTCTCTAGCCCAGGATGAACTGGAATTCACCGTGTAGTCTCAGGGTGGCCTTGAACTCACGGTGATCCTCCTACCTCTGCCTCCTGAGTGCTGGGATTAAAGGCATGCACCACCACGTCCGGCTTTATCTGACTTTTAGTGTGCTTCCACCTCAATATTTCCTTCTATACTACTTCTTCATTTACATATCTAAAATCTTGTTGCATGGCAATATTTTGTTCAGTACAAATTATTTTATGGAAATTTTGCTTCTAGTTATGATGGAGTAACATGGTCTAGCATTGCCTTCTTGTCTTAAGCAACTAAGAAACTAAACAAAATACAGAACACTTTTTTCTGATATTGAACAAACTGTGAGCCCAGAGAGCAGATAAACAAAGTGATCCCTGCTGTTGTCCTGACTTTTTTTTTTTTTTTTTTTTTTTTCTGGAGCAGCTTCTAGGCTGAAGTGTGAGTAGGACTCTGAAACAGAGGTACTGAGGTGTGAACAAGTGCTGGGGAAAGAGCAATGAATCAAGACATAATTTGAACCACATCTGGAGCTCACACAATTCTATGTGGCATCTGCATTCCTACCAACCAGGGTGAAGACTTTTTAATGCATATGCATTCAAAACTCTAAAAAAGATCCAACTTAGAAATGGAGCTGAACTAGACCTATACAAAAGGCTACTCTAGACTGGCCCTAAAAGGTCAATGGAGAGATGGTTTAGCAGTTAAGGTGCTTGCAAAGCCTAAAGACCCAATTCAGATTCCTCAGTATCCATGTAAACTGTCATGCATCTGGAGTTTGCAAGAGGCACTTCTCTTTGTTTCTTTCTTTCTCTCTCAAACAAGTAAATAAATAAACATTTTTAAAGGACAAAACTAATCTACAGCTGAGCATGGTGGCATACACCTTTAATCCCATTACTTGGGAAGCAGAGGTAGGAAGATCACTGTGAGTTCAAGACTGGCTTGGGACTACAAAGTGAGTTCCAGATCAGCTTGGGCTAGAGTGAGACCCTACCTCAAAAACAAACAAACAAACAAACAAAAAAAGCTGGGTGTGGTGGCGCATGCCTTTAATCCCAGTACTTGGGAGGCAGAGGTAGGAGGATCGCCATGAGTTCAAGGCCACCCTGAGACTACAGAGTGAATTCCAGATCAGCCTGGGCTACAGCAAGACCTTACCTTGAAAAACCAAAAAGAAAAAAGAAAAAACCAAAAAACGAAAAAAAACTACAATGACTTGATTCTCATTATTTAAATTTCTAAAACAATACAAAAATATTTCATATTCAATAATAAAATATTTCCTTTATTATACAAGAAGTAGGAGAATATAAGGAGAAAAGAAATCAACAGAAATGGAAATAGAAGTTAAAAGGACTATTAAATATGCTCACAGAGGGCTGGAAAATGGCTCAGCGGTTAAGAGTGCTTCCTGTGAAAGCATGAGGGTCTGAGGAGGGATCAAACTGACATCGAATCTCCAAATTGCACATCAACAGCTGGGTGCAGCCATTTGCACACTTAACTCCTGTCCCACAAAAGAAGCAGAGACTAGGAACTCACTTAGGCGCTCTAAAAGCAGCAAGCTCCAGTACCAGTAAGAGATTCTGGCTCAAAAATAACAGGTAGAAGAGCAATGAAGTGGGACAGCAGAAAAATATGCTCTCAGATTTAAAAGGAAAATATTAACATAATAAAAAAATGGAAAATGGAAAAAAAAGTTAGGTAAATAAAACTAGAATAGAGTTATTTTAAAAGAAGAAACACAAACAGAGGACAAGATAAACAGCAACCAGGAAATTTTAAGCTTAAATAAAATTTCATAAATAAACCTGTTAAAATAAATGTCTTAAACATATCAACTTAAACAGTAGACATTGTTAGCTTGAAAGGAAAAGCAAGACCCAACAATATGCTATTTAAAAAAATATATCACAGACTGAGGTTAAAAGCCAAATATAAGGCCAAGGATGATGGCACACATGAATCCCAGCACGTGGTAAGCAGAGGTAGAAGCATCGTGTGAGTTCAAGGCCAGCCTGAGGTACCAAGTGAGTCCCAAGTCAGCCTGGGCTAGAGTGAGACACTACCTCGAAAAAAAAAGAAAAGAAAAGAAAGAAAAGAAAGCCAAAATGTAAATAATAATCAAAAGAAGGCTGGCATGGTTTTAAGTATCAATATCAAAAACAGCTTTAGGGCTGGAGAGATGGCTTAGTGGTTAAGGCGCTTGCCTGCTAAGCCTAAGAACCTGGTTCCAATCTCCAGGTCCCACGTTTAGCCAGATGCAAGGTGACGCAAGGGCGCAATGCCGCACTTGACCACAAGGGGGCGCACACATCTGGATTTCGTTCACAGCAGCTGAGAGACTGCTGGCATGCCCATCTCTATCTGTCTTCCTCTCCCTCTCTGTCTCTCTCTGTGTCTCTCTCCAAAAATAAATAAAATAATAATAAAAATTTTTTTAAAAAAATAGCTTTAGAGGGCTGGAGAGATGGCTTAGCAGTTAAGTGCTTGCCTGTGAAGCCTAAGGGCTCCAGTTCGAGGCTCGATTCCCTAGTACCCATGTAAGCCAGATGCACATGGTGGCACATGCATCTGGAGTTTGTTTGCAGTGGCTGGAGGCCTGGAGCGCCCATTCTCTCTCTTTCTCTCTGTCTGTCTCTCCCTTTCTCTGTCTCTAATAAGTAAATAAATAAATAAATAAATAAATAACAGCTTTAGAAAAAGGAGTATATTACCAAGGCCAGAAAAGGGCATTCCACAGTAAAAGAGCAACCACATCATTAGGAACACGTAACAATTCTAAGTGTGAATGTAGCCAACACCAGAGCTTCTAAACATATGAAACAAAAAACCTGACAGAACTGAAGAGTAAGAGATCTATAATTATGACTGGAAATTTCAACATAACTTTCTCAGATCATGACAGAATAAGCGGAGGGAAATTCGTTAAGACTTCAACCGCCCTTCCAAGTGACATGTCCCAACAGACAACAGAAAGAATGCTCTACCCAGCACCGACCATACAGGAACACATGATTTTCAAAGGAACTAGAAACAGTCACCAACAGAAATCATATGCCAGGCCATACGACAAAACTCAATAAATGTAAAAGGACTGAAAATCATAGAGCATATAATCTAACCACTAAGGATTTAAATTAGAAATTATCAATAGAGAGATATCTGGGGGCTGGAGAGATGGCTTAGTAGTTAAGCTGCATCCCAGCAAAACCAAAGGATCCAGGTTTGATTCCCCAGTACCCATGTAAGCCAGATGAACAAGGTGGCACATGCATCTGGAGTTTGCTTGCAGTGGCTAGAAGTCCTAGCAGCAGCATTCTCTCTCTCTCTCTAAAAAAAAAAAAATTTTTTTAAGAGAGAGATTTGAAAAAAAATACTTCAAATATTTACAAGTTAAACCACACATTTCTATATAACCTAGGAATCACAAAAAAAAAAAAAAAATATTTTGGGGGCTGGAGAGATGGCTTAGTGTGTGAGGTGTTTGCCTGCCAGAACCCATATAATCCAGATCCACAAGGTGGCATATGTGTCTGGAATTCATTTACAGTGCCTGGAGGCCCTGGCACCCATTCTCTATCTGTTTCTCTCCCCACCCTCTCTTTCTCTCATAAATAAATAAATAATAAAATATTTTAAAATATTTTGAACTGAATTAAACTGAGAATATAACATGTCAATTTGTGAGAAGCAATTCAAGGAGTGCTTAAAGGGAAATTTATAGGCTTTCAATGCTAATAGAATATATTTTATGGAAAAAATGGATAAAACTACTTTAAGGGCTGGAGAGATGGCTTAGCAGGTAAGGCGCTTGCCTGCAAAGCCAAAGGACCTTGGTTTTATTCCTCAGGACCCAAGTAAGCCAGATGCACAGGATGATGCATGTGTCTGGAGTTCAGTGGCTAGAGGCCCATTCTTGCTCTCTCAAATAAATAAATAATCCAAGCGTGGTGGCACTCTGGAGGCAGAGGTAGGAGGATCACCATAAGCTTGAGGCCACCCTGAGAACATAGTGAATTACATGTCAGCCTGGATTACAGCAAGACTCTACCTCGAAAAACCAAAATAAATTAATTAATTAATAAAAAATTTTTTAAAACAAAATTAAAATTTTTTTTAAAAAACACCTTTAAAAGGAATGTTGCTCCACTACTAAAATTTTCAAATCTGCTGACAATCAGCAAATTGTGGACAAAGACCATTTTTACCTTTGTATTGTTCGTGAAACAGGTACTTTTAATTTTTTTTATTTTATTTAAGAGATAAAAAGAGGCAGAGAGAAGGAGAGAGAGACAGAGAGAAAGAGAGAGAGAATAGATGTGCCAGGGCCTTCAGCCACTGTAAACAAACTCCAGATGCATGCATCACCTTGTGCATATGGCTTACGCATGGATCCTAGAGAACGAACCTGGGTCCTTTTTATTTTTTTTTTTCAAGGTAAAATCTCACTCTAGCCCAGGCTGACCTGCAACTCACTCTGTAGGCTCAGGGTGGCCTCGAACTCACAGTGATCCTCCTACCTCTGCCTCCCAAGTGCTGGGATTAAAGGCGTGTGCCACCATGCCCAACCCTGCCTTTTTTAAAAATAATTTTTATTTTATTTTATTTGAGAGATAGATAGAAAGGTGAGATAGGTCCTTTTACCAAGCACTGATGTTGACTGTTAACCTCTCACTGGCATATGGTTTGCCCCCACTCTGCTTCTCAGGAATGTTGACCACTGTTAGACCTATCTGGCTGGAGATTAAGGACTGGCAAAAAAATGAATACCTAGTGTTGTCCCCTTCAATCTGTTGATGAAGTAATTATATGGTAGGGCATGTTTTACTCACTCATTTCTTCTTGAAGGTTTCTTGTTTCTACTTTTGCATTTTTATTTCTTGCTCCAAATCTTCAATCTTGCTGTTTTTGTTAGATAACTTTTGATTAAGTTCTTTCATCAAACGTTTGTAATCTGCTATTTCCATATTCATTAATGTAGTCTGTTGGGCATCCTACACATTTTATAAAAATGTTCACATAATACTTGGTCAGTTTATTTGTAAAATTGCTAAAATGATGCCACAGGAATAAACAGGTTCTATTATGCTCTTTTATAATACAGAAATAATCTAAGTAGCAATGAAGAAATGATTCGTTGGATATTTTCTAGTTTTGAATCTTGTAAAGTGGTTTTTAATAGTTGAATTCAACTTTCTTAATACCATTTTATTTGATTTGATTATAACTTTCATTAACTACAATTAGTAGTTCTAGTTTTATGGAGCTCTTATAATGAAATATTTTTTTAAAATCTTTTAACCCTTTATTTATTTGAGAGAGAGAAAGAGGGAGAGAGAGAGAAAGAGAGAGAGAATGGGTGCACTGGGGTCTCTAGCCTCCACAAACAAACTCCAAGTGCATGGGCCACCTTGTGCATCTGGCTTTAATGGATTCTGAGGAATAAAACTTGGGTTCTTTGGCTTTGCAAGAAAGTGCCTTAACTGCTAAGCCATCTATCCAGCCAAATATTAATATTTAAGCAACTCTTACAATACTTTTCTTCAGACTAATCTTTGAAAAATTAGAGAAAAGTATCCAGAGTTTTAAGTGTAATACAAATTTTAAGCTCCTACATGAATTCAATCTTCATGTGTCATACAATATATACACAAAGTGAAATATCAAACCAATGTGTAATAATCCATAAGCCTAGATTTTTCTGGATAAAGGTTTGGAGAAATAAAGTTAAAATTTCAATTTGTTGAGGATATAAATTTATAAAAGACTATTTTAGTATCATAAGCAAAATTTAAAATCATTTCTAATGTGTATAAAATAGCTCCATGATATGAGCATGGATGTAAGTTTTGACTCTGGTGTCTTATATCTTATAAGCAATTTTCTTTTTCAGTTCTGAGAATCCAGCCTAGGGATTTAGCATGTGAGGCAGGCAATCTGCCACTGAGTTATATCCCCAGCAACTCTAATATTTTATTTTACCTTTCTTTTTTTTTTTTTTTTTTTTTTTTTTTTTTTTTTTGTTTTTGCAAAGTAGGGTCTCACTCTAGCCCAGGCTGACCTGGAATTAACTATGTAGTCTCAGGGTAGCCTCGAACTCTCGGCGATCCTCCTACCTCTGCCTCCCGAGTGCTGGGATTAAAGGCGTGCGCCACCACGCCCGGCTTATTTTACCTTTCTAACCAGCTCTAAATCTTGCATAGTTTTTTGAAGCTGTTTCTTCTCCTTTTGTAATTGTAGTTGAAGTTCTTCAAGCTAATTTACAGTACTGGCATGTTCCTAAAATTAAAAACAAAACAACCCCCACAGGCCAACCAACATTAAAAAAGGTATTTGTTAGGGGCTATAAAATAAACTGGACACATAAAAGCTACAAAAAGCTGGGCGTGGTGGCACACGTCTTTAATCCCAGCACATGGGAGGCAGAGGTAGGAGGATCACTGTGAGTTTGAAGCCACCCTGAGACTATATAGTGAATTCCAGGTCATCCTGGACTAGAGCAAGACCCTACCTTGAAACCTCTCCAAAAAGCTACAAAAAGTCTGGTAATCTTTCAATATTTTAAATATATACACTCAAGAGCCAGGCATGGTGGTGCACGCCTTTCATCCCAACACTTGGGAGGCAGAGGTAGGAGAATCACTGTGAGTTTGAGGTCACCCTGAGAGTACAGAGTGAATTCCAAGTCAGCCTGGGCTAGAGGGAGACCCAACCTCGAAAAACAAAAAACAAAAAAGAAACACGCAAAAATCATAGCTTAGATTCTCAAATTTTCATCTGGAATACCTTAAGGAATTAACTCTGCTGTCTTCATGAATACTCTTCTAGCAAGTCTTTTTTTTTATCTACATAATACTTGATTAGATTGTTTTTACCTTTATCTTATGTTCTTTCTGAAGTTTTTCATTATCCAATTCTTTATCTACCATTGCTTTGGCTCTATGGGCTTCTAAAATCTGTACTTTTAATAATTTGGCATTAGACTGTAGTGTTTCAATACAAGCTAGGAGATCTTCTTTATCTGAATTTGGCTTTTTATTCTGGAATAACAAACAATTCATCATTGTAACCATGAAGAAAGTATACACAGGAGAAGATGATAGAATGATAATCTTATGATAGAATGATAATGTTATGTAAAGAATAAATTTGAAAAATAATCACTATTGATATGGAAACCTTGCATGAGACTGGATAGATTTGGTAGCCTTGCAGAACAAAAAGAGAAATGAAAGACTAAAGCTCAAATCCTATTGAATGGAGATTAGAGTAGAAGCCACAGGGTAGTTGTTAGCTGTTCTCTCAGCTTCTGCTACTACAGGAGAATAAAAGACAAAGAAATCTTTTTCTTCTGAGTATATTTTTATGCAAAAATATTGAGATTAAAATATACTTATTAACATTTTCATGTCTAAATTCATCCAAACTAAATTACCTGAAAAGTTGAATGTCTTAATTGTTTGGTAAGATCTTCTATATGATGCTCAAAATTATTAGCACATTCTTTTTCCATATCCAACTGTTCTGACTGCTTATCATACTCTAGTAAAAGGTTCTTCAATAAGAGACAAGAAGATTTAGCTTTATTAAGCATTCAATAGTTCCTTCTCTTTGGATTCTTTTTCCAGATTTCCTAAGAGTAAAAATATGGAAGGATTATACATGAAGTCAAAAGGAAACATAGGGCTAGACAGATGGCTTAGTAGTTAAGGCACTTATCTGCAAAGCCTAAGGACCCAGATTCAATTCACCAGTACCCACATAAACCTGGAAGCACAAGGTGGCACCTGTATCTGGAGTTTGTTGGCCTGATACAGCCATTCTCTCTCTTTGCAAATAAGTAAATTAAAAAAATTTTTTAAAGAGGGCTGGAGAGATGGCTTAGCAGTTAAGGTACATGCCTGCAAATCCTAAGGACCCAAGTTTGATTCTCTAGGTCCCATGTAAGCTAGATGCACATAGTGGCACATGCATCTGGAGTTTGTTTGCAGTGGCTTAAAGGCCCTGGCACGCCTATTCTCACTCTTTCTCTCTCTGTGTCTCTAATCAATCAATCAATCAATCAATCAATCAATCAGGGCTGGAGAGATGGCTCAGCAGTTAAGAGCTTGCCTGTGAAGCCTAAGGACCCTGGTTTGAGGCTCGATTCCCCAGTACCCACAAAAGCCAGATGCACAAGGTGGTGTATGCATCTGAATTAGTTTGCATTGGCTGGAAACTCTGGTGCACCCATTCTCTTTCTGCCTCTTTCTCTCTCTGCTGCTCTCAAATAAATAAATAAAAATAAAAACAAATTTAAAAATAAATTTTAAAACCTTAAAAACAAGGAAATATATTCAAATTCCTTGCCTATTTTAATCCTAGAAATTAATTTTTTTATTCTCAGATACCAAATCTGCTGCTTGAAATTAAGGCAAGTAGCCAAAACTAATTTTTTAATATATTTTATTTATTTATTTATTTATTTATTTATTTATTTATTTGAAAGAGGGAGAGAGAAAGAAAGACAGAGAGAGAGAATGGACATACCAGGGCCTCCAGCCACCACAAACAAACTCCAGATGCATGTGCCCCCTTTGTGCATCTGGCTTACGTGGGTCCTGGAGATTCAAACCGGGATCCTTTGGCTTTGTATGCAAATACCTTAAGTCATCTCTCCAGCCCCCAAAAGTATTTTTAATAGAAACTTATCTTACACATTGTCTAAGAAATCAGTAATGTCAAATTTTAATTTTGATTTTTTTTTTTGACAATCTAAGTTTAGGCTGGTCTCAAACTTGCTATACAGCTGAGGATTATCCTGAACTTTTGACCCTCTTTCCTCCACTTCCAGACTGAGATTACTCAGCCTGGGCTAAAGCAAGATCTGACCCCAAAAGAAAAAGAAAAGAAAACTAGGAGTCATTGTCAACTCTTTCAATGCCTCCTTCTCCAGTCATTAAATTGGGCACTAAACTGAGGGATCATGAACACATGACTTTTAAGTCATTTCATCTTTCAATAGGGACAAAAGTCAGCCCACAAAGTCACTAAAAGGAACAAGTACAAAAGCCCAATTCTTCCGTTTATCACAGTAGTGCATTTATAATCAGTCACCTCCTCAGGAACTTTCTGGTATGTTCCTTGATGTTATGTGTGTTAATATACAAGCACCTGCTATCCCATCTTGCTGTAATACCTTCTTTCCTTGCATCTTACTTCTTATTCTTTAAGACCTAATGGAAGACACTATTCTATGTTGTTTTTCTCAACTCAAAACAGGCAACATCCTATGCTGGCAGCATTATATCTTTTCCACATCTCAAATTACTGCACTTATACCACCAAGTTCTTTGAATATATGGTCTGTACCTTGCTTATTATTACCAGTATCTAGATAGTTGGTGCTCAAATAATGTCTAAGTACATAAAAATATCCAATAATTCACAGACTCATTCACACCAGTGTCTTTGTTTGGAGTAAACGACAGAAAGTGACACTTGAAAGGGAATGCAGACAGAAGAAGGGCAATGGGGGTATGAAGAAAAAGCAGTTAATTAATAGTTTCTAATAATTCATTAATAGGAACTATATTTCCCAACTTATCCTAACAATAATCTTTTTTTTTTTTTTTGGAGAGACACAAGAGAGAGAGGGAGAGAATGGGCGTGCCAGCAGCCTCTCAGCGGCTATGAACAAACTCCAGATGCATGCGCCCCCTTGTGGCAAGTGAGTCATTCCATCCTTGCGTCACTTTGCGTCTAGCTAAACATGGGACCTCAAGAATTGAATGAGCATTCATAGGCTTAGCAGGCAGATGCCTTAATCGCTAAGCCATCTCTGTAGCCCCATTAATAAGATTTTAACTAATAAAAATGGTGACAACATATATTAAGCCAGTTACCTATTTTTTCTTCCAGCTCTTTTACTAAAGAGAATTGATCACTTATTACAGAAGGTTGTTTCTCTAAGGAATCCTAGATAAAAAAACAAAACAAACAGTTCATTTCAATCTTCAAAATGATTTTAAGCATATTAAGCATCATTTTAAGCATTTTAACTCACTGCCAAGAGAAACTATATAAATAGCATTTGTTTGCCCTTTTCTTTCATTGATAGACCAAGTAATGCTAACTTTATCACATATTTGATATTTGCTATAAATAACAATTCTAGTAATAGGAGCAAGATGAATAATCTGACACATTAACAACCATATATGGAATATATGATTAAATTATTACATATTATAATACATGCACAGCACAATTTTTAAGAGAATCTGCTACTACAAATGAATGCCTGTCCAGCTTTATGTGAACAGCTGGGGAATTAAACCCGAGCCTGCAAGCTTTGCAAGCAAGCACCTTTAAATGCTGAGCCATCTCCCCAGGCTTAGCTTTAATAATTATTTTTTCTTTTTTTTTTTTTTTTTGGTTTTTTGAGTAGGGCTTCACTCTAGCCCAGGCTGACCTGGAATTCTCAGGGTGGCCTTGAACTCACAGTGATCCTCCTACCTCTGCCTCCCAAGTGCTGGGATTAAAGACGTGTGCCACCATGCCTGGCTGAACTTTAAAAAAAATTCTTTTGTTTTTTTGAGGTAGGGTCTCACTCTAGCTCAGGGTGGCCTTGAACTCACGATGATCCTCCTGTGTGCCACCATGCCCGGCTCTAAATTTCTAACTAAAATGAAATAGTACTTACTATAGCACATTTTCTTGATAACAATATTCTTTCTGATACTATGTATATCACACAAGAATGAAACTCAAATCTTTTCATGATTACAGTTTTACCAATAGCTAGTTACTTAATATTATCTATACCCCAAATATGACCAATGTCATAAATAGGATACACCATTTGAAAATGTTTAACTCACTAGTCAAAAATTTGCCACTTAAGTTCAAAGTATAACTAGAACTGATTTATTTGAATAAAAATGAAAGTATTAGTACCTTTAATAATATCAATTCTGCTCTCACTTCTTGTAGTTCAGATTCTTTCTGTTCTAGTAATGGCCTTAGGTTTTCATGCTCCATTAACAAAGGTTTTTTGTTATGGATTTCATTTTTGCTGTGCAATGTTTGAGATATTCTTCAGCTTTAGTTAAAAGACTCTGATTTTCAAACCTTGTTTTTTCATTAGCACTCTTCATTTCTAGAAGATCAAGTTGTAGGCCCTCTTTTTCTGAGATGGATTCTTCTAACTCTTTCCTTAAGAGAACTTTCTCTTGCTCATAGTCTCTCAGTAAAGACCTAAGTTCTTCACATTGAGCTACATTCTCTTCTTGAAGGCATTTAAACTTGTTTTCTAACTCCAATACTCTTTCATTATATTGAAAGACCAAGTTTTGTTTTTCTTCATTTATTTTTGCTAAGGATTCACTTATAGCTTGTAAGACATTTCTGAAGCCTTCCTCTTCATTTTCTTCTGAAAAACTGGACCCCAATTGTTTAAGATACTCATACAATTGAGTTCTGACAAATGACTTCTGAACTTGCTTACTTTCCAACAGCTTACATAAATTATCGTGTTCTTCAGCCATTAGTTGAAGTTTCCTTTCTAATTCAGTGGTGTTTTCATTAAGGAAAGAATCTTCTTTTTGAGACACTAGAGCTTCCAAATCCCTATTCAACTGAGTGTTTTCAAAACTCAGTCTTTTATTTTCCTTATAAAGAGACTTGATTTCAAAGGACAATGCTTCCTGGCCTTCAGACTTAGTTTTTATTTGAATCAAAATTTCTTGGTCATTTTGGCTCTTTTCTTTTAAAGTTTCATCTAGACTTTCTGTTAATTCATTTATTTTTTGTTCTAGTTCACTGTTATACTGGGTAGTTTGCTCCAACTTATCCCTAAGTTCTAGAGTCAAGCTTTGTTCCCTTTCACATTATTTATGGAGTTTATTTCTTTTTTTAATTTTTTTAATTTATTTTTGGAGAGAGACACAGAGAGAGAGACAGACAGAGAGAGAGGGAGAGGGAGACAGATAGAGATGGGCGCGCCAGCAGTCTCTCAGCTGCTGTGAATGAAATCCAGATGTTTGCGCCTCCTTGTGGGCAAGTGCAGCATTGCGCCCTTGCGTCACTGCATCTGGCTAAACGTGGGACCTGGAGATTGGAACTGCTGGAGATTGGAACCAGCATTCTTAGGCTTAGCAGGCAGGCGCCTTAACTGCTAAGCCATCTCTCCAGCCCTGGAGTTTATTTCTTCACGGCAATTTTTATTGTACTTCTGAAGCTGTCCTTTCCCTCAGTAAGAGAATGCGTCTTTGCTTCTAGTTCTTTTAACATGTTATCTCTTTGACTGAGACTAACTAAGTGCATATTAATATTTTCTTAAAGGCTCTTTATAGTATTTTCAAGTTCTGGTACTAATTCTTGTTGAGACGGTAACTTTTTATTTTCTCCTTGGAGATGATTCACAGATTCAAGAAGAACATCTTTTTCATTAAAAGCAGTCCTTACCTTCTGTTGAAGTTCATGAACATCAGATGCTTGCTGTTGCTTCATTGATTCAAATTCTTGACTTATTTTTCCAGCAGATTCTCCCAGTTCTGTTTGTAAAATTTCCATCATCTCTCGTAAACTCTCATAATTTATGATTGCTTCTTGCTTTTCTTGTTGGAGATGTTCACACTCTCCTTAAGACCCTGTATTTCAAACATTAGTGATAATTTTTCTTTTTATGAACCTGACAAAAATGACTCATTTAGTTCAGATATTTCTTCTGATGGCATTCCTTTAGATTATGTATGTCCTTGTTATGTTGCTCTATAGTACAACAAAACTGTTTATTTAAATCTTCTAGCTTGTATTTTAATCTTTCTATGATGGAGCCCTGTTCCTCTTTAGCTAGTAATAGCTCATTAATTTTAAATTCCAAGTCTTTTCATTCATTAAAAAATTCATCCTTTATATGTTGGGCATCCATTTCAAGTTTTAACTTAAGATTATTCATGTAAGTTTCCTCATCTTTTAAGATACTATGTTGAGATTCCAATTCTTTTAAGGAATCTTCTAAGTACCTGACTTTTTCATAGGCTACTTGTTCTACAAGAATATCTTCTTGGAAGAGCACAGGACAAATCTGATTATCTTGGTCAACATTTGAGATGTCTTTCCTTAAGTTTCCCAGTTTATATTCATCTTTTTCCTGAATGTTGTTCTCTCTTGCCTCACCCTGTTTAACCAGGTTCTCTTGTAACTGGTTTAGTGTATTTATTTCTGCTTCGTGCTCTCTAGCTGATGCCTCAAGCTGCCACATCAGTGCTTTCACTTCTTGCTGGTGCACAGCTTTCAGCTACAGAAGCTCTTGTTGTAAACCACTTATGTCTTTCTCACAGTGCTGAGAATTTAGCTCAATGACTTTTTGGAACTGAATAATCCTTGATTTTTTCATCAGTAGCTTCTAACTACTTTTGTAGACATAAAATTTCTTCCTCAAAGACTGGTTTAATTTTCTGAATTTCTTCTTGTAGCTTTTTAACATTATTTTCAGAGTCACTCTAACATTTAATTTGCTCTGAAAGCTCTAACTGCTTACTTAGTGCTTCTTTCAGTTCTTTTTGTAAGCTGGCTGTATCTTCACTGTGTTTGGAATGTACAGTCATTAATTCATCTTTCAAACTTTCAATTTCATTCAGAGAGTTTCTATGTGACTGTTCAAACTGTGTGTGCATATCTTCCATCTTAGTTACAGAATCCTTTAATCCCAGCACTCGGGAGGCAGAGGTAGGAGGATCACCAAGAGTTCAAGGCCACCCTGAGACTACATAGTGAATTCCAGGTCAGCCTGGGCTAGAGTGAAACCCTACCTTGAAAAACCAAAAAAATAAAAATAAAATAAAATAAATGCAAGTAAATTATTCAGTTAAGATAAAAGAAATCTCTATACCCCTGAAAAGATATTAACTATAAGTTAACCTTCATAGAAGAAAAAGAACAGAAATGCATCTAAAGAAATATGATACTGAGGGGCTGGAGAGTTTGCTCAGTGGTTAAGGCACTTTTCTGCAAAGCCTAAGGACCTGGGTACCATTCCCCAGTACCCACATAAAGCCAGATGAACAAGGTAGTACATAAATCTGAAGTTCATTTGCAGTGGCTAGAGGCCCTGACATGTCCATTCTCTGTTTCTATCTGCCTCTAATAAATATTTTAATTTTTTTAAATATATGATACTAAGATTTCAAGAATTTTGTTTATGCTTTAATCAGCAAGACTAAATTGAATACTTAATGTAGTAACAACTAGGAAATCTCTGCATTTAATTATCTTTTTTAAAAGATATTTATTATTATTTATTTATTTGAGAGAGAGAGAATGGGTGCACCAGGACCTCCAGCCACTGTAAACAAACTCCAGATGCATGTGCTCCCTTGTACATCTGGTTTATGTGAGCCCTGGAGAATCAAACTGGGGTCCTTTGGCTTTGCAGGCAAAGACCTTAACTGCTAAGCCATCTCTCCAGCCCTGTATTTAATTATCTTTAAAAAGGTCATAAATGAAATGAGTCATCAAACTTCAACCTATAGTTCCTGAACAAATCAGTAAAAGACTCTTTGGAGAAAATGATTCCAAACCTTGCAGGCAAAAAAGCAGAAATATGCTACTGAATAGCCTAGATCTGAACAAATAATGACAAGAAGTTTTAATAAATGCCTGAATCTACTGGGGGGGGCATTTATTCAAACTACCACAATTTCTAGATTTATATATCTACCAAAATTAAATCAAGATTAGATAAACCATTTAAGTAGACCTATAACAAGTATGGAGATCAAAGCCTTTATAAAAAAAAAAAATCTCCCAACTGAAAAAAGTCCAGGCTCAGATAGATTCACTGGTAAATTTTATCAGAGCATCATGGAAGAATTAATACCAGTGCTTCCCAAACTTTTCCATTAAATAGAAAAAGAAGGAATACTACCAAAGCTTCTTCTACAAAGCCAGGATCCCCCTGATACCAAAACCAGAGAAAGACAGAAGGAAAAGAAAAAAGAAAGAAAGAAAGAAAGAAAGAAAGAAAGAAAGAAAGAAAGAAAGAAAATTACAGACCAATCTCCCTCATGAATATAGGTGCAAAAATTCTCAACAAAATACTAGCAAACAGAATATAAGAATATATCAAAAAGATCATCCACTCACCAAGTAAGCTTTACCACAGAGATGCAAGGATGGTTCAATACACATGAATTGATAAATGATAAATAAATTGATAAATACTATATAAATGGGCTGAAGGACAAAAATCCCATAATCGGGCTGGAGAGATGGCTTAGTGGTTAAGAGGCATGCCTGAGAAGCCTAAAGACCCAGATTCAATTCTCCAGGTTCCACATAAGCCAGATGCAAATGGTGGTGCCTGTGTCTGGAGTTCGTTTGCAGTGGCTAGATGCCCTGGCATGCTCATTCTCTCCCCACCCCATAAATAAATAAAAATAAGTCTTAAAAATCCCATAATCATCTCAATAAATGCAGAAAAGGCATTTGAAAAAAGTCCAACATCCCTTCATGGTAAAAGTCATAAACTGGGAATAGAAGGAACATATCTCAACATAATAAAGACTATTTATGACAAACACACAGCCAACAAAATACTAAATGGGGAAAAACTTGAAGCTTTTCCACTAAAATCAGGAACAAGACAGGGCTGTCCCCTGTCTCCACCTTTATTAATATAATGCTGGAAGTCTTTGCTACAGCAATAAGGCAAGAGATACACATAAAAGGGATACAAATTGGAAAAGAAGAGATGAAATTATCATTATTTGTAGATGAGATGATTATACACATAAAGGATCCTAAATACTCTACCAGCAAACTGATAGAACTGATAAACACTTTTAGCAAAGAAGCAGGATATAAAATAAACAAACATGCTGAGGATGAAATCAAGGAATCACTCCCATTCATAATTGCCTCAAAATAATAATAATAATAATAATAATAATAATAATGTACCTTGGAATAAACCTAACTAAGAAAGTAAAAGATCTCTACAATGAAAACTTTAAAATAGGGCTGGAGAGATGTGTTAGCAGTTAAGGCATTTGCCTGTGAAGTCTAAGGACCCTAGCTCGATTCTCCAGGTCCCATATAAGCCAGATGCACATGGTGGTGTATGCGTCTGGAGTTCGTTTGCAGTGGCTAGAGGTTCTGGCACACCCATTCTCACTGTTTCCCTCTCTCCCTCGCCCTCTGTCTCAAATAAATAAATTAAAATAAAATCTTTTAAAAAGAAGAAGAGAAAAAGAAAACTTTAAAACATTCAAGACAGAAATTGCAGAAGCAATGGAAAGACATCACATGTTCTTGGATTGGAAGAACCAATGTTAATCTTACCAGAAGCAGTCTACACACTTACTGCAATCTCCATCAAAATTCTAATGGCATTCTCCACAAAAATAGAAAATAACAATTCTAAAATTCATTTGGAAGCCCAAAAAACTTCAAATAGCCAAAACAACTTTGGACAACAAAAATAAGACCAGAGGCTATCACCATACTCAATTATAAGCTATATTAGAGAGCCATAGTAACAAAAATAGCATGGTACTGGAGGACCCTGATGTACATACAGGCAGCTACAGTCATCTGATTTTCAACAAAAATGCAAAAAATATTCATTGGAGAAAAGACAGCCTCTTCAGCAAGTGGTTCTGGGAAAACTGGATATGTAACTGTAGAAGGATGAAAATAGATCCTTATCTCTCTCCATGCACAAGAATCAAGTCCAAATGGATTAAAGACCTTAATATCAGACCTGAAGTTCTGAAACTACCAGAGGAAAAAGTTGAGGAAACACTTCAACTTATTGGCATAGGCAACAACTTTCTGAATATCAGCCCAATGGGACCTCATGAAATTAAAAAGCTTTTGTACAATCAGCCGAGTGTGGTGGTGCACACCTTTAATCCCAGCACTCAGGAGGCAGAGGTAGGAGGATTGCCATGAGTTCAAGACCACCCTGAGACTCTATAGTAAATTCCAAGTCATCCTGAGCTAGAGTGAAACCCTACCTCAAAAACAAAAAAAAAAAAAAAAAAAGCTTTTGTACAAAGGCAGAGTGTGGTGGTGCATGCCTTTAATCCCAGCACTCAGGAGGCAGAGATAGGTGGATTGCCCTGAGTTCAAGGCCAGCCTGAGAAACATAGTGAATTCCAGGTCACCTTGGGCCTGAGGCTGTGAATAGAGCAAAGAGGCAAACTACAGAATGGGAGAAAACCTTTGCCAGCTATACATCTGACAGAGGATTAATATCCAGGATATACAAATAACTCAAAAAATTAAATAATAAGAAATCAAACAACCCAATTTTAAAAATGGGCTAAAGAACTAAAAAGAGAATTCTCAAAAAAAGAATTTTCTAAAGATGGCCTATGAACATCTAAAAAATAAGTTCTAGGGGTAAGTGGCGACTGCTGCGGAGGAAGAGGATGCTTGGCTGTGAGCTGGTGAGGCTGAACTGTGATGTTCCAGATAGAAGGCCTCACTCCAAAGCTGGACGATTGAAGACCTTACTCTGAAGCAGGACCCCAAAGAGATGAAACACAAGATGCGTGAGGATGTGCTCTCCTCCATATGGAACTTCCTCATCTATCTGGCCCTGCTGCAAGTCAATCCATTTATCTTGAAGAAATTGGACAGCATATGAAGATGGGGAGTTGCATGAGAATGCATGACATGAGGAACATGGCTACAGTTTCTATACTATCCTCAAATGAATTGGTCCAGAAAGGTGTAAGAACTGCTTGAATGGACAAAAAGTTCTACTTGCAAGAACAAGTAGGGCTGTGGCTACTGTCCTTCATAGCTAAAATATAAATGATTTGGAAAGTGTGAAAAGATGTTATTCCTTTGATATTTGGCCTCTGTGAGTGTTGATATAATTTTAAACAATCTAACTCCACTTTCTAGCCGGTGTGATTTTAAGGCGATTATGTCTGGAACAATAGTCTTAGCAGTTGTTTCTGTGCACATTTTACTTCTGTGCAGAGTTTATTTGTGAAGATGTGTTTTATAGAAGTCAGCACACACAATGACACAGAAACACACAACCATTAGTCTATATTTTTAATAAACATACCAATGTAGAAAAAAAGTTCTACATCCTTAGACATCAGTGAAATGCAAATTAAAACTACTTTCAGATTCCATCTCACTCCTGTCAAAATGGATATCATCAAGAAAACAAATTACAGTAAGTGCTGGCATATATCCTAAGGACTTCTCTCATTACATTAGAGATACTTGCTCAACCATGTTTATTGCTGCTCTATTCACAATAGCTAGGAAATGGAACCAGCCTAGATGTCCCTCAATTGATGAATGGATAATGAATATGTGGTACATTTAAACAATGGAGTTATATTCAGAGGTAAATAAAATTATGAAATTTGCAGGAAATTAGAAGGATCTGGAAAGGATTTATACTAAGTGAGGTAAGGCAGGTCCAGAAAGCCAAACACCATATGTTCTTTCTCATGTGTGGATCCTAGCTACAAATGTTTAGACTTATATGTCAGTTGGAGTAAAAATTGGTAACAGAGGCCAGTAAGCTAGAAAGGGGCTATAAGGAAGGGAGGAGATGGGAGGACTTGAGATGGTATTGTATATATGTAAGTAGATGAACAGATTACTAGTGCTGGAATTGCCCAAAGAGAGGTCAAGGGAAGAGATTGAGTAAAAGTGTTGGGGGAGGGTTAATCAAAATTTAAGATTTTATGAATAAGCCATATGGAAACCTACTTTCTTGAATAATGGCACACCCATTTCAGTGCCAGAGATGGGATACCTTCCAATGAGTTTTTGGCCAGGGAGGTCCCTGATGCCCCCAAAACATTACAGGTCATTGCCAACGCTCCTGGTTTCCCACCAGAAATAGATGGTAAATCCTATTGCTGAAGAGGCCACATGCTTGGGCTGCAGGTCACTGAGAAGTCAAGCTGAAGCTGAGCCAGAAAACCTACTCCCTGTAGACCAGCTGACAGAAAGCTGGAAAAAGCTACACTGCTTGCAGCCCTATGGGAGAAAGAAGTCATCAGCAGTGATAAACAACAGTGGACACTGCAAGCCTTAAGACTGGCCAATCAGGCCAAATGAGCCAATGGGTGCAATTGCGGTATGTCTGTTATGGGGGAAAACAACCATTCTCTAATTGGACTGGAGGCCCACTCCATGGGAGGGAATACATGCCTGGTACTGAAAACTTAGTCAAAAGCCTGTAACAGGGCAGGTTATGCATCCTACTGGTGTAATGCTCTTGTCTGGAAAAATGTATATATTATGCTCACCAAACAGCCCTGTAAGCACTTTTATTAATGTTCATACCCATGTATTAATGTTACTCTCACTTTTGTTTAGAGAAGCTTCTCTTTTCAAATGATATGACCTCTGGGATGACTCAAAAGGCACCATAGTGCTGAGAAGAAGTGACAGATGAGTGCTCAGCACTGAAACATCTCTATCACACCTTCCAAGGCTCAGGGTCCATTGTGGAAGAGGTGGCAGAAAGAATGTAAGAGCCAAAGGGTAGGATGGCTTACAATGCAGTCTTCCAGACACAAAATGTACTGGATATCCATGACCTCACAATGGCTGATACTACCTACAGAGGACCTCGTAATAGGAGGAAAAGATGACATCAAAATAAAAGAGAGGGGCTAGAGAGATAGCTTAGTAGTTAAATGCTTGCCTGTGAAGCCTAAGGACCCATGTTCAATTCTCCAGATCCCACATTAGCCAGACGTACAAAAGGTGAGGCAAGCACAAGGTTGCACATTCCTGCTAGGTGGCACAAGCATCTGGAGTTCAACTTCAGTGTCTGAGGCCCTGGCACACCAATTCTCTCTCTCTCTCTCTCTCTCTCTCTCTGTGTGTGTGTGTGTGTGTGTGTGTGTGTGTGTGTGTGTGTGTCTATCTCTCTAAAGCAAAAAGACTTTTTTTTTAAATTAATTAAAAAATAAAGTAAAAGAGAGACTAATTGAGAGGGGAAGGGAATATGATGGAGACTGGGTTTGTGAAGGGGGAGTGGGATAAGGGAGGGAATTATCATGGTTATTGGTTTATTGTCTATAATGATGGAAGTTGTCAATAAAAAATGGTTTTAAAGAAGTCTCAAAATCCATATGGAACTACAGAAGGCCTCAAGTATCCAAAACTATTCTCAGCAAAAAAAATACTTCATGAGGTATCACCATACCTGATTTCAAAATATACTACTAAAGCCACAGTAATAAAAACAGCATAGTGCTGGCACAAAAACAGATATATTGATTAATAGAACACAATAGAAGGTCTAGGGCTAAGTTCAAGCAACCACAGCTACCTTATCTTTGACGAAGGGGTCAATAATGCAAACTGGAGAAAAAAACAGCATTTTCAACAAATTGTGCCAGAGGAATTGGATAACCACATGTAGAAGAATGAATCTAGATCCACTTCTCTCACCCTGTACAAAAAAAATCAACTCCAGGGCTGGAGAGATGGCTTAGCAGTTAAGGCGCCTGCCTGCTAAGCCTAAGAATGCTGGTTCCAATCTCCAGGTCCCACGTTTAGCCAGATGCAAAGTGACGCAAGGTCACAATGCCGCTTGCCCTGTAATATAGAAAAGGAAGAGACACCTCTAGACTCATTTTACAAAGTTGGTATAAGTTAATAACAAGACCAGAAGAGACACAACAAAAACGAATAATATAGACCAATCTTCATGATGAATATAAACACAAAAGTGCTGATAAAATAGTTGCAAAATGAATTGAAATAAAAAAATTTTAAAATATCAACTCAAAATGGATGGAGGGCAGTCTCATATGTAATCTGAAAGTGAAGAATGAAGAAAAAAATAGGTGGAAATGTTTAAGCAGAACTAGACAGTCAATCAAAAGTAAGGATGGATAATAATTATGCTAGTAATCTCATTAAAAATAAAAAGCTGTTGTACAGTTAGACAAACAAACTATCAATCAGCTTGGTTGGACAATGCAAAAATAGGACATTAATTTTTTCACCAGCTATATTTCTGAAAGAAGTCTAATATCTAGAATCTACAAAGAACTCAAAAACACTAATCAATAAAAATCCAAAAATTCAAAAAAAACTGCATCTTATACAATTAGAACACTCCTGGGCATATACCTGAGGGAATCAAAGTCTACCACAGGGACACCTGAATACCCATGTGTATTGTGGAACTATTCATAATAATTATATTGTGGAATAAATGTAGGTGTTCATCACTGGAAGAAATGGAAAATGGGACCAGATGTTCAAACTAATGACTATTATCAAAATTAAAATTAAAACAACTGTTGAGATTCCATCTCACTTCACCTTGGATGGTTTCATCAACAAATCAAATGACAACAAATGCTGAGTTGGCTGAGGGGGCCAGGAACCTTATTCACTGCTCCTCCTAGCATACTTATACAACCACTGTGGAAGTCAGAATGGAGACTCCTGGAAGAGGTGAAAATAGACCTACCATCTAATCTAGATATACTACTCCTGAGCATTTGCCCTAAAGATTCCACTCTTTACTTCAGAGATACTTGCTCAACCATGTTTATCTCTGCTCTATTCATAAAAGCTAAGAATTGTAATCAACCCAGATGCCCATCCACTGATGAATGGGTAATGACTATATGGTATATATACACAATGTAATTCTACTCAGCAGTAAAATAAATAAATAAATAAATAAATAAATAATGAAATTTGCAGGAAAATGGATGGACTTGGAAAAAATCATTCTAAGCAAGGTCAGGCAGACTAAGAAAGACAAACATCACATGTTTTCTCTCATATGTGGCTGGCTTTTAATCTGGACCAGCTGAAGTTGAGTGAAAATGGAAGTAAGTATTTTGCTTATAAGAATAAAAACCACAATATTTTATAAGAATAAAACCAGGCGTGGTGGCGCATGCCTTTAATCCCAACACTTGGGAGACAGAGGTAGGAGGATCGCCTTGAGTTCAAGGCCTCCCTGAGACTACATAGTGAATTCCAGGTCAGCCTGGGCTACAGTGAGACCCTACCTCAAAAAACCAAACAAACAAACAAAAAAAAAGAATAAAACCAGAGGGCTGGAGAGATGGTTTAGCAGTTAATGCACTTGCCTGCAAAGCCTAAGGACCCAAGTTCAATTTCCCAGTACCCACATAAGCCAGATGCACGTGGTGGCTCATGTATCTGGAGTTTGCTTGCAGTGACTAGATTTCCGTGGTGCACCCATTCTATCTATGTAATAAATAAATAAAAATAAAATGTTTTTTAAAAGAATAAAACTAGAATGATGTTGGGCATTGCTAAACACAGGCTGGGACTGTGAGGAAGCTGGCCTGGGCTATTGGACATGGCCAGGGACCTTGGGCCGTGGGGGTTGCAGCTGGCCTTATCATTGGGAACCCACTCTGGTGACGGAGCTGGCCCTCCCTTTTCTCAAGGTCGTAGTGTGCCTCATCTTCGCCCAGAGGAAACGGAACTGGCAGGCCTTCCCCACTTCCCAAAGCACCTGAGTATTCCATAGTCTAAGGTTTTGCATCCCCCACAGTTCCTGACCTTGTGGTCAGCTGCCCAAGAGACCCTTATATGATAGTAAATGGTCTCCCTGCAGCTGAAGCCATCCAATACGTGGCTGAAGTCACGTAGCTTTTCCTGCCACTTCTGCTATCGCCCTTGTAGCTTCTCCCTCTCAACTTTTGCCTTCTAACACCAGCCAATTAGATAGCAACCCATAAACCTATGTATCCAATCACCTTATGATCTGTGTGTGCCTTCTCAACCTTTCTCAAGTGTTTATAAACCCACTCCCCTTTTGAATAAACGAGAGCGCTATCCATCAGACCATCTCCCAGGTGGTTCATTGCCCGCTGCTCTCTCCCACTCCAAGACCCTGCTCCCCTAAGCTCCTCCTGTGCCCAGGACATCGGTGGCCAACAACCCCCAGGAATAGTGAGGACCCTCAGAATGAGACCAGGAAAAAGTGGAAATAAGGAGGGAGGAGAGGAGGGGATATGTAACAAACTAGTACAGGGAAAGAATATATGGGAAGGGAGGATGGTAATGGGAATTATACAGGCCTAAAGACTAAAGGAATTAGTACAATAGGAACCTTCCTCCTTGGTACCAGTACATAAGATATAACCCCCAATTAAGGGAGGTGGACAGTCTAGACCAAAGTGCCCAGTAGAAGGTGTAGAAAACTTAATCCTAAAACCATTGGCTCTGACTGGTAAATGCCAGGACCAGAACTGGGTTACCCCAACATTGAGCAGTTGGCCAAAGAGATCCATGAGGTCCCCAAATTAATGCAGGTCATTGCCAAGTATTTGATTACCCATCAGAGCTAAAAAATAAGACCCTATTGTTGAAGATGCCACAAGCTGCTGTCTCAGGACACCAAGAGACCATGTGTGAACTGAGAAGAAAACCAGTACTGTCCTGGAAAACACTCATGGCACTGGAAAGTGGTATGGAAGCTACTGGGTGATAATGGTTACCAACAGCATGAATAAGAAGGGGACACTGAAAGCTATGCAATCAACCAGCCAGACAAGAGGTACATACCTGTGCAATAGTGACACACAGAATTTGCAGGTAATCAACTGTCCTCTGATTGGACACAAGGCTGCTCAGTGGTAAGAACTCATAACTGATCCTGGGAACAAGGTCAGAATCCCATGGCTAGGAAACTCACAAACCCCAAAGAGAAGTCCACAGTGCTCTCTGGATAACTAGAGTAGGCATGCACATCAAAATGTCCCTCAACAGAGGCTACGGATAACTCAACACTAAGTCAGACTGCCAACAGGCCTCCATAGACCAGGGAACATTGTGGAAGAGGGGGTGGAAAGATGATGAGAGCCACAGAGTGGGTAGGAATACCCTGAAGAATGGTCCCTGGCTACCCCACAGGGACTGACTTAGGCCTCCATGAATAACATAACTGTACTGAGGAGGGGCCCCAGGGTAACAGGAGCAGAGGTGCAGATTGAGAAGTATAACCTGGGCTGGAAGGTGGCTTAGCAGTTAAGGCACTTGCCTGCAAAGCCAAAGAACCCTGGTTTAGTTCCCCAGTACCCATGTAAGCCAGATGCACAAAGTGGAGCATGTGTTTGGAATTTGTTTGCAGTGGCTGGAGGCCCTGGTGTGCCCATTCTCCTGCTATCTCTCTCTGACTGTCTCTCTCTCTCTCTCTCTCTTCTCAATAAGTAAATAAACAAAATATTTTTTTAAAAAAGAAAGAGTATAGCCTGCTATAATATATATAAAATAAAATAAAGTGGAAAAAATGCCCCTCAAATTTCTATGTATAACCCCCTTAGTCAAAGCTGTTGTCACTCTTGGTTGGAGAATCCGTTTTATTTTGCAGATGGCAGAGAATACTGGGGAGATCCAAGATCCATCAATACAATAAGAAAAGATAGCTGGCTGCTCACCATGAGATGTGCCATTTCTACTGTATTACCAGGGTCCAGGAGAAATTACAGAGGAAGCATTGCTTCCAATGCTAGCCTGACAGTCATCTCCAGGGAAGGAGTAACAGATGCTGTGGCAAATCAAAACATATAGAGACTACAGATAACTCAACACTAAAACAAACTGCTAACACACCTGCCACAGCTCAGGAACTGTGGTGAAAGAGAGGATGGGAAGATTGTAAGAGCACAGGGTGTGTAGAAATATCTTGAGGCACAGCCCTTTCTCTGCCCACCCCCGCCCCCATTGCAGAGACTGACAGAGACCCTAGTTACCCCACAGTGAACACTAATAATCCTACTGAGGAGGGCTCTCAGGGACATGGATACTGGAGAGAGGGCATATAAGACTATACCCTATGTAAAAATAAATAATAGTTAAGAAAAGAAAATGTTTCTCTGAGAAATTTATTTAAGCTGACACTTATATGCTGTAGCAGACAGCTTCAGGTCCCTGAGATGAACTTCCAGACCAGGTACAGTTATGGAGGAAGGGATTTATTGAAGCTTACAGATCCAGAGGAAGTTCCATAATGGCAGAAGAAGCTGGCCTGCCTTCACAGGACCAAACACAGAGAGAGAAGCCACAAGCCAAAAGCCACACGGCACAGCATACCTCAGGAACTCCAGCTAGGCACACTTTGCATCTTTATATTGAAATCTCAAACCCACCACCACACCTTAAGATCTGCCCAGTGACATTGCCTCCAGCCAGGCTGCATATGCAAACTACAAACTAATAAAACACTGAATTTATTGGGAGCCATCTATTCAAACTACCACATGTGCTCAAAGAGGAAGCATTTTTATTTAATAAATGTGGAGAAAATTTTAATAAAAGGACACTGAGAAAGTTGAAGAGAAAAGAAAGTGATAAAAGAGGTGTCCAAAGCGTTCATATCTCTAGGGATCCATCAAAGAAATCTCAGAGTTTAACATATATCAAAATTACCCTGAATGCTAATTACCACATGAGCTTCTACACTAGAAGGTAAACTTATCAATTAACAGTTTTGAAAATAAACAACAGTACATTGTATTGAAAGCACAAAATAGCTATTGTTTTGCCTAGAGAACTGTGTCACACTATCACCTTCGCTGGTAATAAAGTACACAAATCCTTCTGTGTCTGAGAAGAAACAGGGCCTTGTCAAGAAAGTGACAAGAGTTCAGAATGTTCATTTAAAATGACTGACACTAAAAAGAGACTCCCTTCCAATCACAATAAAAAAAAAAAAAAAAAAAGCTGGTTGTGGTGGTGGCACATGCCTTTAATCCCAACCCTCGGGAAGCAGAGGTAGGAGGATCACCATGGGTTCGAGGCCACCCTGAGACTACATAGTGAATTCCAGGTCAGCCTGAGCCATGATACCCTACCTCGAAAAGAAAAAGAAAAACTCATGGTGACCTCAGCCTCACAGAAACAAAAGTCTGGAAGAGAAAGTCCTCAAGATCGCTTTGCCTGGAAATTTTCAGCCAGCCAAACTACTACTGGTTCACCCTTTCCTAGCCTGGGACTACAGCTGATAGTCTAGAAACCTCCTTGTTTCAAGGTTTATTTGTTGTTTGCTATTGTTGTTGTTTCAAAGTTGGGTCTCTAGCCCCAGGCTGGCCTTGAACTTAGCCTCCAAGTGCTGGGATTAAAGGAGAGCACCACCCCACTCAGCTCCAAGGTTTGTTGAAGAAGAGCAAGTTGTGCTGGTTTGAATCAGGTGTCCCCTATAAACTCATGTGTTTTGGGTGCTTGGTCCCCAACCGATAGCAATTTGGGAGGTGAAGCCTTGCTGAAAGAGGTGTGTTGTTGGGGGCTGGCTTATGGGTGGTATAGCCAGCTCCCCCTTACAAGAGCTTATCTCACTCTCTGATGCTCCCAACATCATGGAGCTTCCCTTGAAGACTGTAAACCAAAATAAACCCTTCCTCCCATGAGCTATCCCTGATCCATGTTTTGTCCTAGCAACAAGAAGGTAACTACAACAGAAGTTGAAATATACAAAGCACTATGCCGTTGGGAACCACTATTACATACTTTACATTGACCTACAAACAACCAGAGGTACGTATCCAATTAGAGGAACACTTGAAGGTTCTAGACTCTGTAGAGGATTAGATACTTGTGTCAAGGGAAACATATAATTGTCCTAGCATCAAATAGAAAACAAAACTGTTTTTCAAAACAGTACATGCCTGTTGTCTCAGTCAGCTCCAATAGGCATATACTTCCTTGTACTGCTGCTGGGATGAGCCTCCAATAGGAGGAAGGGTTTACTGGAAGCTTACAGATCCAGAGGAAGTTCCATAATGGCAGAAAAAGCTAACCCCCTTTTCCAAGGCCACATAGAAAAACCACCAGCAGCACCACAAAGCAAGCACACTTCAGGAACCCATGCAGAGCTCAAGCTTTCTGCATACCTTAAGCTGGAATTCAGATCTTTCCTCAGTAACACCTTAGAGCAGAACCCCAGGATCTGCCCACAATGACACCTTTTCCAGCCAGGCAGCTGGAAATCCAAATTACAGCTTTAATAAAACATTTGAGTATATTGGGGGACATAAATTCAAACTACCACACCTATAATCTCAGCATTCAGGAGGCTGAGACAAGAATTAAAAATCAGCCTTGGTTACACAGCAAAATTTGGCCTTAAAAAAGAGGGGGGGACTGGAGAGATGGCTTAGCGGCTAAGGCGCCTGCCTGCTAAGCCTAAGAACACTGGTTCCAATGTCCAGCGGTTCCAATCTCCAGGTCCCACCTTTAGCCAGATGCAAAGTGAGGCAAGGGTGCAATGCCACACTTGACCACAAGGGGGCGCACACATCTGGACTTCGTTCACAGCAGCTGAGACACTGCTGGCACGCCCATTTCTGTCTCCCTCTCCCTCTCTGTCTATCTCTCTCTCTCTCTCCAAAAATAAATTTAAAAATAATTTTTAAAAAATTTTTTCAAAAGGCTAAGTGGGGCATGCTGGCGCACGCCTTTAATCCCAGCACTCAGGAGGCAGAGGTAGGATTACCATGAGTTCAAGACCAGCCTGAGACTACATAGTGAATTCCAGGTCAGCCTAGACTAGAGTGAAACCCTACCTCAAAAAAACCAAAAAGAAAAAAATTTTTAAAGGCTAAGAGGCTGGAGAAATGGTTTAACAGTTAAGGCACTTGCCTGTGAAGCCTAAGGACCCAGATTTGATTCCCCAGTACCCACGTACACCAGATGCACAAGGTGGTACATGCACCTGTAGTTCCTTTACAGTGGTTGGGGCCCTGGCCTGCCCATTCTTTCTCTATCTGCTTCTTTCCCTCTCTTCCTTTCTCTAATAAATAAATAAATAAAATATTTTTAAAGGCTAAAAAAATGTTTAGCATATAGACTTTCAGGTTACTCCTTGGTAATTAATGATGAAGATAGGGGCTGGGGAGATGTTCAGTGGGTAAGAGCACTTGCTTTGCAAGCATGAGGATCTGAATTCAATCCAAGAACCCATATAAAAAGTTAGACATTAGCTGGAGAGATAGCTCAGTGGTTAAGGCACCTGCTTGCTAAGCCTAAGAATGCCCGTTCGATTCTCCAGTTCCCATGTTTAGCCAGACACAAAGTGATGCAAGGGCGCAATGATACACTTGCCCAAAAGGGGTCACACATGTCTGGAGTTCATTCACAGTGGCTGAGAGGCTGCTGGTGAACCATTCTCTGTCTCTCTCTCTCTGACTCTCTCCAAAAAAAAAAAAAAAGTTAGACGGGCTGAAGAGATGGCTCAGCAGTTAAAGGCTCATGCTTGCAAAGACTGATGTCTTGGATTTGATTCACTAGTACCCACATAAAGCCAGATGCACAAAGTAGCACATGTGTCTGGAGTATGTTTGCAAGAGGACCTGACATACCTATATTCACTCTCACTGTGTCTGGCTCTTTCTCTCTCAAATAATAATAATAATATTAAGTCAGACCTGGCCCTACTTGCCTTTAACCCTAGCACTGAGGGGGGTGGTGACAGGAGAACTACTAGGGCTCCTGTTCAGCTAGTATAACCAAAAAAAAAAAAAAAAAAAAAAAAAAAAAGATCCAGTTTCAGTGAGAATCTGTCTCAGGGAAATAAAGTGGAAGAGTGAGAGAGAGAGAGACACACACACAAAAAAAAAACAATGATGTAGACAAATGTATACAGATGGTGTCATTGCAAGGTGAATCAAGAGCAGAAATATAGTACTTGCTCTTTACATGACATGGAATAATTTCAGTAATAGCAAGATATTAGTGAACAAGCTACAGAGTTGATGTAGAAAATTAGTAATAATTACTCTGAGTACTAAATTAGGAGGAAGCACAACAGAATACAGTTGATTTTGTAACTATAGAAAACATCAACTGAACTCAGGTACTGAAATGAACGATGAACGAACGAATGAGCTGTTTCCTCCTCTTGTCATAAATTGCCATTCATTCTTATTTCTCTCCTAAAAATTGGTTCTCAGTTATTCCTCGTGCCCTGTCTAGTAGTTAAGAACATGGGTTATACAGTTAACTGCCAGGTTTAAATACTGACCTCAGTATGATTTACATAACCTTGAGCAGGTCACATAAGCTCTCGGTGCCTTATTTCCTTATCTGTAATAATTGCTCTCAGTACTTGGTATAAGCCATGACTTCAACTCATGAACAGCCAAACATGCAAATCCTGTAACTATCCCCATTTATAAGTAAGAAACTGAGCCATAGAGTTCAGTAATTTGCCCCAGGTAACATTATTAGTGAGATCAGGGTCAAGATTAAACCTGGGCAGTCTTGGTGCCAAGTCAGCCCCAGCAGCCCCATCTAGTTGCACTGTTCAGATCATAGAACAGCAAGTGGCAGTGCCAGTATTGAAGCCCAGAGGAAACATCAGCATGATGTTATTGTTGATGATGTTGTTAGAATGAGAAGAGAATTAAGCAAACTCAAGCATGATTTCCTCAACTGCTCCTCATTCCTTTACTGCTCTAAATGCTAAAAAAATAAAATAAATAAATAAAAGTTTTCACAACTTCTCTCAGAAATTGTTCCCGGTGATAATGAACAGCATGCCCTCTGGCCTGGGCTCCTCCCTCTTGGGCTACACAAAGCAGCCCTTCCAATACTTCGATGCAGTTACCACATCTCTCCTGATAGGATAAAGAGATGTTTCCTTTCTTCATCCTTTCATTCCTTTCATTCAGTAAGGTTAGTGCCACTGAGGCAATTTAGTGCAGAAATTCAGAGCATTTTTTATTTTTATTTATTTATTTGTGTACGCATGCCACTTGCATGCCACTTTTTAAATATAGTTTTTATTTATTTATTTGCCACAGGGGAAAAAAAATAGACAGAGAGAGAGAATGGGCATGCCAGGGTCTCCAGCCGCTATAGATGCATGTGTCACTTTGTGCATCTGACTTTACGTAGATACTAGAGAATTGAACCTGGGTTGTCAGGCTTTGCAGGCAAGCACCTTAACCACTGAGCTATCTCCAGACCTCATGTGCCACTCTGCGTCCATATTTACATGGTTGCAGGAGAATCAAACCTGGGCTAGCAGGCTTTGCACACAAGTACCTTTAGCCATTGAGCCATCTCCCCAGCCCGGGAGCATAACTTGAGAAAGGACTACTTACTAGCAGGTGAATTTGATCTCTCAGCCTGCCTCAGATACCTAATCTGCAAACCAAGGATGATAATTTTGCATCATAAGGCTGTTGATTTGTATCACACATAGAAAACACTTCACATCTGTCTGGCAATTGTTAATTGTTTAACAACTAACTCCCTTTTCCCATTAGTACTGAGACCCTCCATGCCTCTAGTTCTTTCTACACCAAATGAGGCACAAGAAACCTACATACCCTGATTTCTGACCCCAGTGTTATGCAACATCACAGAAAATGGGCTGGATACTTTACCAAGTAGATGTGGGGTTCTGTTTGTTTGTTTTGTTATCTATTTGAGAGAGAGTATATGGGCACACCAGAGCCTTTTGCTGCTGCAAAAAAATTCCAGGCACATGTGCCACTCTATGCATCTGGATTTACATGAATACCAGACCAGCAAGCTTTGCAAGCAAGTGTCTTTAACTGCTGAGCCATCTCCCCAGCACTGTTTCTGTTTTGTTTTTAAGACAAGGTCACATACACCCAAGCTGGCCTTGAACTTGCACTATGCAGCTAACGGTGACCTTGAACTTCTGATGCTCCTGCCTCCCCTTCCAGGGCTGGAAATTACAGCACCGCCACACCCAGTTAATACAGTGCTGAGGATTAAACTCAGGACTCTGAACAAGCACTCTACTGCCTGAGCTACATCCCTAGTTTCAAGTAGAGCATTGGAAATGATGGGCTTGTTCCTTATTAGCACTTTGATTTGGATAGAGTATGACTGCCATCTAGTGTAACTTTTGTGAATAACAGTCAACAAGGTGCTGTTTTTACCTCAGGGAAAATTGGACTAGCACTCCATTACTAGTTTTTAATTTTATTTATTTATTTATTATGAGAGAGAGAAAGAGACGGGGAGAGAGAGAATGAGCACACCAGGGCCTCTAGCCACTGCAAACTAACTCCAGATGCATGTGCCCCCTTGTGCATCTGGCTTACGTAGGTCCTGGGAAATCAAACCGAGGCCCTTTGGCTTTGCAGGCAAGCACTTTAACCACTAAGCCATCTCTCCAGCCCCATTGCTAGTTTTTAAAACAAAGAGGAGTGTCAGTACTTGAGATTCTCCAAGAAGGATATCCTTCTCTTTCCTTCTGAACTAGGACAGAGACAATAAAAAGCACACTTAGAAGACCAAACCACTTTTGTTATTCACAAAGCTGTGCCTGAGAATGCCATTGAAAGGAGTAAGAGCTGAAAAAGCTTCCAATATTGGATCTCAAATTAGATTCACCAGGCACAAGCAATGCTGGACCGCCACAGACTTTTTTCCATCCCATATACAACTTTTTCCTGGAGCAACAGATAAAAGTCCATGGTGCCTGACAGCTGAAAGATAAGGAATGCCCACTTTGTCCTTATAAAAATATGTATCCAATAGGGTACTCACCCATCCACCCCACAGTTTAGCAAAAATGTATTTCCATCCACAGAAAGGGAATGCATATGGAAAAGATGTGAGACCTTCCCAGTCCCCCGCCTTATTTATTTCCTCAAAAGGTCAGGAAATTATAAAGTATTAAGAATAAATAACAAGGACACATAACTAAATAAAATGTTGTTTTATATTATGCAAGCTTCAAGCCATGGTGGCACATGCCTTTAATCCTAGCACTCGGGAGACAGAGGTAGGGAAGATCATCTTAAGTTCAAGGCCACCCTGAGACTACATAGTAAATTCCAGGTCAGCCTGGGCTAGAGTGAGACCCTACTTTGAAAAACCACCAAAAAAAAAAAAGGCCGGGCGTGGTGTCACACGCCTTTAATCCCAGCACTGGGGAGGCACAGGTAGGAGGATTGCCATGAGTTCAAGGCTACCCTGAGACTACATAGTGAATTCAAGGTCAGCCTGGGCCAGAGTGAGACCCTACCTCAAAAAACAAAACAAAAAAAGAGAGAGAGAGAGATTTTGCAAGCTTAAACAACCAATATGTCGTAGAATGTTAAAATTCTTTGTGAGAATTAAATTACCTAACACATAAAATATTCTTATTTTGATCCTGGCCCTTATGGAGTGAGCCTTTTTGGTTTTCCAAGGTAGGGTCTTGCTCTAGCTTAGGCTGACCAGGAATTCACTATGTAGTCTCAGGATAGCCTTGAACTGACACGATCCTACCTCTGCCTCCTGAGTGCTGGGATGAAAGGCGTGCGTCACCATGCCCAGCTTGTAGTGAACCTTTTGAAGGGGGGTGGGAAGAACATGATGTTTTTGTGCTCTGTCCTTGCTGAGCCACTTTCAACCCTCAGACAGGCCAAGGCCACAACTAACAGAATAGGAGATTCAACCCAGAAGTTCAGGGTCTTGGGCTGACTGGGAATGCAGCTCAGTGGTACAGTGTTTGTCTAGCCTGTGTAAGGACCTGGGTTTAATTTGTACTATCCCTGGATATCCATGATCTCACAGTGCCTGACACTACCTACATAAGACCATCATAATTAAGAGAGACTGAGAGGGGGAGGGGATATGATGGAGAGTGGAGTTTCAAAGGGAAAGCGGGGGAGGGGAGGGAAATACCATAGGATATTGTCTACAGTTAAGGAAGTTGTCAATTAAAAAATAAATAAATAAATAAAAAGAATAATATTATGCACTACCACCAAAAAAGAAAGAAAGAAAATAAAGTTCAAAGGAATAAACAGGGCCAGTATCATGAGCATTTGGACCGGGCAGTCACACAAGAACCCACATGTAAGGGAGCCACATACTTGGTTGAGTGCTCTGCTGTTACATTTTGAAACTCATGACAATGGGGGTCTATAAGTTCAGTTTGCACTTTTCCCTGTAAAAAATACAGCCTTGGGGCTGGAGAGATGGCTTAGCGGTTAAGGTGTTTGTCTGCGAAGCCTAAGGATCCCAGTTCAATTCTCCAGGTCCCACGTAAGACAGATGCACAAGGGGGCACACACATCTGGAGTTCGTTTGCAGTGGCTAGAGGCCCTGGTGTGCCCATTCTCTCTCTCTCTCTCTCTCTCTCTCTCTCCCCTAATAAATAAATAAAAATAAAATCTTTTAAAAAAAATACAGCCTTTCCTGGTCCTGATTTCATAAATGAACAAGAGACACTTCTGATTTAGGTCCCTGAGTATCACAGGATCATCGGTCACCCTGAGTGGCATATTCACAACAACCACAAAGACTTTCTAACCCCTTCACCAAGAGACAGCATCTAGGGGCTAAGAAAACGGCTCGATGGGTAAAGTGGTTGCTTTACATACATGAGCTTGAGTCCACATTTCCCATGTAAAAGTAAAATGCTGGGTGTGGTGGTACATTCCTGTAATCCCAGCTCCGGCAAAGCAGACACAGGGACTGCCTCAGGCTCACTAGCTAGCTAGTTTAACCAAACTGGTGAGCTCTGGGTTAAGGGAGAGACCCTATCTCAAAAAAGAATAAGGTGGAAAGGGCTTGAGGAAGACACCTGACATTGACCTCTGGCCTCCACATGTACACACACACCCACAGGCACACACAATTAATTAATTAATTAATTAATTAATTAATTAGAAAGAGATGGAGTCTATATCTTCCCTCCCTGACTCTGGGTGGCCCTCCCTTGGTTAAAAAAAAAAATGCAGGGCTGGAGAGATGGCTTAGCGGTTAAGGCGCCTGCCTGCTAAGCCTAAGAACCCGGTTCCAATCTCCAGGTCCCACGTTTAGCCACATGCAAAGTGATGCAAGGGGGCAATGCTGCACTTGACCACAAGGGGGCGCACACATCTGGATTTCATTCACAGCAGCTGAGAGACAGCAGCCGTGCCCATTCTCTATCTGTCTCCCTCTCCCTTTCTCTCTGTCTGTCTCTCTCTGTGTCTCTCTTCAAAAATAAAAAATAATAAAAATAAAAATAAAATATTTTTTTAAAAATACAGTGGGAAGAACATCATAGCACTTCTGAGCTAGGCTTAAGGAAGGCTGGTAACTTTTGCTTTCTCCCTTAGTGCTAGACAGCACAGAACCCTAGACCACAGACAGCAGGAGATCATGTGAAGGGCGACCCCAGAGGATGAGAATCTTGTATCCTTTGGTCCCTATGGAGATCTGTCTGGGTGTGCTATAGCATTCCCTGGGGTAAATACTGACCCAAGTTGTGGGGGTGACCTCAGCTGTGCCAGTTACCTCAGCTGGCATGGTGACCTCAGCCACCACATGAAAAAAATTGTGAGGAGAAATAAATCACTGTTGTTGAGAGCCAGCACTGAGATGATACATAACAGCACAACAGGTAATAGAAATATCTTTTAAATAATTCATTATAATAATTTCTGTTATCCTCATTTTGTGTACAAGAAAACTAAAGCTTGGAGAGCTTAAATAATTTTCTAAATACAAAGTTTTAAAGTGACAAAACTATAAATTAAGATACATATTAATCTGATTCCAGACCCTTCTTCATTACAGAACTCACAGAAGTCAATTTGTGCCTTAAAATATTAAATAAAGTACCTTAGAGAGATGGCACAGGCCTCTAATCTCAAGATTGTTTTGTTTTGTTGAGATAGGGTCTCACTCTAACCCAGGCCCACCTGAAACTTATTCTGTAGCTCCAGTCTGTCCATTAAACTCAGTGTTTTCCTACTTCTGCCTCTCCAGTGCCTGAATTAAAGGTGTGCAAAATCACATCTGATTTCAACTGGCCTTTAATTTCAACTCCTTGGGAGACTGACACAAGAAGATTGCAAGTTCAAGGCCAGTGTGGGCTACAAGGGAATGTTCAGGCCTGCCTGGACAACTTAATGAGACCCTATCTCAAAATAATACAAATAGGGCTGGGAATATAGTTCAGTGGTAGAGTGCTTATTTAGCATATAAGAGGCACAGGTTCAGTCACCAATACTGCAAAATACCAGTTACAGAGCCAAAAAATATCTAGCAATAGGAGAAGGACACCTCTAGCTTCATTTTACCCATCTTTCCCCAACCACTCAGGTCTTTCCCCAACCCCACCCCACCCCACCCCACCCCACTCCAGCTTTCTCTCTTCCCAGGTCCTGGGGCTCAGGTCCTGGGGCTCAGGGCCTTAGGCATGATAGGTAAGCACTCACTGAGCTATATCCCCAACCCTCCCAAATCAACCTCTGTAACACATCCCTCCTCTTAGAGATTTACAAGCCCCTGAGTTCTGTTACATGGAACTGTTTAGCAAAATGTTGGTCTGAGCCTGGAACAGGGAGGCTTCTGGCACCCAGCCCATGGCCTGGGGACAGCTATTGAACAGAATCTAAGCCAAAGAGTCACAACGCTCCTCCTCTTGTTTCTTCCTAGAGCTCTCAGGTCCAGTCACAGGTTGAGGCTGAGCTATAGGTAAGGTAAAAAGGCCAATGGATTGATTGATTGATTGATTGATTGATTGATTGACTTGGTTTGGTTTGGTTTTTCAAGGCAGGGTCTCACTCTGGCCCAGGCTGACCTGGAATTTACTATGTAGTCTCAGGGTGGCATTGAACTCATAGTGATCCTCCATCCTCTGCCTCCCAAGTGTTGGCATTAAAGGAATGTGCCATCACACCTGGATCCCAATGCATTTTCTTAACTTTTTAAAAACTTTATTTATTTATTTATTAGAGAGAGAAAAAGGAAGATAGAGACACAGAGAGAGAATGGGCACTCCAGGATCTCCAGACACTGCAAAAGAACTCCAGACACATGCAGCACCTTGTGCATCTGTCTTACATGGGTCTGAGGAATCGAACCTGGGTCCTTAGACTTTGCAGGCAAATGCCTTAACTGCTAGGCCATCTCTCCAGCCCAGTATATTTTGTTTTTCAAGGTAGGGTCTCACTCTAGCCCAGGCTGATCTGGAATTCACTATAGCCTCGAACTCATGGTGATCTTCATACCTCTGCCTCCCAAGCAGCTTAATGGATTTTTGATAGGTTAGAGGATGAAGCAAGCAATTCCATGTGGGTACTGGGGAATGGAACCTGGGTCCCTAGGTTAGGGTAGTGCATGTACCTGGAGTTCATTTACCATGGCTGGAGGCCCTGGTTCACCCATTCTCTCTGTTTCTCTTCTCTATATCTCTCTCTGCTTGAAAATAAACAAATAAATATTTTTTTAATTAATTAAGGCCAGGCATAGTGGCTCATGCCTTTAATCCCAGCACTTGGAAGGCAAAGGTAGAATATATATAGCAATAATGTGTTCTGGATGAAAATGAAAGCTTCACGGTAACATTTTTGTTGCCTAGAGAAAATATCTTCAAACACAAGGCTTCCATTCAAAAAACACCTTGCTGGGGACTGGAGAAATAAATAAATAAATAAATAAATAAATAAATAAATAATTTTTAAATATTTTATTTATTTATTTGACAGAGACAGGGGGCAGATAGAGAATGGTCATGCCAGGGCCTTTGGCCACTGTAGACAAACTCCAGACACATGTACCACCTCATACATCTGGCTTACATGGGTACTGGAGAATCAAACCTTGTTCCTTAGGCTTCCCAGGCAAGCACCTTAACTGCTAAGGCATCACTTCAGCACTAAATAAATATTTTTTTAATCTTATCATAAACAGTCTCTTAGTATTCACTTCAGGCACTTAAGGAGAATGAAGAAAGATATTAATTAGGATTAAATGTGAGAAATCAAATATAGCCTCAGTTTTCATGGTTCAAAAGGAAAAAGTCTTCGAAAAAATTAAATAAACAATGAAATATGTTCAAATAACACTAACCATTAGAGAAATACAATTAGACAACGATGTGATTTTTAACACATCTCCTAGAATGGCTAGAATAAAATATGTCAACACTAAATGTTAACAAAGATGTGAAATAGGATTGTTGTTGTTAAGAATATGAGCTGGAAAGCCGGGCGTGGTGGCGCACGCCTTTAATCCCAGCACTCGGGAGGCAGAGGTAGGAGGATCGCCGAGAGTTCGAGGCCACCCTAAGACTACATAGTTAATTCCAGGTCAGCCTGGACCAGAGTGAGACCCTACCTCGCAAAACCAAAAAAAAAAAAAAAAAAGAATATGAGCTGGAGAGATTGCTTAGTGGTTAAGGCACTGCCTGTAAAGCCTAATGACCCGAGTTTGATTCCCCAGTACCCATATAAGGCCAGATGCACAAAGTGGCACACATGTCTAAAATTCATTTGCAGTGGCTGGAGGCTCTGGCGGGCCCATTTTCTCCTCTCTTTTCTCCTCTCTATCTCTCTCTGCTTGCAAATAAATAAAAAAATATTTTTAAGACAGGCATGGTGGCACATGCCTTTAATCCCAGCACTTGGGAGGCAGAGGTAGGAGGAGTGTTGTGAGTTCAAGGCCACCCTGAGACTACATAGTGAATTCCAGGTCAGCCTGGGCTAGAGTTGTTGGCCAGGGAGGTCCCTGTTGCCTCCAAAACATTAAAGGCTATTGCCAAGGCCCTTGGTTTTCCACAAGTAACAGATGGTAAGACCCTATTGCTGAAGACTTCACATGCCTGGGCAGCAAGGTCACTGAGAAATCAAGCTGGTGCTGAGCCGAAAACCTTCTCCCTGTAGACCAGCCAACTGAAAGCTAAAAAGCTGCACTGCATGCAGCCTTATGGTAAACAGAAGTCATCAGTGGAGAAAACAGTGGACACTGGAAGCCTCAAGTTTGGCCAGACAGGCCAAATGACCAAAGGGATGCAATAGCAGCATGTCTGCTCTGGAGAAAACCAAATGCTCTCTAATTGGACTGGAGGCCCGCTCTATGGGAGGGAATACATGCCTAGTACTGAAAACCTAATCAAAAATATATGTCAGGGGAGGTCATGAGCCTTAGGGGTGTAAAGCCGGCTCTTGTCTGGCTAAATATGTATATTATGCTCACCAAACTGCCCTATAAGCACTACGCTTAATGTTCATATTCACATATTAATGCTACTCTCACTTTTGGCTAGAGAAGCTTCTCTTTTCAGATGGCGATGACCACTGGGATAACCCAAAAGGCAACGTAGTGCAGAGAAGAAGTGATAAAGGAGTGTCCAGCACTGAAACATCTCTGTCACACCCTCCAAGGCTCAGGGTCCATTGTGGAAGAGGTGGCAGAAAGAAATTAAGAGCCAAAGGAAGGGTACCACTCCTTACAATGCAACTGTCCAGACAGAAATTGGGCTTGATATCCATTACCTCACAGAATCTAGCAACACCTTCACAAGACCCTCATAATAGGAGAAAAAGATAATGACATCAAAATACAAGAGTGACTAACAGAGAGAGGGAGGGGATATGATGGAGAATGGAGATGTGAAGGGGAAAGTAGGGGAGGGGAGGGAATTATCATGGTTTGTTGTCTGTAAGTATAGAAGCTGTCAATCAAAAAAAGAAAAACCAAATACACATATTTCAAAAGGAAGTAAAAAGATAATCACAGGCTGAAGAGATGGCTTAGCAGTTAAGGTGCTTGCCTACAAAACCTAAGGACCCAGGTGTGATTCCCCAGCACCCACATAAGCCAGATGCACAAGGTGACGCATGCTTCTGGAGTTCACTTGCAGTGGCTGGAGACCCTGGAATGCTCACTCTCTCTTCCTCTCTTTCTCTGCCTCTCTCTTTCTATCTCTCTCTTTCTCTCAAATAAATATTTTTTTAGAAAGATAATCAGGTGTTCCCCATAGACTCATGTATTTTGAATGATTGGTTCCTAGCTGGTGGCAATTTAGGAGGTGGAGCCTTTCGAGAGAAGGGGGGTTTCTGGGGACAAGCTTAGCCAGCTCCCCTCTTGCTGTTACTTTCTACATGCTGTGGCAAAGTGTGATGCCCAGCCTCTGCTCTACCATCTTCTTCCTGCCATGATGGAGCTTCCCTTAAGACTGTAAACTAATTGCTTTTAGTAAGGTGTTTCATCCCAGCAACCAGAAAGTAAATACAGTATCTGTATAGCCTACTTAGGAAGCTGAGGCAGAAGGATCACAAGTTCAAAGCCAGCCTGGGCAACATACTCAGTTATAGGCCAGCCTCTGCTATATAAGCAGATTCTATTACCAAAAAAAAAGCACTGGGTTTGGTTTTTCATGCCTTCCTTCCTTTCTGCTGTGTGCTTGCCACTGGCTGTCAAAATGGGCAAGTTCATGAAACCGGGGAAAGTGGTGCTGGTCCTGGCTGGCCGCTACTCCAGACACAAAGCCATCAGCATGAAGAATATTGATGATGGCACCTCCGACCGTCCCTACAGCCATGCTCATTGCTATCCACGCAAAGTGACAGCTGCCATGGGCCAGAAGAAAATTGCTAAAAGATCAAGTCTTTTGTGAAGATTTATAACTATAATCACCACAAGATAGTCTGTGGATATCCCCTTGGACCAAACTGTTGTCAACAAAGATGTCTTTAGAGACCCGGCTCTGAAACGCAAGCCCATACGGGAGGCCAGGGTCAAGTATGAGGAGAGATACAAGACGGGCAAGAACAAGTGGTTCTTCCAGAAGCTTTGGTTTTAGATGTGTTTTTCCCCCATCATTAAAAATAAAACAATAAAAAAAAATGAATTTTAGGCCAGGACATGGTGGTGCATGCCTTTAATCCCAGCACTTGGGAGGCAGAAATAGGAGGATCGCTGAGTTTGAGGCCAGCCTGAGACTACATAGTGAATTCCTGGTCAGCCTAGGCTAGAGCAAGACCCTACCTCAAAACAATTAAAAAAAAGAATGTAAAATTAAAATACATGGATCTTGAGAGCATCATATTATATAAGGGGAGTCAATCTCAAAAAAGGCTTATTTTTTCATATATTTATATAATATTCTTAATATAGCAAAATCTCAGTAATGAAAAACAAGCTGGTCAGACTAGTGGTTGCCAGGGATTGGGGGGGGGCGGGAGGAATGGGCAGGCGTACCTACAAAGAGGCACAAAGAGATCTCTATAGTGACAGGCCATTCTGCCTCTTGGCCACACTGGTATCTCCCATGTCTACATATATGACAAAATAACAGAATGATATACACACAGCATTGGCAGGTACAGTAGTGAGCATAGCTGCCTTCCAGAATGATATACACACCTCCAACAATGTGTATATATCCTGGTTTTAATATTATACTCAGGTATGTAAGATGTAGCCCTTAGAGGAAATTGCTGAAATTTCCAGTGATTTAAAATTGTTTTAAGGATTGGCAAGATGGCTCAGAAGTTAAGGGCCCTTGTTTATATAGTCTGCTGGCCAGGGTTTTATTCCCCAGTACCCACATACACAAGCTGATACATGCATCTGAAGTTCATTTATAGCAGCAGGAGGCCCTGGTGAACCCATACCTCTCTCTCTCTCTCCCCTGTCTTACAAATAAGTAAATTTTTTTAAAATAACAAGCTGGGCAAGGTGGCTCATATCTTTAATTCCAGTCCTCAGGAGGCTGAGGTAGGAGGATCACTGTGAGTTCAAAGCCAGCCTATGGCTACAGAATAAATTCCAGGTCAGCCTAGGCTAGAGTGAGACTCTACCTCAAAAAAAATTTTTAATAAGATAATATTTTTAAAAAATAAAAGGATAGTGCTGGAGGGATGGCTTAGTGGTTAAGGTGCTTGCCTATAAAGCCTAAGGATCCAGGTTCAATTCTCCAAGTCCCACATAAGCCAGACGCACATAATGGCGCACACATCTGGAGTTCGTTTGCAGTGGCTAGAGGCCCTGGCCTGCCCATTCTCTCTCTATCTGCCTCTTTCTCTTAAATAAATAAATAAACAAATATAAAAAATAATGGGCCGGAGAGATGGCTTAGCAGTTAAGGTGCCTGCCTGCTAAGCCTAAGAAGCTGGTTCCAATCTCCAGGTCCCACGTTTAGCCGGATGCAAAGTGACGCAAGGGCGCAATGCCGCAGTTGCCCACAAGGGGGCGCACGCATCTGGATTTCGTTCACAGCAGCTGAGAGACTGCTGGTGCGCCCATTCTCTGTCTCCCTCTCCCTCTCTCTCTGTCTGTCTCTCTCTGTGTCTCTCTCCAAAAATTTAAAAAAAAAATTTTTTAACTTTCTAAAAAAATAAATAAAAGGATAACTGCTGGGCATGGTGGCATATGCCTTTAATCCCACACTTCAGAGGTGGAGGTAGTAGGATTGTTGTGAGTTCAGGGCCAGCCTGAGACTACATAGTAAATTCCAGGTCAGTCTGGGCTAGAGTAAGACCCTACCTCGAAAAAACAAAATATAAAAAAATAAATAGGGGGGCTGGAGAGATGATTTAGCAGTTAGGGTGTCTGCCTATAAAGCCAAAGGATCCTGGTTCAATTCTCCAGGACCCACGTAAGGCAGATACACAGGGGGTGCATGCATCTGGAGTTCGTTTGCAGTGGCTGGAGGCCCTAGCGTGCCCATTCTCTCTCTCTCTCTCTCTCTCTCTCTCAAATAAATAAATAATATTTTTAAAAATATAAATAAATAAAAAATAGGGCTGGAGAAATTGCTTAGTGGCTAAGGTGTTTTCCTGCAAAGCCTAAGGACCCAAGTTCAATTACCTAGTTCCCACATAAGCCAGATGCACTGGGTGGCACATGTGTCTGGAGTTCATTTGCAGAGGCTGGAGGTCCTGGCACACCCATTCAAAAAATAAATAAATGAATAAAAAGATGTTTGAAAATTATAGAGTAGACTATGCCTCAATAAAGTTGATTTCTAAGACAACTAATGAGCTGAATGGGATGACTCACACCTGTAATGCCAGCATTCAGAAGCTGAGGCAGGAGAATTTTCATAAGTTCCAGGCCAGCCTGAGTTACAAAAAAAAAAAGAAGAAGAAGAAGCTGGGTGTGGTGGTGCACACTTTTAATCCCAGCACTCGGGAGGCAGAGGTAGGAGGATTGCTGTGAGTTCAAGGCCACCCTGAGACTACATAGTGAATTCCAGGTCAGCCTGAGCTAGAGCAAGACCCTACCTCGAAAAGAAAGAAAGAAAGAAAGAAAGAAAGAAAGAAAGAAAGAAAGGAGGGAGGGAGGGAGGGAGGGAGGGAGGGAGGGAGGGAGGAGGAGGGAGGGGGAGGGGAGGGGAGGGGAGGGGAGGGGGGGAGGGGAGGGGAGGGGAGGGGAGGAGGGGAGGGGGGGAGGGGGGAGGGGAGGGGGAGGAGAAGAAAGAAAAAGAAAGAAAAGAAAACCCTAATGGTGAGAATTTAAATATTCATCTCTTATTCAATAATATCTTATTTACTTATTTTTATATTTTCTCTGGTTTCAATTTTTGTGTTACTGATGTTTGTTCTGATTGTAAGCCAACAAAATCATTTGTTGAAATATGGCTTGAAAATCGATAAGTATGACTTTGCCTCCAACAAATAAGAAGTACTTACTTACTGTATGCCAGGTACTGGGCTTGGATCTATGAATATGACAAAAAAACTAAACACATGCTCTCCTTTGCTTCCCACAATCCCACCAGCACTTCTAAGCCTCCTCCTGATACACAGTCCCTAATCTAGCTCTCCCCTTCTCCAGTGCCCATTCTTGGATCTTTTTACCAAATGGAAATGAAAATTTCTGGAGGAAAGAAGGGAAACACAAAGAAAAGATCTTTAATAACTACCAGAAAGCAGAACCTCTCAGGACAAAGAAGTGGTAGAAGGGAACAGCTTCAGAAACAGCCAAAATTAGATAGGGGTGTGAGGGATGGTGTGCGGGTGCATGCTCCAACTGAATGAGAACCCAGGAGCAATATTGTAGGGCCAAATTCAAGCCTGCTTATTTGGAACCAAAGATCACCCTAGTTACACTAATTCATACCAATATCTTTAGGAAATACTCATGTACACCTGAAGAAAACAGTAGCCCTTGCCAGGCATGGTGGCACACACCTTTAATTCCTTTAATCCCTTTAATCTCTTTAATCCCAGCACTCAGGAGGCAGAAGTAGGAGGATCACAGTGAGTTCAAGGCCAACTTGAGACTACATAGTGAATTCCAGGTCAGCCTGAGCTACAGTGAGACCCTACCTGGAAAAAACAAAAAAAGGGGGGGAGAAAGAAGGAAGGAAGGAAGGAAGGAAGGAAGGAAGGAAGGAAGGAAGGAAGGAAGGAAGGAAGGAAGGAAGGAAGGAAGGAAGGAAGGAGAAAGAAAGGAGGGAGGAAGGGAGGGAGAGAGGGGGAGAGGGAAGGAGTGAGGAAGGAAGGAAGATGCCCCAGATGGCAATGGTAGCTTCATAAAGGTGAAATGCCATATTTGGGGGAAGGGTGAGTCAAGGTCTCATTCTAGCCCAGCTGATCTGGAACTCACTCACTCTTTAGCCCAGGCTGGCCTCAAACTCAGAGTAATCCTCCTACTCCAGCCTTCTGAGTGTTGCGTTTATAGGCATGAATCACCACATGCTGTTGAAAGACCCTATTTTGTTTATTGACCTAGTATTTTACAAAGGTCAGGATACATGCACACCTTAGAACAGTCATTCAGATACTGTGATTAGTGGGCATGACTCCAGGTCCCTGGTTTGGGATCCATTAGTTACTGTTATTGTGTTGGTTTGTTAGCTGAGATTCTCAAACACCACAAGACATTGATGAGTCAGGTACATTGACCATGTGATGCTCGCAGAAACAAAGAAGGAATCCAGTACTCTCTCTGGTTCTTATGTAGCAAACTCCCATTTTAAAACTTCAGTTCTCTGGATGGAGAGATAGCTTAGTGGTTAAGGCACTTGCCTTAAAGCCTAAGGAACCAGGTTCAATTCTCCAGATCCCATGTAAGCCATCTATGCACATGGTGGCATATCCATCTGGAGTTTGGTTGCAGTGGCTAGAGGCCCTGATGCACTCTCCTTCTCTCTCTCTCTCTCGCTCTCTCTCATAAATACTTTTTAGTATTATTTATTTATTTATTTATTTATTTATTTGAGAGAGAGGGAAAGAGGCAGATAGAGCCCTATTTTTTATTATTATTTATTTTAGAAAAAGAGAGAAAAACAGAGGCAGAGAGAGAGAATTGGCATAACAGAGCCTAAGCCACTGCATTTGAACTCCAGACACTTGCACCACCTAGTGGGCATGTGCAACCTTGCACTTGCCTCACCTTTGTGCATCTGGCTTATGTGGGTTCTAGAGAGTCAAATATGGGTCCTTAGGCTTCATGGGTAAGCTAAGCCATCTCTCCAGCCCAAATAAATAAATTTTTTTTAACTTCAATTATCATTCAAAGGCCACATTAAATAGTCCTGAATATGCTGTGAAACTTAACTGATGTTTCCCCAAACTCTCAAATCCCTCCAAAGCCTTCTTAGAGACCTAGAAGGAAGACAGGAAAAAAATGTGCTATCAAGGAAAAGTAGTCTGTTAGTTTTTTAAAAAATAATCTGGACCATTACTGATCGTCTATATTGATATTTCAGAAAGTTAGTCCAACATAAATCCTGATTTAAGAATGTGATGGTGCAAGCCAGATGCACAAGGTGGCACATGCATCTAGAGATTGTTTGCAATGGCTGGCAGCCCTGGTGTGCTCATTCTCTTTATATATCTGCTTCTTTTCCCTTCTCTCTCTCTCAAGTAAACAAATAAAATTTATAAAAAGAATGTGATGGGAGTGGGGAGATGGCTTAAAGTGCTTGCTTGCCTGCAAAACCTAAGGACCCCAGTTTGATTCCCTAGTACCCATATAATGGCCAGATGCACAAAGTAGCACATGCATCTGGAGTCCATTTGCAAAGACTGGCGGTCCTTGCATGCCCTTTCTCTCTCTCTCTCAAATAAATAAATTAAAATAAATATTTTTTTCAGAAAAGAATATAATGGAACAAAGAAGCTAAAATCCAAGAACTGGGTCTATCATACCCTCATTCATATTCCTAGCACTTAACCTGATATCTGGCTTACTCAGTATTTGTCAACTGAATGTAAAACTGAGAAAATGGGTTCTCAAGAGAATTCCATTTTGTTATAGACACCTCTGAAATAAACAGAAATACATCTAATCCCAAAAGCACATGAGAGACATACTTCTGACTTAATTTTCTACCACATGCAGAGATTTGTACAATCTTTATCTCCGTCCCTGAGTCCTATGTTGATATTTTTTCAATTTTCTTTAGTATAGTACAAAATAATACATTTCCTTATATTTTCATACATGTCTTTCTTGCACTTTGTTCATGTTCACTCCTTGCCTCTCCGTCCCCCACTAGTCTCCTCTCTCCTTGCAAAAAGTCCTCAATCTGCTTCCATGTCATATACATACAAATATATACATACATATATATCAGTTTCAATCTAGGTTCTGTATATGAGAAAGAACATGAGATATTTGTCTTTCTTTTTTACTTCCTCTTCTTCTCCCCTCATCCCCTAAAATAGTAGTTCCCCTTATACTTCCATATTTTAGGGGTATGTGTGTGTGTGTGCCTTAAACCTATGTGTTAGTTTTTAAATGTCCCAAATAGCTTCAAATGTTGGTGATTAATCTTTGCACTGGTGGAGCCTTTGGGAGATAAAGACTTGATGGAGGAGGTATATCACTGAAGGTGTGCCTTAGAATCTGATGGTTCATTTCACTGGGTGTTCAGAGCTAGTTCTGTCTTGCTGATTCCTTCCTGCTGTGGATGTGTGATGCTAGCCATCTTCCTGCCCAGGCCATTTCCCCACCATAATGAGTTGTCCCCTCAAAACTATAAGCTGAAATAAACCCTTTCCTCCCATAAGCTGCTTCTGATTTGGTATTTTTCCCAGCAACAAGAAGGTAACTGCTAAAACCTAGATTCCTCATAAAAAAAAAAAAAAATCATGACTAATTCTTCAATCCAGCAACACTGAGGTGATAGGAAGGAAGCACATTGAGGCTGACACCATTCAGATCAGAGCTCTTGTAACATGTGACGGGGGCTTCTTCGTGGGGTAGTAACGACATGCTCTCTCGCTTGCATGCTTGCTTGCTTTGTCTGCCTGTCTGTCTGCCTATTGGTTTTGAGGCAGGGTCTTACTCTAGCCCAGGCTGACCTGGAACTCACTCTGTAGCCCAGGCTGGCCTTGAACTCATGGTGATCCTCTTACCTCAGCCTCCCAAGTATTAGAATTAATAGTGTGCACCAGCACACCCAGCTTAGAATAGTAGTGAATTTCTGTAGCTAATTTGTTTCCATAAAGGGCATACAATGCGTGAAAGTAATTTCCACTCTCCTTCAGAAACTCCTGAAATGTATGACTTATAGATTAAATGTGAAATGTCCCCCTTCAGATTCATATATTTAAACACTTGGTTCCCAACTGGTGGGGAGGTTGTAGAACCTTTGGGACTTGTAATCTAGATAGCAGAAATAAATCACTTGAGAGAGAGAGAGAGTGAGCAAGCATGAGTGCGCGTGAGAGAATTGGAATGTCAGAGCCTCCAGCCACTGCAATTGAACTCCAAATGTGTGTGCCACCTTGTGCACATGTGTGACCTTATGCAGGTGTCACCTTGTATGTCTGGCTTATGTGGGATCTGGGGAGTCAAACATGGGTCCTTAGGCTTCACAAGCAAGTGCCTTAACCGCTAAGCCATCTCTCCAGCTCATGTGATTAATATATTTTTTTTTAATGTTTTTCCCCCAAGGTAGGGTCTAACTCTAGCCCAGGCTGACTTGGAATTCAATATGTAATCCCAGGCTGTCCTTGAACTTACAGTGATCCTCCTATCTCTGCCTCTCGAGTGCTGGGATTAAAGGGGTGTACCACCATGCCTGGTTTGAAAAATGTTTTTTAATGACCAATATTTAAAAGGTCTAATATGAGAGTGGGAGAGATTGCTCAGCAGTTAAAAGCACTTCATTGCAAAACCTGATGGCCTGGGTTTGATTCTCCAGCACTCTTGTAAAGCCAGATGCATTAAGTGGTGCATGAATCTGGAGTTTGTTTGCAGTGCCAGGAGGCCCTGGCATACCTGTACTCACTCTTACACTCTTCCTGTTTATTTCTCTCTCTCAAATACAAAATAAAAATATTTTTTGAGAGAGAGAGACAGAGAGAGAGACAGAGAGAGAGGGAGAGGAAGACAGATAGAGATGGGTGTGCCAGCAGCTTCTCAGCTGCTGTGAACGAAATCCAGATGTGTGCGCCCCCTTGTGGTCAAATGCGGCATTGCGCCCTTTGCACCTTTGCTAAACGTGGGACGTGGAGACTGGAACCACTGGAGATTGGAACCAGCATTCTTAGGCTTAGGAGGCAGGTGCCTTAACCGCTAAGCCATCTCTCCAGCCTGTAAATAAAAATATATTTTTTAAAAAGTTAAAACGGGGTTGCTGGAGAGATGGCTTAGCAGTTAAGGTGCTTGTGTGCAAAGTCTAATGACCCAGGTTTGATTCCCCAGAACCTATGTAAGCCAGATGCACAAGGTGGTACATGTGCCTGGAGTTCATTTGCAGTGGCTAGAGGTCCTGGCATGCCCATTCTCTCTCTTTCTATCTGTCCACTTTCTCAAATAAATAAATAAAACCTTAGTTCAGAGAGATTTGCTCAACCATGTTTATAGCTGCTCAATTCATAATAGCTAAGAGCTAGAATCAACCCAGATATCCATCACTAGATGAATGTGTAACCAAGATGAGGTATATCTACAGTGTGGAATTCTAAACAGCAGTAAGGAAAAATGATACAATGAAAAATGAAAATGAACCGTACTGCTTGCTGACACTTGACACTCCAACCCTAACCACCATCTAACCAACTGTGATGGGAAAGAACCCTTATGATTCCTGGCTCATGGGGACCTGTGTATGGAAATGGATGTCTGTGTGCCTGTGTGAGCACGTACGCACAAGTATGTGTCCATGTTTGCCTCTGGGTGTCAGATGATAGCAGCTGTGGGCTTGTGTCATGCAGGTATGTATAGTCATATACAGCTGATGACATGCTAGGAAGTAGAAGCTAGAATGATCCCTGGGGAGCAGGTGGACAACTGAGCATCTCTGAGTGGGACAAGGACTAGTCTGGGGTGACACTTCTGCCATGAAGGAGGGTGTGGATCAGGACCCTTTGAAGCTGAGAAGCTGGTGGAACTTCCCTGGCAGTGGGGTGGGGTGGAGCATGTTCCCATCACTGTGCCCAGTTATCCCTAGAGCAAAGGAAGTAGAGATGAGGGTCCATTGGGAAGGTCTTGTCTAAGGATGAAACTCTTGTACTAGGGCCCCAGGAAGTGACCTCGTTTCCTTGTCTACGGAAACAGAACTTGGAACCTTATTGTCCAGGCAACCGCAGTCCAGAGGCAACGTCAACAGACTCACTTGTCCGAGGACACTTGATGGATTAAGATGTTCTCTTGCTGCGTCTTCAGTGGTATAGGCTCACGAGTCAGTAATGCCTTATCTATGGGCCCTCGCTACCTCTGGAGACGCTGGGTGCGCTGTTGTACCCAATGTGTCAGCAGGCCACCTTCCCGCAGGGACACACAGGTGATACTGGACAGCCTATAGCTTTCCCTCACAGGCCATGATCCCCCTGGAATACCCCAGGTCCTGTGTGTGTGTGTGTGTGTGTGTGTGTGTGTGTGTGTGTGTGTGTGTGTGTGTGTGTCTGTGTGTGATGTTGTGTGTACGTGGAGGAAAATTCTTCCAGCCCACCTTCTACTTCAGTGTATGACCATGAGTAATTTACCAGTCTGTTAATGCTTCCATGTTTCAACCATCCTTCCCTGTCCCTCTTCGTGTTACAAAGGTGCCTGCCCACCAGGATGACAAGTACAATGGGAACTACGTGGAGTTCGTGGTGGACTACCTCCCAACTGCAGTGGAGAACGTGGATTACCATTTTATGTCAGCCTTGATGGTCTTCCACAAACACTTTGTCACCATCTGGGATGTGCTGGGCCTAGTAATGGAAAGGTGAGCCCATACCAAGCAAGGGGAGCTCACCCCTTTTGCTTCAGTCTTGGGAGTTGCCTGGCTGTCTCAGAAGCTGTTTGTTCTTCTAGGTTGTGGTCAGGACTAAATGAGTTTGCAGGCTGGCAGTGTAGGGTTTGGGTCTGAAAGGGCTTGGGGACACCAGTGGGTGATATTCGTGCCTGAAAGAAGCTCTCTGTCCAGCACCAACCTTTGTTAGCCAGGGACAAAGCCCCTCTGTCATTGGTAAGGAAGTATCCAGGTGCTATGTAGCATAACTAGCATAAGTGGCACATGGTCGACCACCCCACCAAGAGCCCTACCAAGAGGCTCTGTGCCTGTGGTGATATCTGGGCAAGTGCCACGTGGGTTGGTTTCATTGTACAAACACACACAAAGCACCCCTGACTACAAAACATTTCCAGGCAATTAGCAGGTAACTCACAGAACAGCCAACACACAAAATTCTCAGCCCCTCCAATGGGCTGCTATTCCCATCCCAAACTCAGCCAGCCCCTTCAGAAGTCCTAGCTGTTGGGGGACACAGGAGCCAAGGACTGACACCCTCCTGACTTCCTCTAGGTACCCATCCTTCCACGATGATTGTGAAAACGACCAGAAAGCCAAGAGGTGAGTGGGCATTGGGTGAAGAGGGAGGTCAGCTCCCACTGCAATGTGTGATATTTTGGTATGCTCCAGCTACTGCTGGAAGACTGAGCAATGGCCATCGCCCTCTTCTGGTGATTTCCACTAGAGGGCTGATACCTGCGTGTCCCCTGCGTGTGGAGGAAAATATCTGTGGGTAGAGTCCTCGGTACCTGGGAGCATAGGAGAGAATGGAAGATAAAGGCAGAACCAGGGCTGTAGAGATGGCTTAGTGGTTAAGGCACTTGCCTGAGAAGCCTAAGGACCCAGGTTTGATTCTCCAGGTCCCATGTAAGCCAGATACACATGGTAACACATGAGTCTGGAGTTTGTTTGTAGTGGTTAGAGGCCCTGACACACCCATTCTCACTCTCTTTCTCTCTCCCTCCCTCTTTCTCTAATAAATAAATAAATAAACAATAAATCTTTAAAAAAATAAAATATTATTAAATAAAGCCAAACCCTGTAAACATGCATGCCTAGCATAGCCCATCCCAGGATGGTTTGCCCAGCACTGTCCTTCATCAGGGCCTGGACAGAGGTGCCCAGATCCCCTGTAGACATCAGTCCCATGCCTCTGCTCACCCATGCCCAGCTGCACATGGGCTGGGGACCTTCTGTATGCAGGACCTTGGACAGTGCTGGACAAGGAGAGGCCAGGCTTTTAACTCTGCTCCATGACAACTTTCTCCCAGGGCCATAACCGAATTGCTAGGCATATGGATGGACAGGATCCCACAGGATTTTTGTGAGTCTCCACAGTCTCCAGCCATGCTGAGCCAGCTGAAGGTCTACGTGACCCGCAACATGCCTTCCTCCCACCTGGCCGACCGTGTCCAGCAGCTCCTGTCAGTGCTGGCTGATGAGGATGAATGCGAGACTGACAATATCCAGGAGGAAGAGGCCTGTGGTAGGTGCCTGAGGAAGTGAGAGGTGCTTTCAGTGTTGGTGCACAGGGAGGCTCCAGAGACTAGTGTTCACCCCGGAACCAGAGATGGACGCCAGGCTGGTGAAGTGACCTGTTCGTGGGACAGGGATGTGGGATTCTCTCGCAGAAAAAGGGTTTTCTGTGCCTTTGGAAGGGCGTTAGGAAAAAGCACTCATTCTAAAACTCCCATCCCACCTTGACTTAGAGCTGCCTCCACCAATAGAGAATCTCTTTCCCCTCTTAGGTTTGGACTCCGTCAGCACAGGATGTTCTGAGCTCCAGGCACAGGACGACACAGTGGGAACACCTGAAGCTCTGCAGGTAGGGCCAGCTTCTCTAGCTGTGCCCACTGGAGACCTGCCACCAAAAGAAGAGCTGTTATGTCCTGTGAACATGGAGCCACCTGTCACAGCACCAGGTGATCCAGCACCTGTCACCATGGAGCCATCTGAGGCAGCCACTGTGTTCCAGTGGTCAGGGACAGAAGAGTCAGTGTCTCTTCCCACTGCTGTGGGTCTGGAGCAGCCTCTGTCCATGGTAGAACGCACAGAGCCACCTCCTGCTATTACTGCCGACTCTCCATCTGGTGGTCAGGGAGCTCGATTTGAAATAACATCATTGGGGTCTTACTGTGATTACCCACTTCCTGATGTGGATGTTTAGAGAGCTCACGCCACTGAGAGCCACTGCTTTGGCATTTCAGCCAAGCTTCCCCTCACCAGGGAAAAATATTGCTTTTATTTCCTGTTGTTTATTTTTCTTGTTGTTGAGTTGTTGTTTGGAATTAAAGAATTACAATATAGTAAGTTAACTGTTATTAAAAAATTAAGGCCAACAAGCTGAAGCCGTAGAATGATTGGGGAAATGAACAAGAGTGATGCTTTCTCGGGGAACCTGGTATCAGGACAGGGGTGAAGGAGATAGACACAGAGAACACTCACCTCCTACCAAACCAGAGATCCAGAGACACAGAGACTCCCATGACCTCATCACTGAAACATGCCTAAAATGAACCCAACATGGTTAGGGAAATTCACAGAAGATGGGAGCAGAAAGATTGTTAGAGCCATAAGATGTGTCATTATGCACAGAGACATTCCCTCACCCCATAACTGATAGCTAAAGACCCAAAATCCCTGAGGGGTGAGGGCAGGGAGAAAGCTAACGATGGTATCATAATAGCTATACATACATTATATAGATAGCAAAAATTAATTAATTAAATTTAAAAATACAAATAAATTAAAAATTCCTATATTAAGAAAAAATTAAGGCCATGGGCACTGGCTGGTAATTCCCAGGGCTAGAATTGGGTTTCCCTTAATAGTGAGCTATTGGTCAGGAGATATGAGATGCCCCAAAATAATACAGGCTATTGTCAAAACACTTAGTTACCTGCAAGTGCTAAAATGCAAGTTTCTATTACTGAAGAGACCACAGCCTGCAGCCACAGGACATCAAGTGATCATGCTGAAACTGAGAGGAAATCCAGTTCCCTCCCCTGGTCCTAAAAGGCTGGAAAGTGCTATGAGAGCAGCTTGAGAATAACAGATGCCAACTGACTGAGCAAGCAGCTGATCCTGCCAATTATAAAATCAACCAGCTGAGCAAGAAGTATACACTTCTGCAATAGTGGCTCACAGCCAATGTAGGTAACCAACAGCTCATGGATTAGACATGAGACCCCTTCAGGGGGGAAAATCTCATATCTGGTTCTGGGAACCATGCCAGATTCCCTACAACAGGACCAATAGGCCCCAGAGAAAATCCCCACTGTTTTCTAAGAAGAATGGATATATACACATCCGTATATCTTTCTAATGACTAAGTTTATCCCCTTTTATTCAAACTGTGTCAGTTTTGGATGGAGAATCTGTTCTATTTTACAGGCCAAGGGGAATATGTGGGAGAGTAAGGATAGATCAGTACTTCAAGAAGAGAGCAGTTACTGTCTACCTGGAGAAGGGTCACCTCTACCCCATCTCCCTGGGCCCAGAAGTCCTTACTGGGGAACCAGTGACACAAACACTGCTCTCACTGCCAGTCTGGAAACCAGTTCCAGGGATTTCCAATTCAGTCTAGGGTTCCCTGTCTGTCAAACTCGACAGCATCCCTTACCCAGGGTGAGATGAAGTCAACTTATATAATGGGATGTGGAGTTCTCTGTGAATCCTGAGCCCAAAGCTGTGTGCACACATTCAGTGCACCTTGTGAATATATATATCTCATATGGAATTTGAAGGAAGTGAGGCATTGTTTCCACAGGGATGTTATTCCATTGGGATGGTTAAATCCATGGTGATTTTCTTTCCTTTATTTTGAGGCAGGGTCTCACACTAGCCCAGGCTGACCTGGAGATCACTTTGTAGCCCCACACTGACCTCCAGCTCAAGGCAATCCTCCTGCCTCTGCCTCCTAAGTGCTAGGACTAAAGGCAGGTACCACCGTGCTCGGTTCCAACCATCATTTTCTTAAAGGATTTTAGGCACATGGAAATGTTTGTTTATAGGACTGGTCTGCATGCAATGCTACTCTTCATCATGCACCCCCCCCCATCAACAAGGCCAGGGATCACCATCAAAAATGGGTGTAGAAGCTGGGCGTGGTGGCGCACGCCTTTAATCCCAGCACTCAGGAGGCAGAGGTAGGAGGATCACCGTGAGTTCAAGGCCACCCTGAGACTACATAGTTCATTCCAGGTCAGCCTGGGCCAGAGTGAGACCCTACCTCGAAAAACCAAAAAAAAAAAAAAAAAAAAAAAAAAAATGTCTAGAAGCCAAAATAAACCCTTTTCCCACAAGCTGCTCTTGGTCAGGTGTTTTCTGCCAGCAATGCAAACCTGACTGCAATACCTCACAAACATGGGGACATTTAATCCCAGGTACCCACATAAAAGAAATCACATTAAAATGCCATATCTCCACCTAGGGCCAAAGTTACCACTCAGATTTCATTCTTTTGACCAGTCATCAAGTTCCTGCAGTTTCAGTTCCTGGTTTTACAAGCTGCTGATTATGAAGGTGGGGGTCAATCCCCAATGACCTTGAAGTCTGATAATATCTGACTAGGTACCTAGTCCTAGCAGAATATGGCAAAGGTGATGAGTCATGCTTCCCTTAATTATATTACATTCTATGGCAGAGGTGAATGAGTCTTACAGGTGTTGTCTTTTGGGGGATGAGAGGGATTGTGCTGCTTGTTTTGTTTGTTGTGAATTTTTTTTATTTTTACTTATTTGAGAGAGAGGGAGAGGGAGAAAAAGAGAATAGGTATGCCAGGGTCTCTAGTCACTGCAAACGAACTCCAGATGCATGAGCACCATGTGCATCTGGCTTATGTGGGTTCTGGGGAGTCAAATACAAGTCCTTATGTAATGGGGAAAATTGGGGTTCTGGGTGCTTCCTGGAACCCCAAGTCCTGAGTGCATATCTGCAAACTAACCAAAGAATTGACAACTCCAGATTCAAGAAAATGGTTTTCAAAATACCATATTTTATTCAGATCTTACAAAGATGTGGGGAAGGGAGTAAACTGGGTGGTAAGGGAGGGAAGATAAAGTGGGGAGAAGGGAGACTGTGGAGGCCAGAAGCCCATGTATGACATGTAGCTATTAGATCCCACACACGAAAAGAAAAGGGGTATTTTGTTTTGTTTTCTTTGAAAAAGGGTTTTTAAAAACGTGCACTTCCAAAAGGATTGAAAACAAAGACAGCAATAAAAGGTAAAAAGTGCCTCTTCTCACTCCAGCATGGCTGCCAGGGTGGGGAGAGAAATCTTACCCATCTGAGGACCCAAGAACATTGCTGCCAGTCCCGAAGAGAGAGAAAAAAAATGGGGCCCTCTCTGTGAGGGTACAGGAGTATATGCTTTAGACTTTGTACCACCAACCTGGACACACCTACACCGAGTGTACCACCCAATCAGCCTAGGTTTAGAAGAGAAATCCACCCACACCTGGGCAGGGTACACACTCAAAGAGATCTAATTGGATGAGATGGGCAAGCACTAAATCCCCTTATCTGAAGCAGGTGGTGCCAGCTGATAGGCGAGGCTATCCCTGCCTGCCTAGTTAAGAAACTTCTGCCTGCTGCTTGGGACGCCCCCATGACGGGGCGGCGCTGCCCACGCTCCTGCTGCAGCTACTGAGCCTGGCCACGGTCGCGGACTGTCTTTCATCCACCTGGGTTCAGTTCCAAAACAGCTGTTACATTTTTCTTCAAGAAGCCCTCAAAGTGGAAAGCATAGAGGATGTGAGAAATCAGTGTATTGGCCACAGAGCAGACATGGTAAGCACACACAACGAGGAAGAAAATGTTTTTATAGGAGATACTTTGAAAAAGAAATGGAAAGGCCCGGAAGATATTCTGCTAGGCATGTTTTATGACACAGATGACGGGAATGGAAAAAAGGAAACTGTGAAGTTTTTTCAGTGGAAGAAACACTTTGTAAAGCAGCAATCCCATACAACAAGAAATATTTATCAGATAACCACATTTTAATATGAGCTTTGGTGATCACCAACACAGTAATCCTGGCAGTTTTGGGAGCAGTTATTTGGTTCCTCTACAGAAGAAACTCTGACTTGGGTTTCTCTGCAGTGTTTTCAACTGCACCTCAATCACCAGATAATGATGACTGTGTTTATTAGATGCAGAAGAAAATGAGTATGCTGTTCAACTTGACTAAATGTCTGATAATACTAGATAGAACTAAATACTTTGATACCAACTGCTTTGCAAGTTTTAATATAAAATGTAACATCAAAAAGTAATGTTTTTATCGTGTTCCTTAGTTAACAGTAGTATTTTTGTGTACTCACCATTGTCACAAGTTAACCTTTTGGTTTATTGTAAAAACAGGTTTTATAACAGGAACAATCTTAGATCAAACCTAAAGGTTTTAGCCACTTCTTCAAATGCAGAAACTCTCCTTTGCAGCACACTTAGGCTTTGCAGCAAGTGCCTTACCAACTAAGACATCTCTCCAGCCCTATTTTGTTTGCTTTGAGGGAGTGTTCTTGATTCTGGGGATTGAACCCAGAGCCTTGCACATGCTAGGTGAGCACTTTATCATTGAGCCACATCCTTGTCCCAGTTTGATAGATGTGATTAAGGTCTCTAGATGACTTTGCATTTACTCAAAAGTGGTGTTATGGAGCCAGGTGTGGTGGCGCACGCCTTTAATCCCAGCACTTGGGAGGCAGAGGTAAGAGGACCACTGTGAGTTTGAGGCCACCCTGAGACTACATAGTGAATTCTAAGTCAGCCTGGACTAGAGTGAAACCCTACCTCGGGGGGAAAAAAAGTGGTGTTGTGTTAGAGTTTTAAAGCAGCCAAAAACTCTCTAGGGCTAGGTTTGTTGTTGTTGTTGTTGTTATTGTTGTTTTTTGAGAGAGAGACACAGAGAAAGAGGGAGAGGGAGACAGATAGAGATGGGGGCACCAGCAGTCTCTCAGCTGCTGTGAACAAACTCCAGATGTGTGCGCCCCCTTGTGGTCAAGTGCAGCATTGCGCCCTTGCATCACAGCATCTGGCTAAACGTGGGACCTAGCATTCTTAGGCTTAGGAGGCAGGTGCCTTAACTGCTAAGCCATCTCTCCAGCCCTAGGGCTAGTTTTAAGAAGCAAAATGTCATGAATTCTACAAAGATATCATTTTGTTTTGTTTTTGTTTGTTTTTGGAGGTAGGATCTCACTATAGCCCATGCTGGCCTGGAATACCAGATCCTTCTACCTCTGCCCCCCCCACACACACACCGCCCCTGAGGGCTGGGATTAAAGGTATGCACCACCATGCCCTACTAAAGCACCCAGCAAAAAGTAGCCAATGGCAGGAAAAGTTTATTTTGGCTTACAGTCTAAAGTGAAAGCTTAGTGATGGCAGGGGAACATGGCATGAACAGAGGCTGGATATCACTTCCTTGCCACAGCAGGTGGAAAACAGCAGCAGGAAAGTGAGCCAAACCCTGGCACAGGGGATCTGGCTATGATACCCCAAAGTCCACCCTCAACAGTACCCCTCCTCCAGCAAAACTCCACCTCCCCAATTGCCATCATCTGGGGACCAAGCATTCAAAACACATGAGTTTGTGGGGAACATGTGACTCAAACCACTACAGAGCCTTTGTCCCTTGTAATTTTTGTTGAGGCAGTATAAACTTGCCCCTCTTCAGAGTGATGTGGGCCTTGCACATAAAAGCAGGACTCGACATTTTTTTTATTTTCAAAAATATTTATTTGTCTGGAAAGGATTATACTTAGTGAGGTAACCCAGGCCCAGAAAGCCAAACATCATATGTTCTCTCTCATATAAGGATCCTAGGTACAAACCACTCTCTAATTGGACTGAAGGCCTGCTCCAGGGGAGGAATACATCCCTGATACTGAAAACCTATAATAGGGGTAGTCATGAGCCCTAGGGGTGTAATGCCTGCTGGTGTCTGGCTAAATGTATATACTATACTCACCAAACTGCCCAGTAAGCACTTCTCTTAATGTCCACACCCATATATTAATACTACTCTCACTTTTGGCTAGAGAAGCTTTTCTTTTCAGATGGTGGTGACCTTGGGATGACTCAGAAGGCACCATGGTACTGAGAAAAAGGGACAGAGGAGTACTCAGCACTGAAACATCTCTAACATACCTTCCAAGGCTCAGGGTCCATTGTGGAAGAGGGGGCCGAAAGAATGTAAGAGCCGAAGGAAGCATACAACGTGCTCCTCCAGACACAAAATGGCCTGGATATCCATACCTCACAGTGCCTGACACTACCTACACAAAACCATCATAATAGGAGGAAAAGATCATGACATCAAAATAAAAGACTGATTGATAGGGGGAGGGGATATGATGGAGAGTGGAGTTTCAAAGGGAAAAGCGGGGGGAGGGAGGGAAGTACCATGGGATATTGTCTACAATTATGGAAGTTGTCAATAAAAAATATTTTTTAAAAAAGTTTATTTGCATGCAGAGAGAGAACAGAGAGTGAGAATGGGTGTGCCATGGCCTCTAGCCACTGTGAATGATCTCCAGATGCATGTGCCGGTTTGTGCATCTGGCTTTATGTGGGTACTGGGGAATCAAAGCAAGGTTGTTAGGCTTTGAAGACAAGTACCTTAATTGCTGAGCCATCTGTCCATCCCTGTCTTCTTTTTTTTATTATTAGCAAGTAAAAACTTTGTATGTTGGTACCTTCATTCCCCTCCTCTTCACCCCCATTCCACTGAGGACCCTCCTCAGTGATATTGCTGGTGTTCACCGTGGAGTTACTGGTTATGAGTTGTGAGAGCAGTAGTCCATGTGGCGGGGCAATGCCTATGGATATTCCTTCCTACCTAGTGGCTATTACAATCTTTCCACCTCCTTTTCCACAAAATTCCCTGAGCCATGGAGGTTGTGTTTGAAGTCTACTGTAGTGTTGAGCTCCCAGCAGCTTCTGGATTTCTGCTTTGGTACATTTCGAGTATGCTCTGTGTCTATTTCCATCACCCTGGCACAGGTTGTCAGGCTCACCATAGAAGTAGTACTCCTGTTCATCTTGCCACTTCTTCTGTGGTTTCATCTGGGCCCTGGCTGATGTGCAAGGGGTGGTTCATCTCCTGCCAGGGAGTCACCTAGCTTTTCTTATCTTGTTGATAGATTTTGGTTGTCCTTGGTTTTCACTGCCTTCTGTAAAAGACAGATACTCCAACAGAGTGAGATCAGCATAGGTTTAAGGGGATCAGCATAATTAATTTACAGAAATTTTGATTGGTATAGCCTTTCTTTTGGCCAAAGACTAGTGGGAGCATCTTGTTGGAGTCCATGATCCTAGTGTCCATAGGATTTGACTTGGTTCCCAGTACCAGATATGGTTTTCTTTCCACTGAGCAGATCTCTTAGCCAATCAGAGAGCCATTGGTTACCCACCTAGGCTGGGTGCCACTATTGAACAGGTGTGAACATCTAGTTGGGCTTGTTGCTTTTGTATAGCGGTGCACCCTGCTTGCTGAAACCTTGTTGGCTGTTCCCCCACTTCCCCGGTCTCCCCTCCTCACCCCCGTAGTTCATGTAGAGCTTTGTAGCACTATAAGAGCTAACCATCTGGGGACTGGCTCCCTTCCAGAGTCCATCTGGATGTCTCCATGTTCTGTGTCAGCAGCATGTTCCATCTTCAGCAATAGGGTCTTACCTTTTACCTCAGGCAGGTAATCAAGTGCTTTGACAAAAACCTATCTTGTTTTGGGGCCCTCATAGGTCTCTCCAATCAACAGCTCAATGTGGATTGTAACCTATTTCTGGTACTGAGAGTTACAAGCCAAAGCCAAATGTTTTAGGGTTAGGCTTCATCCCATCCTCCCCAGGGCCCTTCTTAACAGATCATCTCTCCATATTCCTATTGAGGGTTGGTATCTTTTAGACTGCTATCCAGGGGGAAGTTTTCTGTGGTGCCAATTCATTTTGGATTTATTTTGTGTATATATCCCTCTGCCCTCCCACTTCCCTCCCACCAAACCCTTCCATCCCTATCATCTGTCCCTCAAGTTGCCTGAAACTCAAGCTGTTCCAGGTTAGGAACCACATATGAGGGAGGACATGTGGCATCTGTCTTTCTGTGATTGTGTGAATTTGCTTAGTATGATCTCATCTATGTCAAACAGTTTTTGTTTTTTCAAGGTATGGTCTCCACTAACCCAGGCTGAAATTCACTATGTAGTCTCAGGCTGGCCTCACACTCACAGTGTTCCTCCTACCTTTGCATCCTGAGGGGTGGGATCACCACACCTGCCTGAACTCAACATTTTTAAGCCCACTGAAGAGGAGATGTTTAACATTAATATTATTTGGTTTAGCCTTGTAGTTAGCTCAGAGTTGCTCTGTGTGGCTGAGAACTTGAGATTGGCTTAAGATAGGGAGGACTAATTAGCTTTATTTATTGTTGTCAGTTTATCTTTTAGTTTTTTTCTTTTTTTAAAATGCTTTTATTTATTTATTTGCAAGACAGAGGCAGAGGAGGGATGGAAAGAGTGAGGGAGAGAGAGAGAGAGAATGGGCATACTAGGATCTTCAGCTGCTGCAAACAAACTCCAGATACATGCACCCCCTTATGCAGCTGGCTTATGTGGGTCCTGGGGAATCAAACCTGGGTCCTTTGCTTTTCAGGCAAGTGCCTTAACTGCTAAGCCATCTCTCTAGCCCAACCTTTTAGTTTTGTTAGCTTTGGGCCAGAAAAAAGGACTAATTGTATTCAGTGTCTTCAGTTTACCCTTTAATTTTTGGCCAGTGTAAATGCCTGCCATTAGTCCATCTTAAGCCATTCAATTAGTTACAAGCAGCCTGTGAATCATCATCACTTAGTAAAAACAACAGTGCTGGTTTATTTTTGACATAGCAATGGAAGGGTAGTACTTAAAAACAAGTTCTAAGCAACTTGGGGATTTTCCATTACAACATTTAAAATCTTGTTAAATGCCTTATCTACCAGGGTATCACTGACTACCCATTTGTCTTAGATGAAGCAAATATGTTGATAGTCATATGCTTCAAATGGTACCTGGAAAGAAGGTGGGTACAGAGGGCCTGTTGTAGTTTGAATAGATGGACCCCAATATATTCAGTGTTTTATTAGTTTGTAGTTTGCATGTACAGTCACCTGGCTGGAGGCAATGTCACTGGGCAGATCTTAAGGTGTGATGGTGGGTTTGAGATTTCAATCTAAAGATATGTAAAGTGTGTCTATATGGAGTTCCTGAAGTGTGCTGTGCTGTCTGGCTTTTGGCTTTTGGCTTGTGGCTTGTGGCTTTCTGTCTCTTTTGCCTGGTCCTGTGAAGGCACGCCAGCTTCTTCTGCCATTATGGAACTTCCCCTGGATTTGTAAGCTTCAATAAATCCCTTCCTCCGTAACTGTGCTGGTCTGGAAGTTCATCTCAGCTGTCTGCTACAGGGCCTTTTCTCTTTTCTCCTGTTTAGTAACCCTATCACCTGGACCTAACTCTAGTCAGGTCCCTTTGGACTCTCTTCTCGACTAAACCCCGATTTTTGGGCTTTCCTGGTTTAATCCTGTTTTAGCAAGAATCCTGCTAGGCCAGTCTAGCAAAATTCCCCTAACTTTGGTATCTGATCAAATGTTTTTCTCCCTTACCCTCAATATCTTATTGTCATAGCCTATACTCAGAAAGAACCCTGTTAGATCTGTTTAGACAGAATTCTTCTTACTTTGATATTTACTCTTAGCAATGTTCTATCCACTAACTCTCTACCCTGCTTCTTAGCTATAATGCCTAATTGTCCTTGTTGTACTCACACTTAAGCCCCATTGCTCTCCCCTTTGAAAAATCCCATTGTAGTAGCCCTCCTTTATCTTATTTATTTATTTTTTTTGTTTTGTTTTCTTGAGGTAGGGTCTCACTCTAGCCCAGGCTGACCTGGAAGTCACTATGTAGTCTCAAGGTGGCCTCAAACTCACAGCAATCCTCCTACCTCTGCCTCCTGAGTGCTGGGATTAAAGGTGTGCACCACCACAACCAGATCACCTTTATTTAATAAAGCTGTCACCTATTTTTATTCTTCCTCCTCTTCTCTTCTTCCTGTGCTGTGGATATAACCCAACATACTATGCTAGTGCTCTACCATCAAACTAACCACCTAACCCTTGTTGTTATTGTCATTTTTGTAAGGGTATGAAAATTGCTGAAGAAAGACCCCAGAGTCAAATAGTATGTAAAAGCAAAGAGCGTTTATTCTGCAGAATCAGCCAGCATGCAGGGGTCAGCCATTCATACAAAATGGCCACCCTGAGAGGAGCACACAGGCCCCTTTTAAGCACAGCTAGAGGAATTCCAGGTGGGTTAGGTAATCTTCTAACGTGATTGGCTAGGCAAGCAACAGTTACATTTGTACATCTTTGATTGGTTGGGGCTAAAGGGATATGTCTGGGCATACTGGGGCATGTTTGGACATATCTCCAGGAACTTACTCAGCCTCCAGAGCCCACCCCTCTGAGAAATTGAAACTTAGGCCTAGTTAGAGTGGCACCTTACTGAAGCCTGTCATGGCGTCAGTTTGGTCTCTTCATTCCCCTCTTGAGTATTGTTCCATCTCAAATCCTTGAGATGAATCTAAAGGTTGGTACTATTGACTCAGAACCACTAATTGTACAGTGGCTAAGTGATCCTTAACAAATTTGACCAAGGCATTAATAATACAGGGCCAACAAGTGAGGGCAAGTAACAAAAGGATAAGGGGACCTGTCCGGACTGAAATTAAAGTTGTTAGCCAGGGGGACCAATTAAACATAGATTCATACCAGCTTTGGGATTGTTTCCTTTCAATTTTCTTTCATGAAGCCTTTTTTAGGCATAGCCATACATCCTTTTACAACACCAGAATGATTAACATAGAAACAACATTCCTCCTTTAAAGCAACACAGGGACCACCTTGTTGTAGGAATAGTAGGTCTAAACCTCATCTGTTTTGAAGGGTAAGTTCAGCCAGTGAAGATAGGGAAGTTTCAAGATGTGAGATGGACCTTTCCAATTCAGATACATCTGCATCTATCACTAGCCTTAGGGCCCTTGTTTTATAAAAAGTAACTCTAAGATTTGGATAGAAAGAAGTATTTCATTAGTAAAGTCAGTTATCTGTTTAAGATCCATTGGGGCAGGATGGGGGGTATTCATACATTTACATAAGGGGTACACTTGGCTCTTAACAGAGCAAAGGGAAGGAGTTCCATCCCTCCTTTGCTGGTCTCTAGGGTTAATTTAGTTAAAGTCTCCTTTAAGGTCCAATTCATTCTTTCTATCTGTCCTGAACTTTGGGGATGATAGGCGCAATGTAATTTTCAATTAATCCCCAGTGTCTTGGTCAATTTCCTAGTGATTTCTGACATAAAGGCAGGCCCGTTATCTGATTCTATCTTGAGGGGCAACCCATAGCAGAGAATTATCTCTAACAATTCCTTAATTACTATATGGGCTGTCTCAGACTTGGTAGGGAAAGCTTCTACTCATCCTAAAAAGGTATCAACATAAACAAGTAAATATTTATATCCATATCGACCTGGATTTACCTCAGTAAAATCAACTTCCCAGTATCTTCCTGGCTTTGTCCCTCTTTCTCTTGACCCCACTGGTGGCACCTTACCAGCAGAAGGCATTTGTCTGTTGGCAGGCCTGACAGCAAGTGGTGGTGTCCTTGATGACCAAGTCCATACCTGGGAAGAAAAACTCTTTCCTAATTAGCTTGGCTAGCTTGTTGCTGCCTAAGTGAGTTTCTTCATGTAGTTGTTTAGCCAGTATTTGCCCTAGGGCTTTGGGTAGCAGCAGTTGTCCATCCTCCAGTTGGTACCATCCTTGTGGGGTCTGCTCCTTTATCAGATGAGAGGTGAGCTGTAGGTCCTGTTCCATGTATGTTGGTCTCTCAGGAAGACTGGGCATCAGGAGGGTGACCAGACAATCTGATGGATGCTGAGAGGCAGCACTCTTTACTGCTAGGTTTGTCAGTCTGTTCCCTCTTACTTTTGTGGTCTTCCCTTTCTGCTGACCTGGACAATGAATTATAGCCATGTTAGCAGGCTCCCAAATGGCAGCCAATAAGTCCAAAATTTTATTTTATTTTTAATGTCTTTCCCTTCTGCTATTAATAGCCTTTGCTCCTGGTAGATGGTCCCATGGACATGAGCCATGACAAAGGCTTAATAGCTGTCTGTGTAGATATTTACTGTCTTGTCTTTTCCCAATATCAGAGCCTTGGTCAGTGTTATCAGTTTAACTTTTTGAGCAGATGTGCCCTGAGGCAGGGCCTCAGCCCACAGAGTTTTTTCCAAAGTCATCATAGCCACTCCTGCATTCCTGATTCTGTCCATGATAAAGCTGCTCCCATCAGAATACATCACCAGGTCAGGGTCCAGCCAAGCCACATCTGTCAGATCCAGGCAGAGCCCATGGAAGGTGGCAGTGATCTCTATGTAGTCAAGCAGAGCAATTGATGCCTTATTGGTCTCAGGCAGCAGGGAGGCTGGATTCAAAGCCGCAGCTTGGGGAAAATGTATCCTTGGTTGATCTAAGAGCAAGCCCTCCTTGGAGTTTATATCCCAAGTAGGTTACCTTATGCATGTACAGCTGAGCATTCCTGGCTGACATGCAATAGCCCAGATGTTGTAAGGTGTCCAGGAGATGCTCTGTGGCAGAGAGACATTTTCCCTCTGTTTCTGCGGCTAGGAGGAGGTCATCCACGTACTGCAGGAGTGTTGCCTCAGGCATCTCATTGCAAAAACCCTGCAAATCCTTATGGAGAGTCTCATCAAAGAGAGTAGGGGAATTTTTAAATCCCTGTGGAAGTCTAGTCCAGTTCAATTGCCCACTGGTGCCTCATTCCATATCTGTCCATTCAAAGGCAAAAGTGGGTTGATTTCCCTTCGCCAATGGGATGTTAAAGAAAGCGTCCCTTAGGTCCAGCACAGTATGTGTCTCTCAGATTGATTCATACTGAGCAAAATATAAGGGCTGTCTCATGGGGCCTTGTGCCTTCTGAAAGGTAACCACCATAACCTTAGTCATTTTCTTAGCCTGCCTATCTTTAGAGTGTCTTTATTATTATATACCCTGGCAGTAATCTCTATTAACTCTGAAAAGGTTACTCTTAAAACCTTTTATTTTCTGAATCTCCTTTCTACTATCTGGTGCAGACTAAGTTACAAAAGCAATGTTAATAGCTCGCCTATTCTAAGGGGCTTCAGGATCTATGGGGGGGGGTATGTCCTATATGCTTCCTGCAGCCTTTATAGGAAAGCAGTGGGGACTCTGTGGGCCCTTGGATCCCTTCACCTACCTTAGACAAATTTTTAGGGCACAAAGCAAGTGGCTGCCCAGAGACCATTCATCAGAGTCCAGTGAAAGAGGTTAAGGAACGCCCTACCTTCAGGGGTGTTGGGATCCCACTCTGATTGTGCGGAAAGGAAAACCTTGTTAATAACATTAGGGTTCTCCATGAGGCAGTCGTTGGCTCCCAGCACTAGTTTCTTGGCTTTCCTTCACATTTGTTCATGTTCCTCTGTGGTGAAGAGGATCTGCAAGAGTTGCTGACAGTCCTCCCATGTGGGCTGATGGGTGTAGAAGACTGTCTCAAAAAGGGATATCAGAGAACCTGTTTTAAATCAGATTTAGGTTTAGCAATAAGAATGGGGGTGCTGGGGAATCGAGCCTAGGTCTTTAGGCTTCCCAGATAAGCACCTTAACTGTTAAGCCATCATTTATTTGATGTTCATCTTTAAAAAAATATATTTATTTATTTGCAAGCAGAGATAGAAAGAGATAGAGGAAAGGACAGACAGAGAAAGAATGGGCATGCCAGGCCCTCCAGCCACTGCAAACTAACTCCAGATGCATGTGCCCCTTGAGCATTTGGCTAACATGGGTCCTGGGGGATCGAACCGGGTTCCCTTGGCTTTGTAGGCAAGTGCTTAAACCATTAAGCCATTCTCCAGCATGTGATGCCCTTCTTTTTATATCATCTGTTTATATCTCAATATAAATTTTAGGTAAGTCTGATATTTGCCTTATGTAAGGATTTTGTAACTTGATTAAGTACTTTGAGTCAGTTTACCTATTTAATCTTTTGTCTACTGAGAAATTTCATCTAACAGATGAACAGTTGTTCAAAAGAGAACTGTAAAGAGAAACAAAGTTATATGCCGTTTCTTATTCCCTTTTCCTTTCCTTGTCAGAGACAATTGGCCATTTTGTCTGCACAGGGTCAGGGGGACGTATGGCTTAAACTTGCATGGGGTCTGAGATAAAGGGGGCATCATCCCTTTTTCAGAGTCCAGCTTGCCATGACTTTAAATAGCATATAACAGTAAACAAGATCAAAAGGAAATGATAGAGCAGAGAGCTAAGCATCCTGGTATTCCTTTTCTTACTCTGAGTTTGTTTTTACCTAGTTGATTTATTCTATCCATTTGTAATACATAAGGTGATAGAGTCTTGTCTGTGTCTAATGTAAGCAAAATTTACATTAAGTCTATGCACCTATATAAAACCTTTAGAGCATCCTTAAAAGTCTGTAAACAAGCCGGGCGTGGTGGTGCATGCCTTTAATCCCAGCGCTTGGGAGGCAGAGGTAGGAGGATCGCCATGAGTTTGAGGCCACCCTGAGACTACATGGTTAATTCCAGGTCACCCTGGGCCAGAATGAGGTCCTACCTCGAAAAAACAAACAAACAAAAAAGTCTGTAAACAGTTTAAAAAAATCTTTAACTTCAGGCATGCTGTTTAGATTTAGTCTGAAAATTAGCTTTCTGTTCCTTTTAAAAGGAAATTAATTTTGGGCAAAATCTGTTCTTTTTAGATCTCTTACATTCTTTTTATATAAAGTATATAGATATCTTTTTTTTTTTTTTTTTGAGGTAGGGTTTCACTCTGGTCCAGGCTGACATGGAATTAACTATGTAGTCTCAGGATAGCCTTGAACTCATGGCGATCCTCCTACCTCTGCCTCCCAAGTGCTGGGATTAAAGGCGTGCACCACCATGCCCGGCATAAAGTATGTAGATATCTTTATCTACATACTTTAACATTCTGATCTAAGTTCCATTCAAAAAAAAGCATAAGCATTTTATGTCCAACATTTACAAATACCTTCCCAGTTCCTTTAATCATTTCATCTCAACCTATAATTAACCATCTAAAATTAACCAGACTAAAAATTACATCAAATCGATTAATCTTATTACCCATTGACAAAGAGAAAGTAGTTTGGCTTCAAAAAGTAAAACATTTTACTGTTGGAAATTTGCAGAGAAATGCCTTAGTATTTAGGTCACCAAAAAAAATCTCTACCTGACAACCAGACTTGCTTTATAATACCAATATATATACCTTCAGATTTTATATAACCTATTGATTTGAGATAGCTTCTATTAAAAAACTCCATGAAATACATTTTCTATGGAAACATGACAACCGTTTTGGGGATAATCTTTATCGATACCTCTAACATACTTGGAAATGCCCAAGAAGGGTGGCCCTTTACTAGATATTGTCAAACAGTAATATATGGGACCTTGTGAGGATGCCCAGGACTCCCATACACAATACCTTTAACTTGATAAATGGTGGGAAGGTGGAAGGTGCCTCTCTCTGGCCATCTCACATTGAAAGTCAGTCATTCATTCCTGCAAAAGATGGTTAATTTTTGCAGCCATACTGTTAAACCCAGATTGCATGCCAGGCGTCTGAAATCCTTGAAGTGCAACTGGATTAGGTCCAGTGGGGTGGAGTTTGCCACCTGTCCCATGGTGTCTTACAAGAAAGTAAAAAGGATGAACGAGACATAAACACACAGACACAGAAACAAATTCCCTGGGGAGTGAAAAAGAAACCAAAACGATGCAGATGGTGGCCTATCCTGCAAATGGGCTCCACCAAACAGACGTGACCCGTCAGTATTTACCAAAACCAGAGTCAGACTGGAACTCTCTGGCTCCACCAGAAGGGGGTTCTGGGCATCCTCAGAACCCCCTGGCCCTGAGGCATTAATTGGCATGTCGACCTGTCTTCCATGGGCCTTCAGATTGTGTCTGGACACCAGATTTACCAGAGAAACAAGGAACAAAGTAAAACAGAGACACACAACTCACTGATCAGAAGAGATCCAATAGTTTCCCTAGAAAACACTCCACTATTAAGTCGGGGGAGTCCCCAGCAATCCCAGACAAGCTCCCAAATGTAAGGGTATGAAAATTGCTGAAGAAAGACCCTAGAGTCAAATAGTATGTAAAAGAAAAGAGCGTTTATTTTGAAGAATCAGCCAGCATGCAGGGGTCAACCATTCATACAAAATGGCAACCACGAGAGGAACATGCAGACCCCTTTTAAGTAAAGCTAGAGGAATTCCAGGCAAGATGGTAATCTAACATGATTGGCTAGGCAAGCAACTGTTACATTTGTATGTCTTTGATTGGTTGGGGCAAAAGGGACATGTCTGGCTATGCTGGGGCATGTTTGGACATGTCTCAAGGAACTTACAGCCCCCAGAGCCCACCCCACTGGGAAATTGAAACTTAGGCCTAGTTAGGGCAGCACCTTACTGAAGCCTGTCATGGTGTCAGTTTGGTCCCTTCAATTTGAATAGAATTGTTATTTTAAATCATCTTTATCATAATAAAGATAAAAGCCTACCTATACAAACTGTTGTGTTTAGATGTATAAATTATATCTATGTACATATTTGTGTGCTTATAAAATACTTTCTTCATTCAGGAGATGGGTTTTTGTTTTTGTTTTTCAAGGTAGGGTCTTGCTCTAGCCCAGACTGACCTACAATTCATTATGTAGTCTCAGAGTGGTCTTGAACTCACAGCAATCCTCCTACCTCTACCTCCCAACTGCTGTGACTTAAGGAGTGCACCACCACACCCAGCCCATTGTTTTTTTTTTTTTTTTTTTAGGTAGGGTCTTGCTTTAGCCCAGGCTGACCTAGAATTCACTATGTAGTTCTGACTGGCATCAAACTCATGGCAATCCTCCTACCTCTACCTCCCAAGTGCTGGAATTAAAGCGTATACCACCATGCCAGGCAGGTTTTTTATATTTTATTTTATTTCTTTATTTCCAAGGAAAGACAGACAGAGACAGAATATGGGTGTGCCAGGGCTTCTATCAGCTGCAAACAAACTCCAGACACATGTGCCATTTTGTGCATCTGGCTTTACGTGGGTACTGGGGAATCAAATCTGGGTCCTCAGGCTTTGCAGGTGTAGCAGACAGCTTCAGGTTCGCTGAGATGAACTTCCAGACCAGGCACAGTTATAGAGGAAGGGATATTATTTATTGAAGCTTACAGATCCAGGGGAAGTTCCATAATGGTAGAAGAAGTGGCCTGCTCTCCACAGGACCAGGCAAGAGAGAGACAAAGCCAACCAGCCACCACAGCACACAGAACAAAACTACTGCCAAAAGGTCACACAGCACACTTCAGGAACTCCTGCTAGGCACATTTGCATATCTTTACAATGGAATCTCAAACCCACACCTTAAGACCAGCCCCCAGTGACATTGCCTCTAGCAAGGGGATTGCAGATGCAAACTATAACTAATAAAACACTGAATATATTGGGGGACATATATTCAAACTACCACAGCAGGCAAGTACCTTAACTACTGAGCAATCTCTCCAGCCCCATTCAGGAGGTTTTTAATGTTGTAAGTTAAAGGAAAAGACAATAATCCCCAATAGTTGTTTTATAAAGTGCTTCTTGCAAAGTACAGAAGAAGTTGCCATAGAGAATACTAAAAACAACAATCTATCTGAAGCCAAGTGTGGTGGCACACACCTATAATCCTAGCACTTAAGAGACTGTGACAGGAGGATCTCAGGTTCTAGGTCAGTCTGTGCTACATATAAAGATGCTGACTCAAAAAGGATGGGGGTGCTGGGGAGATGGCACAGCAGGTAATGGCACTTCCTTGAAAAGTCTGCTGGCTCAGGTTCAATTCCCTAGTACCCACGTAAAGCCAGATGCACAAAGTGGAGAATGCATCTGGAGTTCATTTGCAGTGACAAGAGGCTCTGGTATGCCCATCCTCACTTTCTGTTTCTCTCTCTCCCCCCTCCCCTCCCCCTTCCTCTGTCCTGAAATAAAATAAAAATATTTTATTTATCTTTATTTAAAAATATTTTTTAAAGAAAATAAAGTCTTAGTATTCTTGAACTACTGTAACACAATCCAATAGACTGAATGGCTTAAATAACAAACATTTCTCACAGTTCTTGGAGCCTGGGAAGGTCAACAAGAAGGTGTCTGGTCCTAGCAGATCACTGCCTCTGGCTGTGTGATCACATGCCCTTTTCTCCACAGGGGCTCTTGGAAAGAGAATTCTTTTCTCTCCCTTATAAGAGCATTGTTCTCATTACCAGGGTCTTGCCCTGGGATGGTTAATCTTCACTACTGACATAGAAGGATTTGTAATCACCATGAAAAGAAACCCTTGGGCATGTCTTTCAGGGTGTTTCCAGAAATATTTAACTGAATAGGGAAGACCTACACAGAATGTGGATGACACTAGCCCAAAGGCTTGGTTCTCCACTGAATAAACTGTGAGTCATAGCTGGGCATTGTGGTGCACACCTTTAGTCCCCGCACTTGGGAGACGGAGGTAGGAGGATCACTGTGAGTTGAGACTACATAGTGAATTCCAGGTCAGCCTAGGCTAGAGTGAGGTCCTCCCTGGAAAAAAACAAAAAATAAAAATAAAATAAAAAGTAATTCCCTATCATCTATCTATCTATCTATCTATCTATCTATCTATCTATCTATCCATCTATCTATCTATCATCTATTTGTTTTCTGTCTTTCTCTCTCCTCTCCTCTTACCCCCACTTCATGTTTCTGCTGGCATGCTTTCCCAGATATCAAGGAATGTACCCTGAAAATGTGAGCCAAAATAAACCCTTACTTCCTTAAATAGTTTTTGTCAGGTGTTTTATCACCAAAATGAGAAAAATAATATACTTCCCAAAGGCTTCACCTCCAGGTAACTATTGTACTAGGAAGTAGGATTTCAATATACAAGGAAAGGGGAGACAAGCTTTCAGACCACAGCAGAAATAAATCTCTTTTTCAACATTTATTTATTTGAGAGAGAGAGAGAAAGAGAGAGAGAAATAGGCAGGTAGAGAGAGAGTGGGAGCGCCAGGGTCTCCAGCTACTGCAAATGAACTCCAGATGCACGTGCCCCCTAGTGCATCTGGCTTACATGGGTTCTGGAGAATTGAGTCTAAAACCGGGGTCCTTAGGTTTCATAGGCAAGTGTTTAGCCACTAAGGCCATCTCTCCAGCCCAGAAACGAATATCCCTTAGCTAGGTTATACTTTTATTTCTCTGATGATGCTGACTGCAAGGGATAAGGAGTCAAGTTATGGGCAGCTGAGGAGTGTCAGCTTCTGTCTCTGACCTGATCCCACATCCAATGGTCTACTTTCCTGTCTCACATTCGCTGAACTTACATTATTCCTTAAATATTCCTTAAATAAAGTCATACTTTCTCTTTTCTGGTGAAAGTGTAAGAAGGTAGACTATTTTGGTTGTTTTTTAAGTTCAGCGAATGTCTGTGGCTTGTGCTGGGACATCCATGTTTGATTGCTCATCTTCATTATCAACAGGACTTGCAAACTCTCCTCCCTCTCAGCCTGAAGAAGCCAAAGGGCGCACATATCCTTGATTCTGAGAAGTCTCTGTCTTGTCTCTTCACTTTCTTGCTTCAGCTCCCATTCAGGTTCTGGGGCAGATGTAAACCAAGGTGAACTGATGGCAGCTTATTTTCATATGCAAAGACTCCTCCCCTTTTTATTATTGTAAATATATATGATGAATATATAATACAATATATTATGCCTGGCACGGTAGTGCACGCCTTTAATCCAGGCACTCAGGAAGCAGAGGTAGGAGGCTCGCTGTGAGTTCAAGGACAGCCTGGGACTACAGAGTAAGTTTCAGGTCGGCTTGGGTTAGAGTGAGACCCTACCTGGAAAAATCAAGTACACACACACACACACACACACACACACACACACACACACGGTTCTATTTGTGTTACCGGTTATAGATTTCAAAATTTCCAGGTGCCTGATTCCATCATAGCCTGACAGCTAGGATGCCGTTTAGGGCAGTTCAGACTGGTGGGTGACAGCGGGTCAAGAAAGAAACCAAGGGACAGATTCTTTCTCCCCAGGAAGGCATTCGGGGTTGCGCCGACGCACAGCGGCCAACGCACTGGGGGATGCAGGTGCTGTGGAATTCAGGGATGCTGGCGCAGGTGAAGGTGGCCAGGCTCAGCGCGGACGGACGACGATGCCCAGAGCTGCCAGGCGCAGTGCGGCCGTGAGAGGGCGCAAGGCCGGCGGCGGCGCCCCCGCGGGGAGGGAAAGGTGGTCGTCCCCGTAGAAGGGGACGCGGGGGCTCGGGAGCCCGGGGCGCGGGGGAGAAGCTGGCCAGCATTGTCCGCCCTCCACGCTCGCCAGCCGCAGGCCCCATGCCGCTCCCAGTCAGGAGCCTGCGGGGAGGCGACGGCCGGGGTCTCGAGGGCGCGGGGATCCCGGGGTGGGCCGGCGCGGCCGCGGGGAGCGCGGAGGAGCAGGGACGCCCGCGCGCCGCAAGCCCCGCCCCGCGGCCGGCGCCTTGACAACGCGAGCGGCCGGGCGGCGCCCCGGCTCCCCGCCCCTCGGCGGCCCGCACCAGGCGGGGCCGGGACCAGAGCGCCGCCGCCACCGCAGGAGCCGCCGCTGCTCTGCAGAGCCGGGCCGGTGCGGGGCCGGGGCCGGGGGGCGGGGGCCCTCCCTCCACCTTCTCCCACCATGAGCCAGGGAAGTGCTGGGGGCTGGGCCCCCCTGGATCCCACCCCCGGGCCCCCAGCGCCCCCCAACCCCTTCGTGCACGAGTTACATCTCTCCCGCCTCCAGAGGGTTAAGGTGAGGGGTGCGTCGGGGCCTGGGGAGCACGGACGCGTGGGGGTGGGAAGATGGGGTCGTGGGGCGCAGAGGCAGAGATGGGCATGCGGATGCGAGAGGAGGCGGCTGCGCGGCGTGTGCCGGCAGTGCGCACGTGGGGGCGGCTGGGGTGGGCCAGGAGCCCTGGTAAGGATCGGCGGGCACGAAGGTGTGGAAGGAGCGAGCGGGAGAGGAGGGGGGACGGGCGGGGGTTGGAGGGATGGAGGACACTGGGGAATGCGGATTTACGTCCTGCGGAGGTTGACGGGCTAGGATGGAGCTGGAGGCTACGGAAAGCCCGGGGTGGGGGCAGGGGCGTGCTCAGTGATTCTCTGGGGCTCTGACTTAGAAAACGGTTTTGGATCCAGAGACTGTGTCCCCGTGCCCTTCCAACACCTCCTTTTTCCGCTCCCCACCCCCTCACTGCAGCACCTCCCGATTGGGGGCAGGGAGACTAGAAGGGGGATTGGCTACAGGAAGTGGAGGGCCTTACCAACCTAGGGGAGCCCGGAGGTGTTCAGGAGAAGGTGTCCAGGGCTTGTGCAGTCATCACCTCCCCTGAGGCGGGCTCCAGGGACTAGGTTTGTTTACCTGCTGTCCCAAGGCGCCTCTGGAGTCCCGCTGGCTCCTAGTAACCTCTACCTTGAGTGGGACTGAGCCTCTCTCCCATCACTTGGTGTCTAAGGATTGCTGTTTTGCAGTGCTGGAGATTGACCCGAAGCTTGAAACATGGACATCTGTGTTTCCAGCCATCTGCCCCTTGGGCCTAAAGAGCGCTACACCTGGTTTCTGTTTGACATAGGAGCTATTTATGGACTGGGACATTGGGAAGGAGGACCTATCTCTAGCCTACTTTACATCAAGCACTGTGCATGGGCGCCTTCACATGCATTTTTCTCATTAACTCTTTTAACAGCCTGTCCAAGTACTAGATGCATTTTAATGACATTAACTGTAGGTGGGGTAGGAGTCAACTGAGAGTGAAAAAATGAGGCACCTTGTGCTATTAATCTTTTATCCTCCTGACCTCACTGGTATCTTCATCCCACTTGGGTCTGGTCTGTCTCCTCCCCTGTTTGTTCCACACCTGTCACCTGCAAAGGGTGATCACTGTGCTCTTGGTCAGTCCTTGTGGGGCAAGGGTGCTGTGAAGCATCTGCCAGCCCTGAGTGATATTTTCTCCCACACTCTGCAGTTCTGCCTGCTGGGGGCACTGCTGGCCCCCATCCGAGTGCTTCTAGCCTTTATCGTCCTCTTTCTCCTCTGGCCCTTTGCTTGGCTACAAGTAGCAGGTCTCACAGAGGAGCAGCTTCAGGAGCCGATTACAGGATGGAGGAAGTAAGTGGGGAGTCAGCCCCCAATACCCTGCTTCTCTTCTCTGCTATCTGTTCTGCTTTCCATTAGGGAAGGAGGAGAAGGCTTCTGGAGCTGTCCTGCTTAGCCTGGTTAAATGAGCTGAGTCAGCCAGGCACGAGCCTGGTTACCCAGGACCTTACCTCTAAATGATGGTTCCCAACATATCCCCAAAGGCCCAGACAGATACTTCAGCCCCACCGCCAAAGTATTTGAAGGGGAAAAGGGAGTACCCAATATTCCCAGGTGCCTGAACAGGGGACAGAATATTAGGGTCATCACTGATCTCTCGCTTTGCCCTGGCAGGACTATATGCCACAATGCAGTGCTGGGCCTGAGCCGCCTGCTCTTTTTCCTGCTTGGCTTCCTCCGGATTCGAGTTCGGGGCCAGAGGGCCTCTCGCCTTCAAGCCCCTGTTCTTGTTGCTGCCCCCCATTCCACTTTCTTTGACCCCATTGTTCTGTTGCCCTGTGACCTGCCCAAGGTTGTGTCCCGAGCTGAGAACCTTTCTGTGCCTGTCATTGGAGGTGAGTTCAATGGAGTAAAGGAGAGGGATGACAACTCTGGACCAAAAAAGTCAGGAGTGGAAGCACTCTAGAGAGACTTCCAAGTACAAAGGGAGAAGTTAGGAGGGATGTTGACTTTTGGCAAATGAAATGCAAATTAACACCATTTGTCAGTCCATCTTGGACTTTCAGGGCTTGGAGAAGGTGTTAAGGAAAACACTGATAATACTGATAAGCCTTTATGAGGATACAATAAATGGTTGTGTAATGAATGGATTGTTGGAGATACTGTTGAGAGAGTAGAGTTTTCCAGATGTTAATGCCCCAGAGTCAGAACCAAGTGACTCCTTGTAACCTTCCCAACCCAGCCCTTCTTAGATTCAATCAAGCCATCCTAGTGTCCCGACATGACCCAGCTTCTAGACGCCGGGTGGTGGAAGAAGTCCGAAGGCGGGCTACCTCAGGAGGCAAGTGGCCCCAGGTGAGTAAGGGTCTTGGGACCCTACCCTCACCTTGAATAATGAAAAAAGGGTTCCTTTTCCTCTTCACCTTCACCTCTTTCTATTCTGTGTGCTTTTTCACCCAGGTACTGTTTTTTCCTGAAGGCACCTGTTCCAACAAGAAGGCTTTGCTTAAATTCAAACCAGGTGAGTAAAATGACAGTGAGTGATAAGACCATGGGGTAAAGGAGTTCCATCTTTGAGAAGGAAAACCTTCAGTGTAGGTGGGTTGTGAGGGTTGGGGGGGGGGGGGAAGGGGAGGCAGGGAACCTCCTACCAAATGCTGAAAGTTGAGTCAGAGAAAAAATTTTGAATGAGTGGAATAAGGCCAGATGTCATTTGGGATTTGTCCCAGACTCTCCTGCCATCTAGCTACCTCCATGCACTAACCTCTGCCTTGGGGGGTTGGGGGGTAATGGGATTTAGGAGCCTTTATCGCAGGGGTGCCTGTGCAGCCTGTCCTCATCCGATACCCCAACAGTCTGGTGAGTCTCAGTCCGAGCAAGGGTGAAAGTGGGGAGCATGAATCCACTCTAAATGGGAGTAAGTGAAAAGTGTTGGTGCCATGTTGGGATGTGTGTCTGGAGGTGGGGCAGGAGGTAAAGTCAGGGTCTCTGCTCAAAATGAATTGGCCAGTTTCATAAAAGCAAACTAATGTTCTTCCCCCACCCTCTGCTTTTCCTATAGGACACCACCAGCTGGGCATGGAGGGGCCCTGGCGTGTGAGTTCTAGTATTCAGGGGTGAGGGTGGGGAATACAGTTTTATCAGAGAATTCCTGCCCATCTTCCAACCAACTCTTCCTCATTGGAGGACTGAGAGAAGTCTAGATTGCCCAGTGCCCACTGACCTTCCTATAATCTGTTCAGCTCTTCTGCCTGAATCCCTCCTGCTGTGATTACAGCTCCTTCTCACTGTCCTATGTGTGGGGGGAAGGGGGGTTCCAGTCTGTCTTTTCTGGAGAACAACTGTCCATCAGCAGGCATGCCTCTTGCCTTTCTTTTCCCTCTGCTGTTCAAACCTCTCCTCGCCTGCAGCTCCTTCTCATGTGTATCCCTGCTGTTCTTTTCCTTCCCTGTCACCTTTCTGGATCTTCCCTCAGCTTTCCCAGCTGCACATTCACCCAGCTGACTGTGTAACTAGGAGTCCATTTTTGTACTGGGCAAAACTTTCCCACTGCCCCCTCCAGGGGAGGGATAGTTCGTTAGAGTGGTTAACATCCGCCTCTCTTCTCTTAGACTCAAAGTTCTCTGGCTCACAGCCTCTCAGCCCTGCAGCATCGTGGAAGTGGAGGTATGACACCCTACCCCACCCCTTCCAGTGGGGTAAGAGAATGGGAAGAGTAGGAATGGTCATGTTTCACTTCGAGGTCCTGTTAAAATTGGTATATGTCTGTGTTTCAGTTTCTCCCAGTGTATCAGCCCAGCCCTGAGGAAAGCAAGGACCCCACCCTCTATGCCAACAATGTCCAGAGGGTCATGGCACAGTGAGTATTACTAAAAGTATTTCCTGGTGTTCCACAAAGTATTTCCTGGAGCATATGCACACACGGCAAAGGAACCACAAGGAAGGGTGGAGAGTTGGAGGCAAAGATAAGAGGGGAGGGTAGTAGGAAGCTTCAGGACACCTGAAGCTGAGGAGGGAGAAGGTAAAGGAGCCTGACCTCTCGGCAATCAGTAGCTCAGAATCTGAAATGAACCCTCAGAAGTTTCTTTTGCTTCCTTTCCCTGTGAGTTGCACCTCTCTTTGTCCTGTAGGGCCCTGGGCATTCCAGCCACTGAATGTGAGTTTGTAGGGAGCTTGCCTGTGATTGTGGTGGGCCAGCTGAAGGTGGCATTGGAGCCACGGCTCTGGGAACTGGGAAAGGTGCTTCGTAAGGCTGGGTGAGTAATCTCAAAGATGAGGATATATAAGCAGTGTCATGAAAAGAGATAGAAAATAAGAATAAAGGGGGGAAATGGAGACAAGAAAATATTTTTTACAAAATGAGCTGGTCATGGTGTCCTCCAGCTGTAACCTTAGTTATCAGGAGGCTGAGGCAGGAAGATCAAAAGGTATTTGGACTAAACAGTCATACCCTATCCAAAAAAAAAAAAAAGTGGAAAAATGGTGGCATATGCGTCTGGAGTTCATTTGCAGTGGCTAGAGGCCCTGGTGTGCCCATTACTCCCTCTCTCTTTCTCTCTCTCTCTCTCGCTCACTCACTCGCTCACTCTGTCTCAAATAAATAAAAATATCTTTTTTTTAAAAAAAGTGGAAAGTCAGAAGAATTTTAAAAAATGGTAACAGCGCTGGGGAGATGGTTTAGTGGTGAAAGACACTTGCTTGTCCAAATTCAATTCCCCAGCAACCATATAAAGCCCAATGCAAGGTGACACACACATCTGTGATCCCAACATGCCCATGACAACAGCCAAGAGAATCTGAAACTTGAGGACTAGCTAGTCTGACCTTCCTTTGCAGTCTGGCAGTTAGTTTGCAACTGCAAGATACCATGTCTCAAGGTGCAGCACAGACACCTTGAAGTTGTCCTCTGACCTCCAATAAGTGCCATGGCATGTACACATGCATACACACAAATAAATATTTTAATGGACTCAAAGGATGACAGAGAAAGAAATAGAAGGATGCAAAATAACACAGGTGAGAAAGAATACTCAAGGGTCTATGAGCTAAATGCATCTTAGAAAAGCAACACTGAGGGGCTGAAGTAGCTCAGTGTTAAGAATGATTATCTGGCATATGCAAGGTGCTGGATTCAATCCCAAGCACCACAGGGGAGAACATCCAGCTGAACCTATACTGGGAGAATGCTTAGTGCTAGTGACAAGGTCCTGCATGATATATTGAGAAGGAAACTGAGTCAACTCTCTGCCATCAACTGTTCCATTGTAGGCTGTCCCCTGGCTGTGTGGACACTGGAGCAGAGCCAGGCCGAAGTCGAATGATTAGCCAGGAGGAATTTGCCAGGCAGCTACAGCTCACAGATCCTCAGACAGTTGCTGGTGCCTTCAGCTACTTCCAGCAGGTAATGAAGCAAAAACCCAGAGGGCAGATACAGGGATGGTATCCTAGTGGCTATGTTAGTCTCACTGGCTGCTCAACTGCAAGTGTACTCAGTGATCTAATAGTGCTTACGGATGGCCATCTTCCATAATGTACTGGAAGATTTATTTTGTACTATCTAGTGCATGGAAGGGCAACGTTTAAGTCATGAACGGAAGAGAATGATCAGGGAGCTCCATCAACCTGAAGCCATTGACATTGGCAAGAATGAGGAATCATGACCATGTGGATAATATAGGTTGAGAATCGTAAAAGAAGTGTCAGGAAGATTATGTGGGGGAAATTACATGTAGAAGAAACTCTACTGCATAGGTTAAATGATGGAGAATTTGTAACTCGCCGGGTGTGGTGGCACACGCCTTTAATTCCAGCACTCAGGAGGCAGAGGTAGGAGGATTGCCATGAGTTCGAGGCCACCCTGAGACTACATGGTGAATTCCAGGTCAGCCTGGAGTAGAGTGAAACCCTACCTTGAAGAATTTGTAACTCAAGGAAGCATTGTAATACTTAACAAATTCTTTGCAAGTATTTGTAGCTTTTTTAGAGGATTCCTAAACTAACTTGGGAATCTTGGCAAACTTTCTAGAGGTATAATTTGGTTTCCCTGTTAAATTATAATTCTAGGCCTTTTGTTGTTGTTTTATGGGATTGGTTTATCTGGTTGTCTGTTTTTGAAGTGCTAGAAAGATAACCCGAGACCTGTGCATGTAGGCAAGTGCTTTATCACTTGGCCATAGTCTCAACCACTAAAGGATTCTTCTTTTTTAATATATGTTTTTTATTTATTTGCAAGCAGAGAGAGAGAGAGAATGGGCACGCCAGGGCCTCAGCCACTGTAAACAAACTCCAGATGCATGTGCCACCCTTTGCATCTGGCTGACATGGGTCCTGGGGAATCAAACCTGGGTCCTTTGGCTTTGCTGGCAAATGCCTTACCTTAACTGCTAAGCCATCTCTGGAACCCAGGATTCATTTTTGTTGTTGTTGTTGTTGTTTTGTTTTTGTTTTTGCAAGCAGAGAGAGGGCCAGGGCCTCTAGCCACTGCAAATGAACTCCAGATGCATACACCACTTTGTGCATCTGGCTTACATGGGTACTGAGGAATCAAAACCAAGTCATTAGGCTTTGCAGGCAAGTCCCTTAACTGGGGCCATCTCTCAAGCCCTTTTTATTTAAAAGCTAAAGTCTATAAGAGATTCTTTTTATTTATTTATAATCAGAGAGAGACACAGAGAAAATTGGCACACCGGGGCCTCCAGCCATTGCAAACAAACTCCAGATATATGTGCCACTTTGTGCACCTGGCTTTACATGGGGACTATAGAATTGATCCTGGGTTATTAGACTTGTAGGCAAGCACCTTAATGGCTAAACCATCTCTCCAGCCCCACCAAAGGATTCTTTTTGTTCTAAGATGCAGACTGTGGTTCTCAACATCCTCTCAAGGATATTGAAGAGTGGCCAAGTATGTGGTGGCACATGCCTGTAATGTCAGCACTCAGGAAACAGAGACAAGAGGATCTCAAGTTCAAGGCCAGCTATAAAAGACTAGTTAAGGCATATTTTAGGATTAACAAAAAATGTTTTAAAATCCCTAGCGTGTAGATTCTTTGGATTGGGGCAGTGTCCCAAATTCAGCTGACATATCCCCCCCCCCATGAGGTGGCACAACAGGTGTCCTGCTTGAGATTTTGGTGAGAAATTAGGCCAATAACCCCTTTTCAATTTATAGGACCAGTTCTCCCACATAGGCTGAGTCAGAGGAGAGAACCAGTTTGGCCAGCTTAGAGACTGGGAAGCTCTCCTTTGGTACATCATAAACTTGACAGAATTCCTAGGGAATTTCCTGACATTTCTAGATCTCTAAAGGAGGGTTTTATCAGCAGGTGACTTGGTGTCTTAAAGGAGCCTATGGACTGAGAACTACTAGGGGTTCTGGGGAGTGTGGTGCTCAGTGGTAAGCAGAGTGGTTACAAGTACCACTTTCATACTTGCTGAAGAGGGACCAAAGTCCTGGAGACAGGAGGGAAGATCACTCTGGTTCTTTTTGACCCTTCAGGATGCCAAGGGTTTGGTAGACTTCCGAAATGTGGCACTTGCACTAGCAGCTCTGGATGGAGGCAGGAGCCTAGAGGAGCTGATTCACCTGGCCTTTGAGGTACCTTTGAGGGGCTGGGGAACATCTAATGACTTTGCTTCATTCCCTCCCCATACCAACAGGCCTGTACAGCATGCAATTCCCAGTAACTCCCAAATAATACATGCCTGGTATCCTCCCCATTGCCATACTGCCTAAAACTGCAGATTCTGTGTCTCCTTGTTGAGGCCTAACTGGGAACAAGAAGGCAGACACTATAAAGTTTATAGCTCTTCTAAAGAAGGGGCCCTAAAGGTTGAAGAGGACTTGTGTATAGCACTTTGGGAAGAGGCAGAGCCCATCAAGCAGACTTGCCAGGCAGTGTGAGTCACTGTCTGAAGAGAGAACTTGACATCCATTTCTCTCCCAAGCTCTTTGCTGAAGAACAGGCAGAGGGACCTGGCCGCCTGCTATACAAAGACGGCTTCAGCACCATTCTTCACCTGTTGCTGGGTTCACCCCACCCTGCTGCCGCAACTTTGCATGCCGTGCTGTGCCAGCCTGGATGCAGCCCAGGCCTCTCCCTCTGTGAGTTACCACCTTCTCAGCCCTGCTTTCAGGGAACCATCAGCACCAGGACCTGGGGAAGAGTGCACTGAGCTGGGAGGGAGCATTTCTAGTGTAAGAATCAGAGGCTGGGGAAATGGGAAAGAGAAAAGGACATAATGCTGGATTTGAGAAGGCAAACAAAGCCAGGACGTATCAGTTCTAAGAGAAGGGGCAGTCTCTTTTCACTCTTGGGTCTTCTTACTTCTCCTTTTTACACTCTTCTCATCCAGGTCAATTCCAGAACTTCTCCCTCCATGATCCACTCTATGGAAAGCTCTTCAGCACCTACCTACGCCCCCCACACATGCCTCGAAGCACTTCCAAGATACAAAATGCCTCATCCCCAGGCAGCCCCACTGCTTTGGCCAATGGGACTGTGCAAGCTCCCAAGCAGAAGGGCGACTGAGTACCTCAGCCTCCTACCCTTCTTTCCTCAGCTCTAATCCAGCCCTGCTCTCAGGACAGCACCAGGGGCCTACCCTATGCCTCAACCCCATCTCTGCTCCTATTTGATTTTTTTTGGTTTTATTATTTGTTTTTAAGTTCATTTTAATTTTTGGTTGGTGGGGTTTTTTGTAAGAAAATATTTTATACATAAATATAAATATATATCTATTAAAAAAATGAAGCTCAGCCCCATGGATGGTCTCATTATTTGGGAAGAAAGGGATGAATAGTTGCAGGATGCCCATTGGACTTCCAGAAAATTCTAAACTTCAATCTAGTTGGCTTAACTGGTTGTAAATTCTCTCTTCCAGAATGACAGGGCACTTTTCTGCATGGAAGTTATACAGAGCTTTCATATCCTCTTCTGTTATCATCTAAATATGCACATTTAAATAGACTTCCTCATGAACCCCTTTTCAGTCCACTCTTGATTTGTCCTCATTAAAGATGAAAAAATAAGCTGGGTGTGGTGGCACATGCCTTTAATCCCAGCAGTCAGGAGGCATAGGTAGGAGGACTGCTGTGAGTTTGAGGCCACCCTGAGACTACATAGTGAATTCCAGGTCAACCTGAGCTACTAAGACCCTACTTCAGGAAAAAAAAATTAATTCCATTCCATATTTAATAGTCCCATTGAGAGCTGATTCCTTTGTCCAGAGGGGGAGCAGAGACCTATGTCAGTCAGGAAGAAGTTTCCTGCAGGCCTGGCCACATAGGGTGGTTCCCCTGCTATAGCATGAGCAGAGATCACTTAAGTGTTTTCTAGCCTCTTAAAGAAAAAAAAGGCCCCTGGAAGGTGCTACAGACTTAGAGGAAGGTAGAGAATACTACAATATCCAGATAAGCCCTCCTAACACCAAGTCCAGGCCTGGGAAGAGAGAATGAATGATCATTGGGAGTTCTATAGTTTTAGGACGTATCCTAGCATAAAAGAGTCTGCACAAAGCTGCTGATGATAGAGGCAAATGAAATGGATCCATAGAATCTAAAACTACCCCTACCTTTTTAACATCTTGCCCTAAATAACAGCCAAGACGTTCACACAGAAGTAAGGCACATGGAGAGCCTTTTCCAACCAAAAACACATCTTTTATTTTTCCATACAACTTCCCCATTACTTTCCACTAAGGGGATTCCCTGTACCCTAGCCAATCTGGGCTGAGGCTGCTTCTCTACTAGTGAGCAGCCACAGTGAAATCTACACTGAGGCACCCACCTTTTGAGACTGGTGCTTCCTACTGGTTACGACGTCGTTTCTTTCTTCTGCCCGTGACAAGACTGTCACGCCGCCTTTTACGAGGCTGAGGGGATTGCACTACTCCCAGAACCAAGGGTTTTTCCCCAGAGACTCCAAGCTGACTTGGCTGCGATTTCTTTACAGCAGGGACTGGACCTCCAATTAGAGCTTGCTTCACAGACTTTGTAGCAAGGCATGGAGTTTGGCCAAAGCTGCCTGGTTCAGCAGAAGAGTAGGATACTTTCTCAACTCCATGGTCTCCAGTGGCATGGTGAGGACCGTGGGAAAGACCCCTTGGAGATAGGCTAAGTTTTGAGGCCAAGAGATAGGCAAAGTTGGAGAGTTCCTCGTCTTCCTCTTTCTCCCTTCCTCTGGCCCTATGTGCTAAGCTGCTTGTTTTGCTAATAGATGTTTCTCTCAGAACTGAAGCATCCCTGGCTCCCCATCTAGGGGAGATGCCTCCAAGGGCCTGGTGAAATGTTGATTTGGGGGTCCCAAGTGTATTAGATTCTTGATGGCTTTGTAAAGGAACATGGTCATTAGGTTTGGATGAAATAGCATCTTCCCTGCTCCCTCGTTGGAGGTCATAAGAATTAAAATTGCATGAACAGGAATCCTCACTGACCCCTGCTTGTGGGCCACTCTCATCTCTAACATGTAACATGTTACCATGTTCTGTGGTTTCCAACAGAGAAAAAAGGGAATTGCCTTTGCTCTTAGCCTCTTCTCTAGTCTGGGGGAAGGAGGAGACATCCTGGGTCCCAAGGATACAGAGATTGCCTTGGCATGTGTCTTTGGAAGAGTCCAGTGTGGGGACATCAATTCTTTCCAGCAGTGGGGTACAGCCTTCAGCCCACAGATCACTGGAATCTTGGATGGTCTCAAGACTCTGCTTTCCCTTTTCTTTGGACCCTAGAGCTGGTCTGGTGCCCATAAGAGGTCCTGGCAGACTACAGAAGTTTCTCTTTTCCACAGTGGTTACGGCATCTGTGCAAGCACAAGGAACTATGCTGCTCCCCACATCCCCAGGTGCTGTAGTTTGTCCAGAACCCAGAGAAATACTGCTTCTGGAACCCAGTGTTTCATGCCCTTGTATATATTCCCCATCTTGGATGCTCTCTATGACCCTTTCAACTTGTATGGGCAACTCCGAGCCTATAGTATCTATTTCACTGCTCAGCCAAAGTCCTGGGCTGATAGAAACCTTGTCTTGGCTGCCAGGTCCTCTAGGAGAGGACTTCTGATCGTAACTCTGAAGCATGGGAGGACCTCCCCACACGGCTCTCGAAGAGCCTTCCTGGGACACTGTTGAAGATCGTCTTCCTTGAGTAAGGTCTATCCCTCCCACCTGTTGTCCTGTCTGCATTCCAAGGACCTGCTTTTCTAACCCATGTCCTTGTAGAAGAGCTGCCTCTGTAAGTCCAGCATCCAAACTGGAGCCTCTCATTGGCTGAGCACTTTCTTGCCAACAAAGGGACAAAGCCTCTGAAGTCCTGTCTGCAACCTCATAGTGTCTAGGGGACCCAGTACCTCCAAGGTAGCCATCCTGATGTACAGAGAGCTGGCTTACAACCTGCCCACAACCCCTTCTCTGCATACCCAAGGGTGCTTGCATTGCCTGCGAAACTGCAGGTTCTAGCTCCAGGCCCCAGCTGCTGGAAGCTGGTAGAGTGTGCCCATCCTTGCACATCCCTCTTGAACTACCAAGAGCTCGCTCCTGCCTACCATGTATTTCTCTTGCCTGCTTGCCTGGAGAAGCAGACATTCGAAGACGAACAGTGCCCCCAGTCCCGTGAGGCCCAAGGGTGGGCCGAGGCCGCTGACCCCCATCTTCCTCTTCATCAGAAACAGAAGGACTTGAATCTGACTGAGTTCTACTTGGAGGTGGCTGTGTATCTTCCTCATCTTCCAAGGCCAAGAGTCGCTTCTGGACCAGCTGGAAGAGAATGGACAGATGCCAGTTCTGTGCACGGTTGTGAGAAGTCATGGCTGGGTGAGGGGTAGGAGATGGCAGAATGACAGGGTAGGGAAGGAAAGCAAGTGGTTTAAGTAATATCAAACACAGAACTAAGCTGGAGAGATTGTTTGTGGTTAAGGCACTTGCCTGTGAAGCCTAAGGACTCAGGTTCAATTCCCCAGTACCCACATAAGCCAGATGCATTAGGTGGTGCATGTGTCTGGAGTTCATTTGCAGTGGCCAGAGGCTATGGCATACCCATTCTTTCTCTCTGTGTGTGTCTGCCTCTTTCTCTCTCAAATAAATAAAAATAGTTTGTTTTTTTTTTTAAAAAAGACAGAACTGAAGTTCTTCCTAGTTTCTTGTGCCTTATTCCCATACCTTGACCCTTTCCTCTCTCATGTCCTTTGTTTTTATAATCCCCTACCTACTCATTCCATGCCTGATGTTCAGTCCTGCATACTCTCAAGCTGTATCAAGGAAGCAAACAGTTAGACAAAAATCAAGCGACCTTCTTTTTCTGATGTTCCCTACCTCCTATGTTTACCTGGGCAAGAGTGAGTCGTTCCTCTTGCTCCAGCTCCTCAAATAAAGCCAAAGGGTCTCTCTGTTGTTCTGGGGACAGTAGGTCTGCCAGAAATTGAGGGTGAATGATGGCCTCCACCTACAGAACAGAAAGAATAGTGGTCAGGAGGTAACCTGCAAGCCAAGGGGCTCCAGAAACAAAGCCATAAGGACCAGACCCCCAAACTCCCACCATGGCATTTGTCCCACCTATGACTACCAGCAGCTACCTAAGTATTTGTATGTATATGCTTGCCTACTTTTCCATTAGAGAATGAAACCGACTACCTTACACAGAACTCCAGATGGTTAGAACCCCAGATGGTTAGCACCCTAGAATGCGTACCCCCAGGATGTATTATAACGCCATCATACAGGGCTAGAGAGATGGCTCAGCGGTTAAGGCACTTGCTTGCAAAGACTACAGCCCAGGTTCAATTCCCAGTACCCATGTAAATCCAGATGCACAAAGTGATACAAGCACCTGGAGTTCGTTTGCAGTGGCAGGAGACCTAGATACACCCATTCTCATTCTCTCTTTCTCTCTCTCTCCCTTTCTCTCCCTCCCTCCTTCCCTTCCTCCCCTTTCTGTCTCTCTCATAAATAAATAAATAAATAAATAAATAAATAAATAAATACAAATATTTAATTAAAAAAAGAAGCCACCATACAGACCCAGCCCACCTTGGAGACAAAGACCTCCTGAGAACATAGCTCATCAAAGTAACTCAGGAGACTTGGATCTGGATACATCCCTTCATCCTCTTGCTGCTCTTCCTCCTCTTCCTCCTTTTTTCCATCTGATCTCCCTGTGTTTAAGGGACTCCCCACCAACCCTTCCATGATGTCAGTATATTCTTTCACAGCTTCTGGTGGGATTTCCTTGGGTGCCTGAAGAACTGGAGGCCTTTGGGTTTTGCGCTGCCGCTGACGAGGAGCCCGTGTCTTTGAGGCAGCCTTCTTTGGAATGTACACTGAGGGAAGAGGAAGGGGAAGAGAAGCCTTGGTCTCTAAACCTCCCAACATTACTTGGAAGAGCAGCAATCTGGGTACATGGCAATGATGCCAGGCTGGATCCAAAAAGTGTGCCAGCCATTGGGAAAATTTTAAAGCTGGAGGATATGACAGAGAACCACTGTGTTTCTAATCTTCCCACACACCCTAAAATTCCAAGGAACCTCTGATTCAGCCTCCATTTTCTAGGCAGAGGAATTATTACAGGTCTGAGGTACAATTTAAATAAGAGAGTAGTTAGGTTCATTGGCCAAGCTCTATCCCTAATTCAGAACAAAAGGAACTTGTAAACCAACCTCCTGATGGACATTCTGTTTGGAACATCAAATGTTACTTCCTGGAAAGAAAGTTCCAGAAGCAATGGTAATGTTTTCTGTGATCTGTAGCTGGTTTCTGCACACCTCCCTACCAGCCTTGGCCCACTGCTTCTGTTGTAACTGGGTAACCTTACCTGGCTGCTGGCAAGCCTCAGGGGTCAGGGACCCTGGCGGATCATGTTTCAAAGGGGTCACAGGGGAGAGGCCCTGGGAGCCTCTTATCAGCTGTGTATTCTGTTTCTGCAGCTCCTCCTCAGCCTCAAACTCCATAAACCTGCAGAGGGTGAGGAAAGTACTGAGAAGGACACCCAGCACCTAAGGACCCAGGCACCAGGCAGCAGCAAGTGTGGCCAAGAAACAAAGTGCCCTCCTTTAGTCAAAGCCTTGCCAAAAGCAAGTCCCAGGGAGCTGCTCACAGTAGCCTAGTAAGAGTTCTGGGGACCTTCACCACATTGTCCCTTTACCTACAGTGGTTACTGGGGAAACTGATTAAGGAAATTAGTGCTCTAGAATGCAGAAAAGTCTCCAGGATGAAGTCTTATCCTCTACTTTTTCATATCTATGTCATCCAGGTTTGTAGAGCAAACAGTACTTAGTATAAGCTTAGTGAATTCAGTCTGGCCATTGCAACAGTCTGATAGCACCCTATAGAGAACCCTACAAGACCTCTTAAGGCCTTATCTGTCTGTCTCTACAACCAGGCAGAATGGCAATTCCTGAAGCACTGTCCACCTGGAGGCAGGACTGCAACCCAGGAGTCCAAAGACCAGAACAAACCCTTGAGGATAAATCCAGGAAGCAAATGGTTCAAATTTGGGGGAAAAGTAGAAGGTAGCCGGGCATGGTGGCACATGTCTTTAATCCCAGCACTCAGGAGGCAGAGGTAGGAGGATCGCTGAGAGTTCGAGGCCAGCCTGAGACTACATAGTGAATTCCAGGTCAGCCTGAGCTAAAGTGAGACCCTATCTCAATCCCCCTGCACCCCCCCCCCAAAAAAAGTAGAAGGTAGACTTGAAGAAAATGGTTCCTTGTCCTCAGTTTTTGGTTTGTTGTTGTTTTAAGAAAAGGACTCACTATGTTGCCCAGGCTGGCCTTGAACTCCTGGGCTCAAATGATCCTACTTCAGACTGTCAGGATGGTAGTCTACTGACTATGTATGCCACCATGCCCAGCTTAGCAAAGGTTATCCTGTAGAAATGAGGGATAAAGAGCCAACACCCTGTCTTCCCCAGACCAGCCTCTTCCAGAACCAGCCCCTCCATGAATGAGGGAGAAAGGGTTTTCTCTGCCACTATCTCCAAAATAAACGTAATAATGAAGGTATTCTCAAGTTCTCTATCAATAGTCATTGACACCAGTCAGTGGAAGAACCTTCCTAGTAGACCTTACCTCTTCATTTTCAGTTCCCTTCAGCAAGGACTTTTTTCATGTTTTGGGCTCCTATCCCATCCTAACACCTTCAGTATGAACAGCCCAATATAAATTTAAGATCGTCAGGTAGCGGGGAGCTTCCAAGAGCAGACAGGACAGAATAACCTCAGAGCCAAAGAATTAAAAGTAGCAACAAAGATCCAGGAGACCCTATTCTAGTATACACCCCTCCTTCCTTCTTTCCCCTCCCCCATCCCCCCCCACATGAAGACACAAGCCTCTCTGCTGCCCCTCCCACTCCGGACCACATAGCATCCCTCCTGACGTTCTCCCCTAGGAAGAATAAGGATTCCTCAGACTCACTTCTCTGCCATTTCATAAAAGATCATCCGGTCAAAGTTGCTGGTATATTCCCACTCCTGCAGAGCCCTTGGAAGTGCCTCCTCCAGGGTCATGGTGGGCTTCCGACGGGCCAAGGAACGCAGCACTGGGCTAAAACCCGCATTAGGTCAGTCACATTGTAAAAGTGTGCCCCCTCACCCATCATGATGCCCACCTCAATCCTCATCCCATCCCTCACATCTAACATACCCCTCAGGCCCTGAAATGACCTCCAGTCATTTATCACTGGGTGAATACATCACACAAAATCAAATGATTCTTCTCCATACCTTTTGAAATGGACTAGGCAACCACCCTTAATTTCCATAGTGCTATCCTCAGCTAAATGTTAAAACAGAAATACTCAGGCTTATAAATTAATGATAGTCAATACAAGAAAAATGTTTAACCCTCCTCAGAGCCTCTTGCATTTTCAAAGATATTCACTAACCCAAGGGAACACCACCTAAAGGGTGCATGGTGAATTTTTCAATTAGATTTTCAGTCTTTGTGTCTCCAGAATACTATCACAGACCTTCAAATACAATACTAGACCATCACTTCTAGAAGGCACCAAAGAGAAAGGGCTGTTTTTGCCTATCTAGCTTCCCTTTAGGTCTTCAAATATTATTGGGCATCAAAACACTTGGGGAAGCTTGTTGTAAATATGGATTGCAGACCTCAGGGATCCCAGAACTGATGTCTAGTCAACTGTAGAAGGTCTGGATGGCACTCAGTGTGGGTACCCTGCCCAGAGCCCCTGAACATGGAGAGCAGGATGGCCATGAACCAAGTCAACCTTAAGAGAACACACTGGCTCGACACAAGAAATGCAGCCTGGCAGTCTCCCAGAGGACTCAGACTCTCTCAAGAAAGCAAAACTCAACAAGATGGTGTTTATCTAGGTCTTTGGTGGGGCATCTTCGGATTCATTTGCTCAAAAGTCAGGGCAAGAGGGGAGATTCTTTTACAAGTTCTGCCACTGAACAAAAGCAGAATGTATGCTTTTTCAACGCCCAGTAAAATGGAGTATGCCTTCTTCACTGGTTTGCGTAAAATGTGGAGGGTGCTGTGCAGTTGAGAGAGACAGAGAGCGAGCCAACCTTGTTGGGAAAGAGAAAATTTTCCAAATGACTAATGATTGCTATGTAAACAAGTGTTTGTCATCCCAGACTCCTTGGCTAAATAGAAACACACTTAAGCAAGGACATTTTGGCCTTTTATGTGCTCTGGCTTTTTAAGATTGTCTTTTTATGATAATAAAATAGTTACCATCTAATGACGCATTCTCTATGCCAGGCACTCTGCCAAGCACTTTTCATCTTCTCAGCAAACTTCAGAGGTAGGTATAATTACCCCCTTTTCAAATGAGGAAACTGAGGGCAAAGGTGGCGATTGTCCTGCCCAGAATCATAAACCTAGTGTGTGGTAGAGCCTCATGGGCTCCACTCACTCCCTGTTTCACCTTGACTTCTCACACACAAACTTTTTTGCCTGGCCCAGAACCATCTTCCCCTTCCCACAACAATGAGTCAGGGCCCAGCATTCCTCAGCCCAGCTGCTCAGTAGCAGAGGGCAGAGGGCAGTGAGACAGACCTCGAGGGCCCTGACACTTGGAGTCAGAGACCTAGGTTCCATTCACTTCCCTCTGCTTTATGACATGTAATCTTTTCATTTATAAAAAAGGACTGTATCCCAAGGAAGAAGGTAACTGAAAACTCATTATAAATGAAGAAGAGGTTATTATTGTATATCCTCCTAATAGAATCTTTTCACCACCTGCCCTCAAGAATTCTGAAGTAACCTAAACTCCTCTGACCATCCCAAAATCCTACTTAAAAAGCACTAGGAAAATTTATCTTGAATCTCGTTCACTTACATTAGAAAGCAGGAAAGTGCTTCTACATCAGGACTTTGGGATAGGTGCCTCCTAGCCAAGGTTTTGTAACGCTGCCAGCGACGAAAGTTCTCATAAACACCCTTGGAAGCACAGGCAAGATCATCCTGTAAGGGCTTCTGGGCAGCCATGGGACCTCCTTCTCCAGTTGTCCCTTGTGGCCTTGGCCAAGTCTTTTCAAGGGGTACAATGGGAGCCAGTTGGGCAGCTGGTGGTGCAGCCTGAAGAGGAAGTCCTGTAGGGACCTCCTGGCTAACTCCAATAGCCATAGTGGGCAGAATGGTTTTCACATTAGAGGCTGTCAAGTATCTAGGTGGAGGCCTATCAGGACCTTCACAGGGAGCACCTGAGGCAATCCAATTACAAGCTGTCTGAGTAAGGATAAGATTCTGGGTCTGAGAGGGCTCAGCAGGACCCCCTTCAGTCTTAATTTTGACAATGACTTGGCCAGTCCCAGCCCTGGGGCCAGGGCCCCCATCTCCTGTCACCAACAGTGAACTAGGGAAAGCAGAAAGCAGCAGAGGGTTGCCTGGAGAGAATGCTGGAGTCATGGGATGCTGTGGAGGTGGCTCCCAGGGCACTTGGTCTGGTGGACCAGGAGTAGGTGATGGAAAAGGAAGTGTGGTAAAAGAAGAGTGGGTAGCACCAGGTTTCATGGCCACATCTGATCCAGGCAACGGAGATGCTGTTGAGACAAAGAAAAAAGGAAATGGAGTAGGCAGGAGCAGACCAGAAGTTAGGCTATATGAGTTCTCTCCTAGTTCTTATGAAAACAGCACTGATTCTCAACATGTGAAGGAGGGGATATGGATGGGGTACTGTATATTTGCAAATGCCTCCCAACTGCTTTTATGCCATTACTCCCAGTTGAGAGTTACTGAACTAGAGAAGTTGTGTCCTTTCTTTTTTTAATATTTTATTTTATTTATTAGAGAAAATGGGCACACCAGGGCCTTCAGTCCCTGCAAACAAACTTCAGATGCATGTGTCACCATATGCATCTGGCTTATGTGGGTACTGGGGAATTGAACTTGGGTCCTTAGGCTTCACAGACATGTGCCTTAACCGCTAAGCCATCTCTCCAGCCCAAGTTGTCCCTTTCAACATGACACACAGACCCTGTCTATCAAGAAGAGGCACTCGCGGGGCTGGAGAGATGGCTTAGCGGTTAAGGCACCTGCCTCCTAAGCCTAAGAATGCTGGTTCCAATCTACAGCGGTTCCAATCTCCAGGTCCCACGTTTAGCCAGATGCAAAGTGATGCAAGGGTGCAATGCCGCACTTGACCATGAGGGGGCGCATGCATCTGGATTTCGTTCGCAGCGGCTGAGAGGCTGTTGGCGCGCCCATCTCTGTCTTCCTCTCCCTCCAAAAAAAAAAAAAAAAAAAAAAAGAAGAGGCACTCGCTCTATCATTCCTTCCAAGGCTCAGGGTCCATTGTGGAAGAGGTGACGGAAAGAATGTAAGAGCCAAAGGAAGGATAGGACTCCTTACAACACGCTCCTCTAGACACAAAATGACCTGGATATCCATGACCTTGCAGTGCATGACACTACCTACACAAGACTATCATAATAGAAGGAAAAGATGATGACATCAAAATAAAAACTTATTGAGAGGGGGAATAGGTAAGATGGAGAGTGGAGTTGCAAAGGGGAAAGTGGGCGGAGGGAGGAAAGTACCATGGGATATTGTCTACAATTAATGTTGGAAGTTGTCAATAATAAATAAATAAATTAAAAAAAAAAGAGACACTCAAACCAGCACCAGTTCTAAGAGATTCTCAAGGAACATTACTGGCAGACCACAGTAATTATGGAGTTGTGGACTAGGAAAACCAGTCTTCAGCAGTCTGAGAACATGGAAGGCAGAGCCAGGAGAATCCAAAGCTGGTTTGCAGTGGCAAAAGACCCTGTCTCAAAGATTGTGGAGCACAGACACCTAAAGGTTGCCCCCAGCTCTTGAGGCTGGAGTCATCCATATCCTCTAGCTTGAAAATCAGACTGTTTTAACTAAAAAATATAAAACAAAATAAAGCCAGGGATGGTAGTACATGCCTTTAATCCCAGCACTCGGGAGGCTGAGGTAAAAGGATCACCATGAGTTTGAGGCCAGCCTGTGCTCGAAGAGGGAGTTCCAAGTCAGCCCTGGCTAGATTGAAACCTTATCTCAAAAAGAAAGTTGAAGTGGGATGTGATGGCACACACCTTTAATTCCAGCACTCAGGAGGCAGAGGATCACCATGAATTCAAGGTAAGACTGAGGCTACATAGTGAATTCCAGGTCAGCCTGGGCTAGAGCCTAGAACAAGACCCTACCTTGAAAAAAACAAAAAAGAGAAAAAAAGTTGAAAGAGAGGAGGGAAGGAAAGAAATTTAAAAAATATGTATAGGCCTGTAATCAGTCAAAGACATCAGTGAAGCTAAAATAAGATCATAAATTCAAGACCAGTTTGGGCTATAGGGAGAGTTCAAGTACAGCTTGGGCAACTTTGTGAGTCCCTGTCTCAAATAAAAAGTGAAAAGTGGCTGGGCATGGTGGCGCACACCTTTAATCCCAGCATTTGGGAGGCAGAAGCAGGAGGATCACTGTGAGTTTGAGGCCACCCTGAGATTACATAGTGAATTCCAGGTCAGCCTGGACTAGAGTGAGACCCTACCTTGAAAAAATAAAAATGAAAAGTGAGCTGGAGAGATGGATTAGTGGTTAAGTACAAGCCAGGGGACCCAGGTTCAATTCCAAGACCCACGTAAACCAGATGCACAAGGTGGCACATGTGTCTGGAGTTTGTTTGCAGAGGCTGAAGGCCCTGGTATGCCTATTCTCATTCTCTCTCTCTCCCTCTTTCTCTTTCAAATAGATAAATAAAATTTTTTAAATTTTAAAATTTAAAAAAATTTTAAAAACTGAAAAGTAGACTTATGGTTATAGCTCAGTGATAGGATTTGCCTACAATGTGCAAGACCCAGTACTGCAAAAGTGAGTGAGGTGTGTGTGTGTGTGTGTGTGTGTGTGTGATCACTTTATTTACAAGCAGGAAGAGTACCCTCCCCAGAACCCTAATTAGATAGCACTTTGATTTTAGGGTTTCCAATTTCCATATCATTACAAAATAAATTTCTATGAAAGATGGGGGGAAAAAAGAACGAAAGCCTGATCCCTGAACTAAAAACAAACTACCTCTTTGGCCAGTGGGGGCCATCAGGCTCTGGGCATAGGTAGTTTTATACTTTCATCTGCATTTTAAGGCAGCCATGTCTCTTAAATGAACAACCCCACTGAACAGTTCTCTGGCTTAGGCTGTCCCTTTGGGGCAATCCCACTTTCCCACCCCTCTTTTCCTCATACGATTAAGAGAAGTCAGCTCTATTCTCTCAAAGCAAAATTCTGTGTAGGCTCTAGTTGCCAGATAACAGATCTTGAGCCTTCCTCTGGAATCCCTACTGTACCACTTATATTACATATACCTCTGCCCAGTCACACAAACAGTAAGGAATCAAGTTGCTAAGGGCCACTCATTCTCTACTCAGTGTGTTTCCTCTGAGGTGCTTTGATGTGCCCTCCATGCCTCTTTCTTCCCCAACCCCTCAGTCTTAATGAGAAAATCTCCTTCCCAGCCTCCCTACGGGTAATGTCTGAGATAGGTTCTGTTGCTCACATCCCTCTAGATCAGCCCAAATAGCTTATTCCCAGGTACAGTTGGCAAACTGGAACTCCCAGGGAGGTGAACAAGTGACAGACCCTCTCCACCATCCCAGGCTTACCTCCATCTGAAGCCATTCTCTCAGGTTTGGGTATCAATGGCGGCTATGTGGAAGCCTCCAGAATGAGACAGTCAGGTCCAGTTCCAATAGATATGCAGATATCCAAGAAAAGCAGGCTAAAGATGGGGTCAAAACAGAATTAGAATCTTCAACTCAAGTACTCTGCAGCGGGGGAGGGGAGGGCATTGTGTGGTGAAAATGAGCCGAATAAGCAGGCAAAACCAAGGAATTCCCTTCAAGTTACTGTGGCAACATAACTGATGGGTCCCTCTGTATGGTAAGGTGTACATTTTGTCTCAGATTCCAAACATTATACTATAGTCTTACCTTTTGGTTCCAAAGTCTTCAATTTTCTTTTATTTTTATTTTTTGGTTTTTTGAGGTAGGGTCTCACTCTAGCCCAAGCTTACCTGGAACTCTCTATGTAGTCTCAGGGTGGCCTTGAACTCATGGTGATCCTCCTACCTCTGCCTCCTGCTGGGATAAAAGGCGTGCACCACCACGCCCAGCTAGACTTCAATTTTTTACCAACATATCTAATTCTGTGCCCTTCAATACCACCCAGTTCTGTAACTGGCTTCCTATTAATTGTGGGTTGGTTGTAGGCTCTTGGCTTAATTTGATGATGACTCTATTTTCTGAACCATTTTCAGAGTACACAGTGTGTGAGGATCAAGAAAGCTAAAGTTTGGAATCAGAAGTGTTTCAAATGATCCAGTGTGCTCATTACCATGTGAACATCACTTCCTAGAAAAGTGTCCTTGGTGGTGCACACCTGTAATTCCAACACTCAAGAGGCTGAGACAAGAGGGTGTATGGGGAAAGCTTAGCCTGTATATAACAGGACCTATTTAGAAAACAAACAAAAGCTACCCTAATAAACTCTACAACCCACAGAAGCCACTACAGACTTACCTGGTACTGAAAAACCTCACTGAAAATATAGATATACATATATTTTAATGTTTTGAGAAAAGAACTGCCTTTGTAGTCTAGGTTCAAACTTACCATTCTCCTGATGGAGTTACAAGCCTATGCTACACTACTGGCTATAATTTTTTTTTTCACCAGGCATGGTACCACACACCTTTGATCCCAATACTGGGGAGGCTGAGGTAGAAGGATGACTGTGAGTTCAAGGCCAGACTGAGACATAGTGAATTCCAGGTCAGCCTGGGTAGAGCAAGACCCTACCTCCAAAAAAAGTTTTTTTTTTTTTTTTTTTTTTTTTTTTTGGTTTTTCGAGGTAGGGTCTCACTCTAGTCCAGGCTGACCTGGAATTCACTATATAGACTCTGGCTGGCCTCAAACTCATGGTGATCCTCCTACCTTTGCCTCCTGAGTGCTGGGATTAAAGGCGTGCACCACCACTCCTGACTTTGTTTTTTTTTCTTTAATTTAAATAAGTAATACTTTATTAGCACAGCTCAAACATAAAATATACAAGCATTTGGGGCTGGAGAGATACCTCAGCTGTTAAGGTGCTTGCCTACAAAACCTAACAACGTGAGTTTGATTCCCCAGTACCCACATTAGGCCAGATGCACAAAGTGGTGCATGTGTCTGGAGTTCATTAGCAGTGGCTGGAGGCCCTGGCATGCCCAATCTCTCTTTCTTTCTTTCTCTCTCTCTCTGCTTGCAAATAAATAAACAAACTATTTTTTAAAATAGGCTGGAGAGATGGCTTAGTGGTTAAGGCATTTACCTGAAAAACCTAAGGACTTAGGTTTGATTCCCTAGAACCCACATAAGCCAGATGCAGATGATGGCACATGCATCTGGATTTCTTTCACAGTGGCTAGAGGCCCTGGTGAGCCCATTCTCTCTCTCAAAAAAAAAAAATTAAAATAAGGCTGGAGACATGGCTTAGTGGTTAAGGCATTTGCCTACAAAGCCTAAGGACTCATGTTTGACGATCCAGGTCCTATGTAAGCCAGATGCACAAAGTGACACATGCGTGTGAGGTCACACATGCCCACAAGGTGGCACACAGGTCTGGAGTTCTATTATAATGACTGGAGGCCCTGGAGCACTAATTCTCTCTCACACACACATTAAAAAAAAGGCCAGTCCATTGGGCTTGTCTAAAAAACAACAAACAGATAAATAAAATAAGCTGGGCATGGTGGTGCACACCTTTAAATCTTAGCCCCCCGGGAGGCAGAGATGGGAGGGTAGTTGTGAGTTGGAGGCCACCCTGAAACTACATAGTAGCCCAGATCAGCCTGGGCTAGAGTGTGACCCTACCTCAAAAAACCAAAATAAACAAATAAATAAGAAATATGGGCTGCAGAGATGGCTTAACAGTTAAGGCCCTTGCCTGTGAAGCCTAAAGACCCAGGTTCAATTCCCCAGTACCCAGGTAAGCCAAATGCACGAGGTGGTGCATGTGTCTGGAGTTCATTCATTTGGAGTTCATTTGCAGTGGCTAGAGGCCCTGGCATAGCCATTCATTCCTCTCTCTCTCTCTCTCTCTCTCTCTCTCTCTCTCTTCTCTCTGCCTCCTTCTCTTTCTAATAAATAAATAAAATATTAAAATTAAAAAAATAAAATTAAAATTAAAAAAGTATATACAAGCATTCCTCCCTCTTGTTTCCTCTGTAACCAAGTTCTCTATGCCAGAGGAAACCAATATTATCTATTTCTTGTAAATTTTTGCACAAAAAAACCGCAGTGTGTTTTTTTCCCCCATTTATGACAGGGCTTTTCTGCTCAACTAGCTGCTCATGGTGACCTTCCACCTCCTGGACAAAAGTGATCCTCCCACCTCAGCCTCCCTTGTGCTGGGATTTCACGCACTTAATAAGGTGGTTGGCTTTTGCAGGTATCACGCAACAGCAAACACAAGCTATATTCTTGTTTTGTTTTGTTTTTTGGTTTTTCAAGGTAGGGTCTCACTCTAGTTTAGGCTGAACTGGAATTCACTATGTAGTCTCAGGGTGGCCCTGAATTCACGGTGATCCTCCTACCTCTGCCTCCCAGAGTGCTGGGATTAAAGGCGTGCGCCACCACGCCTGGCTCTATATTCTTTACTTCTAAAGAAAGAAAAAAAACTTTTCAGGTTCCAAATTTAGTATCCTGAAACAATATTTTTGCCATTCTAAACAAGTTTGCAATGATCATTTTGTAATATCTTGGTTCCATTTTTCATTTGTTTAAACTAGAGTCCTATAAGACTTTACATTCTTTTAAAAACTGGAGGCCAGTTGTGGTGGCGCACACCTTTAGGCAGGAGGCAGAGGCAGCAGGACCACTGTGAGTTCAAGACCACCCTGACAAGGCCACCCTGAGAATTCCAGGTCAGCCTGGGCTATAGTGAGACCCTACCTCGAAAAACCAAAAAAACAAACAAACAAACAAACAAACAAACAAACCAAAAAAACAAAAACCCACCTGGAAACACTCCTAAAAGAAGCACCTTATTACACTATTATTCATTACTCACCACTATAAGATAGGTGAATTTGTGGTGAAGTCCCGAGTTTGAATCTTGGTTGGATGGATCACTAAAACAAACTTTCACCAGTTTCATAAAATAACTACGTTCTCTCGCTTTGCGTAGTATGGAATACCCATCATGCACTCTTTACCGCCAATACTTTGAAATAGGGCTGGAATACCGGATGTAAAAGTGGGGGGACGGGAAAAATTTTTTTCTTCTTCCCTATGGTAACATGGGTTGCAAATCCCGGAACCCTTTTCTCCAGGCACTAAAAAACCAGTGCTTCTGAAATGGGAGTGCAACTTCAAGTTAAAGACAGGATGTTATGTATCAAGACTCAATTTACAACCTTCCCTACCTCCTTCTAACGCCTGGCACTGCCTAGCACATAGTAGGTACACTCATGGGTCTTTCTTACAACCCTGCAAGGTTGCAGAGACCCAAGGCCAAGTCCTGCGCTACTGCGCCCTCTTCTGGTCATCTGACTAGGAGGGGGGAAAATGGACTACATTTCCCGGCATGCTTTATACACACTTCCGGCCATAACGGAAGGAAGTTAACAAACGCGCGTGAGACAGTTCGAGCGGAGTCCGCGGTACACAGATCTGGAGCTTCTGGCTAAAGCGCAATCATGTTTCTCCAGTATTACCTCAACGAGCAGGGAGATCGTGTCTATACGCTGAAGGTAAGGGGAGGCTGTAAATGGGCATGGTGACAAACGTAGGTGGGAGGGGCGGTTGGAACCGGCCACTGCCTTGCCCAGGTGGATGCGGGGAGCCGGAAATTCTGAACCGAAGCGTTGTGGAACCGGCCGGGCATCACTTGTTGATGTAACCATCGCGGCTCCTGGCTTGGCGCTGCCGCTTTCCTGTCCAGCCTCGTGCTCCGAGGTCACTGTCGCTCCTTCTTGAACAGAAATTTGACCCCATGGGACAGCAGACTTGCTCAGCCCACCCTGCTCGGTTCTCCCCCGACGACAAGTACTCGCGACACCGCATCACCATCAAGAGACGCTTCAAGGTGCTCATGACCCAGCAGCCGCGCCCCGTGCTCTGAGCGCCCTGGCCGCCTGCGCCTCGCCCGCCGTCGGAATCCCGAAGCCCCTCGCCCGCCGTCGGAATCCCGAAGCCCCGCGCACGCTCGTCGCCCGGAGCCTTCGCCCCGTGCTCCTTGCTGAACAGCCTGCTCCTCTTGGCCTTCAGTCATGCTCGTTTGAGTCAATCATGGTGGGCACCTCCCCGCAACAAGTCTGAATGGGCTTTGTTTCCATGTTTTGTATTAAAGAAAAAGTGATTTGCAAGAGCGCCTCCCGTGTGATGTGGGAGGAAAGACTGGTGTCTTTGTAAAGCGGAAGAGATGAGGGAGGGTGGTGAAGACAACGAGAGGGGAAAACTGAAGTCACCGCGGTTGCAGTAGTGCTGTTTGGTCAGTGACAGGGTTTGGGGGTAAGGAAAGAAAGTTTGAGAAAGACTCTTGGCACAAATGCCAGTATTCACTGAAAAATACTGGCCCTTTTAACATTTTGAGTCAAAAAATAATAGGCTGTAAGAAAATAAAATTAAAAACAGGAAGAAATAGGAAAAAAGGCTGTTGCTGGGCTTGGTGGTGCAAGCCTTTAATCCCAGCACTCGGGAGGCAGAGGTAGGATCACCATGAGTTCGACGCCACCCTGAGACTTACATAGTGAATTCCAGATCAGCCTGGGAGAGAGGGAGACTCTACCTCGAAAAAGCCCCCCCCCCCGAAAAAAAAAAAAAAAAAGAAAGAAAGAAAGAAAGAAAGAAAGAAAAAAAAAAGAGTAAAGGCTGTGTGAATTGGAAGTCAGAAATTAGTACTATTCTCCCCTCTTTGATAGACTCACTTGGCTGGTTAGTCCTCATTTCTCCTGTTCTCTAAGGGTTTGGTGGTGGCATTTCCTAATGTATCTTCAATGTTCGTTTGTCATGAACGGGAATGCCTGTTTACTGTACCTGAAAATATTCCAAACTTAGTTCTCAGGTTGTCATCATACCCTTGCCTTTATATTTTCTTTGGCAACTAGCTGTGAGGTGGAATTCTGTACGTAACTTTTTTTCTTTTTCTTTTCTTTTTTTTTTTTTTTTTTTTTTTTGAGGTAGGGTCTCACTCTAGCCTAGGCTGATCTGGAATTCACTATGGAGTCTCAGGCTGGCCTTGAATTCACTTCTGTCCTCCTACCTCTGCCTCCCAAGATCTGGGCATAAAGGTGAGGGTTACCATGCCCAGCTGATATAGGATTTTTAATCCAGTTAATTCACATGACAGTAATGGTGAAGTAAGATATAGTATACAGGCATTCAAGAGACTAGCTTGCTTCTTCCCCTCCTTATCAACTTAATCATCTGGTTCCCCAGTCTTCTCATTTCTGGCTTGTGATACTAGCTCGGAACAAGTTTGCTTAGTGCCACTAATCTTAAAATTGCTTTATGGAAACAGTATTCTGCAATCTTGCTGAACAATCATAAAGGGAAAAGAGCGCAAGATTGTCGCTGACTGCCAAGGAAAAAAATGTTTCTGACTTGGGTCATAATTAGAAGACAGGTGACTTTTAATTTTTTTTTTTCCCGAGGTAGGGTCTCACTCTAGCTCAGACTGACCTGGAATTTACTATGTAGTCTCAGGGTGACCTCGAACTCTCAGTGATCCTCCTACCTCTGCCTCCCGAGTGCTGGGATTAAAGGTGTGCTCCACCCCATGCCCGGCTGACTTTTAAATTTTTAAAAATGTTATTTAATTTTATTGGAGAGAGAGAATGGGTATGACAGGGTCTTCAGCCACTGCAAATGAACTCCAGACGCATGTGCCACCCTGTGCATCTGGCTTTATGTAAATACTGGTGAATTGAACTCAGGTCCTTAGACTTTGTAGGAAAGTGCCTTAACCACTGAGCAATCTCTTCAACCCAGAGACTTAAAAACATTATACCAATGGTGAAATGAGATTTTTTCCTGTCAAGCAGTCTTATATCTTAGCCCATTCACTAGTAGGTTTTAGTATTGTGAGATTTATTTTTATTTTAGAGAGAGAGATCAGTCATGCAGTTGAATTCCAGATGCTTGCACCACTTAGTGGGCATGTGCAACCTTGTGCTTGCCTCACGTTTGTGCATCTGGCTTATGAGTATCTAGAGAGTCAACATGGGTACTTAGGCTTTGCAGGCAGGCACCTTAACCTTAACCATAAAGCCATCTCTCCAGGCCAGTATTGTGAGATTTTAAAGTCAATCTTACTCCAGTAAAGGGATAAAGAAATCTTGTTTTGCTTTTTGTCTCCCCCATAACCACACAATGCAGGGGACTGAACCCAGGATTAGGAAGTGCCTTACCACTGAGCTAAGTCAGTAAGTGAATTCTGCTACCAGGTGTTCTTTTTAATACTGAATGCCTTTCTGTCTTTATCTTACCAAAAAAAAAAAAAAAAATTCGTCATCATTGTTCTATGCCATCACCTTTGCACACTGAACTAAAATGACTAACCTGAGAATAGTCCTAATTAATATGGAAAAGAAAAGGCAAACAGGCATGAAACTATCAAGGATTGAAGCGATTCCCCTGGGAATTAACATCTGAGACCAGTCTTTATGGGATTTGGTTAGTGCTTGGAGATATAAAAGAGTTGTAAGAGGGAATTAGTATGTATAAGTAAATGCAAGTAGACTAATACTATGGTAGAGAACAAAATTTGTATGTAAAAGTCCCAGTATTTCTTTTCAGTTAAAACTAAATCAAGAGTCCTAGGCTATAAACTGGGCCCAAGTCTTTAATCCCAGAGGCTGAGGTTGAAGAATCACACTGAGGCCAGCATGGGGCTACAGAGTGAGTTCCAGGTCAGCCTGGGCTAGAGTGAGATGCTTCCTCCAAAACAAGCAAAAAAAAAAAAAAAAAAAAACCTATTAGCAGCAAACCTCCATTGAGATGGTGGTAGGCATTGAGGACATTCAGCTGGGCATAGTGGTTGCATGCCTTTAATCCCAGCACTCGGAAGATAGAGATAGGAGGATTGCCACAAGTTCAAGGCCATCCTGAGACTACATAGTGAATTCCAGGTCATCCTGGGCTAGAGAGCAAGACCTTACCTTGAAAAACCAAAACAAGACATTTAACAGACATTGAGGACACTCAAAACTCATCAAGGCAGAAAATAAGAGCCTATTGAGAGTTCAACAATGAGGGAGATTTACACCCAAGGTTAAGGGAATATTGCACAAGAGGAGGCAGAAAGAATGTAAGCACCACTGGGTGGGAAGGCATACTGTGAGGCACTGTCCACAGTCCCACTGTGATTACCAGTACCCCAAGGGGGCAGGAGAGAGGAAACAAAAAAGGATATCCTATGGGCATACAACCAGTTTGCAGTATGTTTATATATTAAAGTTCCTAATAAAATTATAGGTATAATAAAGCACCCAACTGAATCACCGTAGTTACTCAAATTTATAATCCCAGCACAAGGAAGGGTGTGGCAGGAGTGTCCGTGAGTTTGGGCTACATAGTCCCTACTTAAAAACTCACAAAAGTGCCAGGCGTGGTGGTGCACGCCTTTAATCCCAGCTCTCGGAGGCAGAGGTAGGAGGATCACTGAGAGTTTGAGGCTGCCCTATCACTACATAGTGAACTCCAGGTCAGCCTGAACTAGAGTGAGACCCTACCTCCAAAAACAAAAAGCAATAAACAAAAAACTGCAAAAAGAGAGCTAAGGATGCTTGTTGAAGTATGTACAAAGCCCTGGGTTCAGTCCTCAGCACCACACATAAAACTTGGTATGATTGCACATGCTAGTAACCTTGTAATCCCATCACTAGGGAGGTGAAGGCCAGAGGATCTTAAATTCAAGGTCATACTTTGCTGCATAGCAAGCTCAAGGGCAGCATGAGCTATATGAGACCCTGTCTCAAAAAGGGGGGGGGGTGCTGGAGAGATGGCTTAGTGGTTAAGGCATTTGCCTGCAAAGCCAAAGGATCCCAATTCGATTCTCAAGGACCCACATAAGCCAGATGCACAAGGGGGGTGCATGCATCTGGAGTTTGTTTGCAGTGGCTGGAGGCCCTGACACACCCATTCTCTCTCTCTGCCTCTTTCTCTCAAATAAATAAATTAATAAAATAAAAATTTTTTAAAAATGGGTTTTCAGTTCTGCCCCCAACATCACTCCCAATGCTGGACCTAATAGTCAAGAGAAACCAGTTTTACTTAAATAGGAATTTTTCCTTTTGTTCTCAGGCTTTTTTTTTTTTTTTTTTAATCTTTCCAAAGTGTAGGGTCTTGGTCTCTAATCCAGGCTGACCGGGAATTTACTATGCAGTCTCAGGGTGGTCTCAAGTTCATTGAAATCCTCCTACATCTGCCTCCCTAGTGCTGAGATTAAAGGCTTGCACCACCATGTCGGGCCTTCTTAGGCTATTTTTGTAAAAAAAAATTATTTTATTTATTTTTGGAGAGAGACACAGAGAGACAGACAGACAGAGAGGGAGACAGAGAGGGAGACAGACAGAGATGGGCGCGCCAGCAGTCTCTCAGCTGCTGGGAACGAAATCCAGATGTGTGCGGCCCCCTTGTGGGCAAGTGCGGCATTGCGCCCTTGCGTCACTTTGCATCTGGCTAAACGTGGGACCTGGAGATTGGAACCGCTGGAGATTGGAACCAGCGTTCTTAGACCTAGGAGGCAGGCGCCTTAACCGCTAAACCATGTCTCCAGCTCCCTAGGCTATTTTTAACTAGACTAGTCATTTAATCAAAGGGAATTTCCAGGCCTAGGAACAGTTCTAATCCACTAGGGGTACAGCTTGAACCATTTGCATTTATGAGGAACAAGGACCCAGGAAAGCCAGGGACTAGTTTCTGGAATTCAAGATGTTTTGATCAAATTTATAGGAAAATTTCAAACAGTGATGAACTGGAATTCTAGACAAGACTAAACACTTGAGAACATTCCATTGACAGTAATTGTAGTAGTGCAAACACTGAAAATGGAGTCAAGAAAAAAAAAAAAAAACAGTGTCTTCTCCAGATATATAATTAGATATGTTCCCTGTAATGGGGATTAAGCCTGGCTAGAAGGCAGGCGTACCAAGTTTTAAAAGGTCAGGAAAAAAGAAAAGTATCATACACAGTAAAACTGAGGGGACAACTGTTTTAGTAAAAGACCTCTGAACAAAAATGAGGGTCATATCTGGTACATGGTATTGACAGGTCCAGACAAGGGTCACAAGGGAAAGTTCCCATAGACACTCTCATTAAAGAGATGACTTGAGGCCCGGCCTAGGACGTGGCCTTTTCTGAGACGTACACAGCGTGCGGCACAGGGGACAAAGCCCGCGTCCTGCACGCCCCCTGGCCACGCAGAGGACTACAGCTCCCGTCGTGCCTTTCGCTGAGCAGTCGGCGGCGCAGGCGCGCAGCACGTTGTCTCCGCGCTGCAGAGGCGGGGCGGCCGGCGCCCGAATGACGGCACCGCCCTCCAGCGGCTTCCCCGGCTTCTCCCGGCGGTTAACCTCGAATGAGGAACGAGCCGGGCGGGAAGGGGAGGGCTGCGGCGGCGCGGGCACAGCCCGCCGGGCCCGGGGCCGGGGGCGGCGAGGTCACGTAACGGCCCTCGGGCGTGTGGCCCGGGCGGGGCGCCTTCCGCAGCCGGAGCCCTCCTACGCGCCGCGGCTCCGAAACAGTTACCGGCTAGTAAACAACAGCTGCGCGCGCAGCCGGATCAGCTGGCGCCGGACGGACAGCGCACCTGCGACCTCCTGCAGCCTCAGCCCCGCCGCCGCTCCTGCGTGGCCGGCTGCTCCGCTGCTGCGGCCGAGGGGGGACCCGCGCGGGGCGTCCTGTCACACGCAGAAGAGACCCGGCGAGCGGTCCTGGGCTCGCTGGACTCGCGACGACCTGCCACGACCCCGAGCTGCTGCTGTCCGAGGTGTCCTGATCCGCTAGCTTCTGCGTCCAGATCCCGGGGACCTCTGGGAGGCCGGAGCCCGCCCTGCGCCTGCATCCTCTCCTGCTTCTCGCCTCATCTCCTCCATCCAGTAGTGTGGGGTATTTTTCCCGTTATGCATGCGCACCTCTTCCACCAGACCCAAGTGGATTATCTGCCTCGAAAACACCAGCTGGCTCTGCACAAACCACCTCCCAGGCAGACCTGTGGGCTATTCACCTGATACACAACAGGTGGCCCTGCACACCTGCACACCTTTTCGCAATCTGATTTGTTATATTCGCCTGACAAGGGTGGGTCTGCGCGCACTTTGCTCAGTTACATCGTGGGACCCTCGCCAGATAAAGGACTAACTACCTCTACCAGAGCCTGGGGGCTGAGAGGGAGGCTTCACCTGCTGCTGTGGAATCATGACACTGAGCCCTCAGCCCCCTGCCAGGGAAGAAAGCTAGGTAGCCCTTCATTCTGAAGAAACCAAGTTACACAGTATTAGCATCGTTTTGTTCTCAAGTTTTTTTTTTGTTGTTGTTGTTGTTTTTGTTTCTCAAAATATATGTTATTGGTGGTGCACTTTCTAGGACGGTTGGCTTAGTTCTGAGTAGAAGAATTCTTGATTGGGAGTTTTGTGGGATGTAAATCAAGGTAATTGAGGATTTTTTTCTGTTTCCTATTTTTATAATCAAAAGTAGCTAGTGTAGGAGGATTTTTGTGAGCTTTTCCTTTCTCTTTGTCATAAAGGAAAAAGAAAAATGCATCCTTCAGAAACCACCGCCAAGATGTCTTCAGTTCGGTTCATGGTGACACCAACAAAGATCGATGACATTCCAGGTTTGTCAGACACCAGCCCGGACCTCAGCTCTCGATCTAGTTCCCGAGTAAGATTTAGCTCCAGGGAAAGTGTGCCTGAAACCAGCCGTAGTGAGCCCATGAGTGAAATGTCTGGGGCCACCACTTCACTGGCAACTGTTGCCCTGGATCCTGCTAGTGACCGGACTTCTAACCCCCAGGATGTTGCTGAGGGTAAGTGGAGACCTAGATAACAAGATACTTTAATTATTGGATTATTCTTGCAGGACTTTTACCCATTTTATAATTACTAGGAATTAAGAACTCTGGAATAATGGTTCACATAGTGAGTCATTGCAGTAGTAATTTGGTATGTGGGAAGGTGTATGGCAAGAAATAAAATAAATGTATATTTTGATTTTCTCATTTTGGTCTCCTTAGAACTATGTATTTTGGTTAAAGATGAATGTTAGAATTTAATAGCTTTCAATACAGAGAATCCTAAACTGTAAAATTTAGTAGATGGATTTCTGCTTTTTACCCATCTTTTGACCCTGGCCAACTTCGAAGGCCAGTTGCAAAGAGTCACTGATTGTATCTAAGGGGCTTTGTTCCATAGTATCCAAGTGTGCATTACAGAATTCTTTTTTGAAACTTGTGCTTTTAGACCATGGTTCTGCTATGCTAAGCTCACTCAGTGTTGGATGGAGGGTTCTAAAAAGGGTGTTAGGACTTGATTCCCACAGTTTCATTACTGAGCAGTAGATGAAATACCTTGAATGTCATATTGAGTTTTTCTAGTCAGGAAGTGCACATGCCACTTTTGACTTACATTGACCTTTGTAGACCTTGCCCTTCTTAAACTCGTTACTGTCAAGAGGGCTTGGAAGTTTGATTTAGTGGCAAGTTGTAATGGAAAAGAGAGAGAAAATAAAATAGAGAGGTCATAATATTTTTCAGTCTCAAAAGTTTGAAAGCTGAAGGCTAGGTGTGGTGGCACACGCCTTCAATCCCAGCACTTGCAGAGATAGAGGTAGGAGAATCACTGTGAGTTCAAGGCCAGCCTGAGACTACATAGTGAATTCCAGGTCAGCCTGGACTAGAGCAAAACCCTACCTCAAAAAAAAAAAAAAAAAGTTTGGGAAATGCTTTTTAGTTTTATGCCATACTCTGACTAATGTAATCCTTCCCTTAATATAAAATTCCCTTAAGTATCTTAAAGACTTAAACATGGTATTCTACTCAAGGTTTAAAACCATAGACTTAGCCATGGACTTGTAAAAGCAAGGGTGACTTACCATTTTCTGGTCTCAGGAAATATAGTTTCTCTTAACTGAAAGGGTTCCGGAAGTGAGAATAATTTTAGTTTGCGTCTAATATCTTAAGACAAGATAGATGTGGTCTAGTTTATAGTTATAGAATTAACTCATCCTTTATGAGGGTATTCCTGGTTGTTTCTGGATCTTAACTGCTTTAAACTTATTGATAAACCTTATATATTGTGTATAGTGAGTTAATGCTTTAGTTCAGAATAACAACAACAAAAAACCAATTTAGCACACTGCGTGCAGTGGCATGAGTCTTTAATCCCAGCACTTGGGAGGCAGAGGTAGGAGGGTCACCATGAGTTTGAGGCCACCCTGAGACTATGTAGTGAATTCCAGGTCAGCCTGGGCTAGAGAGCAGGACCTTACCTTGAAAAACCAAAACGAGACATTTAACAGACATTGAGGACACTCAAAACTCATCAAGGCAGATTTGGAGCTCTCTCTGTAGTCCCAGGCTGGTCTCAAACTCACTGCAGTCCTTCTACCTCTACCTCTGCCTCCCAAGTGCTGGGATTAAAAGCATGTACCACCACACCCTACTGTACCAGTGTTTTTAAAAAAAATTTTGTAATTTTCATAGATAAATTATTGTTGAATGTTAGATTTTTAATTCACATGTTCTGGAATTGAATTTTCACCCTTCTAAACAGTGGACTTAGTAATGTGTTAGACATGCAGAACAGGATTCTTATGCAAGCTGCTGTTACTTGATGTTTAAGCATCCTTTACAGTCTACAGTAGTATATCCTTCCACTATAAGAGTAAAATTGGGCACATACCTAGATCAAATTTATGTTGCTTGTTAAAGGTTTCTATAATAACACATTCTTTCCTTAGTTTCAGTATTCCCTGGTATCCAGATGAAAGGGAAATTAGCAGTCCTGCCATTAATTGCCATTTTCTGTTGTTCTTTAGGATCTAGCATCCCAACTACCAAATGGCCTACTTTTTCTCATATATTCTTTCAGTATTTAAAAAGTGCTATTAGGAGCCGGGCATGGTGGTGCATGCCCTTAATCCCAGCACTTGGGAGGCAGAGGTAGGAGGATCGCCGTGAGTTCGAGGCCACCCTGAGACTACATAGTGAATTCCAGGTTAGCCTGAGATTCTACCTTGAAAAGCAAAACAAAAAAAAAAGTGCTATTGGGGCTGGAGAGATTGCTCAGTGGTTCAGGTGCTTGTCTGCAAAGCCTAATGACCCAGATTTGATTCCCTAGCACCCATGTAAAGCTGGATGCACAAAGTGGCACATGTGTCTGGAGTTTGTTTGCAGTGTCAGGAGGTCCTGGTGCACCCATTTTTTTTCTATCTACCTCTCTCTCTCAAATAAGTAAATAAACACAATTTTTCAAAAATGCTATTGGGGCTGGGGAGATGGCTCAGTGGTTAAAGGCACTTGCTTGTAAAGCCTGTTGGCTGGGTTCAGTTTCCCAGTACCCATGTAAAGCCAGGTGCACAAAGTGGCACTTGTGTCTGAAGGTTGTTTGCAGCAGCAAGAAGCCCTGGCATGCCCATTTTTTCTCTCTCTCCTTGCCCCCAACACACAAGTAAGTAAATTAAAATATTTATTTAATTAATGTATTTATTCAAGAGAGAGAAAGAGGAGATAAAAAGAGAATGGGCATGCCAGGGCCACTAGGCCACTGCAGACCAACTCCAAATGCATGTGCCACCTTATGCACCTGGCTTACTTGGGTATTGGGGAATTGAACCTCAGTTCTTAGGCTTGGCAGGGAAGTGCCTTAACCGCTGAGCCATCTCTCCAGCCCTAAAATATTTGTTTTAAATGCTGTCGTCAGGGGCTGAAGAGATGGTTCAGCAGTTAAGGTGCTCATCGGCAAAGCCTAATGACCTGGGTTCAATACCCCAGTGTGGTGGTTTGATTCAGGTGTCCCCCATAAACTTAGATACACTCTGAATGCTAGGTTCCCAGCTGATGGCAATTTGGGAATTAATGCCTACTGGAGGCAGTGTATCATTGTGGGCAGGCTTATGGGTGTTATAGCCAACTTCTATTACCAGTGTTTGGCACACACTCCTGTTGCTTTTGTCCATCTGATGTTGGACAGGAGGTGATGTCCACCCTCTGCTCATGCCATCGTTTCCCCTACCATCATGGAGCTTCCTCTTGAGTTGGTAAGCCAAAATAAACTCTTTTTTTTTTTTTTTCCCCCACAAGCTGCTCTTGGTCGGGTGTTTTCTACCAGCAATGTTTTCTAACTGCAAATCTCAGTTACCACAGAAATCCAGATGCACAAAGTGGCACATGTGTCTGGCATTAATTTGTAGAGGTTAGAGGCCCTGGTGTGTCCATTTATATTTTCTCTACTTGCAAATAGATAAATAAAATATATATATATATATTTAAAATGCCATTGTCTGCTGGGTGTGGTGGCACACGCCTTCAATCCCAGCACTTGGGAGGCAAAGGTAGGAGGATCACCATGAGTTCGAGGCCAACCTGAGACTACATAGTAAATTCCAGGTCAGCTTGAGCTAGAATGAAATTTACTTCAAAAACAAAAACAAACACACAAAAAAAGCCACTGTTGGGTGAGCACTTAGGCTCTCAGATCTGGGCAGGCCTAGGCTGGTGCAGTATGCGCAAGCTTGCCTCTAGTATCCTCCATTGTAGAAAAAAGGTCTGGTTGGACCCCAGTGAGACTAATGAAATTGCCAATTCCAACTCCTGTCAGTAGATCCTAAAGCTGATCAAAGATGTGCTGATAATCTGCAAGCCTTTAACTGTCCATTCCTGGGCTCAAGGCCGTAAAAACACCTTGGATCTCCAGAAGGGCAGGATACTGTCAGTGCTCCAATGCCTGAGAAGGTAACCTGAATGAGAATGTGGATCTTGTGCAGGCTGCTCAGGACATACTTAAGGAGATTGACCACCACATGTACCATAGCTTGTACCTGAAGGTGAAAGGGAATGTGTTCAAAAACAAAAACATTTTCATGGAACACATCCACAAGCTGAAGGCAACCAAGGCCCGCAAGAAGCTCCTGGCTGACCAGGCTGAGGCTTGAGGTCTGAGACCAAGGAAGCCTGCAAGTGCCCTGAGGGGTGCCTCCAGGCTAAGAAGAAAGAGATCAAGAGCCTGAGCTAGAGCAAGACTGCCTCGAAAAACAAACAAACAAGAAGAATCAAAGACCTAACATTAATTTGCTTTTGTCCTGGCTCTTGGATTCATATAAGAAAAGTACTCCTTTTTTTCTGTATGTGATTTACCTTTTTTTTTTTTTTTTTTTTTTTTTTGAGGTAGGGTCTCACTTTAGCTCAGGCTGACCTAGAATTCACTTTGTAGTCTCAGGGTGGCCTTGAACTCATGGTGAGCCTTCTACCTCTGCCTCCTGAGTGCTGGGATTAAAGGTGTGGGACACTACGCTTGGTTTTTTTTTTTTTTAAAGGCATGTGCCATCATACCTAGCAAGGTGGTGGTGGTTTTTTTTGTTTTGTTTTTAACTTTTAAAAAAATTTATTTATTTGAGAGAGAGAGTAGACATGCCAGAGCCTTCAGCTGCTGCAAACAAATTCCAGACACATGTACCACCTTGTGCAGCTGGCTTATGTGGGTCCTGGGGAATCGAACCTGGGTTCTTTGGTTTTGCAGGCAAGAGCCTTACTGCTAAGCCATCTCTCCAACTCTCTCTTTTTTAAATTTTATTATTTATTTGCAAGCAGAGATCGAGAGAGAAGAGAGGCAGAGAATGGGCATACCAAGGCCTGTAGCCACTGCAGACGTACTCCAGATGCATGTTCCCCTTGTGATCTGGGGAATCATACCTGGGTCATTTGGCTTCACAGGCAAATGCCTTAACAGCTAAGCCATCACTCCAGCCCTGTATGTGACTATCTTTAAGCTCAGAGTTTATTTCAAAATTTGTTTGCTGTTTTAAATTTGGTGAGTGTTTTGACCTCCTTTCCATCCTTTTGTGGCTGTCTTTGGTGTTTCTCCTTCTCACAGTCCTGTGCATCCCATATTGCTTCCTGTAGAGGAACTTCCCACCTGGAGTTGCTTTTCTTGTCATAGGCCTTATGCTCACAAACAAGTGGTCATGCATCTCAAATACTTATTTCTGTAGCTTAACTTTTTCTATTGTACACATTCTGAATAGATGAAAGTATTTGTAGTTTCCTATGTCATTAAAGATTGTAAGACTGTCTTAGCATTGCATTAGCTTATATGTGAAGAATGCCTTAAAGATATACAAGAATCTGTTGAGAGTGGCTCTCTTATAGAAATGAGTTATGAATACAGGGTGCCAGTGGAATTTTCCTTTACTTAAACACTTGAGAAAGGCATGAATAATTTTTTTTTTTTCGAGGTAGGGTCCCATTCTAGCCCAGGCTGACCTGGAATTCACTATGTAGTCTCAGGGTGGCCTCGAACTCTCGGTGATCCTCCTACCTCTGTCTGCTAGATTAAAGGCATGTGCCACCATGCCTGGCTGACATGTATAATTTTTATATGTAAATATTTTATTTCACTGTTTTTATTTATTTGAGAGAGAGAATGAGCACATCAGGGCCTCCAGCTGCTGCAAACACTAGACTTGGCTTACATGGCTTACATGGGTCCTGGGGAATTGAACCTGGATCCTTTGGCTATGCAGACAAGTGCCTTAACTGCTAAGCCATCTCTCCAGCCCTAATTTTTATATTTAGAAGGCATTACTTTTTTTTATTTTTTATTTTTCGAGGTAGGGTCTCACTCTGGCCCAGGCTGACCTGGAATTAACTATGTAGTCTCTGGGAGGCCTCGATCTCACTTTTTTTTTTTTTCAAAACCTTTTTATTTTACTTATTTATTTATTTGAGAGAGAGAGAATGGACCCACCAGGGCCTCTAGCCACTGCAAATGAACTCCAGATGCATGCACCCCTTGCTTATCTGGCTTATGTGGGTATTGGGGAATCGTACCTGGGTCTTTAGGCTTCTCTGGTAAGTGCTTTAAACAACCCCTTGGGGGGGGGGGATTGTAGTTTTTCAGAGCCATAGCAAGTAAACTTCTTATTTTTTAATTTATAATTTATTTTTATTGACAGCTTCCATAATTATAGACAATAAACCATGGTAATTCCTCCCCCCACTTTCCCCTTCACAACTCCACTCTCCATCTTATCCCCCTCCCCATCACTCTTTTATTTTGATGTTGTCATCTTTTCCTCCTATTTTGATGGTCTTGTGCAGGTAGTGTCAGGCACTGTGAGTTCATGGATATTTGGGCCATTTTTTGTCTGGAAGAGTGCATTGTAAGGAGTCCTACCCTTCTTTTGGCTCTTACATTCTTTCCACCATCTCTTCTGCAATGGACTCTGAGCCTTGAAATGTGTGATAGAGATGTTTCAGTGCTGAGCACTCCTCTGTCACTTCTCAGCACTATGGTGCATTTTGAATCATCCCAAGGGAACTGCCATCTGAAAAGAGAAGCTTCTCTAACCAAAAGTGAGAGTAACATCAATATATGGGTGTGAACATTAAGAGAATGGTTACCCGGCAATTTGGTGAGCATAGTATATACATTTAGTCAGTCACCAACAAATATTACACCTAGGACTCATGAGTTCCCCTATCATAGGTTTTCATTATCAGACATGTATTCCCTCCTGTGTAGTGGGCCTCCAGTCCAATTAGAGAGTGGTTGGTTTCCCCCATAATAAGACATGCCACTTATTGTACTTGTTGGCTCATTTGGCCTGGTTGGCCAAATTTAAGACTTACAGTGTCCACTGTTGTTTATCTCCACTGGTGATTTCTCTCTCTTCCATGGAACTGCATACAGCGTAGCTTTTTCAAGCTTTGTCAGTTGAACCACACGGAGTAGGTTTTCAGCTCAGTGCCAGCAGGATTTCTCAGTGACCTTACAGCCCAAGTATATGGAGTCTTCAACAGTAGGGTCTTCCCATCTATTCTGGTGGGAAACCAAATGCCTAGGCAATGGCTTCTAATGTTTTGGGGGGCAGCTAGTAAACTTGATGACCTAGAATCTTAATTCTGATGAAACCTCAGTTTACTTACTCTTTTAACATTTAAAAAATATATCAATATTTTTATTTATTTGCAAGTAGAGTGAGAGAGAGAATGGGTGTGCCTCTAGTTGCTACAGATAAACTCCAGATGCATGTGTCACTGTGCATCTGGCTTTACATGGGTAATGGGGAATCAGATGCAGGCTGTTAGGCTTTGTAAGTAAGCACCTTAACTGCTGAGTCTTCTCTCTAGCCCTTAAAAATGCTTTTATTATTTGTAAAGAAAGAGAGAGGGCTGGATGTGGTGACACACTCATTTAATCTCAGCATTCTCAAGGAAGAAGTAGGAGGATTAACATGAGTTTGAGGCCACACTGAGATTCCATAGTGAATTTCAGGTCAGCCTGGGCTAGAGTGAGACCCTACCTTGGGAAAAAAGAGAGAGAGAGAGAGAGTGAGTGAGTGTGTGTGTGTGTGTATGTATGTATGTATATATGGGCACACCAGAGCCTCTTGCCATAACAACGAACCTAGATACATGTGGCACTCTGTTCATCTGGCACTTTAAAACCAGTACTCCAAGGCAGAGGTAGGAGAGGCTTGCTATGAGTTCTAGGCCACACTGAGACTACATACTGAACTCCAGGTCAGCCTGGGCTACAGTGAGACCCTGTCTCAAAAAACCAAGAGAGTGAGTGTGTGTATACATGTATGGGCACAAGAGCCTCCTGTCACAACAGTGAACCCAAACACATGTGGCAACTCTGTTCATCTCACTTTACATAGGTGGTGAAGAATTGATCATGGGCCAGTAGGCTTCGCCAGAAATTGCTTGAAACTGCTGAGCCATTTCCCCTATTTTTTTTGTTTTGTTTTGTTTTTTGAGAGAGATGAGAGAATGGGCGTGCCAGCGGCTTCTCAATGGCTGTGAACAAACTGCAGACGCTTGCGCCCCCTTGTGGGCAAGTGTGGCATTGCACCCTTGCATCAGTTTTGTGTCTGGCTAAACGTGGGACCTGGAGAATTGAATGGGTATTCTTAGGCTTCGCAGGTGGGCGCCTTAACCACTAAGCCATCTCTCCAGTCCCTTTTTTTTTTTTTTTTTTTTTTTTTTTTGAGGTTGGGTCTCACTTGAGACCACACTGACCTGGAATTTTCTTTTTTCTTCTTCTTTTTTTCTTTTTTTGTTTTTTTGACCTGGAATTTTCTATATAGTCTCAGGATGACCCCGAACTCATGGCTATCCTCCTATCTCTGCCTCCTGGGTGCTGGGATTAAGGGGGTGCACCACCACACCTAGTGGAACCCCTATTTTTCATTTTAAAATTTATTGTGGTGCCAAGGATGGACAATGCATGCTAGACAGATGCCCTGCCACTGAGCTACATCCCCAGCTTCAACCCCCATATTATTTTATTTATTTTGAGAGTGCAAGAAAGGGAAAGAGGCAGGCAGAGAGAGAGAAAGAGAGAATGGGCATGTGCCAGGGCCTCCAGCCAGTGCAAACAAACTCCGGATGCGTGCACCCCCTTGTGCATCTGGCTTACATGGGTACTGGGGAGTCAAACCTGGGTCCTTTGGCTTTGCAGGCAAATGCCTTAAACGCTAAACCATCTCTCCATCCCCTCAAGCCCCATTTTTTTTTTTTTTCTTTCTTTCTTTCTTTTTTTTTTTTTTTTTTTTTTTGTTTTTTCAAGGTAGGGTCTCACTCTGGTCCAGGCTGACCTGGAATTCACTATGTAGTCTCAGGGTGGCCTCTAACTCATTGGCAATCCTCCTACCTCTGCCTCCCGAGTGCTGGGATCAAAGGCGTGCGCCACCACGCCCAGCTTCTCAAGCCCCATTTTAATAAATGAGGAAACAAGGCTCTTAGGTAATTGTTATTTGTAGATAACATAGTTAGTAGTAGAGGAAAAACTAAAGTGTAGGCCTTCTGTGTTTGTTTTGTTTATGCCAGGATGGGATCAAATCCAGGCATGCTACTCACCACGCTATATACCCAAGCCCTAGACCTATGGCTTTTATGTAGTACTCTGTTAAATTATTTTACTTCGGCTGTAATTATAATTTTCTTTTTGGTTCTTTTCAAGGTTGGGTCTCACTCTAGCCCAGGCTGACCTGGAATTCATTATGCAGTCTCAGGGTGGTCTCGAACTCACAGCGATCCTCCTACATCTGCTCCTCAAGTGCTGGGATTAAAGGCGTGCGCTATGACACCCAACTTTGTAATTATTATTTTCAATAATTACTTAGTAGAAATTAACTTACTGCTAATAAAAGCAGGGAACATATTCCTGTGTCTTATGAAAGCCTTAATACAAATCTACCTATTATAATTTAATGAATATCCCAGAGACTCTGACCTGTTTGAGACATTCTTTCTTATTTAATTAAGTTAATTTATTTATTTGAGAGAGAGAGAAAGAGAGAGAATGGGCATGCCAGGGCCTCCAGCCACTGCAAACGAACTCCCGATGCATGCGCCCCATTGTGCATCTGGCTTACGTGGGTCCTGGAAAGTCGAACCACGATCCTTTGGCTTTGCAGGCAAACTCCTTGACTGCTAAGCCATCTCTCCAGCCCATGTTTGAGGCATTCTTATATGGATTATAGGAAATATTCAGTAAGATATATTTTGTACCTTTGGAGAGCACATAGTACAGTGGTAAATATATCACTAGAATATTTTAATCCATCCCTTCAAAAACATAAAACTATATATTGAGTACTTACATGTCAGGCCCTGTACCAGACTGAGAAAACAGTCTGCTGTAAGGAAAGTTACTAACAGAAAAAGCAAAAAAAAAAAAAAAAAACCCATAAATTACAATGTTACCTAAGCACAAGCACAACAATAGGTGAAAATAAAATAAGCAAATGAAAAATGATGAACTGAGGCAAGTGGAGACATCAGGAGAGCAGAGGACTTGATTATATAAAATTATAGTGGAAGATGTAGAAAAATTAAAGACTGTAGTCACAGGGTTGAGTGTTGCAGTGAACAGTTTCAGAGGTGTGGTGTTTCCTGTGTTACCATGAACTAGTGTGCAGACTTGGGGTGGAATTTGAAGTGGAGTCGATGTAAAAGCCACTTAAGTCAAGGTCTTTGAGACTGGGAGTTACCAGGTTTTTACTGAGGGGTGTTAGAAGTGCAAAAATAGTTTAGATAAGTCCCTTTTTAAAGAGTCACTTCCTCTTTGAAACCTTTTGTTTTGTTTTGTTTTGTTTTTTTCTTTCTATTTTTCTTTTCTTGGTTTTTCAAGGTAGGGTTTCACTCTAGCCCAGGGTGGCCTCAAACTCACAGCTATCCTCCTACCTCTGTGTCCCAAGTGCTGAGTGAAACCTTTAAAAAAAATTTATTTTATTTGAGAGAGAGAGGGGGGGGCACATAGAGAATGGGCACACCAGGGCCTTCAGCCACAGCAAACGAATTCCAGATGATGCATGTGCCACCTTGTGCATCCTGGCTTACATGGGATATAGGGAATCGAACCTGGGTCCTTTGGCTTTGCAGGCAAGTGCCTTAACTGCTAAGCCATTTCTCCAGCCTATGAAACCTTTTTTAAAAAAATATTTGGCCAAGCATGGTGGTGCATGCCTCCAATCCCAGCACTTGAGAGGCAGAGGTAGGTGAATCGCCATGAGTTTAAGGCCGCCATTGAGACTACATAGTGAATTCCAGGTCAGCCTGGGCTAGAGTGAGACCCTACCTTGAAAAAACAAAACAAAAAAAGTTTATTTGCAAGCACATAAAGGGAGGGAAGAAGGGAGGGAGGGAGGGAGATGAGAATGGGTGTGTCAGGGCCTCTAGCCACTGCAAACAACTTCAGATATGCCACTTTGTGCATCTCCCTTTATGTGGGTACTGAGGAATTGAACCTGGATTGTTAGTTAGGCTTTCCAGTCAAGCACCTTAACTGCTGATCCATCTCTCTAGCACTAAAACCTTTTTTATTGAAGCTTCTATTCCAATAGAATAGATCAAGTCTCTGTATCCTTATATTCCTTATTGAGTCCATTACCAACATATCTACATCACCTTATTTTGTTGTTTTTATTTACATATTAGGTTTCCTATCTAGACTGTAAGGTTCTTGAGGACAGGGGCACACAGACTTGCACCTTATATGTGGATATCCCACATATTTTGTACTTAGTAGTGAGTTGAAGAACTTCCAGACTAAAAGAAGAGATGACAAAAATTTAAGAATGTGCTGTGATAAAGAGAAATGAAAAGTATCTCCTAGGACAGAGATGCTTTGTCTGGTTTTATGTTTTATTTTTAAGGTTTAGGGGCACTTTATTAGATTAAGAGAAGGAAAGAGAAGGAAGTACAGAGAAGGGGGCCAAGCTCCTCATTTGATTTTATGTTGGAGCTATCAAGAGAAATTTGTTTGTTTTTATTTTAATTTTTAGAGATAAGGTATCACTTTAGCCCAAGCTGACCTGGAACTCTGTAGCTACAGGCTGGCTTTGAACTCATAGTGATTCTCTCACTTTAGCCTCCTAAGTGCTAGGATTAAATGTGTGGGCCAACATGCCCAGCATCCTGGTCCCATTTGGTTTAGTTGCGCAGCCAGTATTGACCACAGCTCAAAAGGGAAAGGGAAGAGTCATTAATGCCACATACATACATTGGAGACATTTTCCCACCAGAGATAGCCTTTTTATGGTGAACTAAGTATTTAGGGTGCAACAGGTTTTTCCTTCAGATCTTACAGAGTATTTGTACTTGGAGCCATGACGTTACACTTGAAACCTGGCCTACCCAGTTGATCTACTCATTTTAAACTTTTTATTTATTATTTTTTAAATTATTTTTTGGAGAGAGACAGAGAGAGAGAGAGGGGGAGAGAGAGGGAGAGGAAGACAGAGATGGGCGCGCCAGCAGTGTCTCAGCTGCTGCGAACGAAATCCAGATGTATGCACCCCCTTGTGGTCAAGTGTGGCATTGCGCCCTTGCGTCACTTTGCATCTGGCTAAAAGCGAGACCTGGAGATTGGAACAGGTGTTCTTAGGCTTAGGAGGCAGGCGCCTTAACCCCTAAGCCATCTCTCCAGCCCAATCTACTCATTTTATAATGTATCAGAAGGTCTCATCCATTCTTCCATGTGAGGGGTAAATCAGAACGTTTGAGAAACTTGAAAATAACAAGTACCTTTTAAAAATATTTCATGAGTTGGCGAGATGGATTAGTGGTTAAGGAATTTGCCTGTGAAGTCAGAGGACCCAGGTTCTATTCCTCAGGACCCACATAAGCCAGATGTACAAGGTGGCACATGCATCTGGAGTTTGTTTACAGGATCTGAATGCCCTGATGTGGCCCCTTCCTTCCTCCTCCTCTCTCTATCTTCTTTCTTTCTCTCTCTCTCCCCTTCCCTCTCCCTCCCCCTCTCTCTCAAATAAAATAAAATGAATAAAATAAAAAAATTATTTAAAAATATTTTTCAGGACTGGAGAGATGGCTTAGCAGTTAAGGCACTTGTCTGTAGAGCCTAACATCCTGAGTTCAGTTCCCCAGTACCCACATAAAGCCAGACGCACAAATTGGTGCATTCATCTAGAATTCATTTGCAGAGGCCCTGGTGTGCCCATTCTCTCTGTGTCTGTCTCTCTCCTATCTCATTCTCTGCTTGCAAATAAATAAAAGTAAAACAATTAAAAATATTTTTCAGAAGCTTGGTGTGGTGGTGCATGCCTTTAATCCCAGCATTTGGGAGGCAGATATAGGCGAATTGCTGTGAGTTTAAGGCTGGCCTGAAACTACATAATGAATTCTGGGTCATCCTGGGCTAGAGTGAGACCCTACCTCAAAAAAGAAAACAGATTACATATATATACACATACATATACTGGGTAGGCATACATATACTGGGTAGGCACTTGCTTGTAAAGCCTGACATCCTGGTTTTAATTACCCAGTTCCCACGTAAAGCCAGATACACAAAGTGGCACATGCATTTGGAATTCGTTTGTAGTGGCAGGAGGCTCCCCAAACCACTTGCAGGGTGTGATGGCACACCCCTTTAATCCCAGTACCTGGGAGGCAGAGATAGGAGAATCACCTTGAGTTAGAAGTCAGCCTAAGACTACATAGTAAATTCCAGGTCATCCTGGGCTAGAGGGAGACCCTACCTCAAAAACAAAACAAAACAAAACAAAAAAACCCCACTTAGGTACTAATACTATTTTATACCACAAAAAGTAATCAGCCAAATCCACGACATAGGAAAATTTGTTTAACAACTATATTTTTCAACAAGTAAATGGTAGTGTGGGGTAGAAGATGAGTGGTGAGAAGTAGGGAGCTTGAACACATAAAAAGAGGCATATTCAACAAATGCAGTGGGTGGATTTGGACTGGTGTGTGACTCGTGTGAACAGAGCACTATCAAAAGATATTTTTTGAGGGCTGGAGAGATGGTTTAGCAGTTAAGGCACTTGCCTGCTAAGCCAAAGGACCTCAGTTCGATTCCCCAGTACCCACATAAGCCAGATGCACTAGGAAGTGCATGCATCTGGAGTTCGTTTGCGATGGCTGGAAGCCCTGGCACGGCCGTTCTCTTTCTCTGCCACTCTGCCTCTTTCCCTCTCTCAAATAAATAAATAAAAATAATTTGTTTTGATTTTTTGAATTAGGGTCTCACTCAAGCCCAGGCTGACCTGGAATTCACTATGTAGTCTCAGGGTGGCCTTGAACTCAAGGTGATCCTCCTACCTCTGCCTCCTAAGTGCTGGGATTAAAGGCATGAGCCACCACGCTCACCTAAAAATAAAACATTTTTTTAAAGATATTTTTTTGAGATATTTGGGGCTGGTGTGATAGCACACATCTGTAGTCCTAGCTACTTAGGCTGCAGAAGGATAATTAGCCTACTAATTAGAAACCAGCCCACATAGTGAGACACTCTCCAAAAACAAAAAAGAAAAGTCACAGCAGATGGGGAAGGTTGAATGAAGTACATGCATTAAATGGTATTGAAGAAATACTAATTTTCTTAAAAATATTTATAATATTGTGGTATTGTGAAACCCTCATCTATGAAGATACATACTGATGAATTGACAGGTGAAATGAAGTGTATTCTCACTCCCTTGACTATTCCCATTCAAAAAAAAAGTTGAGATAGATAAAACAAGGTTGGAAAATGTTTATAGTTTATTGTTGTAAAAGGCATGTGAGGATTCATTTTACTGTTTTCTCAATTTCTGTTATACTTTTTAAAAAATGTGTTATTGGGCTGGAGAGATGGCTTAGCATTTAAGGCGCTTGCCTGCAAAGCCAAAGGACCTCAGTTGGATTCCCCAGGACCCACGTAAGCCAGATGCACAAGGGGGTGCATGCATCTGGAGTTTGTTTGCAGTGGCTGGAAGCCCTGGAGTGCCCATTCTCTCTCTCTCTCTCTGCCTTTTTCCCTCTCTCAAATATATAAATAAATAAATTAAAATTTAAAAAGTGTTTTATTGCTGAGTGTGGTGGCACATGCCTTTAATCCTGGTACCTGGGAGGCAGATGTAGGAGGATTGCTATGCGTTCAAGGCCAGCCTGAGACTACATAGTGGATTCCAGTTTAGCCTGGGCTAGAGTGATACCCTACCTTGAAAGAAAACCCCAAAATTTATTTATTTATTTATTTATTTATTTATTTATTTATTTATTTATTTATTTGAGAGAGAGACAGAAAAAGTGAGTACAAGCATGCCAGGGCCTCCTGCCACTGCAAATTTCAGACACATGCACCACTTTGGCTTTACGTAGATACTGGGGAATTGAAAGCAAGTGCCTTTAACTGCTAAGCTATCTCTCTAGCACCTTATACTTCAAAAATCTATAAATATATTTTTAGTGTATGTATGCTGAGTGTGTGTGTGTGTGTATGGTGGGTATATATGTGTGTTTGCAAATGCTGGTACCTGTGTAAAGGCCAAAGGAGAATGTCAGGTGTCCTCTGTCTCTCTTCCACCTTACTTCCTTGAGATAAGGTCTCTCATTGAGCCTGGAGCTCGTCATATTTTGGCTGGACTTGCTGACCAACAAACCCATCAGTCCTCATGTGTCTGCACCCCTCACTGCTGGGGTTACAGATATCCTCAGCCATGGCTGGCTTTTTACATCTGTGATGGAGATCTGAAAATAGGCTCTTAAGCTTGTAAAACAAATGGCTTACCCACTGAGCCCTAGAAATAAAAACTTTTCAAAAGTTGAATTGTATATTCAGAGGGCGGGAGCAGGAAAATCACAAGTTCAAGGCCAGCATGGGCTACATAAGGTCCTGTCTCAAAAAAGCAAGGGATAAAGACAAAAAAAAAAAGTGTGAGGGGACGGGTTCCATTTGAAATTTAAGAGATGCTTTAATAGGACATATTTCCTTTTTGTTCAAATCGTTGCTGTTTGTTTTTTTTAAATATTTTTATTTATTTTCAAGGAGAGAGAGAATGAATGAATATGAGTATGCCTAAGGCCTGCAGATATTTGGGGCTGGTGTGATAGCACACATCTGTAGTCCTAGCTACTTAGGCTGCAGAAGGATAATTAGCCTACTAATTAGAAACCAGCCCACATAGTGAGACACTCTCCAAAAACAAAAAAGAAAAGTCACAGCAGATGGGGAAGGTTGAATGAAGTACATGCATTAAATGGTATTGAAGAAATACTAATTTTCTTAAAAATATTTATAATATTGTGGTATTGTGAAACCCTCATCTATGAAGATACATACTGATGAATTGACAGGTGAAATGAAGTGTATTCTCACTCCCTTGACTATTCCCATTCAAAAAAAAAGTTGAGATAGATAAAACAAGGTTGGAAAATGTTTATAGTTTATTGTTGTAAAAGGCATGTGAGGATTCATTTTACTGTTTTCTCAATTTCTGTTATACTTTTTAAAAAATGTGTTATTGGGCTGGAGAGATGGCTTAGCATTTAAGGCACTTGCCTGCAAAGCCAAAGGACCTCAGTTGGATTCCCCAGGACCCACATAAGCCAGATGCACAAGGGGGTGCATGCATCTGGAGTTTGTTTGCAGTGGCTGGAAGCCCTGGAGTGCCCATTCTCTCTCTCTCTCTGCCTTTTCCCTCTCTCAAATATATAAATAAATAAATTAAAATTTAAAAAGTGTTTTATTGCTGAGTGTGGTGGCACATGCCTTTAATCCTGGTACCTGGGAGGCAGATGTAGGAGGATTGCTATGCGTTCAAGGCCAGCCTGAGACTACATAGTGGATTCCAGTTTAGCCTGGGCTAGAGTGATACCCTACCTTGAAAGAAAACCCCAAAATTTATTTATTTATTTATTTATTTATTTATTTATTTATTTATTTATTTATTTATTTGAGAGAGAGACAGAAAAAGTGAGTACAAGCATGCCAGGGCCTCCTGCCACTGCAAATTTCAGACACATGCACCACTTTGGCTTTACGTAGATACTGGGGAATTGAAAGCAAGTGCCTTTAACTGCTAAGCTATCTCTCTAGCACCTTATACTTCAAAAATCTATAAATATATTTTTAGTGTATGTATGCTGAGTGTGTGTGTGTATGGTGGGGTATATATGTGTGTTTGCAAATGCTGGTACCTGTGTAAAGGCCAAAGGAGAATGTCAGGTGTCCTCTGTCTCTCTTCCACCTTACTTCCTTGAGATAAGGTCTCTCATTGAGCCTGGAGCTCGTCATATTTTGGCTGGACTTGCTGACCAACAAACCCATCAGTCCTCATGTGTCTGCACCCCTCACTGCTGGGGTTACAGATATCCTCAGCCATGGCTGGCTTTTTACATCTGTGATGGAGATCTGAAAATAGGCTCTTAAGCTTGTAAAACAAATGGCTTACCCACTGAGCCCTAGAAATAAAAACTTTTCAAAAGTTGAATTGTATATTCAGAGGGTGGGAGCAGGAAAATCACAAGTTCAAGGCCAGCATGGGCTACATAAGGTCCTGTCTCAAAAAAGCAAGGGATAAAGACAAAAAAAAAAAAAAAGTGTGAGGGGACGGGTTCCATTTGAAATTTAAGAGATGCTTTAATAGGACATATTTCCTTTTTGTTCAAATCGTTGCTGTTTGTTTTTTTAAATATTTTTTATTTATTTTCAAGGAGAGAGAGAGAATGAATGAATATGAGTATGCCTAAGGCCTGCTGCTGCTGTGAACAAACTCCAGGTGCATGCATCACTTTGTGCATATTGGGGAATCAAAGCTAGCAGGCTTTGCAAGCAAGTGCCTTGTTTTTTTGTTTTGTTTTTCCAGGCAGGGTCTCACTCTAGCTCAGGCTGACCTGGAATTCATTTTGTAGTCTCAGCGTGGCCTCGAATTCACAGCAATCCTCCTACCTCTGCCTCCCATGTGCTAAGATTAAAGGTATGCGCCACCACACCTGGCAAATTTATTTATTTTTGTTTTTTTTTTTTAAATATTTATTTGTGTGAGAGAGCAGAAGATAGAGAATGGGCATGCCAGGGCCTCCAGCCACTGCAAACAAACTCCAGACACATGTGCCATCTTGTGCATCTGGCTTATGTGGGTGATAGGGAATTGAACCTATGTCCTTAAGCTTCACAGGCAAGCACCTTAACCACTAAGCCATCTCTTTAGCCTGCAAGTGCCTTTAACCACTGAACCATCTCCCCAACCAGGAAGTATTTTCTTTTAGAGAGTCTGTCCTGAATTACTATTGATAACTGATAACCAGTCATTGATTGGTTCAGTGATTGCATCAACTTCCAATCTTTTATCTTTAGTGGTCTCTTTCTTGTTCTTACCAATATTTCCATCAAGGGCCCATCTACTTTTCTTGCCTCCAGGTTCTCATAAATTTTGTTATAGCTTTACTAAAATGGAGAAACACAAAAGAAAGAAGACACCCCTGGAGGTCTGGGAACATTACAAAAGTCACACTTTCAATTTTAAAGCTATTAGTATAAGGTGAAGATTTCTAATGCTGGTGTTTAAGGCAGTTTGTAATTATCTGTGAGGACAGTGTTATACTGTTTTCTTTTGGATCATGGCTACTTGTTTTGTTTTGTTTTGTTTTGTTTTGTTTTTCAAGGTAGAGTCTTGCTCTAGCCCAGGCTGACCTGGAATTCACTATATAATCTCAGGGTGGCCTCCAACACACAGAGATCCTCCTACCTCTGCCTCCCAAATGGTGGGATTAAAGGCGTGAACCACCACACCCAGCCTGTGTCTCTTTTTTACCCTGTGTGCCTAATATTTCTGGACTACCAAGAATGTTGTGTAAATTCTAAAAGGGTACTACTTCTGTGCTCTGAGGCAGTTGTGGCTCTAAGCTCATGGCTTCACTGGAGACAAGGAAGATAGATTCTAGTCCTCCTTTCCCTTTCTCTTTGACCTGATTCTCTTGTGCATAGTCCAAACTTGATGGGCTTGTTTGTTCATAATAATTCAAATTATATGCATTTACATTTTTGGTGATACATGTTTCTGAGCAGTAGATATGAAAATTTTAAGAGCTGTACTATAGGAATTATAAAAGGCATTTTTAGTTTATAAATGTTAAAAAATATTGTTTTAATAGCTTTTTATAAGTGTTGTAAGTGAGTGCAAAAGCAAGCTATTAGTGCTGTGGTGTATGGAACCTATTTTGAAGATGTAGATACAAAAAACACAGACATAGAGTACTTTGCTGTATTTCAACAGTTGAGTCATAAATATTAACATATTTGCTTAGTTCTGAGGGATACATTTGTTATTTTCAGGGCCATGTTACTCTATTATGTGTGTGTATAGCTGAACTGAACTCAGGGCCTGGTACCATGCTGCCATGTACTCTGCCACTAAGTGCGTCTCCAGCCACGTTTCCCTTTTGGTGGTGGTGACTTTTTAAAATTTTATTTTATTTTTTTATTGACAACTTCTTTAATTGTAGATAATATCCCATGTTATTTCCCTCCCTCCCCCACTTTCCCCTTTGAAACTTCACTCTCCATCATATCCCCTCCCTCTCTCTATCAGTCTCTCTTTTCAGTTTGATGTCATGATCTTTTCCTCCTGTTATGATGGTCTTATGTAGGTAGTGTCAGGCACTGTGAGGTCATGGATATCCAGGCCATTTTGTGTCTGGAGGAGCACGTTGTAAGGAGTCCTACTCTTCCTTTGGTTCTTACATTCTTTCTGCCCTCTCTTCCACAATGGACCCTGGGCCTTGGAAGGTAGGTTTGAGATGTTGAGTAGGGAGTCAGACCATTGTTGATCAGGAGAGGTTCCCCTCTGATGAACGTTTGACCTTAGCTTAGGTATTTCATATCACCACTATGCTACCATTTCATTGCAACTATGCCAGTTTGTCCTCATTGCATTTCTTTAATGACAGAGCATTTGAAAATACACTAGTGAGCATACTAGGTGCCATGTTTCATTAGGGCAAAGAAACAACATATGTTTTCATAAGCTACAAGCATACAGTAATGAGCACATTTCATCTTAATAATGGCACTATATCCTAGACCTAATTTTTGTGTGTTTATATGTGTGTATGTGTACTCATGTGTGTGAGGCGTGCCTGTCAAAGCACACATGTGAAGATTAGAGGACAACATTGGGTGCTGGTCCTCACCTACTTTGTTTAACCCAGAGTCTTTATATATATATATATTTTTAATTTATTTATATTATTCTGATTTTACATTCATAGTATTGGTTCCATTGTCCTCCTCCCTGTCCACCCTCTTCCAGAGGGACCCTCATCAATGGGGAATGTGGGTCGTGCATTGTGGGGGTCAAGAGTTCTGGGGGGTAGGCCCCAGTCTCTGTGCATAATGCCCCAACTTGTGACTCTAACAATCTTTCCGCCCCCTCTTCCGTGAGTTTCCCTGAGCCACATTGGGGTCCTTTTAGTTCTGCTTCAGTGATGAGGTTTTGGGAACCTCTGTGTCTCTGGATATTTGGCTTAGTTGGAGTTGGATGTTCTCTGTGTTTATCTCCTTCAGCCTTTTTCTGGTGTCGTGATCGCCATGAACCCTGTATTCTTGCCCTTCCCCTGTGTTGTTCTATGGTTTCAGCTGGGGCCCTGGTGAGGTGTGATTAGCTGATCCTCCCTTCAGGTTCGTTGTCCATCTGAGAAAAGATAAGCAAATTCTCCAACACAGAGAGAAGTTAGTACTAGATAGAAGGGATGACCATATATGTTTTGGAGGGAATTTTATATGCATTGGCTCTCTTCTAGCCCACATTTGGTGGTGTCTTGATCTTGGAGACTGAGCTCATTTTTTTGTACCTGGTTTTGACTTATTTCCCAGTTCCAGCAATGAGTTGCATTCCACTGTGTGGATCTATTAGCCAAATCAAGAGCAGTTGGTTACCCAGCATGGCTGTTTGCCACTACTGCACTTGTATGAGCATTACATCAGGTTGTTACCTACTGGGTATCTTAGACTGCAAGTTGTTTGGACCAATGTCAGACATTTTCCCCCAGTTGCTCGTGTAGCACCCTCTGGTACTAGACTAGCTCACTGTCTGGGGACTGACCCTCTTCCAGACTCTGGCCAGGTCTTTCCATGTTTGGTCTTACACACACGTATGCTGTCTTCGACAGTAGGGTCTTACCATTAACCTTTGGTGTGACCCAGAGTCTCTTGTTCTCCCTTGCATAAAGCAGTCTAGCTGGCCCAAAGCGTCTGGTGGCTTCTATAGTCTCTGCCTCGGTGGTGACTTTTTTGTTTTTTATTTTATTTTTTTCTTTGCTTTTGTTTTTAGGTAAGGTCTCATTCTAGCCGGGCTGACCTGGAACTCAAACTGTATCCCAGCAAGCTGGCCTTGAACTCACAGTGATCCTCCTCCTTCACCCCAGGGTGGTAGGATTAAAAGAATGAGCCACCAAGCTCAGCTGTGTTTTTGGTTTTGTATGTTTACTCGTTAGTGTGTGTGTTTCAGTTTCTCTTACCAGAAAGGAATGCCAGATGCATGTCACTTTATATATGGCTTTTACATGGGTACTGTACTGGAGAATCAAACTTGGGCTGACAGGTTTTTGCATTTAAGCTATTAAACCATCTCCTTAGCCTCTGTGGGTTGTTTTGTTTGTTCTCAAATTCATTATCAGCCTGTCTTCCACCCAAGCGTGCATTATACTTTTGATGGCGTAACTGCTAAACCATCTCTCCAGCCCTGAAGATTTTTTTTTTTTCTTTTTTGAGGTAGGGTTTGGCTATAGCCCAAGCTGACCTGGAATTCACTATGTAGTCTCAGGGTGGCCTTGAACTCACGGCAGTCCTGTCTCTTCCTCCTGAGTGCTGAGATTAAAGGCATGTGCCACCATGCTGGGCATTTGAAGATTTTTTTAAAATTACTTAATTTTTTATTTGTTGAGAGAGAGAGAGAGGCAGATAAAGAAAATGGATGCATCAGGGCTTCTAGCCACTGCTAACAAACTCCATGACCATACGCCAACTTGTGCATCTGGTTTATGTGGGCATTGGGGAATTGAACCTGGGTCCTTAGGCTTTGCAGGCAAGTGCTTTAACTGCTAAGCCATTTCTCCAGCCCTTTTTCTTAAAGCTACTGTTAAGTCAGTGGTGGGATTTCAGAATTATGTCAGTAATTAAGTTAGCCTGAGAGTTATGTAAAACCTGAAAGGTGGCTGTAGGTAACTGAAAGGAAAATGTACAGACTGGCATTCTTTTTTGTTTAAATATTTGTATTTATTTATTTATTTGAGAAGGAGAGAGAGATAGTGAATATGGGCATGTTGGGTCCTCTTGCCACTGTAAACAAACTCCAGACAGATGCAGTACTTTGTGTGTCTGGTTTTAAGTGGGTCCTGAGGAATTGAACCCATTCTGGCAGGCTTCACAAGCAAGTACCTTTTAACAGCTGAGCCATCTCTCCAGCCCTGAAGTTCTTAAATTTGCAGTTTTTAAAACTTAAAATACAATGGGCTGAGAAGATGGCTCAATGCATAAAGTTCCTGTCACACAAATCCTGAATACCTGAGTTCAGATCCCTAGCACCCAGTGGGTCTGCAGATAAGTTATAGGTCAGTTGCATGGGAGAGAGGGGGGAAAAGAAAACAAAAGTTGTGGGGCTGGAGAGATGGCTCAGCGGTTAAGGCTCTTGCCTGAAAACAAAAGCTGTATTAAGTTATTAGAAAATGACAGGTATATTTATTTATTTTTCAACCTTTTTTGACAGCTTCAATATTCATAGACAATAAACCATACTTCCCTCCTCATCCCCACTTTCCTCTTCTTAAATCCACTCTCTATCATATGCCCTACCCCTTTCAATCAGTCTTTCTCTTATTTTGATGTCATCATCTTTTCCTCCTATTATGAAGGTTTTATGTAGGTAGTGCCAGGCACTGCGAGGTCATGGATATCCAGGCCATTTTGTGTCTGGAAGATTGCATTGTAAGGAGACTTACCCTTCCTTTGGCTCTTAAGTTCTTTCAACCACCTCTTCCAGAATGGACCCTGAGCCTTGGAAGGTGTGATAGAGATGTCTCAATGCTGAACACTCCACTGTCACTTCTTCCAAGTACTGTGATGACTTTTGAGTCATCCCAGAGGTCATTGCCATCTGAAAAGAAAAGCTTCTCTAACCAAAGTGAGTAGTATTAATATAAGGGTATAAACATTAAAAAATTGCTTATAGGGAAGTTTGGTTGGCAGTAATACATCCATTTAGCCAGACAACAAGGTGTTACTCCCCTAGGGTATATTTAGTTGTCTTTTCTTGTTTGTTTGTTTTGTTTTTGAGGTAGGGTCTTGCTCTAGCCCAGGTTTAGTTGGAATTTACTATGTAGTCTCAGGGTGGCCTTGAACTCAGGGCAACCCTCCTACCTCTGCCTCCTGAGTGCTGGGATTAAAGGCATGCGCTAGCATACCTGGCTCTACATTTAGGGTTTAATCCTAATTTTAGGGTTTTCTTTTTTTCCTATTCAAAATTTCCTTTTTTTTTTTTTTTTTTTTTTTTTTTTTTTTGGAGGTAGGTATTCCAGGCTGGCCTGGAATTCACTGTGTAGTCTCAGCGTGGCCTCCAACTCATGGCAGTCCTCCTACCTCTGCCTCCCAAGTGCTGGGATTAAAGGTGTATGCTACCATGCCTGGCTTTATTTATTTATTTATTTTTTGATTTTCAAGGTAGGGTCTCACTCTGGCTCAGGCTGACCTGGACTTCACTATGTAGTCTCAGGGTGGCCTTGAACTCTCAGTGATCCTCCTACTTCTGCCTCCCGAGTGCTGGGATTAAAGGCGTGCGCCACCACGCCCAGCTCTGGCTTCATTTTTAAAAAAATATATATTTTTAATTATTATTATTTTTATTGACAACTTCTATACTTACATACAAAAAACACATGATATTTCCCTCCCCTCCCCCATTCTACTTTAGAACTCCAATCTCTATCATATCCCTTCCCTCTCTCCATTAGTCTCTCTTTTAATTTGATGTCATCATCTTTTTCTTTTATTATGAGGGTCTTGCGGAGGTATTGCTAGGCACTGCAAGGTCATGGATATCGAGGCCAATTTCTGTCTGGGCAGTTGCATTGTAAGAAGTCATACCCTGCCTTTGGCTCTTCCATTCTATCTGTCCCCTCTTCCACAATGGTCCCTGAGCCTTGGAGGGTGTGATAGATGTGTTTCAGTGCTGGGCACTCCTCCATCCCTTCTTTTCAGCACTATGTTGCCTTTTGGGTCATCCCAGTGGTCATCGCCATCTGAAAAGAGAAGCTTCTCTAACCAGAAGTGAGAGTAGTGTTAATATGTGAATATGAACATTAAGTGTAGTGCTTTCAGGGTATATTTTTATTTTATTTATTTGAGAGAGAGAAAGAAGGAGAGAGAGAGAGAGAGCGAGCATATGGCGTGCTAGGGCATCCAGCCACTGCAAACAAACTCCAGATACATGTGCCCCCTTGTGTATCTGGCTTACTTGGGTCCTAGAGAATCGAACTGGGGTCCTTTGGCTTTGCAGGCAAACGCCTCAACTGCTAAGCCATCTATCTCTCCAGCCCAAAATTTCCTGTCAGAATCTATCTGGGTTTTCAGTCTCCATTTTCCTCACTGAGTTAATGTGTAGCAGCTTTTCTTTTTCTTTTTATTAAGAATATACTTTGGGGGGCTGGAGAGATGGCTTAGCGGTTAAGCGCTTGCCTGTGAAGCCTAAGGACCCTGGTTCGAAGCTCGATTCTCCAGGACCCACGTAAGCCAGATGGACAAGGTGGCACACGCATCTGGAGTTCGTTTGCAGTGGCTGGAGGCCCTGTCATACCTGTTCTCTCTCTCTCTATCTGCCTATTTCTGTATCTCTCTCTCTCTCTCAAATAAATAAATAATAAAATATTAAAAAAAGAGTTATTTCATTTAAAAAAAAAAAAAAGAATATACTTTGGGGCTGGAGAGAGAGCTTAGTGGTTAAGGCACTTGCCTGCAAAGCTAAAGGACCCAGGTTTGATTCCCCAGTACCCACATAAATCCAGATGCACAAGATCACGTATGTGTCTGGAGTTCATTTGCAGTAGCTGGAGGCCCTGGCATGCACATACATTCCCCTCTCCCCTCTCTGCCTCTTTCATATATGTATATACATATACATATACATATAATAATATTTTTGGTTTTTCAAGGTAGGGTCTCACTCTAGCCCAGGCTGACCTGGAATTTACTCTGTAGTCCCAGGGTGGCCTCAAACTCATGGTGATCATCCTATCTCTGCCTCCCAAGTGCTGAGATTAAAGGTGTGTGCCACCATGCCCAGCCCAAATAAAATATTAAAAAGAAAGAATATACTCTGTATGGACACATCATGTGGTGTTGGTACAGTCATTTCACTCCTCCCTGCCCCCGTTCTGCTGAGGGCTCTCAGTGGGGTTGCTGGTATTCCCCCAAGGAGTTGTGGGTTATGTATCCTGGGAGCAGCAGTCAGTGATTGAGGTGGGGGTGGGTGGGCAGTACCTCTGGATATGACATCCCAACCTGTGACTATTATAGTCTTTCCACCCCCTCTTCCACAAAATTCCCTGAGCCCTGGTTGGGTATGTTTTAAGTCTACTTCAGTGATGAGCTCTCAGGAGTATCTGGATCTCTGTTTTGGTAGGTGTTGAGTATCCTCAGCGTCTGTCTCCTTCAACCTGGCGCTGATTGTCAGGCTCACCATGGAAACAGCACTCTTGTTCATCTCCCCACTTCCTCTGTGGTTTTGTCTGGGCCTTGGCTGAAGTGTGAGGGGTGGATTATCTCCTTGGGTCTCACTACCTTCTGAAAAGGAAAACAGATTCTCTAAGAAGAATGAAGTTAGCATAGGTTAAATGGGATAAGCATTGTTAATTTAGGGATATTTTGATGGATATAACCCCTCTTTTGGCCAAAGACTAGTGGGAACTTGTCTTGGAGACCAAGATTATGGATTCTGACCTGATTACCAGTTCTAGCTATGTGTTCCTTTCCACTGAGTGGCTCTCTTAGCCAATCAGAAAGCCATTGTTTACCCACCAAGACTGTGTGCCACCATTGCCCTGGTGTGTACATCTTGTAAGGCTGGTTACTTTTGAATAGCAGTGTCCTCTGTTTGCTCACGTTGTTGGATACTTTTCCCCCAGTAGCTCATGTAGCGCTTTCCAGCACTAGACCTGCTAACCATTTGGGGACTGGCTTCCTTCCGGATTCCAGCTGGGTCTCCTGGTGTTCTGTGTCAGCAGCATATGGTGTCTATAGCAGTGAGGTCTTACCTTTTTACCTCAGGTGGGTAATCAAGTGTAGTAGCTTTTGGTTTATATTTTTGTCATTTGTAATCATTTCTCATGACCTTGAGAAATCCATGCAAGAAGGTCAGTTGATAGCATTCATCTATGTAAGGTCTGAATCATTTGGTAAATACCTTGAACTTCCTTCATTTTACCAGTTAGGCCAGCTTTCACTTTGAGATAAGGCTATTCACATTTCATAGGGTTAGACTTTTTTTGTTTGTTTTGTTTTTTCGAGGTAGGGTCTCACTCTAGACCAGGCTGATCTGGAACTCACTCTGTAGTCCAAGGCTGGCCTTGAACTCATGGTATTTCTCCCACCCCTGCCTCCTGAGAGCTGGGATTAAATGCATGGGTCTGGCCATATTGTTTGTTTGTTTGTTTTTGCCCAGGATGATCTAGAATTCAGTCTCAGGGTCAGGGTGGCCTCTAACTCATGGCAATCTGCCTCCCAAGTGCTGGGATTAAAGGCGTGTACCACCACGCCTGGCTTGTTACTTTTTTTTTTTTTTTTCCAAGGTAGGGTCTCACTGTAGCTCAGGTTGACCTGAACTTCACTCTGTAGTTTCAGGGTGGCCTCGAACTCATGGTGATCCTCCTACCTCTGCCTCCCGAGTGCTGGGATTAAAGGCGTGCACCACCACACCTGGGTTTTTTCGCTTTTTTGAGGTAGGGTTTCACTCTAGCCCAGGCTGACCTGGAATTCACTATGTAGTCTCAGGGTGGCCTCAAACATACGGTGATCCTCCTACCTCTGCCTCCCAAGCGCTGGGATTAAAGGCATGTGCCACCATGCCTGGCTCTTTGTTGCATTTTTTAAAAAGAAAAATTCTTGCATTCACATGTATATTCACTTTGAGGAACTAGGAGAAACTGAATCCAATTGATATTTACTTTAAAATTTTTTTAAATTTATTTGTAAACAGAGAGAGACAGAGAATAGAGACACAGAGAGAATGGCACACCAGAGCCATTAGCTGCTTCAAATGAACTCTAAAGGCATATGCCACTTTATGCATTTGACTTTACGTGTATACTGGGGAATTGAACCTGAGTCCATTGAGTTTGCTGGCAAATGCCTTAACCACTGAACCATCTCTCCAGCCCCCAAATTTACTTTTATTTTACTTTGAGATCATTTGCATAGTGGTTAAAGCACTTGGCTGTGAAGCCTAAGGACTTCTGTTTGGCTCTCCAGGTCCCACATAAGCCATATGCACAAGGTAACACAAGTGCATAAGGTTGCACATGTGCACAAAGTGGCTCACATGTCTAGAATTTGAGTGCAGTGGCTGGAGACTCTGGTGTTCCAATTTTCTCTCTCTCATAAAAAAAAATATATAGAAAAAGCCGGGTGTGGTAGCGCACACCTTTAATCCCAGCATTTGGAAGGCAGAGGTAGGAGGAATGCCATGAGTTCAAGGTCACCCTGAGTCTATGAATTCCAGGTCAGCCTGGGCTAGAGTGAGACTCTACCTCGAAAACCAAAAAAATTACGAAAAGAGAGAAGAATAGTGATTTGGAGCTGGGCATGGTGGTGCACGCCTTTAATCCCAGCACTTGGGAGGCAAAGGTAGGCGATCACTATGAGTTTGAGGCCACTCTGAGACTACATACAAATTCTAGGTCAGCCTGGGCTGAGTGAGACCCTACCTCCTTAGCCCCCCCTAAAAAGAAAATTAGTGATTTGGGGGCTTGGGGAGATGACTCAGTAGGTAAGAGTGCTTGTTGCACAAGTGTGTGGGCCTGAGAGGGTCTGAGCTGGCATCAGTTCAATCCCCAGCACCCATGTAAGAGAGGGGCGTGGTCATGCATATCTGTCATCCCAGTTCTGTGGGGACACTGAGATCAGAGTACCCACAAGAGCCATATGCACAAGATGGCAAATACATCTGGAAGTAGTTTTCAATGGCTAAAGGCTCTGGTACACCCATTCTCTATCTGTCTCTCTCTTTCAAATAAATTAAACTTAAAAAGTATCTTTAATTATTTGCAAGAGAAAGGGGGAGAGAGAACAGGTGCACCAGGGCCCCTTGCCACTACAAATCGACTTTAGATGCATGCATCCACCACTTTGTGTATCTGGCTTTACATAGGTGCTTTTGGGATATCGAACCCAGGCTGGTAGGCTTTGCAAGCAAGTGCCTTTAACTGCTGAGCCATCTCCTCAGCCCCCTCCTTCCTTCCTTCCCTCCCTCCCTCTTTCTCTCTCTCTCTCTCTTTATTTCTTTTTCAGGGAGTCTTACTGGTAGTAAGAGTATTTTGGCCCAAGCTGGCCTCAAATTTGGATCTTTTTTTTTAGGGTCTTACTTTATCCCAGGCTGACTTGGCACTAACTCTGTAGTCCCATGCTGCCATTAAACACACATCCTCCTACTTATACCTTCCAAGTGCTGGGTCAAAGGTGTGCACCACCTTGCCCAACTTACAAAAAGAAATTTTTGTTTGTTTTTGGAGGTAGGGTTTCACTCTAGCTCAGGCCGACCTGGAATTCACTATGTAGTCTCAGGGTGGCCTTGAACTCATAGTGATCCTTCTACCTCTGCCTCCCCAGTGCAGGCGCCACCGTGCCTGGCTGTTTTGTTTAAGGTAGGGTCTCACTCTAGCTCAGGCTGACCTGGAATTCATTATGTTGTCCCAGGATGACTTCAAACTCACCCTCCTCCTACCTCTGGCTCCCAAGTGCTGGAATTAAAAGTGTGCATCATCACGCCTGGCTACTTTTTTTTTGTTTGTTTGTTTGTTTTGTTTGTTTGTTTTTTAAAAGTTGCAATTCCTGACATTGGTTTTTTGTTAAATTTTTACTTTATTTATTTATTAGAGAATGGCCACACAAAGGCCTCTAGCTGCTGCAAATGAATTTCAGACATGTATGCCACCTTGTGTGTATCTAGCTTATGTGGGTACTGGGGAATAGAACCTGGGTCCTTCGGCTTTGCAGGCAAATGCCTTAATTGCTAAGCCATCTCTCCAGCCTCTTTTTAACCTTTTTTAAAAAAATATTTTATTTATTTTTATTCATTTATTTGACAGAGAGAGGGATAGAGAGAGAGAGAGAGAGAGAGAATGGGCATAACAGGACATCCAGCCACTGCAAACGAACTCCAGACGCGTGCGCCCCCCCTTATGCATCTGGCTAACTTGGGTCTTGGGGAATCGAACCTGGTTCCTTTGGCTTTGCAGGCAAATGCCTTAACCGCTAAGCCATCCCTCCATCCCCTTTTTAAATATTTTTATTGTCAGCTTCCATAATTATAGACAACGGACCATGATAAATCCCCCACCTCCCTTACTTTTCCTTCACAAATCCACTCTCCATCATATCCCCTCCTTATCTCAATTATTCTCTTTTATTTTGATGTCATCATCTTTTCCTCCTATTAGGAGGGTCTTATGAAAGTAGTGCTAGACACTGTGAGGTCATGGATATGGAGACCAATTTGTATCTGAATGATTGCATTGTATGCAGTCCTACCCTTCTTTTGGTTCTTATATTCTTTCTGCCACCTCTTCCTCAATGGATCCTGAGCCTTGGAGGGTATGATAGAGATGTTTCAGTGTTGAATACTTCTCAGTACTGTGGTGCCTTTTGGCTCATCCCAGTGGTCACTGCTATCTGAGAAGAGAAGCTTCTCCCACCAAAAGTGAGAGTAGCATTAATATATGGGTATGAACATTAAGAAAAGTGCTTATAGGGCAGTTTGGAGAGCATGATATATGCATTTAGCCAGACAAGAGCAGGCGTTACACTCCTAGGGCTTATGACCTCTGCCATATGCTTTTGATTAGGTTTTCAGTGCCAGGCATGTATTCCCTCCCTGGAGTGGTCCTCCAGGCCAATTAAAGAGTAGTTGGTTTCCCCAGTAACAAACATACCACTGTTGGATTTGGCTTGGCTGACCAAACTTAAAACTTGCAGTGTCTCCTGTTTTCACCACTGAATACTTTTCTCTCCCATAGGGCTGTATGCAGCATAGCTTTTTCCAGATTTCTATCAGATGTTCTACACTGAGGAGTTTTTCAGCTCAGCTACAGTAAGATTTCTCAATGACCTTGCAGCCCAAGCATGTGGAGTTTTCAGCAATAGGGTTTTACCATCTATTTCTGGTGGGAAACCAAGAGCCGTGGCAATGGCCTGTAATGTTTTGGGGGGTATCCCTGGCCAACAACTCACTGGAAAGTATCTCATCCCTGGCACTGATATTTTTCTAATAATGGTCTATGGCTTCTGGGTGCGCCACTATCCAAAAAGTAGATTTCCATATGGCTTATTTGTAACATCTTGAGTTTTTATTAACCCTCCTCCAACCCTTGACTTTCTGAGCCTGGGTTACCTCACTTAATATAATCCCTTCCAGATCAATTCATTTCCCAACAAATTGTATAGTTTCATTTTTCTTTACTGCTGAATAGAACTCCATTGTATAAATGTACCACATCTTCATTATCCATTCATTAGTTGAGGGATGTATAGGCTGGTTCCATTTCCGAGTTATTGGGAATAGAGTGGCGGTAAACATGGTTGTGCAAATATCTCTAAGATAGTGAGAATCATCGTTAGGATAGATGTCTAGGAGTGATAAAGGTGGGTCAGATGCTAAATCTATTTTTAGCTATCTCAGGAACCTCCACACTGATTTCCACAAGGGTGTACCAGACTACATTCCCACCAACAGTATAGAAGGGCTCTTCTTTTTTTGCATCCTCACCAGCATTTATTGTCATTTGCTTTCTTGTTTTTTTTTTGTATTATTTTATTTTATTTTTATTTATTTATTTATTTTATTGACAACTTCTTTAATTGTAGACAATATCCCATGGTACTTCCCTCCCCCCCACTTTTCCCTTTGAAACTTCACTCTCCATCATATTCCCTACCCTTCTCAATCAGTCTCTCTTTTCAGTTTGATGTTCTCATACTTTCCTCCTATTATGATGGTCTTTTGTAGGTAGTTCCAGGCATTGTGAGGTCATGGATATCCAGGCCATTTTGTGTCTGGAGGAGCACGTTGTAAGGAATCCTACTCTTCCTTTGTCTCTTACATTCTTTCTGCCACCTCTTCTGCAATGGACCCTGAGCCTTGGAAGATGTGTTTGAGATGTTTCAATGCTGAGCACTCCTCTGTCACTTCTTCTCAGCACCATGGTGCCTTCTGAGTCATCCCAAAGGCACCACCATCTGAAAAGAGAAGCTTCTCTAACCAAAAGTGAGAGTAGCATTAATATATGGGTGTGGACATTAAGAGAAGTGCTTACTGGCCAGTTTGGTGAGCATATATATACATTTAGTGTGACACCAGCAGACGTTACACCCCTAGGGCTCATGATTACCCCTGTTGTAGGTTTTCAGTATCAGGGATGTGTTCCCTCCCATGGAGTGGGCCTCCAGTACAATTAGAGAGCAGATGGTTTCCCCCATAACAGACATGCCACTATTGTACCCATTGGCTCATTTGGCCTGGCTGGCCAAATTTAAAGCTTGCAGTGTCCACTGTTGAGTATCTTCACTGGCGTTTCTCTCTCCCATTGAACTTCATTCACTACTTTCTGTCAGCTGGTCCACATGGAGGAGGCTTTCCACTCAGCTCCAGCGGATTTCTCAGTGACCTTGCCATCCAAGTATGTGGAGTCTTCAGCAATAGGGTCTTACTGTCTATTCCTGGTGGGAAACCAAGGGCCTTGGCCATGGCCTGTAATGTTTTGGGGGTATCTGTGACCTCCCTGGCCAACAACTCACTGGAAGGTATCCCATCCCTGGCACTGAAAATTTTCTAGTAACAATCTATGGCTTTTGAGATTTTGATTATTTTTTAAAAACATGTTTAATTGTTTATTTGCAAGCAGGGAAAGATAGAGAAGAGAGAGAGAGAGAATGGACATGCCAGGGCCTCCATGCTCTGCACACAATCTCCAGGTGTATATGCCACTTTGCATCTGGCTTTTTGTAGTTACTGGGGAATCAGACTCACGTTGTTAGGCTTTGCAGGCAAGTGCCTTAACCCCTGAGCCATCTCTCCAGCTCCATTTTGAGATTTTTTATTACTGTTTGCTTTCTTAGTAACAGACACATAAAAAGTTTGCAGAAAAGACACATAAGGAAAGTGAATATACATCTTTAACAATGAAAGTATGCTTTTCAGATGCTAAATTAAGTAGTGAACTGCTTAGTATCTTCTGTCAGATGTTTAGAACATTATGTAAAATAGCTATTCAGTATGGAGACAGTGCTGGCCTGTTTGCTGTTTATTATCCATTTGTGAAGAAGTAAGTTCATAAATTGAGATTTGAGAAATGTGTATAGAAGTTTTGTAGAGAAATTTTGTGTCTGTTGAATCTCATAATAATTTGGGCGTGGCTAGGGATATAACTCAGTTGATAGAGTGCTTGCCTAGCGTGCACAAAGACCTTGGTTTGATCCCCAGCACCACATAAAGCTGGGCATGGTAGAAATGCCTGAATCCCAACACTTGGGAAGTGGATGCAAGAGAATCAGGAATTTTGTATATTATGTTTATAAGGATTTAGGAAAATAAAATATGAAGAGCTTTCAACTGAGAAGAAAACAGAACAAGTTCTGGGTCAGCCTGCGGTAGGATGGAACCCTGCCTCAAAAACATTATAATAAAAAGAAAAATCATAAAACTACAGGAATTTAAGAGTGGTTCAAAATATTTGAATCTATTTCCACATCAGAATTAATTGTTCAGCCTGCCCAATGAACAAAGTACTTCAAAAAATCCTTGCCCTATGTAATATGTGTTTGTATGCACATGAGCTTGTGGATATGTGAGTTACTGAGAATTCTCTGAACAGGTGTATTTAGACAGGTAAGATTAAAATTACCTTATATGTATTCATGACATTTAATGTTGTATTTTATCCTTGCTCTGTTTTTTAAATATACCTAAACCCTTGATAAAATTTAATTTCTTGGGCTGGGGAAATGGCTTAGCAGTTAAGGCATTTGCCTGTGAAGCCTAAAGACCCAGGTTCGATTCCCCAGGACCTTCATAAGCCAGATGCACAAGGGGGCTTGTGTGTCTAGAGTTCATTTGCAGTGGCTGGAGACCCTGGCATGCCCATTCACTCTTTCTTTCTGCCTCTTCCTCTCTCTCAAATATAATTAAATAAATAAAATATTTTTTAAAATTTGATTTCTTTTAAAAGTTAATTCTAAAATTTAAATATATTACAAAAATTTAACATCTACAGGATGCTTGTGAAAGTAAACAGAATGACATTTGTCACAATTCATATATTAAAAATACAAGAGGTTTTGTTTACTGCTCACTGATAGTTTTCTGACATCATGGACCTATTCTGCCTATACATGGTTACTAGGTAATTTTCAGGAACCCGTTCCAACCAGATGTAGTAGTGCTTGCCTGTAACTTTAGCCCTTGGGAGTCTGAGGCAGCAGATTACAGGCTCCATGTCAGCCTGGGCTTCATCCTACATGACAAGACTGTCTTAAAACATCAGCAATATAAAGAACAGTTTTAAGCAATAATATCATCTATAGAATACAATTATCATTTCCCAAGAACCAAGAGAAAAAACATATGTATATGACTTGCCTTATAATTGAATGCTTTTTCAGTATGTAGGATAATATTGTGTTACAATCTGATAATCCTTACATTGAAAATAATATTCCACTAACTTTCCCTTGCTTGTCTGTCTTTTTCACTAAGTTGTTAAAGAATGGGTTGAATTAACCGGTGCGCACACCTTTAATCCCAGCCCTTAGGAGGCAGAGGTAGGAGGATCACCATGAGTTTGAGGCTACCCTGAGACTACATAGTGAATTTTAGGTCATCATGGGTTAGAGCAAGACCCTATCTCAAAAAACAAACAAAAAAAAGAAAACACTAGTTATCATAAATTGTTAGCTGAGTTTAAAAATGAATAATTGAATATGGTAACATGGTAAATTGTAATTTCAAAATATTACCCAAATAGTCCCAGTCTTCTGAAGGATCAGCATTCTAACTTTTTATTTATTTATTTATTTATTTATTTATTTATTTATTTATTTATGAGAGAGAGAGAGAGAAAGCAAGAGAGTGAGAGGGAGGCAGCTAGAGAGAGAGAGAGAATGGGTGCACCAGGGCCTCTGGCCACCTTGTGCATCTGGCTTTACATGGATACTGGGGAATCAAACTCAGGTCTTTAGGCTTTGCAGGCAAGTGCCTTAACCACTGAGCCATAGCTCCCGTTCAAGCATCCTAACTTTTTTTTTTTTTTTTTGGTTTTGCGAGGTAGGGTCTCATTCTGGTCCAGGCTGACCTGGAATTCACTATGTAGTCTCAGGGTGGCCTTGAACTCTCGGTGATCCTCCTACCTCTGCCTCCCGAGTGCTGGGATTAAAGGCGTGTGCCACCACGCCCGGCTCATCCTAACTTTTAAAAGATACAGTCATAGATGAAATGTTCTCTTCAATGTAGTTAGTAAGTAAATATTTATAATTTTCATCTTAATGTATAAAACACTGTACGAGTAATGCCATTATAAATGTCCCTTTTGCCCTTGTCTGGCATTTGTATCTTAACTATTTTAAAACACCATACATTTTTTAATGTGACAATGTAAATATTTCAAATCTGCCTAACAACTCTCTCAGCAGCATTCAAGTCTCTCAATACTGAAGCACAGCATTTAGGCAGCCCCTGATTTTATATGAACTGGAATTTGACCCTGAAGTGACTTTCTTTGTATGAAGACACACAGAAATCTTTAGATTTCAGTGAACTTTATTTGCAGTGTATTTTTCTAGCATTTGATTATAAAAAATTTCAAATGTATAATGATTTCAAGAACTGTATAAATACTTTCTAATCTTCATTACCTAGAGCTCCAGTTAACATGTTGGTATGTATGTTTGTCATATATTCCCTTCACTAATCTATTTTTGCATATGTGTGTAATGTACATTTATTTGTGTGTGTTTGTGTGTGTCTGTCTGTGTAGGTGCACCTGCATGTGTGCATGTGGATGTCAACTGTTGACGACAGTCTCTTCCTCAGTTCCTCTTCACTTTATTTTCCTTGTGATAGTTTCTTACTGAATCTGGAGCTCACACATTTAGGTAGTCAATTTAGGTAGCCAGCCCCAGAAATCCTCCTTTCTCTTCTTCCTTAGCACTGGGAATATAGGCAGTGCCACGCTACCCAGCATTTTACATGGGTGCTGGGAATCTGAACTCAGGTTCTCGTGTTGATGTGTGTGGCAGGAACCTTAGCTTCTGTGCCATCTCCCCAGTTTCCTATTTTTAAAGCATTTCAGAGTCACAGGTACAGAAACATAGGCATGTTTCACCCCTAACCACAACAGTATACTTATCACTTGTCTTACGTATAATTTTAATGAATAATATTTTTTAAGTTTTTTATTTGCACATGTGTGCACTTGTGTATGTGTATGGATCCAGTAGAGTCTCTTGCCTCTGCAAACAAACTCCAGATACACCATTGTTTTGCATCTGGCTTAGGTGGACAACTTGGGAATTGATCCTGGGCCAGTTAGCTTTGCAAGCAAGTCCTTTTAACCACTGAGCCATCTTCCTAGCCCCATGCATAATGTTTTGAGATTTTCTGGGTATTGAATATATATATTGGCAGTTTGTCCCTGTTCATTGTTGAATAACAGTCCATTTTTGACTACAGGTTGTTTAGCCTATTAGTATGTACCTGGACTGTTTACTGTTTGAGCTCTGATGAATAAAGCTGATATAATCATTTGAATTTTTTGTAGATATATCTTTTTTACTCTTGGTTAAAAAATACAAGAGAATGTATAAGGTTATTGGATAAGTATATGGTCTAAGTTTATTAAAAAAAAGAAAAACTTCCAGGACTTTTTCCACTTAGGTCTGTTTTACATTTTCGTTTGTTTTGTTTTGTTTATTTGCATATTTTGGTTTTTTGAGGTAGAGTTTCACTCTGGTCCAGGCTGACCTGGAATTAACTATGTAGTCTCAGGGTGATCCTCCTACTTCTGCCTCGAGTGCTGGGATTAAAGGCGTGCCACCATGCCTGGCTTTGTTTTTGTTTTTTGAGGTAGGGTTTCACTCTAGCCCAGGCTGACCTAGAATTCACTATGTAGTCTTAGGATGGCCTCAAACTCGTGGCGCTCCTCCTACCTCTGCCTTCCAAGTGCTGGGATTAAAGGCATGTGCCACCACTCCTGGCTTGCTCTACGTTTTTGCCACCAGTTTGTTCAATCGTGATTTTAACTTGTATCTCTTTTATGACTACTGATGTTGAGCACATTTTCAAGTACTTATTAGCCATTTATATATCTTCCTTTGTCAACTATTCAAATATTTTACCTATTTTGTATTGAATTATCTTTTTATTATTGTAGTAGGGGATCTTTATGTATCTTACATACAAAGTCTTTGTCAGGTATGTTTTTAAAATATTTTCTCATCATCTTTGATGTACCTGTTCATTTTCATAATGGCACCAGTTTGTGGTAGTCTTTCAACATTTTATTATGACAGTTTTCAAAAACACAACGTTTATAGTGAAATCCCAACCACCCAGCTTCTATCATTAACATTTTATTATACTTGTCTTTTCACAGATCTGCTCGTGTCTCTATCCTCTTACTGCCTCCATATACTTTAACATGCATATTATTAATTAGAGCTTACAATTTGTGGGCTAGAGAGATGGCTCAGCAGTTAAGGTGCTTGATTGCAAAGCCTAATGACTCAGGTTTGATTCCCCAGTATCCACGTAAATCAAGATGCACAAAGTAGTGCACGCATCTGGAGTTCCTTTTGCTTGCTATTCTTGCCACATTCCATATCCATCCTAGTAACAATGACCTGTCTTGGTGAGGTGCAGTGGACTCTCTGTGTGTTGGTGTAGTGCATGTTAAGTACTACTTACATTTTCTTTCTTTTTTTAAAAAAAAATTATGGGCTGGAGAGATGGCTTAGCGGTTAAGGCGCCTGCCTGCTAAGCCTAAGAACCCAGTTCCAATCTCCAGGTCCCACGTTTAGCCAGATGCAAAGTGATGCAAGGGCGCAATGCTGAGCACAAGGGGGCACACACATCTGGATTTCGTTCACAGCAGCTGAGAGACTGCTGGCATGCCCATCTCAATCTGTCTCCCTCTCCCTCTGTCTCTCTCTATGTCTCTCTCCAAAAATAAATAAAAATAATTAAAAATTATTTATTTAACAGAGAAAGAGGGGGAGAGAGAGAGAATGGGCTGCCAGGGCCTCCAGCCACTGCAAATGAACTCCAGATGCATGTGCCCCCTTCTTGTGCATCTGGCTAACATGGGTCCTGGGGAATCTTACCTGGGTCCTTTGGCTTTGCAGGCAAACGCCTTAACCACTAAGCCATCCCTCCAGCCCCTCTTCTTACATTTTCTTTAGCAGTTACCTTCTATTCATATCACTCATGTATTCAGCCTTTTCTGGATTACTTTTTTTTTTTTTTTTTGGTTTTTCAAGGTAGGGTCTCACTCTAGCCCAGGCTGACCTGGAATTAGCTATGTAGTCTCAGGGTGGCCTCGAACTCACGGCGATCCTCCTACCTCTGCCTCCCGAGTGCTGGGATTAAAGGCGTGCGCCACCACACCCGGCTTTTTCTGGATTACTTTTATCTGCACTTTTATCTGCAGTTCACCTTAGGAGGAAACTATTATAAAACCGCTGACCTCTGTGGTACTAGCACATCAATGTAGTAAATAAGTTACTCCTATCACAGATTAACAGGAGTTTGTCACATTCCTAGTTTGGTAGATTTTTAGAGGGGAGGGGTGACAGGATAACATTGTACCTAGACTTACACACACACACACACACACACATTTGTAAACATCATTTCTGTTGATGAGCTATAGAAAATTCTCCACACTTCAAGTTTAGTGATAAAATAAATGTGAAAGGCAAGATCCACCTAGAAATATCTCATGGTACTAAAAAGTATTTTGAACCCTGAATATAATAGTGAAGTATTTGATAGTCCTCTTAACTTTCTTCAAATAAGAGGAGCATTTTAGTGGGCTGGAGAGATGGCTTAGCAGTTAAGGTGATTGCCTACAAAGCCAAAGGACACACACACACACTTTTTTTTTTTTTTAAACCAGTCTTCTGGTTCAGGCTCTTCCCAAGCAATCATATCAGAGTGTCTGAGATGGGACCTAGGCATCAGTATTTTTTAAATCTTTTATTTTTATTTATTTCTTAGAGACAGGGACAGGGAGAGAGAGAGGAAGAGAGAGTGGGTGCACTAGGGCCTCTTGCCACTGCAAATAAACTCCAGATGCATGCGTCACCATGTACATCTGGCCTACATGGGACCTGGAGAATCAAACCTGGGTCCTTAGGCTTCATAGGCAAGCACATTAACTGCTAAACCATCTCTCCAGCACAGTATATATATAATTAAGCACATACTTTGTATGGATACATCATGTGTTGGGGCATAAGTATTCATTTTATTTTATTTGTATTTATTTATCGCAGTCAGAGGAAGAGAGAGAGAGAGAATGGGTGTGCCAGGGCTTCTAGCCACTGGAAATGAACTCCAGACACATGCACCACCATGTGCATCTGGCTTACTTGGGACCTGGAGAATCGAACCTGGGTCTTTAGGCTTCGCAGGCATACACCTTAACCACTAAGCCATCTCTCCAGCCCCATCAGTATTTTTTTTTTTTTTTTTGGTTTTTCGAGGTAGGGTCTCACTCTGGCCCAGGCTGACCTGGAATTAACTATGTAGTTTCAGGGTGGCCTCAAACTCACAGTGATCCTCCTACCTCTGCCTCCCAAGTGCTGGGATTAAAGGCGTGTGCCACCACGCCCGGCTCCCATCAGTATTTTTAAAAGCTCCCAAGGTGGAAAAAACTCTAGTGTGCAGCCAAACATACAAACCAGTGCTACAAAGAACACATGAAATACAATTGAAGCAAGTGCATATAAACTTTCTTTTAAATGTAGTCTGTGTTCCACAAGGGCATTGGGTGTTTTAAAGTTGGGCTTCACCATTTATGAGCACTGATAGGCATCTTCTGTAGCCAAATGTCTGTAGTGAATAGACTAGATGGTGCATGATGTAGTTTCTAGTGCAATGCAAAGTGCAGAGTAAGTTTTTAACAGCTGTTGCAGTCTTTATAGAAGTATCTGAGGAGCACAAAGTACTGTTCTCTGTTAAACTGCACAGCCTAAACTTGGCAGGTGGAACACATCTCTAATAGCAAAGCCTTTACCTTACATCATCAAAATGGAAATTATATGGCTTGATTTACTGATCTCCCTGGTTGAGAAAGGCCTCACATTCTAATCACCTGAGAACTTGGTACTGTTAGCTGGTGAGAACATGTTAAACATGTGCCAAAGGAATTATGTATGTACTTCTTAATCAGAAGGATTTCTTTATATTATTTTTCTTTAAACATAATGTTGAAGCACCAAAATTTCTGAACTCTTTAAAAATAGTTTGCTCTTTTTAAAATAAACTTGTACTTTTGACAAATTTAGTTTCTCTTCTTGGATGACATGGCATGCAGTGTCAATAACTGTGTCTTGTATAAAATATGTAGGCATCAATATTTGCTAAATGGATTCTACCTGAAGGCTAAGAAAAAGCTTTCAATGATTTGAATGACTTTTTTGTCCATATGATTTGAAATAAAGCAATGACAGAAGCCTAACAGTATATCTTTTGTTTTCTAAATTGACATTGTGCCAGTCTTTAAAGGGTAGTTTGTCAAACAAACTGCTCCCTGATCTTTTGGGTGACGTGAGAGGGCAGAGGCTGAGATGATGAGGTGCATGAGGGGTGGCAGTAATTAAGGAAACAAATGTGGGGAGCACAAGGTTGACAGCAGTTGATGAATTTGTTCCAAGTTCCAGCTTTGCAGGCAGCCTGAGAAACAGCTCAGAGAATCTTGGGGTTCTGCAGGTTAATAACAATAAGCAGGGGGTGGAGTGGAGTGTCAAGTGAATGATAAACACTAGAAGGCGTGTCCTCGAGCACCCAACTCCCTTGTGCTGCGGTCACAGTCACGTGAGCTCAGTACTTCCCGATTCCAAGCTGTCTCCGTAGGGGAGGGGGGAGAGAGAGAGAGAGACAGAGAAAGAGACCGAGACCCACAGAGGAGCTAGGCAGCTAGCACGCTGGAAGGGAATTTAAATGCAGAAAGAGCAAAGCGAGTCTAAGCATGCCGCACTTCACTGTGACTAAGGTAGAGGACCAGGAGGAGGGGGCAGCCTCAGGACCCCCAGAGCCTGGTTCCACACAAAGAAAAACCATGATCCAGGATTCCAGTGATCCAGGTGAGTGCTCCATCCTAAACTCTGGGAACCTGTAGAGTTTTCCAGGGAGCAGTGGTAACTTGGCTCTCGGAATTCAAAATGCTTTCTTATAGATGGAGAAAAGGTGTTTTTTTTCAGACAGTTTCCCTGTCTGTGTATCTGATAACTACTTTTACTTTTTTTCAGGAACTGCTTTGTTTCTCCCCACAAAGAGTTTTCTGTGCTCATTATCAACAGGTGAAATTGAATCTGTGGCAGTGTAAAGTTTTCAAAAACCAAGATAGCACAGTGGAGGCCGTTTTCTGTAGAACTTAGAATTCACTTTTTGCTTACAGTTTAGATTTTATTTAGGCAAGCCTTGTGTTCTACTGATGAGTGACACTTTACGCTTTGCAGTTTACATAATATATAAAAAGGGGGAAGCACAGTTCAGTAGCTTTGTGCTGTGGATGTTGTACTTGTGACACCTGGAGTGACTCATAATTTTGCCTCAGTTTACCAACTACACGCTAATTCAGTAGTGAATGGTCTAAGAATTCTCTGATGGGCCAAATGTGGTGACCTATGCCTTTTATTCCAGAGGCAGAAGTAGGAGGATCATCCTGAGATTGCATAGTAAATTCCAGGTCAGCCTGGGCTACAGTGAAACCCTTCCTCGAAAAAAAAAAATTCTCTAATGAAAAGCAGAAGTACAATGGTTAGTCATTAAGGGACTAGTATAGCATTGGTTTAATACTTACTTGATGAATGTGCCTATACCTGTTATTTTCTCTAAATGTTAACAGTTGGGCTCTCCAGGGGAATTATGGTTTTGAATTTTTAATCATGCAATTAAAATCATAGTTAATATTATGGTATTAAATTTAGGCATGATTTGAATCCCTTATTTTTAAAATTTATAAATTGTCAGCAGCTTCTTTAGTATGTGAGTAAAGCCTAAGGGAGACTCAGAATTCCTTTGAAAATCTTGATTTTATGATTCTAACTTAGCAAGTTGTCATTCTTCCTTGCTGTAAACAGCTGTTGTCTCTCTCCCTCTCTTTCTTGCCAGGCTTTATAAAACTTTTAAGAACTTTGAGATAGGGACTGTTAAAAAATGTTCCTTTTGGAGCCAGGAGTTGTGGCACAGAGGCAGAGGTAGGAGGATCACCATGAGTTCAAGGCCACCCTGAGAGACTACATAGTGAACTCCAAATCAGCCTGAGCTAGAGTGAAACCCTACTTCAACCCCCTCCCCCCAAATACCTTTGGGGCTGGAGAGATGGCTTCATGGTTAAGGCACTTGCCTGCAATTCCTAAGGATCCAGGTTTGATTCCCCAGTACCCATGTAAGCCAGATTCACAAGGTAGTGCATGCATTTGGAGTTCATTTTCAGTGGCTAGAGACCCTGGCACACCCATATATTCTCTCTCTCTCTCTCTCTCTCTCGCTTGCTCGCTCTCATAAATAAATAAAAATAGAAAAAGTGTTCTCTATTTTTTCTCCTTCTAGTGAAAAAATTTATTTGGAGAAAATAAGAAAGAAAGGTTTTATGTAAAATGTCCATTAAGTGACTTCATTTTGCTGAATATCCAGGGAGATGAGCTAACCTATTTTGAACTTGAACCTGATTCTCTGACTGGCTTAGGCCTGGGTGTCTTTGAAGATCTTTTCTTTTTTTCTTTTCTTTCTTTTCTTTGCTTTCCCTTTTCCCCTTTCCCTTTCCTTTCCTTTCTTTTCCTTTCCTTTTTTTGAGGTAGAGTTTCACTCTAGTCCAGGCTGTCCTGGAATTCACTATGTAGTCTCAGGGTGACCTCAAACACATGGTGTTCCTCCTACCTCTGCCTCCCAAGTGCTGGGATAAAGGCATGCGCCACCATGCCTGGCTTGAAGCTGTTTTCTTATTGCTTAGATTTTTTTTCTTATTGCTTAGACTTTTGTGAAGTCCATCTGCACCTCATTTCTCACCTCTGTTTTCATAATTTCCTTTTCCCACCACCTCAGTTTTATTATTTCACCATTACTAGTTGTATCATATGTGAAAATTTGTTTTCTTCAGGTTAGAACAGAATAATAAAATCATTAAAAGCCATACAGATTTGATAGAACCCAACTTTATTTTAAAGTGACATAGTCTTAATTTATTTTTTCCCACAATTGCTTTCAACAAGGAAAAAGTGTTAAATTTAATAAGACTTTTAAAATATTTTATTTATTTATTTATTTATTTATTTATTTATTTGAGAGAGAGACAGGCAGTTAGGAAGAGATTGAGAGAGAAGGGGTATACTAGGGCCTTTTTTAGCCACTGCAAATGAACTCCAGACGCACGTGCCTACCTTGTGCTTCTGGCTTATGTGGGTACTAGTGAATCGAATCTGGGTCCTCAGGCTTCACAGGCAAACACCTTAACTGCTAAGCCATCTCTCCAGCCCTAATAAGACTTTTTAACTTGATGTTTTCCATAAGAGCCCAGAAAGATCCTCTTATATAAACCATTGTTTGGCAAGTGCACAACTGCTATAAATATGTTATCTAAATTATCTTTCAGGTTAATTTGGAAGAAAAAAATGTACATAGGAAATTTTTGAAAAAAAGGAATATAACCTAAGAAAATATTTTAGGGTAGAGTTCTCTCTCTCCAGAGACTCAAGCATATACTTGAAATGCTATGACTTTCAGCCCACCCATATATTCTCTCTCTCTCTCTCTCTCTCTCGCTTGCTCGCTCTCATAAATAAATAAAAATAGAAAAAGTGTTCTCTATTTTTCTCCTTCTAGTGAAAAAATTTATTTGGAGAAAATAAGAAAGAAAGGTTTTATGTAAAATGTCCATTAAGTGACTTCATTTTGCTGAATATCCAGGAGATGAGCTAACCTATTTTGAACTTGAACCTGATTCTCTGACTGGCTTAGGCCGGGTGTCTTTGAAGATCTTTTCTTTTTTTCTTTTTTCTTTCTTTTCTTTTCTTTGCTTTCCCTTTTCCCCTTTCCCTTTCCTTTCCTTTCTTTTCCTTTCCTTTTTTTTTTGAGGTAGAGTTTCACTCTAGTCCAGGCTGTCCTGGAATTCACTATGTAGTCTCAGGGTGACCTCAAACACACGGTGTTCCTCCTACCTCTGCCTCCCAAGTGCTGGGATAAAGGCATGCGCCACCATGCCTGGCTTGAAGCTGTTTTCTTATTGCTTAGATTTTTTTTCTTATTGCTTAGACTTTTGTGAAGTCCATCTGCACCTCATTTCTCACCTCTGTTTTCATAATTTCCTTTTCCCACCACCTCAGTTTTATTATTTCACCATTACTAGTTGTATCATATGTGAAAATTTGTTTTCTTCAGGTTAGAACAGAATAATAAAATCATTAAAAGCCATACAGATTTGATAGAACCCAACTTTATTTTAAAGTGACATAGTCTTAATTTATTTTTTCCCACAATTGCTTTCAACAAGGAAAAAGTGTTAAATTTAATAAGACTTTTAAAATATTTTATTTATGTATTTATTTATTTATTTATTTGAGAGAGAGACAGGCAGTTAGGAAGAGATTGAGAGAGAAGGGGTATACTAGGGCCTTTTTTAGCCACTGCAAATGAACTCCAGACGCACGTGCCTACCTTGTGCTTCTGGCTTATGTGGGTACTAGTGAATCGAATCTGGGTCCTCAGGCTTCACAGGCAAACACCTTAACTGCTAAGCCATCTCTCCAGCCCTAATAAGACTTTTTAACTTGATGTTTTCCATAAGAGCCCAGAAAGATCCTCTTATATAAACCATTGTTTGGCAAGTGCACAACTGCTATAAATATGTTATCTAAATTATCTTTCAGGTTAATTTGGAAGAAAAATGTACATAGGAAATTTTTGAAAAAAAGGAATATAACCTAAGAAAATATTTTAGGGTAGAGTTCTCTCTCCGAGACTCAAGCATATACTTGAAATGCTATGACTTTCAGCCTCTTGTTATCCTAAATAAATAAATAAATAAATAAATAAATAAATAAATGAATAAATAAATGGGGCTGGAGAGATGGCTTAGTGTTTAAAGTCCCTTGTTTGCAAAGCCTGACAGCCCAGGTTTGATTCCCTAGTACCCACTTAAAGCCAGACTTACAAAATGGTGCATATGTCTGGAGTTCATTTGTAATAGCAAGTGGCCCTGGTTTGCCAATTCTTATTGTTTCTCTTTCTCTCTCTCTCTGTCCTTGAAAATAAATAAATAAATTTTTTTTCCCAAGGTAGGGTCTCACTCTAGTTCAAGCTGACCTGGAATTCACTATGCAATCTCAGGGTGGGCTCGAACTCTCAGTGATCCTCCTACCTCTGCCCCCCGAGTGCTGGGATTAAAGGCATGTGCCACCATGCCCGGCCATAAGTAAAAATTAAAAAAAACAAACAAACATGAAACCCAATATTTTTCATGATTAGCATGAACTAGTAAGTAAATACTAACTTGCTTGTGGTTTTATCACAGCACTTTAAACGCTGGTAAGTTATGCAATTAGTAGCTTTTTCCCTTTTCCCTCTATATCTCTGTGGAGAAAAATATATAGTCTATAAACTGTTCATACTTAGAATCCGACCATCCTTTAAAATGTGTTGTTGCCGGGTATGGTGGCACACACCTTTAATCCCAGCACGTGGGAGGCAGAGGTAGGAGGATCGCTGTGAGTTCAAGGCCACCCTGAGACTACATAGTGAATTCCAGGTCAGCCTGAGCTACAATGAGACCCTGCCTCGAAAAATAAAAATAAATAAGCAAAGAAACAAAGAAACAAAATGTGTTGTTTAAAAATACTTGTATTTACTTACTAGAAAGAGAGAGAAAGCGTATGGGCATGCTAGGGCCTCTTGCCACTCAAATGAACTCTAAACATATGTGCCACATTGGTCATCTGTTTTTACATGTGCAATGGGGAATCAAGCCAGGGCTACCAGGCTTTGCAAACAAGTACCTTTAACTGCTGAGCCATCTCTCCAGCCCTAAAATGTGTTTTCAAAAGATATTTATTTGAACTAGAAAAGTGAGTATTTGAGATAAAGTAGAAATAAGAATGCAAAGATAAACTAATTCTTTTTTCAAGGTAGGGCCTCACTCTAGCCCAGGCTGACCTGGAATTCACTATGTAGTCTCAGGGTGGCCTTGAACTCATGGTGATCCTCCTACCTCTGCTTCCCAAGTTCTGGGATTAAAGAATGCACCACCACTTTAATTTTTAAAAATATATTTTCATTCATGTCTATTTATTGTACATGCTACTGGGTTACATAAGGACATTTTCATACAAATTTATCATGTAAGTATGTTAAATCTTGCCATGCTAGGTACTAGGATGTTAATATGGCAGAAGCCTGCTTAATTTGGAATTCAAAAGGAAAAGGAGAAACTCATTTATATAACATCTTTCTTGTTTTCTTCCTTTCCACTGTGTATTCTCAGCAACCTGTTCATAAAAATACCAGTAGCACACTGAATTGTAATAATCTGCTTACTTGGCTTTCCCCTGGAAGACTGATTTTAAGCAACTTGAGGAAAGAAACTTTGTCCAGTCATTTCTGTGCCCAGGTCTTAAGTAACACAGTGAGCGGTTCAGTGAGTAGACTTGCTCTCTGCCTCAGCAAGTCTCACACTGAGTGTTGTATTTCTGTTCCTCACGCCACACCCGTCTTGTTTCAGGTTTCCCACTAAGGCAGCAAAATGGCTTTGGAGAATCCCAGACCTAATAATTGTTACTAATTAGTAGTAGTGATAATTTGTAGTAATTAGTACCTGAGTGACTTTCTGCAGACTACCTTCTCTCTTCATTGATGAAACCAAGGGAATAACAGTACCTACTTTGCAGGGTGACTGTGAGGACTGCATGGGATAATATGACATCATCAGTACTTACAAATAACAATAGCTTTATATCTTTTTTGTTGTTATTTTTATTCACTTATTTGCAACAGAGAAATAAAGAGAAAGGAGAAAGACAGAAGAGAATGATTAACCAGGGCCTCCAGCCAATGCAAATGAACTATAGATGCATGCACCACCTTGTGCATCTGGCTTTACATGGGGACTGGGAAATCGGAGCCAGGTCATTAGACTTTGCAGACAAGTGCCTTAACTGCTGAGCCATCTCTCCAGCCCCCTTTCATTTCTTACATTGTGACTCAGTGGTTCATTAAGAAAAAGAAACAGGTTTGGATAACAGATGATGGAAAGAATAATAAATTGCCTAGAGAGAATCTTGGATCAGCAACTCCTAGCAGGAGACCCAACAGACTCTTGAGGGAAGGTTTTAGAGAAAACTATCACAAGCAATTAAAGACTTGCAGGATACAAAAGTTCAAGGTAATCATCAAATTTAGTTTGTGCTACAGAGGCAGGAGGTGAACAAGGAGGATAGACGGAGGCCATTTATTGAATGATTATCAATTAATGTCTTCTCCCTACTCTGGGATGGGGTGTCCCCAAGGCTGATGACAATACCAGAGCCAGTGTTCAAGCTTAAATTCCATGTGCTTCCAATCATATAGTTGTACTAAGTCGCAATGTACATGACCCACGGACTTTGATATGAACATTATTAAACCCATTTTTTCTGGGTGTAGTGGCACAAGCCTATAATCCCAGCACACTGGAGGTTGAGGCAGAAAGATTATGAGCTAGCCTGGGCTATATATAGCAAGACTATCAGGAAGGGGAAAATAGCCAAACCAAAAAAACCCCTGATAGTTTATAGGATAAATATGATAGAGCGTTACTATTCCTTGCATTTAATCAGATATGTATGCTACATTCATTCCTGTATTTGCATATTTATTAAGTTCATATAAGTATTTTCATTAGATAATTTTTCCAGATCTTCACCCCACTCCACAGATCTTCTTAGAGTAGCTATGAGTAAGGCAGATTTCGACTGCTTGAATGTCTCCTTACTAGTCACAGGTGGCAGCTTGGAAATTGTTCCCTGTCTTTCAAATAAGATCCTAAGGAAATTTTCAAGGGGGAAATGTATATTACCAAACATCATCTCCAAACATCGATTCAGTGCAAATACAAATGGCAGGAGAGCATACTATGAGAGACTTCTACTAAATGAAGGTTAAATTTTATTAACTCACAGGATTAAACTGTTAGTTAAATATTAGTTCTTTTTCTCGTGAAATGTTCTTGCAAAGGTGACTTTCAACTACCTCCTTTTCTTGAACTCAGTAAAGATTCCCTTTCATGTAGATAAAGTAGTTTTTGTATTGAAGATTTATAGTGAGGCTTTTGGCATGCATCTGTATTCCCAGACATTCAAGAGGCTGAGGGAGGAGGGCTTTAGTTCAAGTGTTGGAGGCAGCCTGAGGAGCTTAGCAAGACCCTTATCTCAAAGACACTTAAAAAGTTTGTCATTATTTCTTCCTTTTAACTATTTACATGGGACCTTTTTACAACTCAGATAACAGAAACATAGATCTATATATTTTATAATCTGAGTCAAAAGTTTATCTTGAAAATTGGAAGGGTAAGGCATGTTTTTCTGCTTTTTGCTCTACACCCCAGTATTCCAGCATTGCCAGAAAGACTTTATACATCCCTCTAATATCTTCTCAATTCTTTTGCCATGATTGTTCCTTATCCAAGAACTTAACACAGGACACAAATTTTAACATGTTCCCTTCCAGTTATTTACATTATAAACACTGTACAGATTGTGGTCTTTATTTATCATGTCTTCCTAATGGTCGGGGCATTTTCAATTTGTATGTCAACATGATGTGATCACAGTTTCTAGGATTTCTCATGTGGAACTTTTCTTGCTTAGTGTTCTAGCCCTGTTATACTAACTGCTACTTTGGCCTTACCATAGATCTGCCAGATTGAAACTGACTGAACTCAATAAAGATAAAACCTCTATAAAAATGTATGTACACTGGGTGTGGTGGTGCATACCTATAATCCCAGCACTTGGGAGGCTAAAGTAGGAGGCTACATGGACCTTGTCACAAACAAAAAAGAAAAGCAGAGACAATAGTCAAACCTGGCATTTAACAAATACTAGCTTCATTCAAACAGTACTAACTGAGACATATAACCATCACACAATTTTAGAGATTAGGAAAGTGAATTGCCAGGAGATGAGGCAATTATATAAGTGGCAGATGTGGAATTCAAGCTCAGGCATATGTGGCTCTAAACCCTTTGGTCTTTCCATCATACTGTACTGTCCCACCACTTTATTTTTGTTTTTTTTTTTCAAGGTAGGCTTTCACTCTAACTCAGGCTGACCTGGATTTCACTCTGCAGCCCAGGCTGGCCTTGAACTCATAGTGTTCCTCCTACCTCTGCCTCCCAAGTCTGGGATTAAAGGTGTGCTGACACCCACTACTTTAAACATACACATTTTCATTTATTTATTTATTTTTACTATTTTTGAGGTAGGGTCTCACTCTAGCCCAGGCTGACATGGAATTCACTATATAGTCTCAGAGTGGCCTCAAACTGATGGCAGTCCTCCTACCTCTGCCTCCCAAGTGCTGGGAATAAAGGCGTGTGCCACCACACCCAGCTTATTTTCTTATTTTCTTTTTTTATTAGTTATGCACATAATGTAAATACATTCATAGCCTCCTCCTTGTTCTCCCTTCTCTGAAGGGGCCCTCCTTGTTGGGGAATGTGAATCGTGCATTGTGGCGGTAGCCATCAGTTACATGGAATAGGCAATGTCTCTGTGCATAATGATCCAACTTGTGGCTCTAATAATCTTTCTGCCCCCTCTTCCACAAAATTCACGGAGCCATGTTGGGTTCGTTTTAGGTCTACTTCAGTGATGAGGTCTTGGGAGCCTCTGTGTCTCTGGATATCTGCTTTAGTAGGAGTTGAGTGTTCTCTGTGTCTATCTTGCTCATTTCCCCAATTCTCTATGGTTTCAGCTGGGGTCCTGGTGGGCTGCGATAGGCTGTTCCTCTCCTCAGGTTCAGCATCCATCTGAAAAAGTGAAGCAAATTTTCTAACAGAGAGAGAAGTCAGCACCAGATAAATGGGATAACCATTACTATTTTAGAGAGACTTTTATATGTGTAGGCCCACTTGTAGCCCACTATTGGTGGAGCTTGATATTGGAGAGCAGGCTCATTTTTTGGATATGATTCTGACTTGTTTCCCAGTTCCAGCTATGAGTTCCATTCCACTGTGTGGATCTGTTAGCCAAATCAATAGCAGTTGGTTACACACCATGGCTGTGTGCCACTATTGCACTTGTGTGAGCATCGTGTCAGTTTGTTTGCTGCTGAATAGCTTAGACCACAAGTTGCTTGGACAGGTGTTGGTCATTTTCCACCAATCACTCATGTAGCACCTTCTGGCATGAGATAAGCTAACTGTCTGGGGACTGACTCTTCCAGATTCCAGCCAGGTCACTCCATGTTATATACCAATAGCATATGGTGTCTTCAGCAGTAGGATCTTACCATTAACCTTTGGTGGGTCATAAGTTTTCTTTTGGGAAACCTTATAGGTCTCTCTGATCAACAGCTCATTGTGGAAGTTAACCACATGCTGTACTGTGAGTAATAGGCCAGCGCCAAGGAAAAAGAAGGAAGAAAAAGATAGGTAATATAAAAGAGAAAGAGAGAAATGGGAGATGATTAAGGTTAGTCTTCATCATATACTCTCCAGGGCCTGTGATACAGTTGTTCCTTCTAAGGACCTGATTGTTGGGGTCCCTCCTAGGGCCAGCCCAGGAGGGGATCCAGGGTCTCCGCCGGTTGGGGGGGGGAGAGGCACGGAGTCATGACACAGACACCAGGAGTTGGGTGGAAGCAGGCAGAGGGCGAGCTGCTGCAAACTCATTTATTCAAGGAAGTATAGGGGTTTTTAAGGGTTTGGCTTGCCAGTTGTTGTATGGGGTGGTTCTCTTCTTGTGAGCAATGACAGCCTGTCTCCAGGCAGGTCATCTTGCAGCAGGTTGCTCGTGGGGATGGGGCTGTAGCTGTTGTCATGCCAGGCCTGTGCAGAATGCCACATCCACAGAAGCCACTTCCTTGTTTCTCCTAGCAGGCGGCCTGGCTAGGGCCCGACCTGCACTGTGCCATGCATACTAGCAGGTGGCCTGGCTAGGGCCTGACCTGTATTGTGCCATATACCTGATGAAGATTCAACCTTTCAGTCTGTTTTTTCAGGATATAGGATTTTATGGTACCATTTCCACTTGGGTCCTGTTTTGTGCCCCCTCCCATCTTTACCCTTCCCTCCTGTCCCACCCTCCCTATTGTCTGGTCCTCAAGATGCTTATTATTAGGTATGTCAACATCTCGGGCAGATTCAGGTTAGGAGCCACAGATGAGTGAGACCATGGGACGATTATCTTTCTGTGATTGTGTGAGTTCGCTAAGAATGATCTGTTCCAAGTTTGACCATTTTTCTTCATGTTTCATTGTGTCATTTTTCCTTACTGCTGTGTAGAATTCCATTGTGTAGATATACCACATCTTGGTTATCCATTCATTTAATGATGGACATCTGTGTTGATTCCAGCTCTTACCTATTATGAATTGAGCAGCTATAAACATGGTTGAGCAAATCTCTCTGATCTGAGGCTTGGAGCTTTTAGGGTAAATGCCCAGTAAGGGAATAACTGAATCTATTGGTAACTCTATAGTCATCCTTTTTAGGAGTCTCCATATTGCTTTCCATAGTGGTTGTACCAGCTTACATTGCCACCAACAGTGAATGAGGGTTCCTATTTCTCCACATCCTCGCCAGCATTTGTTTTCATTGGATTTTTTTTTTTTTTTTTTTTTTTTTTTTTTTTTCGAGGTAGGGTCTCTCTCTGGCCCAGGCTGACCTGGAATTCACTATGTAGTCTCAGGGTGGCCTCGAACACTCGGCAATCCTCCTACCTCTGCCTCCCGAGTGCTGGGATTAAAGGCGTGAGCCACCACGCCCGGCTTCATTGGATTTTTTAATGTTAGCTATCCTTACTGAGGTAAAGTGGAATCTCATAATTGTTTTAATTTGCATTTCCCTGATGATTAGGGATGTTGAAAATTTTCTTAAATGTGTGTTTGCCATTTGTATTTCTTCCTCTGAGAATTCCCTGTATTGTTCTCTGCCCCATTTTATGAGTGGGTTGTTTGACTTTTTGTTGTTTAGGTTTTTGAGTTCTTTGTTGATTCTACAAATTAGGCCTCTGTCAGTTGTATAGCTGGCAAAAATTTTCTCCCATTCTGAGGGTAATCTGTTGGCTCTTCTTATTGTATGTTTGTAAAAAAACTTTTCAGCTTCATGAGATCCCAGTGGTTGAGTTACTGTTTAATTTCTTGAGCTACTGGGGTTTTGTTCAGGAAGTCTTTTCTCATTCCTGTATCATGGAAAGTTCCTCCTATATTTTCTTCCAGTAGTAGAAGCGTCTCTGGTCTTATATTGAGGTCTTTGATCCATTTGGACTTGATTTTTGTGCATGGCGAGATGTGTGGATTGAGTTTTTGTTGTTGTTGTTTTTTGTTTTTCAAGGTAGGGTCCCACTATAACCCAGGCTGACCTGGAATTTACTCTGTATTCTCAGGGTGGCCTTGAACTCACGGCAATCCTCCTATCTCTGCATCCCGAGTGCTGGGATTAAAGGCGTGTGCCACCATGCCGGCTTGGATCAAGTTTTATTTTCCTATATATGTTTGTCCAGTTTGTCCAGCACCATTTGTTGAAGATGCTGTCTTTTTTCCAGACTGCATTGTTAGGGCCTTTGTCAATTATCAAGTAGCTGTAGTTACTTGACCCAAAGTCCATGTCCTTGATTCTGTTCCAATGGTCTATATTCCTGTTTTTATGCCAGTACCATGTTGTTTTTATTACTATGGCTTTGTAGTATAGCTTTAGATCAGGCATGGTGATGCCTCCAGAGGTGTTTCATTTCCTGAGGATATGCTTGGATATCCAAGGCCTTCTGCCATTCCATATGATTTTTGAGATCATTTTTTTCTATCTCTGGGAAGGAAGAAGTTGGGATTTTTATTGGTATTGTGTTAAATCTGTATATTGCTATTGGTAAGATTGCCATTTTCACAATGTAAATTCTGCCTATCCAGAAGCATGGGAGGTCTTTCCATTTTTTCAAGTCCTCAATTTCTTTCTTGAGTGCTTTTATGTCTTTCACATCCTTGGTTAATGTTATTCCAAGGTATTGTATTTTTTTATTGCTATTGAAAATGGGACATTGTCTCCAATTTCTTTCTCTGTGTCTTTGTCTTTTGCATAGAGAAAGGCTACTGATTTTTGAGTATTGATTTTGTATCCTGCTACTTTGCTGAAGAATTAATCACCTTTAAGAGTTTTGAGATGGAGGTTCTTGGGTTATTTATGTATAGAATCATGTCATCTGCGAAAAAGGCTAATGTAACTTCTTCATTTCCAATTTGTATCCCTTTTATTTCTTTCTCCTGACTTATTGCTTGAGCTAGGACTTCCAGTACTATGTTGAAGAGTAGAGGTGAGAGTGGACACCCCTAGCTTGTTCCTGATCTCAATGGGAATTCCTTCAGTCTCTCCCCATTAAGTATTATTCAGGCTTTAGGAGCTTTATATACAGCCTTTATTATATTGAGATATAAACTGTCCATGCCTATTCTCTCCAATGTTTTGATCATGAAGTGATGTGGTATTTTACCAAAGGGTTTTTCTGTATCTATTGAAGTATCATGTGGTTTTTGTGTTTAAGCTTATTTATGTGGTATATTACATTGACAGATTTATGTATGTTGAACCAACCCTGAGTTCCTTGGATAAAGCCTACTTGATCAAGGTGGATAATGCTTTTGATATATTGTTGACTTCTCTGTTTGCAAGGATTTTGTTTAGGATCTTTGCATCTAAGTTCATCAGGGAAATTGGCCTACAGTTTTCTTTTCTTGTGGTATCTCTGCCTCATTTGGTATTAAGGTGATACTAGCTTCATAAAAGGAGTCGGGGAGCTTTCCTGTTCTATGATTATGTGGCACACTTTGAGAAAAATTGGTTTGAGTTCTTCCATGAAGGTTTGATAGAATTCAGCTGAGAAGCCATCTGATCCTGGACTCTTCTTTTTGTGGTGGTTTTTTATTACCTTTTCAATTTCAATGGGTGTGATAGGTTTGTTTAGGAGGTTAATCTGCTCTGAGTTTTGCTTTGGTAGGTGGTATATGTCCAGGAATTCATCCATTTCCTCCATATTATCCAGTTTTGTGGAGTAGAGGTTTTTGAAATAAGTCCTGATGATTCTTCCCATTTCACTTGTCTGTTGTGATCTCTCCTTTTTCATTTCTAATTTTGTTAATTTAAAGTGTCTTTTGTTTTGCTTGATCCAATTGGCCAGGGGTTTATCAATTTTGTTTATTCTTTCAAAGAACCAGCTCTTTGTTTCATTAGTGTTCTTAGTTGTCTTCTTAAAGTGCTATGAATTTCCCCCTAAGGACTGCCTTCATTGTGTCCCATAAATTTTGGTATGATGTGTTCTCATTGTCATTCAGTTCTAAAAATTTTGCAGTTTCATTTTTTATTTCATCCACTACCCATTTATTCTTTAAAAATGTGTTGTTCAGTTTCCAGGAGCTGGTGGGATTCTGGTGGATCTTTTGTTATTAACTTCTAGCATTACAGCTTTGTGGTCTGATATCATGCAGGAAATTATGTCAATTTTCCTAAAATTATGGAGACAGCCTTTATGGTCCAGTATATGACCTATTTTAGAGAAGGTTCCATGGGCTTCTGAGAAGAATATGTAATCTGTGGATTTTGGGTAGAATGCTCTGTAGATGTCCATTAGGTCTAATTGATCTATGGTGTTGTTGAGCTCTCTTTACTTCCCTGTTAATTTTCTGTTTGGATGATCTATTTATTGCTGATAGTGGAGTATTGAAGTCCCTGACTATGATAGTGTTGGTGATTATTTCTTTTTGTTGTCAAGTAGGTTTTGTTTTATGAATTGTGGTGCCCCTGTGTTTGGTGCATAAAGATTGATGATTGTGATGTCCTCTTGTTGGATTGTTCCCTTGATAAGTAAGAAGAGGCCTTCTTTGTCTTTTTTGATTAGTTTTGGTTTGAAGTCTATTTTATCTGATATTAGTATAGCAATGCCTGCTTGTTTATTTCTGTTTTCTTGGAATATAATTTTCTACCCTTTCACTCTGAAGAGGTGTCTGGGTTTCTTGAAGACAGCAGATTGAGGGGTCTAATTTTCTGATCCACCCAGTTAGCTTATGTCTCTTGATAGGTGAATTAAGGCCATTAATGTTTAGGGTAATAACTGTGAGGTTTGATATAATCCCTGCTATATTGTGGTGGTATAGGTGGTTTGGTGTTTTCTTGGACTTTATAGTTTTTGCACCTTCTCTGAGTTTGGTTATTGTGATCTGCTTCTTGTAGGCACTTGGGGTTGGTTATTTGACTCTTCTGTGTGGAGAATTTCCTGAAGTACTCTCTATAGGTTTGGCTTTGTGTTCAAATAGTTGTAAAGCTGAATTTTATTGTAGAAAATTTTTCTTTCACCATCTATTATGAGGGATACTTTTGCTGGGTAGAGTAGTTTGGGTTGGAAGCCATAAGTTCTTAGACTTTGCAGTGTTCCATTCCAGGCCCTTCTGGCTTTCAGGGTTTCCATTGAGAAGTCTGAAGTAATTCTGATGGGGTTTCCTTTATATGTAATGTATTGTTTCTCCTTAGCTGCTTTTAGGAGTTTCTCTTTGTTATCGATGTTTAGAGTCTTACTACGTCTTGGAGATTTTTTCCTTTGGTCCAGTCTCTTTGCCATTCTGTTCACTTCTTGTAACTTGGTGGGATGTTCTTTTGAGAGGGTGGGAAAGTTTTCTTCTATAATTTATTGAATAAATTCTCCATGCCCTTTTCTTCCCCTTCTGATATCCCCATGATCTGAATGTTGGGACAGTTAAAGGTATCCCACAGTTCCCTCATGTTCTGTTCACAAAAATTGTTGAATTTATTCAAACTTTTAGACTCATGAACTGTTTCTTTTGTTTTGTCTTCCAGTTCTGAGTTTCTATCTTCCACATGGCTGACTCTATTCTTGGGAGCTTCTATAGAGTTTTGGACTTGTTACGTTTTATTTGTATTTTCTAGTACCTTTTTTTTTTTTTTTTTTTTTTTTTGGTTTTTTGCGAGGTAGGGTCTCACTCTGGTCCAGGCTGTCCTGGAATTAACTATGTAGTCTCAGGGTGGCCTTGAACTCTCGGCGATCCTCCTACCTCTGCCTCCCAAGTGCTGGGATTAAAGGTGTGCGCCACCACGCCCGGCTCTAGTACCTTTTTGTACATAGTATCCATCCCTCTGTCGAGTTCCCTTTTCACATAATTTTCTGATTTTCTTAATGCTTCTTGGAATTCATCCTTGCATTTATTTATGTCTTCACTGAGCTTAGCTAGCTGGTTATTGAGGTCCTCTTTTATTTCCCTGCTGTCCTTCAGATCGTTTAACTGTCTTTGGATTCCATCCTGGTTCTTTCTATTAGGTCTAATCTAGCAAGGACAGCATTCATACAATTATTGGCCCTTTGTCAATTTTCTTTAAGTTCTGCTATTTTCTTGACCAGGGTTGCATTGCTTATGTCTTCATTTTGGGGTTCTGATCCTGTTGTCTCTTCTATGTTTTGATTAGAGACTTCCACTGTGGGACTGGATGACCTTGTTGGATTTACTTGTAATTGATTTTTCATGTTATTCCTTTTGTGCTGTGGTCTGTCCATGACAGTGTAGGAATCTAATTTAGGAAGTAGTTGTAGTTTACCCTTGAATTGTCCTCAGTGATTATTGCCTTTTATGTTTGCCTCAATTAGGCTTCTGAAGGCAATGGGGCCTGCCTGCTCAGACAGAATGTGCTGGTGAGGTTCTGGTGGGGGCCCAAGGACCTGATGAAGGGGCTTGTTGGTCAGTGGTTGGGGTATAAGGGGATGGGATAGTGGGGTCGGGGTCTGTTGGGACTGTGTAGCAGGGGGTGGATGGGACTGCCGGGTTCTGTGACACAGTGGAGCAAGGAGGTGGGGCTGCTGTGTGTCTGGTGACACATGGGGGGATGGGCAGTGGTCCAGGTGAGGGGAAGAGGGAGGATAACAGAGGGAAGGAGGAGGGAATGGTACCCTGCTGGTCTGGTTCTGAGTTGCCTGCAGGATGTGCAATAGGACCTGGTCACAGCTGGAATGGCAGTCAGGTGGCACGAAAGCCCAGAGATGGAGAGGGAAATGCCAGCTGCTGGCCTGAGTCCGAGTTGCCTGCATGGCAGATGCAGGAAAGCCCAGGGATGGAGAGGAAATGCTAGCCTGCTGCCCTGGAACTGTTTAGCCTGTGGTAGAGCAGGAGGGGGGCAGATGGGATGGCGACTGGGATGGTGCCTGGGATGGCAGTTGGGATTGAGACTTGGTGGGCAGCTGAGATGGTGGCTGGGATGGGATCTGATGACAGGAAAGCCCAGGGATGGAGGGGAAATGCTAGCCTGATGGCCTGGGACTGCTTAGCTGGCGATAGTGCAGGAGGGCGCAGCTGGGACTGTGGCTGGGACTGTGAATGGGACGGCAGCTGAGACAGCTGTTTGAGGGGTTTGGGGCACTGGTGGGCTACCCAAGAGTGTGGGAAAAGTGGATTCCCTGCTTTGCTCCTCTGCACCCTCCCACTGGATCTCCAAACCCCTAAGTACTCCAAAGATCTTGCCTGTCCTTCCCCATGAGGCAAAGAGTTAGGTAGATGCCATCTTAACCAGAAAGAAGTCTTACTTTATTTTTAAAAATTATTTGTTTATTTATAAGGAAAGAAAGAATAAGAATATGGGCTTGCCAGTAACTCTTGCCACTGCAAATGAACTCCAGGCACATGCACCACTTTTTGTGTATCTGGCTTTATGTGGGTGATGAGGAATTGAACCTGAGCCAACTCAGGTAGGCATGCTTTTTGCAAGCAAGTGATTTAACTGTTGAGCCAACCTTCTAGCCCTAAACATATACATTAAAAAAAGTTTTCTGGGGCTGGAGAGATGGCTTAGTGGTTAAGCGCCTGCTTGTGAAACCTAAGGACCCTGGTTCAAGGCTCGATTCCCAGTACCCACCTAAGCCAGGTGCACAAGGTGGCACATGCATGCATCTGGAGTTTGTTGCAGTGGCTGGAGGCCATGGTGTGCCCATTCTCTCTCTCTCTCTCTCTCTCTCTCTCTCTCTCTCTCTCTCTCTCTTCCTTTCTCTCTGTGTCTGTCACTCTCAAATAAATAAATAAAAATAAACAAAAATTTACTTTAAAAGTTTTCTGCAACCAGGTACCAATTCTTGGGCACTATATTTTTTTGTCATGAATTCCTCAAAATTAAATGGAACTTAATTTCTTCTTCTACCTTTGCATATGTTACATAGTTTATTTGATACAGATTATATCTAAATGTACAATATTATTCCAAATGAGGCAACAAGTGAGAAATCTGAACAGGCAAGAACTTGGCTTGTTGATGTGACAGTCCTTTAGTAACCATCTACTCTACTAACATTTCTAGGAAGATGCACATTTATCAATGAGGTAGAAATGGGAGACTTAAAGACTAAGAATACTGGTGAGAAAAAATAGACATTAACAAAATAGTTGAATTTTAATTTAAAATTCTATGCCACCAAAATATGCAAGATATGTTTATTTAAATGTATTAAAAATGTCACTTTATTAGTCTTATTTTTAATTAGAATTAAGTTAAATAGAAGTAATTCTTTATAGGTAAATATAAATTCTGGTGGAACATAGATGTAGTTGAATTGAATATGACACACAGATAGAATAAACTGTTTCAATCAGTTTTAACCCATATAAAAAGTAAAGGCCTCTCTCTCATTGGGCTGTGGGGCCCTTTTCTCCTCAGTCAGGGCTGGAGGCCAAGATCAGCTCTTGAGGATCCTTGTGGGGACTGTCATGAGATGGACAGTCTTATTTTCCTGCCTCAGACACTGGTAGAAGCTGGGCCCCCGACCTCTACCAGGCATGCTTGGGCCCTAGGCAGCAGCATTGCACAGGAGTGCGGCTTTCCTTGGCCTGCCTCTCCCCTTGGGCAGCGTGTGCATATCCTGTACAAGGTCATCTGGGCCCTGTAATGTGAGGGCCGCACTCCACACTCCCCTGCAGGAAGAACTGTCTAGAGTGGAGACTGGTGGAAGGGAAGAAGGAACATGGCACAGGAGATAGCTGTCAGCAAAGCATCACTGTGCACATGTCAGGCCTGAGCTTAGCACTCCACACTCCCCTGCAGGAAGAGCTGTCTAGAGTGGAGACTAGTGGAAGGGAAGAAGGATCATGGCACAGGAGATAGCTGTCAGCAAAGCACCACTGTGCACATGTCAGGCCTGAGCTTAGAAGCCATGTGGCAGCCTGCCTGCAGTCCAGAACTCCATGGCCTTGCTGGCTAGTAGGCTATCCCAGTTGGCGCGTGCGCGCGCGCACACACACACACACGCAAAAACAGTAGGTGGGGTACTAGGCCACCACCTTGGAGGGCACTGTGGCCGTGGACTCATGGGTGTCTCTGGCCAGGGCTCCACATAGGACTGCCCGCTGGGGCCAGGTGAAGAAGAGCCAGGAGTGGGTGCTGGAGAAGGAACGCTGCAGGCGCCAGGGCAAGGACGTCAGACCCAACACCCAGTACACAGGCCAAAAGCGCATGCCTCGCTTCTGATGGGGCAGGGAGCCCCCACAACCTCCACCATCGAGGAGCTGCACCATCTAGCCCGGAACCTGCATCTGAGGACTTTTCTAAGTCACAGTACTTAAGAGCCAACATTGTAGAATTTTAGGAAAGTTCCAAGACTCAAAGTTTCTTCACTAAAAAAATGTTCCAGCAAGCTAGGGGGGGTGGCACACTCGTGTAATTCCAACACCTACAGGGATGCTGAGGCAGGAGGAGGGAACCTTCCAGGACAATCTGGACTACACATCTGTCTCAAAAAAAAAAAATAACAAGCTGGGTGTGGTGGCGCATGCCTTTAACCCCCGCGCTTGGGAGGCAGAGGTAGGAGAATTGCTGTGAGTTCAAGGCCACCTTGAGACTACATAGTGAATTCCAGGTCAGCCTGGGCTAGAGGAAGACCATACCTTGAAAAAAAAAAAAAACCCAATGTAACAAAAAAAAAAAAGTTGAAATGGTTGTAAAGGTATTAAATCACTTTATGGAAAAAAAATAAATAAAAAGTAGATCCCAGAATTTAGGAGGCAGAGGTAGGAGGATTGCGGTGAGATTGAGGCCACCTTGAGACTACATGGGGAATTCCAGGTCAGCCTGAGCTAGAGTGACAACCTACCTCGAAAAAGACAAAAAACAAACAAAAAAAAGTAGACCACCTCATTTCCCATCCTGTGTTCTTTCCACTGCAGTGCATAACTTTCTGTGAAAGAAGGTTCTGATGTTAAGATTAGAAGTGGTCAACTCTAGAATATGAGTTCACAGAAATTTTCTCTTTTTCTACCTCATAGTCTTTGTTGTCTTTTTCTTTTTCCAAATTCTGTTTTTATTCCATGCATAACATAAATAGTACATAGAACTGGGCTGGAGAACTGGGCTGAGCAGTTAAGGCGCTTGTCTACAAAGCCTAAGGACCCATGATGTATTCTCCAGATCCCACGTTACTCAGGTGCACAAAGGTGAGGCAAGCGCAAGGTCTCATATGCCCTCTAGGTGGTGCAAACACCTGGTGTTCAATTGCAATGGCTGAGGCCCTGGTGCGCCAATTCTCTCTCTCCTCCCTCTCTGTCTGTCTCATTCTCTCTAAAAAAAATTTTTTTTAAGTACATAGAAACATATTTGCTTTGATTACCTCAAGACTAGGTTTATATTCCTTTCCTCCAAGATGATGTGTATTCTTCCTAACTTTGACTGTTATCACTATCTGTTAGCACCCAGGTACAATTTGTAGTCTGTCTTAAACTTGCAATTGAATTGTAATCAAATACATATTGTGGGTTTGTTTTAAGGTCTCACTGTACAGCTGGAGCTGATTTCAAACATGTGATCCTCCTCTCTTGGCCTCCCTAGTGCACACACTTAGCACCATACCATACCTGGACTTGTAATTATCTCTTCATTTGCACTGTGAATTATATGAGGATTTTAATATTTTCTGGAAAATTATTATTATTTTGTTTTTGTTTTTCAAGGTAGGGTCTTGCTGTACCCTAGGCTGACCTAGAATTCATTCTGTAGACTCAGGGTGGCCTTAACTCTCAGCAGTCCTCATGCCTTTGCCTCCCAAGTGCTGGGATTAAAGGTGTATGCCACCATGCTGTGCTCTGGAAAATTATTTTTATTATGGAAAATTTCATTTATTTTATTTTATTTATTTTATTTTATTTTTTTATTTTATTTATTTTATTTTATTTTTTATTTTTTTATTTTATTTTATTTTATTTTTTATTTTATTTATTTTATTTATTTTATTTATTTTATTTTAATTTAATTTTTATTTTATTTTAATTTTTATTTTATTTTATTTTATTTTTTATTTTTTTTATTTTTTTTTTTATTTTGGGGGTGGTTTTCGAAGTAGGGTCTCACTCTAGCTCAGGCTGACCTGGAATTCACTGTGTCGTCTCAGGGTGGCCTTGAATTTACGGTGATCCTCCTACCTCTGCCTCCTAAGTGCTGGGATTAAAGTGTGTGTGCCACCATGCTCAGCTATTATTATGGAAAATTTCAAATGTAAAAGCATTGGTGAACTTTCAATTCATGTTATTGATATTTTTCTTTATGTTTAGATTATCTTTGCATTTTAGGACTAGCAAACCTTTTTGATATATTGCAGATATATCAATTTGTTTTCTCATTTGTTCTTTATTTAGCAGTTTCATTGAGGTGTAGTTAACATAAAATTAATTGCATATATTTACAGTTTGCACTTTAATGAATTTTGAAATATGGCTATATCTGTGAAACAACTACTATAATCAAGATAATGAACATTTTTGAGGCTGGGGAGATAGCTCAGCAGTTAAGAGCACTTGCTGCTTAAGCATGAGAGCCTCTTGAGTAGGGGGAAGACCACCAAATTTGACTCCCCAGAACCCACATAAAAAAGCTGCGGGCGTAGGAAAATTCAGAAAATTGCTGGGGCGTAGGAAAATTCAGAAAATTGCTGGGGCTTGCTGATGGACAGCAGCTGCAATTGAGTGAGAGACCCAGTATCAAGGAAAGAAATACAAAAAGGAGTGATAAGAAAATAAGACCTAACATTCTATGGTCTCCACACGTGGGCATGTGCATAGCATGTGTTTCCGCACACACACCATACATAGTCTTATGCCCCCACAAGAAAAAAATATTTTCATTACCTATCAAAAGTTTCCTTGTGCCCTTTATAAACCACTCTATCTAATTCTCTGATCTTTGTTCTTCTGAGGCAGGTTTCACTAGCTGTGGTGGTTTGATTCAGGTGTCCCCCATAAACTTAGGTGTTCTGAATGCTAGGTTCTCAGCTAATGGAGATTTGGGAATTAATGCCTCCTGGAGGTAGTGTAGTGTTGGGGGCAGACTAATGGGTATTATTGCCAGTGTCCCCTTGCCAGTGTTTGGCACAGTCTCCTGTTGCTATTGTCCACTTTATGTTGACTAGGGGGTGATGTCTACCCTCTTCTCCTGCTATCATTTTCCCTGCCATTATGGAGTTTCCCCTCGAGTCTGTAAGCCAAAATAAACCTTTTTCCCAAAAGCTGTTCTTGGTTGGGTGATTTCTGCCAGCAATGTGAACCTGACTGCAACACTAGTCCAGGCTGACCTTAAACTCATGGAAATCCTCAAACCTCAGCCTCCAGAGTGCTGGGATTAAAGGTGTAAGCCACCATGCTCAGCTCTAAAACTGATCTCTTTTTCTGTCACTGTACATTAGTTTGTAATTTCTGAAGATTTTGTATGAAAGGAATAATATAACATGTATTCTCGTTGGTCTGACAATTTTTGTTTCAAGGTAGGACCTCACTTTAGCCTAGGTTAACCTGGACCTCACTCTGTAGTTCAGGCTAGCTTTGAGCTCACAGTAATCCTTCTCCTTCTGCCTCCCAAGTGCTGGGATTAAAGGTGTACACCACCACATGTGCCACAATGTGCATCTGGCTTATGTGGGTTTTGGGGAATCAAACCTGGGTGCTTAGGCTTTGCAGGTAAGTGCCTTAACTGCTAAGCCATTTCTCCAGCCCTCAACATTTTTTTTTGTCAATGAATTTATTGTAATTCTTATACCTCCTTAGAAATTATATTCTCCTGGCTTTTTTGTTGTAGTTTTTTTTTGGGGGGGGGTGTTGGTGTGTTGTGTGTGTGTGTGTGTTTAGGTAGGGAGGTCTCACTGTAGTCCAGACTAACCTGGAATTCACTATGTAGTCTCAGGCTGGCTTTGAACTCACAGTGATCATGCTACCTTGGCCTCCCAAGTGCTGGGATTAAAAGGTGTGTGCCACCATGCCTAGCTCATAGTCTCCTTTTTTTATTGAGAACTTTAACATGTGGTCATATTCCCATCGGGTTATACTATTACATTGCCTCACACCCCCCCATCCCCATTCCACTGAGGGTCCTCATGTGGAGTTGTGAATGTACCAGTCAGTCTCAGGTGGGGATCATGCCTCAGAATACCTTCCCACCCTGTGGCTCTTTCTTTCTGCCTGCTCTTCCACAATTTTGCCTGAGCCTTGGGTGTGTTATAAGTCTCCGTTATTGTTGAGCTGTCAACAACCTCTGATTTTCTGCTTTGATGAGTTTTAAGTTTCCTCAGTGTCTACCACCATCTCCTGGAGGAGTTCTCAGGCTAGCAGTGAGAAAGCACACATATTTAGTCCACTACTTCCTGAGCCCTGGCACATGTGATAGAAATAACTCATCTTGTGCTCGTCAGTTGGCTTTCTGTTCTTGTCATACTGAAGGGTCTTGGTCTCTCCAGCATCTGTTGCCATCTATAAAAAAATGGTTTTTCTGAGTTGGAGACATGGCTTAGCAGTTAAGGCATTTGTCTGCAAAGCCAAAGGACCCCAGTTCGATTCTCCTGGACTCATGTAAGCCAGATGCACAAGGGGCACATGCATTTGGAGTTTGTTTGCAGTGGCTGGAGGCCCTGGCACACCCATTCTCTCTCTCTCTGTCTTTCTCTCTGCCTCTTTATCTCTCTCAAATAAATTTTAATTTATATATATATATATATATATATATATATATATATATATATAGCCTCATTAAAAACAAAACAAAAAAAAACAGGTTCTCCAGCCAAGAATGAGAAACCAGCATAGATTAAGGGAATAAACATAGGCCTCTAGAAGATTTTTAAAAATTTTTTATTTGTTTGAGAGAGTGAATAAAGCAAAGAGAAAGAGAATGGGCACACTAGGGCTTCCAGCCACTACAAACAAACTCCAGACACATGCGCTACTTTGTGCATCTGGTTTACGTGGGTCCTGGGGAATCGAACCTGGGTCCTTAACCACTAAGCCATCTCTCTAGCCCTAGAAAACTTTTGATAAGCATAACATCTCCATTTAGCCAAAGGACAGTAGAAGCTTCCCTGTAGGGTCTATGACAGGCTTTGGTTTTTCGAGGTAGGGTCTCATTCTAGCTCAGGCTGACCTGGAAACTCACTATGTATTCTCAGGCTGGCCTCGAACTCTTGGCAATCCTCCTACCTCTGCCTCCCAAGTACTGGGATTAAAGGCATGTGCCACCACACCCGGCTTTTATGACAGGCTTTTGACTTCATTCTCAGTACCAGGTATGGAATTCCCTCCCAATGAGAGGGTCTCATATCCAATCAGAGAGCAGTTGAGTATCTACATAGCTTGTATGCCACTATTGTATAGGTGCATACATCTTGCCTGGCTGGTTGACTTTGTAGCTTGCAAGATCCACTACATGTTCACACTGTTGGTGATCTTTATCCCCCTGCAACTTACATAGCACTTTCCAGCACTATGAGTGCTAGCCAACAGGGAGCTGATTTCCATTTCAGTTACAGCAGGATCTTTCAACCTCAACCACAACATGTGGTGTCTTCAGCAATAGAACCTTACCATTTAGATTTTGGGGTAACCAATTACTTTGACAATGGCCTGCATTATTTGAGGGTTCTCATGGTCCTCCCTAACAGGTCACTGTGGGAGTAACCCAGTTCTGGCTAGGGGAGGTTTGTTGTTGGGGACAGGCTTTTGGGTGTTTTAGCCAGTTCCCCCTTGCCAGAACTTGGCTCATTCTCTTGCTGCTGTTTCTCCATTTGTTGTGGCAGAGGTGATGTCCAGCCTCTGCATGCTTTGTTTTCTCCTGCCATCATGAAGTTTCCCCTCGAGACTGTAAGCCAAAATAAATACTTTCCCTCCATCAGCTGCTTTTGTTTGGATGCTTTGTCCCAGCAGTGAGAAGATAACTACAACATTGTGAAAGCTAACCCTAGGCTTTCCATTCTGCCTTAGCCCCTTAATTATCTCAGAATATAGGCATACACCACTGCACCCTCATTTCTGTTGAGATTACCACGTTTGTTTTCCTTTAGCAAGCAGACTTAAGCCCTGATGAGGGGGTCAATGAAAATCAAACTATCTGTGGAAACTAGGCAACTGCAAGAGAAAAATCGTTTAGAATAAGCAATTTTGGGTCAGCTAAATAAAAATGCTGCAGTAGACAGTCTTTTGAGTCTGAAAATAAGAAATAATGGGAAATTTAAGGAACTTAACATGAAGTACAAAAGACTTTGTAAAACAAAAATATAAGCTGGGCTTGGTGGAGCACGCCTTTAATCCCAGCACTTAGAAGACAGAGGTAGGAGGATCGCTGTGAGTTCAACACTACATAGTGAATTCCAGATCAGCCTGGGCTAGAGTGAGACCCTAACTTGAAAAAACAAACAAACAAAAATTACAAGGTAAATACTTTTTACCACCTCATTCAGTCTACACAATACATAAACAAAACTGGGTTAGGGTTGTAGTACAGTGGCACTGGACTGCCTAGCATGCATGAGGTCCTGGATGTGATTCCCTGGGACCACAAAAGGCAAAACAGAAAACAGATCCAATAAGCACTTGTGAAGATGCTCAGTATCACTAGTCATTAGAGAAATACCTATAAAAGTCAGAATATACCTCCTTATGGCCACTAAGATGGCTGTAGACAAAAAGGTACACAATAAACAAGTGTTGGTCAGAATTTAGAGAAGTTGAAACCCTTCTTCATTGCTGGTAGGGTGTAAAATGGTACAACCACTTTGGAAAAGAAGTTAGCAGTTCCTCAAAAAGTTAAGCAGAAACCGGGCATGGTGGTGCATTCCTTTAATTCCAGCACTTGGGAGGCAGAGGTAGGATCGCCATGAGTTCAAGACCACTCTGAGACTACATAGTGAATTCTAGGTCAGCCTGGGCTAGAGTGAGACCCTACCTCGGGAAAAAAAAAAGTTAAGCAAAGAGTTACCATATGTTCCAGTGTACTCATATATGTCCACACAAGTTTATTTATTTTTATTTTAGAGAGAGAGAGGCACACCAGGGCCTCCAGCCACTGCAAACAAACTCCAGATGCATGTGCCACTTTGTGCATCTGGCTTTATGTGCGTACTGAGACATCAAACCCAGGTCGTTAGGCTTTGTAAGCAAGTACTTTAACCACTGAGCCTTCTCTCCAGCCCCATTTAAAATTTTTATTTATATATTTATTTATTTGAACATGTATGTTGTGTGCATATGTGTGTGGGTGGGAGGGAAAGCCTCTTGCCACTGCAAATGAACATTTGACACTGGCACCAATTTTTGCATCCAGCTTATGTGGATGGGTTAGGAATTGAACCTGGGCCAGCAGACTTTGCAAGCCAGCTCCATTAATTGTGGAGCCATCTTCCCAGCCCCATGTCCACACACAATTAAAAAAAAATTTATTTCTGGTTTTTTGAGGTAGGGTCTCACTCTAGCCCAAGCTGACCTGGAATTCACTCTGTAGTCTCAACGTGGCCTTGAACTCATGGCAGCCTTCCTACCTCTGCCTCCCAAGTGCTGGGATTAAAGGCCACCACACCCCGCTTAAAAAAATTTTTTTTGAGGTAGGATCTCTCACTCTAGTACAGGCTGACCTGTAATTCATTTTTACTATGTATTCCAAGGCTGGCCTCAAACTCAGAAAATCCTCCTATCTCTGCCTCCCTAGTGCTGGGATTAAAGGCATGTTTTTTTTTTTTTTTAACTTATTTATTTACTTATTTGAGCGGGCAGGGAGTGGGTACACCAGGGTTTCTAGCCACTGCAAATGAATTCCAGACACATGCACCACCTTGTGCATCTGGCTTTACATAGGTACTGGGGAATCAACTTTGGGTCCTAGGATTAAAAGTGTGCACCACCACACCCAGCTTTGGAATTCTTTTTGTTGCATTTTTTCCAATTCATTGAACTATCCTTTGGTTTGAAATTTGAATTCTTTTTTTTTTAAAGATTTATTTTGTATTTATTTATTAGAGACAAAGAGAGGGAGAGGGAGAGGGAGAGAGCGAGAATAGGCACACCAGGGCCTCTAGCCACTGCAAATGCACATCTGGCTTATGTGGGACCTGGAGAGGCAGAGAGAGGGGGGGGGAGAATATGGGCAAGCCAAGGCCTCCAGCCACTGCAAACGAACTCCAGACACACCCCCTTGTGGGTCCTGGAGAGACGAACCAGGATCCTTTGGCTTTGCAGGCAAATGCCTAAACCACTAAGCCAACTCCCCAGCCCCTCCAACAAAAATTTTATAGTATATTATTCATAATAGCAAAAAGTGGAAATAGCCCAAATGTCCAGCAGTTGGTAATGCATAAAATTTGGCCATATGAGAGAATGCCATTTGACAATAAAAATGAAGTGTTGATGCTTATTATGACATGATTCAACCTTGGAAACAGGAAAGTGAAAGAAGCTGGGCACAAAAGACCACAGATTATATGATTTCAATTTCATGGGATAACAAAATTGGAAAATTTATGGAGATAGAAGATTAGTTGCTTGGACTGAGCAAGATAAGAAGAGTAAAATTGGGACTGATTGCTAATAGGCCAGATTTTTTTTTTTAGCAAGAAATCAAAATAGAAAGTTAGATTGTGGTGATTATTGCATAAGTATATTAAGAAACATTGAACTAAACACTTTAAATGAATCAATTGTTAGATCATTCTTGTTCTGCTGTAATACAATACAACATGCTGGATATTGTATACTGCAAGACATTTTTTGGTGCATGACTCTGGAAGCTGGGAAGTCCAAACTGAAGATATCAGTATTAGGTGTGGACCTTTTGCTGCTGTGAAAGCAAGAGAAGGGGACTAAACTCAGCTAATTATAACAAACCTACTCCCACAATAATGATGGTGATCCATTAGGAACACAGTCCCTTCATAGCTTATCACCTTTCATTAGACATTTCCCTCCCAGCACCATTGTCTTTGGGGTTAAGTTTCTAACACCTCATTTTCTTCAGGACATGTTCAAACTATAGCTTTAAAAAAAACAAACATTTTTATTTATTGGACAGAGAAAGTAGGGAGAGAATGGGTGCACCAGGGCCTCCAACCACTGCAAACGAACTCCAAACGTGTGTGCTCTCTTGTGCATCTGCCTTACATGGGTCCTGGGGAATTGAACCTGGGTCCTTTGGCTTTGCAGGAAAACGCCTTAACCACTAAGCCATCCCTCTTTAAGCCCCAAACTATGTTTTTTTTTTTTTTTTTTTTGTTGTTGTTGTTTTTTTGAGGTAGGGTCACTCTAGCCCAGGCTGACCTGAAATTCACTCTGTATTCTCAGGGTGGCCTCAAACTCACAGTGATCCTTCTACTTTTGCCTCCTGAGTGCTGGGATTAAAGGCATGTGCCACCACACTTGGCTTAGCTTTTTTTGTTTTTAAGTGCAGTAGCTAGTATTAGGAGTGTGTAAGAACTTAGTCTTCAAGATATTCTGAATGATCAACCCAGTCTCAAAACCATCTGGTGAAATCATCTGGGCTCCAAAGGGTATGGGAAGCTTTACCCCTTCTGCTCTGCATTTGTAGCCTCTCTCTTTGGGCAGTACACTTTGAACTTTCCAGATTTCCTTGGCAGACATACTATGGTTCTGGCATCTCCAAATCCTGGTGTGTCCTTTGCAACGTATGGTTCACATTCATAGCTTCATCCACTGGCTTCTCAGGGATTCCAACTCTACCACATATTTCCTGGCCTCAGTGACTCCTTGGAACCATGGCACTAATCTCCTCAATGTTGTATCTTTTATGTCTCCCAAACCAATACCATGTGGATGATGCTGCCAAGTTCTGCTGTCAGCTCGAGATGCCGCCTTGCCCCCTCAACCCCAGATGCTGTTGCCTTTGTGATTGTTTGCAAGTAGGGGATCTCCTCAGCAGCATTTTCAGTTAAGGCTCTCTCCTTTCCAAATGGGTTGATGCTCTCAGGATAATGCAGCCAGATCCTTTACCACAGTATCACAGAAACAGCCCTTAGCACAGTTCCTGATAGAGCGCCTGTTTTCCTCTGACGCCCAAATGAATCAGGTCTGTCTACATTTCTCTCAACATTCTTGTCTTCCAAGATACCAACAATGGCCCATTAAACTCTACTTGCAGTGTTCAGAAGCTTTTCTAGCCCAAAGTTTGAAACTCTTCTGCATTCCTGCCTCAAACCAGTTACAAGAACCAACAAGCCACGTGGTCAGGTTTATCACAGCAACAGCCACACTTCTCCTTACCATTTTTCTATATTAGTTACTCTGTCCTTGCTGTGACCAAACACCTGACAAGAAGTAGTCCAAGTCGTACTGGTTTTAAGAGTGACACAGCTCCTTCTGAGCTCTGGTGGGTGTAGCTTACGGTTAGAATGCTGAACACTCAATAGTCATTCTAATTCTCCAAGCCAGTTTGTCTTATGACTCACAAGGAATTGGCAAGTGCAGACACATACAAGGGTAAATTCAGAAAGATTTCTTTTAGGACAATAAAGAAGTAAAGTTCCTGAGTGGGAGGGGTCCCAAGCAGGCAGTCCTCATGGTGACATGGATTGGGCTTCTAATCACCTTGGAGATGTAAATTAGGCACAAAGTTGGGATGAGCTTCATTGGTTAAGTCTGAATGTATATGGAGGACCTTGATTGGTTCCTGAGCCAAATAAAGTACAGACTTAGAAAGATCCTGTCAGTTGGGGCTGGAGAGATGGCTTATAGTGGTTAAGGCATTTGCCTGCAAAGCCAAAGGATCCTGGTTCAATTCTCCAGGACCCACGTAAGCCAGATGCACAAGGGGGCACATGCGTCTGGAGTTTGTTTGCAGTGGCTGGAGGCCCTGGCATACCCATCTCTCTCTCTCTTTCTCTCTCTCAAATAAATAAAATATGTTTAAAACAAACAAAAAAGAGCCTGCCAATGGTTGGGGGGTAGCATGAAAAAGTCTTAACATTTTGTTTATTTATATTCTTTCTGAAGAGATTTGTGGGGGGTTTTGTTTTTTGTTGGTTTTGATGTGGTTGGTTTTGTTGTTGGTTTTGTGATTCTGGAGATTGAACCTCAGGCATACAAGGTGCATACACTACCAACTGAGAGATACCCCAGTTACTAAGAAAAGAGTTCGGATGTTGGATGTTTGAACAGTATTGAAGTTGTTAAGATTATAGGCACTTCAGAAGATGGACTGAATGCATTTTGCATTATGAGGTGGCCATGAGCCTATGGGACCAAGGCAGAACATCATGGTTAGGATATGAAATTTTCTTTATAGGAGCATGTGCTTGAATACTTGGTCCCCAAGTTTTGGGAGGTATGGGTGGATGGAAGAGCATGAGTGGCAGAGGTGGGTTACTACAGGGCAAGCCTTTGAAGGTTATAGTCCAGCTGCACTTCTGGTACAAGCTCTTGCACTTCCTAGCCACACACTTCTGCTACCCTGAACTCCACCATGCCTTCCCTGAAAAGCTGGGATAAAACTGAAGACATGAGCCAATGTAGACCTTTCCTCCCATGTGTTGCTTCTGTCATGTAGTTATTGATCACAGCAGCACAAGTAGTTAGTACAGCCCCTTCCCTCCTGATATGAGGTGTTTGGGTCAATTTACCCCTTTATAATGAGCATGCAGATCATTTTGGTCATTCTGTTCAAAAACCATGTTTGTTTGTTTGTTTGTTTGTTTGTTTGTTTGTTTGTTTGTTTTAACCAAATATACAGGGTCTTATTATGTAGCTCATATTGGTCTCAAATTCACAGTCCTCCTGCTTTTGCTTCCAGAATAGCTACAATTGCCAGCGTGTGCCACTGTTCCCAGCTTGTGGTTGAACTAATAATAACTGTGTGCCTAGTAGTCCTAGCTACTAAGGAGTCTGAGACCAGTATAGACATAATAGCAAAAGTCCCATCTCAAAATAATAGTAGTAACAACAACTCTTACTATCCTAAGAAACCTTAGACATGCTGGCTTGGGGAAATGGCTCAGCGTAAAGCACTTGACAAGTAAATGTGAAGACTTGAGTCAGTCTCCACATAAATGCTGCACAGGCATGATGACCTGCCCATAACCCAACACTCTGGAGGTGGAGATTGAATTCCAGGGCAAGATGACTAGCTGGACTAGTGAGCTCTGGGTTCAAGTTCTCAATAAATGAAGTGAAGAACATTCATGGAAGATAACCAGTGTCAAATCTCTGGCCTCCATACACATGCTCACGCACATGAGAACACACATGTGCATTCCACATACACACATATGCATGCAAACAAACAAAATTGAGAAGGGGGCTAGTCCCCAGCATGATGGCGCATGCCTTTAATCCCAGTACTCGTTAAGCAGAGGAAGGAGGATTGCAGTAAGTTTGAGGCCACCCTGAGACTACATTGTGAATTTCAGGTCAGCCTGGGCTAGAATGAAACCCTACCTTAAAAAAAAAAAAAAAAAGAAATAGTCTCTAAATAATAGAATGATATCAAATCTGCCCAGCAGCCCTGTGGGGAAAAATTACCATGTTCCTAAAGAAACTAGTTCCAGTAGCTGAAATGATTTGACCAGAGTAGTATAATCAATGTGGCCAAAAGAACCATGGCAGGGGTAGCCCTCAACCACAGTCTTCAATATTATTATTATTATTATTATTATTATTATTATTATTATGTTTAGTTGTCATACAAAGGTTTAGGTGGCATTCATTCTAGCATTTTTATCTATTTATTTTTAAATTTTATTTATGTGCAATCAGAGAGAGATAGAAGAAAGAGAGAGAGAGAATTGGCACACCAGTGCCTCCAGCCACTGCAAACGAACTCCAGATACATGTGCCCCTTGTGAATCTGGCTTACGTGGGTCCTGGGGAATCAAACCAGGGTCCTCTGGCTTTGCAGGCAAACACCTTAACTGCTAAGCCATTTCTCACATTTAAAAAAATATATATTATTTTTATATATTTATTTGAAAGAGGCGGGGGGAGGGGAGAAAATGGGTGCACCAGGGCCTCCAGCCACTGGAAACAAACTCCAGACACATGTGCCATCTTGTGCATCTGGCTTATGTAGGAGGTCCTAGGGAATTGAGCCTGGGTCCTTTGGCTTTGCAGGCACGTGCTTTAACTGCCAAGCCATCTCTCCAGCTCTCATTCTAGCACTTTCATATAGCTGATTCTCATCCCCTCTCTTTCCCCAAACTCCCCCTACCATTGCCTCCCCAATATGTCAGAATTTACAAAGAACTGTGAAAATTAAACACCAAAAAAATAAAACTGCCAATCATCCAACCTTAAAGGCCCCATGGAATTTCAAACTATAGATGAAATAAACATGGCATAAGCCTAGAACAGTTTGCTGAAGAGGTTTGGGTCATATATAGAAAATGTTTCTGCTGGATGTTATGGCACACACCTTTAATCCCAGCACTTGGGAGGCAGAGGTAGGAGGATCACCATGAGTTCAAGGCCACCCTGAATTACATAGTGAGTTCCAGGTCAGCCTGGGCTACAGTGAGACCCTATCTCGAAAGAAAGAAAACGTTTCAGGCACAAACAGAAGACTAGAGATGAAAAAAACCACTGAAATTTTCTAAGTAGAAATCTGAAAATAAAAGCAGTATTTTAGGAACTATGAAGATAATATGAGAAATTAAAGGAAACTACATTTATTAGAAATAGGCAAGTACACTCATTTAGCAGACACACTCATTATTAGATACCTGTAATTTGCCCATGTGCTAACAGCATTCTTTTAAACTTTTTGTATGTGTATTTGTGTGCATATATGGAGGCCAGAGGCTGATATTGGGTGCCATTCTCTACCATGCCCCACTTACTTATCAAGACAGGGTCTCTCATTTGAACCTAGAACTTGCCTGTACAGCTAGTCTAGCTAGCCAGCTTGCCCCAGGAATCTCATTTCTCCTTCTGAGCCCTGGGATTACAGACAGGCCATCATGCCTGCCTGACATTACACAGGTGCTGAGATTCAAACTCAGATCCTCACTGAAGCTTGTGTAGCTTTACCAACTGTAAGCCATCTCCCCAGCCCCTTTCTCTCTTTCTCTTTTCTGTTTTTTTTTTTTTTTTTTTTTTTTTCAAGTGCTAGGATTAAAAGCATGCACCGCCATGCCCTGCCGGCTATCTTTTTCCTTGTGTGTGTGTGTGTGTGTGTGTGTGTGTGTGTGTGTGTGGTTTTTCGAGATAGGATCTCACTCTGGCCCCAGGCTGACCGGGAATTCACTATGTAGTCTCAGGGTGAACTCATGGTGATCCTCCTACCTCTGCCTCCCAAGTGCTGGGATTAAAGGCATGCGCCACCATACCCGGCTTGCCCAGCTATCTTTTCATTTTTATAGATTATCTTTGTGTTTTAGTTAATGCTTTTCTTAAATTGAGTCACAGTTTCATGCTTTCCTTTAAAAAGGGAGCTTTGTCACACAAAAGTTAAATGCCAGCATGCTTGCCATGAATGAAGTATAAATTAAAAATAGATTCAGTGAAAGAAATAAGAATCTTGTTAGATACTGTTGCCAAGAAGAGACTCTAAAAAGGCAATAGCAAGTTTTGAAGAGCTATTTAAAGGTAGCCTAACACTTAAGTTAAAAATTATGGGCTGGAGAAATGGCTTAGTGGTTAAGGTGCTTCCTGCAAAGCCAAAGGACCTAGGCTCGATTCCCCAGGACCAATGTAAGCCAGATGCACAAGGGAGCACACGCATCTGGAGTTTGTTTGTAGCAGCTTAAGGCCCTGGTGCACCCATTCTGTCTCTCAGTCTTCCACCTGTTTCTCTCAAATTAAGAAAAATTAAAAATATTAAAAAATTATATTTGGTGAAGGTGCTACAAATTTTATTTATTGGTTTAGTGTCAGAAATCACATCCTGAAACCTAAAATAATAGTTAGAAATCACCAACATGTTCAGTATGACATGCATTTAACAAGCATTTTAATTGTTTAAATTCATGAATATTTATGTATCTTCGTATTTGTATAGAAGTAATCAAAAGTATTATAAGACCTGGAAAGAACAAACTAGTGCAAGGTCAGAAGGGAGCAGGGCTGTGCACTATTGTGAGACAGGGGTGCACACCAGTCTAGACACCATTCAGAGTACCTGTGTGGGAGGGAACAAACCAGCAGAAGGTCAGTGGTAAGAGGGCTATGAACCATTGTGAGACTGGGCTGATGGCCAGGGTTGTGGGCCAGGACTAGACAACTGAGGGAACAAGTCAGTGGAAGGTCAGCTACAAGCAGCCAGCCAACTTTGACTCTACTTTTCACACCTACCTTGCAAGCCCCTCCCAAAAAATTATCTGAAGAAGGGCTGAAATAGAGGGCAACTGTGTATTAGCTCCAGCCCCCAGGAGAAGCTTGAAACTGATCTCATTCCAAAAAGCCAGACAGTGAATAGGATGGGAAGAATAGTATCCAGCTTGGACACCAGGCAATCCAGGCCTCCCAGGGTCTTACCCAGACTTTCTGGGAGGTTGCAACACCCAAAGTAGGCCTAGTGGACAGTCTTTAATCCTACACCCACTGTTATCAATTCAGACCAGGCCACCTAACAACATAGGGTATACAAGGGCTGCTATTGCTGCATCCTCAGTGAGATAACTGATCCCAAGATGGCAGACCCCAATGCAAAACAAATAAAACAACACCAAGCAAAAGGATCCCCACCGAGATTACCTATTCCCACAATGAGCCTCCAATGAAAGTGTAGAGGAAACCTAAGACATAGAAGTCCAAAATGAAATCTCAAAAAGCACTTTATTTTATTTACTTTACTTTTATTTTATTTTATTTGGTTTTTCGAGGTAGGGTCTCACTCTAGCTGAGGCTGACCTGGAATTAGTCTCAGGGTGGCCTCAAACTCACAGCAGTCTTCCTACCTCTGCCACCCGAGTGCTGGGATTTAAAGGCATGCGCCACCACACCCAGTTCAACAAGCGTTTTAAACAAACTTAATGAGCCCATGAACAAACCACTAGTTGAATGGGAAGAAAATGGTCAAAGAGTAATCAAACAAAAACTCCCAAGAATGGCTGAAGAAAATGGAAGAAAGTCAGCAAACAGAATTCAAATTACAGGGCTGGAGAGATGGCTTAGCGGTTAAGGCGTTCGCCTGCAAGGCCAAAGGATCCCAGTTCAATTTTCCAGGACCCACATAAGCCAGATGCACAAGGGGGAGCATGCATCTGGAGTTTGCAGTGGCTGGAGGCCCTGGCATGCCCATTCTCTCTCTCTCTTCCTCTCTCCCTCCCTCTCTCTCTGCCTCTCAAATAAAAAAATAAAATATTAAAAGAAGAATTCAAATTACAAATCAAAGGATGGTTCAATGAATTGGAAGAAAGGCAACAAAAAGAATTCAAAAGCTGGATGTTGTGGTGCACACCTTTAATCCCAGCACTCGGGAGGCAGAAGTAGGAGGATCACCATGAGTTCAAGGCCAGCCTGAGATACATAGTGAATTCCAGGCCAACCTGGGCTAGAGTGAAACCCTACCTCAAAAAACAAGAGATGGAGGAGAGATGGCTTAGCATTTAAGGCACTTGCCTGCAAAGCCTGAGGACCCATGTTTGACTCTCCAGAGCCCACATAAGCCAGATGCACAAAGGTGAGGCAAGTCCAAGGTCTCACATGCATACTAGGTGGCACAAGCATCTGGAGTTTGATTGCAGTGGCTGAGACCCTGGTACACCAATTCTCTCTCTTTCTAAAATAAAAAATAAAAAAAAAAACTCAGGAAACAAGATAATCAACAAGAACAACTCTATCAATGGTTGATGGAAACCAAAGAGAATCAGAAAACAGTACTCCATAGATGACTTAATGAAATCTAAGATAATCTAAAAGATACCAACAGAAGGCTAAAGGAATTTGAGGAGAATCAACAAATAAACGAGCTCATAGGCCAATGGAACAAGCTCAAAAAGAACATACCTAGGGCTGGAGAAATGGCTTAGCAGTTAAGGCGTTTGCCTGTGAACCAAAGGACCCCGGTTCAATTCTCTAGAACCCACATAAGACAGATGCACAAGGTAGCACATGTGTCTGGAGATCCTTTGCACCAGCTGGAGGACCCACGTAAGCCAGATGCTTAAGGGGCACATGCATCTGGAGTTTGTTTGCAGTGACTAGAGACCCTAGCATGCCCATTGTCTCTCTGTCTGCCTCACTTCTCTCTCTCTGCTTGCAAATAAATAAATAAATAAAATTTTAAAAAAAGAACATACCTAAATGCAGAAATGAACAAGAGAATAGAAAGGTCAAACCAAGAAATGAAAATGGAATTCAAGCAAGAGATGGAAATGCTAAAGAAAAACATAACAAAATAGAAAAGAAATATAATAACCCTCTTTGAAGGCTCCCAAGAAATCCTCACCAACAGAATAGACCACATGTAGGACAGGATTTCAAAGCTCAAAGACAAGACAGAAGAAATAGATCAGGACTCCAAAACCATTGCCAAGTTAAAAAAGAAAAGTGCGAATAGAACATGAAAGAACTCAGGGACACTTTAAAAAAGACTAACTTTTCAGATCATAGGCATATAGGAAAGGGGAAGAAATAAAGGCCAAGAACATAGAGAATATCTTCAACAAAACAACTGAAGAAAATTTCTCCAGACTTACCAAAGAGAGACAGATCTAAGTATAGGAGGGGCACAAAACACCAAACAGGACCAGAAGAGAGACATCCCACGACACATAATAATCAAAACACTTAAACAGGCCAGGCGTGGTGGTGGTGCACGCCTTTGATCCCAGCACTTGAGAGGCAGAGGTAGGAGGATTGCCGTGAGTTCAAGGCCACCCTGAGACTACATAGTAAATTCCAGGTCAGCCTGGGCCAGAGTGAGACCCTACCTTGAATAAAACAAACAAACAAACAAACAAACAAACAAACAAAAGAACAAAAAAACACATCAAAGAAAACAAGGAAAGAGTACTAAAAGCTGTTAGAGAAAAAACAGCTCATTACATACAGAGGTAAGCCTATTAGAATTACCTCATATTTTTCTTTTTTTTAATTTTATTTATTATTTGAGAGAGAGAGGGAGGGAGGAAGAGGCAGATAGAGAGAAAGAGAGAATGGGCGTGCCAGGGCCTCTGGCCATTGTAAACAAACTCCAGATGCATGGGCCCCTTTGTCCATCTGGCTTACATGGATCTTGGGAAATCAAACCAGTCCTTAGGCTTCGCAGGCAAGTGCCTTAACCACTAAGCCATTTCCTCAGCCCTACCTCATATTTTTCAATGGAAACTATAAAAGCTTGGAACAGAGTATTTCAAAATCTAAAATTTAGGGGCCAGGCATGGTGGTGTACATCTTTAATCCCAGCACTCAAGAGACAGAGGTAGGAGGATCACTGTGAGTTCAAGGCCTGAGACTACATAGTGAATTCCAGGTTGGCCTGGGCTAGAGTGAGACCCTACCTCGAAAAACAAAACAAAACAAAAATCTAAAATTGAGACCATGGCTGCCAACCCAAGCTACTATACCCAGCAAAATTATTCCTCAGAATATAAATTGAAAGAAAAACCTTTCACAATATAAACCAGCTTTATGATTACATGAGCACCAGGCCAGATCTACAAAGAAAGATAAACCAACATGCACATGAAGAGAAAAAAAAGAAACAATCAAAACTAGAGTGGAAAGTTGAGCATGGTGGCTCACACCTTTAATCCCAGTTCCCAGGAGGCAGAGGTAGGTGGATTGCTCTGAGTTCGAGGTCACCCTCAGACTACATAGTGAATTCCAGGTCAGCCTGGGCTAGAGAATAAGACCCTACCTCAAAAAAACAAACAAACAAAAAAGCATGCAAAGACCAAGAAAACACAAAACTCCACAAAACCTTCAACATGACAGGGATTAACTCACCCCTCACAATTATAACTGAACTTTAATGGACTCAAGTCCCCAATCAAAAGATACAGATTATCAGGCTGGATGAGAAAGCTGGATCCATTCATTTGCTGCCTACAAGAAATCCCCCTTTCAATTAAAGATAAACACCACCTTAGGGTGAAAAGAATAAAAAAGATAATCTAAGCGGCCAGAAACAAGAAATAAGCAGAAGTGACTGCATTGATTTTTTTTCCTGTTTTCTTTTCTTTTTTTTTTTCCAGGTAGGGTCTAACTCTAGCCCAGGCTGACCTGGAATTCACTATGTAGTCTCAGGGTGGCTTCAAACTCATGGCAATCCTCCTACCTCTGCCTCCCAAGTACTAGGATTGAAGGCATGGGCCACCCAGCTGGCTGTACTGATTTCTGCCAAAATAGACTTTAAACCAAAAGTAATCAAAAGTGATAAAGAAGGCCACTTCATACTCATTAAAGGAACAGTTCAACAAGAAAATATTACAATCATAAACTTATATGCACCAAACATCTAGAGGTATCACTATATCCAATTTCAAGATATACTATAAAGCTATAGTAAAAAAAAAAAAAAAAAAAAACCAGCATGATACTGGCACAACAGACACACAGATCAATGAAATAGAAGACCCTTCTCTAAATCCAAGCAACTGATCTTTGACAAAGGGGCCAAAAATACATGCTGGAGAAAAGACAGCTATATTATTCCTGAACATACACTCTAAATACTCCACTCTTTACTACAGAGATATTTGCTTAGCTGTGTTTGTTGCTGCTCTATTCATAGCTAGAAACTGAAATCAGCCCAGATGCCCATCACCTGATGAATGGATAATGAAGATGTGGCATATATACACAATGGAATTTTACTCAGCAGTAAGGAAAAATCAAATAATAAAATTTGTAGGAAAATGAATGGAGTTGGAAAAAATATTCTAAGCAAGTTTATGCAGACATGGAAAGTCACATGGCACATGTACTTTCACATCTGTGGTAACTGGGATTAATTGGAGATGAGAGTAGCAAACACCTGGAAAATTGGCATAAAAATATGAAACTAGGAGTGAGAAGAAATAAGTACAGAGGAGAGGAGGAGTTACTGGACAGGTTAGGGGAGGGACAGATTATTAGGGATAGGAGGGGCTTGGAGGAGTAGGTTTATAAAGAGGGCAGAGAAAAAATTTATTGCAGTCAGGTTTCCATTGCTAGCAAAAATCACTCAACCGAGAACAGCTTTGGGGGAAATGGGGTTTATTTTGGCTTACAAACTCAAGGGGAAGCTCCATGATGGCAGGGGGAAACGAAGGCATGAGCAGAGGGTGGACACCACCTCCTGGCCAACATCAGGTGGACAACAGGAACAGGAGTATGTGCCAAACACTGGCAAGGGGTCACTGACTATAATAACCATAAGCCCATCCCTAATAATACTCCACCTCCAGGAGGCATTAGTTGCAAAATCTCCATCAGCTGGGAACCTAGCATTCAGAACTCAAGTTTAGGGGGGACACCTGAATCAAACATTCTGCCCCTGGCCCCCATAAAATGATATCCATATATGATATAAAATACAATGCATTCAGTCCAACTTTAAAAGTCACCATAGTTTTTATCAATCCTAATGATGTTCATACATTCCCATAGTCCAAGATCTTATAACTGAGCCAACAATACCAAAAAAATCCCCCAAAAAACCCATAATGGCACAGAATAAATATTCACACTGAAAAATATGGCATTGGGCATAGCAAAGAAATATTCAACCAATACAAGAGTTAAATAGGACAAACATCAAATCCTATAGCTCCAAGTCCAACAACTCTAGCCATTGACAAGTCTCTAAGTCCAATAATGCTAACCAGCAACAAATCTCTGGAATTCCAATTCTGCCCCTCCAGCTAGGCTACTCACAGTCCCGGAAAACTTCATCGGGGCTGGCAGCTTTCCTTAGTAGCCATCTCATGGTCCTGGCATCTCCACTGGGTCTCCACTGCAATCCATAGTTGATTCTCACAGCTCATCGGGTCTCCATGCAGGCATCCAGCAAACCTGCTTCACACTGCCCATGGCCATTTCCAAAACACAAGACCGTGTTGCAAACTCAATGACCCTCTCTTTCCTGCATTTCTTATACTTCATAACACTAGGTAGCGTGCCCATTTGTTAATCTGGGAGGAATAAAGCAGACTTTGAAGAACAAGGATACTCCTTGAGCACTCAGACCCCTTCAAAAGAGTCTGCATTCTTCCTGTTGCCCCAGTGCAGGTCACCTGGCCCAATCTCAAAGGTTGTAATATCATATAATTGCAGCACAAGGGGCAGCATTTTAGGCCCAAAGATTTCTTTTTTTTTTTTTTTTTTTTTTTTTTTGTGCCATATCCCTCTGCTCACACCAGTCCATTTCTACACAATGCAACCTTGCACAACTTCCCAGGCCATGGCCATAATGGCAAGCCTCTTACACAAACTGCTGCTAGCCCAGTCTAGATAAAGCTCAAGGAACCAAACTTCACAGTCCATAGTTCTTACTGCATTCAGGTCTTGCAACTCTGACCAGAAAAATCCATCAAGTTGTACTTACAGCACTGCAAGGTGTCTCTCAGGCCAAGGTTTCAAATCCTTTCACATTCCTCTTGAAAATCAACTCCAAAAGGCCAAAACTACACATTGAGATATCTAGCAGCAAATGACACCACTCCTTGGTACCAACATTACTGTTGCAGTCAAGTTCGTATTGATGGCAGAAATCACCTGACCAAGAGCAACTTTTGGGGAAAAGGGTTTATTTTGGCTTACAAGCTCGAGAGGAAACTACATGATGGCAGGGGAAAAGGATGGCATGAGAAGAGGGTGGATACCACCTCCTGGCCAACAGTAACAGGAGAGTGTGCCAAACACTGGCATGAGGAAACTGGCTATAACACCCATAAGCCCACACCCAACAATACACTATCTCCAGGAGCCATTAATTCCCAAATCTCCATCAGCTGGGAACCTAGCATTCAGAACACCTAAGTTTATGGGGGACATCTGAATCAAACCACCACAGAATTATACAAAAGTTAAGACAACATAAATTAGTTCTATAGAAACACTCATTTTGGCTAGCATTCTACAACTTGGTTACTGCCAGAGCTAAAAGGTAAGGGCCTATTGATGAAGACACCATAAACTATAGTTATAGTACACTGGAGAATCATGCTGGTACTAACAGGGAAACTAGCTCCCTCCTGGCTAGTCCTCATAGTGATGGAAAGCACTATGGTAGCCACTGGAGGATAACAGTCAAACAACAGTGTGAATAATCAAGAAGACCCTGCAGACTATGAAATCAACCAGCTGAGCAAGAAGTACATACTTGTACAATAGTGGCACACAGCCTCTGTGGGTAACCGTTTTCTGTCTAGATATGAGGTCTGCTCAGTGGGAGAGAACTCATACTTGGTACTGGAAACCAAGTCAGAATTCCATTGTCAGAAAACACTGATTTCATAAGGAAGCCCCCAGTGCACTCTGGATAAAAAGAGTGGGCTCTCAAATTACTTTACATAACTCTTTAACCCAAGCTCTTCTCACTCTTGGTTGGAGAATCTGCTTTATTTTATAGATGACAGAGATAATGGAGGTGAACTATGGTCCATTTATAACACAAGAAGTTAGCCAACTGCCTACCACAAGATATGCCACCTCTACCACATCTGCCAAGGCCCAGGAGGAATTGCAGAGGAAGCAACAACATGAATACTGCTCTTACAGCTATCTTGACAATCAGTTCCAGGGTGATGATGATAGACACAATGATATTTTGACTCTCCAGGTCCCACATTTAGCCAGACGCAAAAAGTGACACAAGTGTGCAATGCCGCACTTGCCCCCAAGGGAGCACACGCATCTGGGTTCATTCACAGTAGCTGAGAGGCCGCTGGTGTGCCCATTCTTTCTCTCTCTGCTTCTGTCTCTCTTTCTCTCTCTCTCTCTCAAAACAAACAAACAAACAAAAAAAACAACTCTGAAATCCGAAATCAGAACTCAACACTAAATAAGACTGCCAGCAGGCCTGCCGTGGCTCAGGGAACATTGCAGAAGAGGGGGCAGAGAGAGTGTAAGAGCCACAGAATGAGTAGGAATATCCAGAGGCATGGTCCCTCCCACTACCCCACAGGGACTCACTAAGACCTCCGTGACCCCACAGTGAATACCATAACTCCACTAAGGTGGGCTCCCAGAGAATTGGGAAGAGGGGCCAGGGAATAAAAGAGTCTAACCTGTTAATATATAAAATAAAAAAGTTTTAAAAAAAAGTATTACAATAACAAAATAGGTTACTAAACAGTATTGGAACAGACACATATTTAATATTTTGGGAAGTTGTTCTTTGTGTCTTCCTAAGTTCTCTAACTCTGACTAGTCACTGGGTTCAGTAACTATGTGAGCTTCATTTTCTTCCTATGTGTAGTGGCTTGAATGTGAATATGTCCTCTATAGCCTCAGTCCCCAAAAGCCTGCTAGAGGAAGTGTCATTGGGGATGGACCTTGTAGTCCAGCCCTAAGGTGTGTTTAAGAGCCAGTAAGAGCTCTGGCTATTTGTGTTCACTAGCTGCTTAGGATCTATGAAGTCAGCCATCTTATTGTGCTATGATGATACTTCCCTGGATTTTTTAAGCCTGAAACAAACCCTTTCCTCCCATAAGCTGCTTTTGGTCTAGTGTTTGCCCCAGCAATGAAAAGTAACAGTAAACCTGGTACCAGAGAATTGGGTTCATTGCTGCAGTGAATCTGACCATGTGGGTTTTGGTGTTTGTTTTGTTTGGAGTTAGGGTCTTATTCTAGTCCAGGGTGACTTGGAACTCTGCCTCCTGAGTGCTGGGACTTAAGGTTTGCACCACCATGTCTGGCAGTTTTGGTCTTTTGAAACATGTTTATGGAAGAACTATGGAAGTATTTAGTACTTTGGACTTGAGAAGCCTTGCAGTTTTGTAAGCAGAGCTTGATGTGCTATTCTGGTGAAAGGTTGAAATTTCTAAATGCAAAGAGATTTGTGGAATGTGAAGACTTGTCTTATGAACTTTTAAAGGGGAAAGAGAGAACCTTGTTGGAACTGGGCTACTGGCTATGTTCTTCCGCCCATACCCAGAGAGTTTGATCAAGGTTGAATTTAAAGTAATGGTCTGGTGTCCTTGGCAGAAGGTATAAAACAGAGAGATATGATATATATATGGTTTTTCACAGGAAAAAGTCAAGAAAGTTTGAAGTTATAGGCACAGAGACTGCTTTTAGGTTACCAAAACTGAAATTGTTAATCAGATTAGCACCATCAAGGGTGGGCCAACTGTTTTGTATTGAAACAATGGAAATAATGCCCTAAGGGTGAGCCAGTAAAAGGAGGTGGCTTGAAAAAAGACCAAAGGGCTGGAAAAATGGCTTAGCAGTTAAGGCGCCTGCCTGAGAAGCCTAGGAACACCCATTCGATTCTCCAGGTCCCACGTTTAGCCAGATGCAAAAAGTGACGCAAGGGCGCAATGCCACACTTGCCCACAAAGGGGCACACATCAGGAGTTCGTTCACAGTGGCTGAGAGGCTGCTGGCGTGCCCCACCCCTTCAAAAAAAATCTAAAAAAAAGAAGACTGATGAAGGAATGAAGGAGTATTCTGCTCTTCATGGTCAAGGTTTATTCCCCCGTGGATTTACAAATTTGGCTATGCAACTTACTTGGTTTTGGTTTTGGAAGCATGAAAATACAGGGAAAAGGGCTGGAGAGATGGCTTAGCGGTTAAACGCTTGCCTATGAAGTCTAAGGACCCCGGTTCAAGGTTCAATTCTCCAGGACCCACGTAAGCCAGATGCACAAGGGGGTGCATGCATCTGGAGTTCGTCTGCAGTGGCTGGAGGCCCTGGCGCACCCATTCTCTCTCTCTCTCTCTACCTACCTGCCTATTTCTGTATCTCTCTCTCTCTCAAATAAATAAATAAATAAAATATTTTAAAAAAAGAAAATACAGGGAAAAGTACGAAATGAAGTGCAACATTGTTTTGTGTGTGGGAAAAGTGAAGCAGGACTGAAATCCCTGTGTGAAGATCCCATAAGGCATTGTAATGACAATAAACTGAAGCCCCTGACCTTCAATATGTGAAATAGGGTTGTTGGAATTCCTATGTGGAAACCCAGTAAGACCACTGTATGAAGATGAACCAGTCTAGTCACTGCCGATGTGCAACAGTGTCAAACAGGGTTGAAGTCTCTGTGTGGAGACCAAGTAAGGCCATTGTATGGACCTATGAAGATGAAACATAGTTTTCAGTGTAACCTGAAGATGTTTTGGATATACTAGGACTGTAGAATGTCTGTTATGGAGAGCTTCTGGCTTGGGATTCTGGACTGCTCTACCCAGCTGGAGAGGCAGAATTGGAATTCAGAGACTGTTATTACTGGTTATGGATGCTGGACTTGAACTACAGATGTTTGATATTTACCTATTGGTTTTTGAATTTGCATTGGGCCAGTTTTTTTCCTTGTTATTCCTTTTTGCAATGAAGATGTTTACTCTGTGCCATTTTGTGTTGGAATAAGTTGTGTGTTGATCTTATAGTGCTCACAGTTATGAGACAGTCTTGAATCTCAGATGAGACTTTGGACTTTTCAACAATGTTAAAGTTGGTAAAGATTATGGGGACCTTTGAAGTTGGCCTGAGTACACTTTGCATTGTGAGATGGTCCATGAGTCTATGAGGTCCAGGGGCAGAATGTGGTGACTTGAATGTGAATGTATGTCCCAACAGTCTCAGAGATTTTTGATTAAGGTTAAGCTTCTTCTGTCATGATGAACATTCCCTAGATTCTATAAGCCTGAAATAAATCCTTTCCTCCAATAAGCAGCTTCTAGTCAGGTGTTTGTCCTAGCAACAAAAAACAACTGCAACATTGTGTTCTGGCACACTCGTTAGATGGAGGGACAGGCCATCTTACCTGAGTAAGCAATGTTTATCAACTCCATTGTAGTAGGCACAGCATGGCCTTCTGTAGTCACTGTGCAGTTCCACATATTATGTAGCTGTTTTGATAATTTGTGATTTAATTATTTCATAAAATTTTCACTATAATGTTTTTACCAATTATTTCATCCCATCCCTGGGTAGTTAGGTTACCTGTATTAATGAGATTCATTTTTGCTTTATTTTATTTTATTTTATTTTATTTTATTTTATTTTATTTTATTTTATTTTATTTTATTTTTTGGTTTTTCAAGATAGGGCCTCACTGTAGCCCATGCTGACCTGGAATTCACTCTGTATTCCCAGGGTGGCCTCGAACTCATGGCAGTCCTCCTACCTCTACCTCCCGAGTGCTGGGATTAAAGGTGTGCACCACCATGCCGAGCATAGCATAATGAGATTCTTTTTTTTTTTTTTTTTTTTTTTTTTTCGAGGTAGGGTCTCACTGTAGTCCAGGCTGACCTGGAATTCCTTATGTAATCTCAGGGTGGCCTCAAACTCATGGTGATCCTCCTATCTCTGTCTCCCGTGTGCTGGGATTAAAGGCGTGCGCCACCACGCTCAGTTTATGAGATTCATTTTTATACCTAAATTTTGTGAACATCCAGTGTAATGTAATAGAAAAGTCCAAATCCAGGTTCAAACTGGTCTTTAAATTTATGTTCAGAATGCCTTGGCCAGACTGTTGAGCATGACTTAGTTTTCCTTCTTTTCTTTTCCTATACATATCACAAGGTTATTATAAAATCAAATTCAATATATGGAAAACATTTTTTAAAGTGTGTGACATCATTAAATGTAGGATATTGCCATGTTCTCCATTACATATGACTGAATCTCATGTTGTCCAGGCTTGCCTGGAACTCCTGGGTTTAAACAGTCTTGCTCCACTGTCCCAAATTGCCAGAATTAAGGCATGCTACATGATGCCCCACTGGCTCAATTTTCCTAATACTTACCATTTAAGAAGTATCTATGTCTAAGACTCACAATCATCTGTAGATTAGCATTATTCTTGTTATATAAATAGTAAATTAAGGCTAATAAACCAGTCATTTTCCTAGGGTTGTTTGAATAGTACACAGTACAGTTAGAATCTCACCAAACTTTCACTGCTTCCCAGTCCTTCTTTCTCATTTTCACTCTGTGTGTGTGTGCCTTGTAGGTGGGTCATCTGGCCAACTGTGACAGTGGGCTGTCCCTTAACCATCTTTCTGGAATTCCCTTTGACTCTCTTATAAAATGATACAATAGTAATAATACTTACAGCATGGGATAGGAAGGCTGTAAATGAAATAGTACAGATACAATGCTGGGTGTCTGTCATAGACAATGCACTAATAATTGCTGACTGGAGGTAACTATTTCTATTGTTATTTTTGCAAGAAAATTGTTATATTTGGTTCAAAAACTGTCATGCTATGTTTCTGTGCATTGTAAGTTGATAATTGAGTGTTCTATAAGTTGATGTAGCATCAAAAGGGATAGTAGAACATCCATGAAAGCTAAAGTAAACAAGAAACCTGTGAAACAGTGATGTGATAGCACAGAGTTTTAAAAAGAATATGGAGGGGGGCTGGAGAGATGGCTTAGAGGTTAAGGCATTTGCCTGCGCAGCCTAAGGATCCCGGTTTGATTCTCCGGGTCCCACGTAAGCCAGATGCACAAGGGGGCACATGCGTCTGGAGTTCGTTTGCAGTGGCTGGAGGCCTTGGTGTGCCCATTCTCACTCTCCCTCTCTCTCTTTCCAACTCTCTGTCTCTAATAAATAAATAAAATATTTTTTTAAAAAAAGAATATAGAGGGCTGGAGAGATGACTTCGCAGTTAAGGCACTTGCCTGTGAAGCCTAAGGACCCATGTTCTACTCTCTAGATCCCAGGCACACAAAGGTGAGGCAAATGTAAGGTTGCACATGCCCACTAGGTGGCACAAACATCTGGAGTTTGATTGCATTGGCTGAGGCCCTGGCGCACCAATTCTCTATCTCTCCTCTCTCTCTGTCTCCCTGCCTCTCACACACGCTCTCTTGCACGCTGTCTCTCTCTAAATTAATTAATTAATTAAATTAAAAAGAAAAGAATATAGATAATGCTTACAAGTGTTTTTAAACCAAAGGTAAACATCATAAGTTTATGCCTAATAGGGATAATACTAAAAAAAAATCATGAATAAATTCAGTCAACAAAACCATATAGCTTGTATCAAGTGACTGGTGAATTAATGTACATTTATAAGTTTATTCACAAAGTTAAGATGTTCATATATAAGCCGGGCATGGTGGCACATGCCTTTAATCCCAGCACTCAGGCGGCAAAGGTAGAAGTTCAAGGCCAGCCTGGGACTACTGAATGAGATCCAGGTCAGCTTGGGGCAAAGGTAGAAGTTCAAGGCCAGCCTGGGACTACTGAATGAGATCCAGGTCAGCTTGGGCTACAGAGAGACCCTACCTTGAAAAAAAAACAAAAAGTGTTCACGTGTAACATATATTTTATAGTTCTTAATTGTTTTTCAGCTTATAATTTTGCTGGCTTTTTTGTTTGTTTGTTTTTGGTTTTTCGAGGTAGGGTTTCACTCTAGTCCAGGCTGACCTGGAATTCACTCTGTATTCTCAGGGTGGCCTCAAACTCACAGTGATCCTCCTACCTCTGCCTCCTGAGTGCTGGGATTAAAGGCGTGTGCCACCACGCCCGGCTCTTTGCTGGCATTTTTTATTGACAACTTCCATACTTACAGACAATAAACCATGATAATATCCTCCCCTCCCCCACTTCCCATTTACAAATCCACTCTCCATCATATCCCCTCCCTCTCTCCATTACTCTTTATTTTATTTTATTTTTATTTATTTATTTTATTTTTATTTTTTTAATTTTAATTTTAATTTTTTTTTAATATTTATTGACAACAAAACATACTTACATACCAAAGGTGCGTATTTTTCCCTCCCCTCCCCCCCCTTCCCCTTTAGAACTCCACTCTCCATCATATCCCCTCCCTCTCTCCATTAGTCTCTTTTTTTAATATGATGTCATCCTCTTTTACTTCTACTATGAGGGTCTTGCGGAGGTATTGCTAGGCACAGCAAGGTCATGGATATCAAGGCCAATTTCTGTCTGGGCAGTTGCATTGTAGGGAGTCGTGTTTCCTTTGGCTCTTCCATTCTATCCGCCCCCTCTTCCCCAATGATCCCTGAGCCTTGGAGGTGTGACAGAGATGTTTCAGTGCTGGGCACTTCTCCATCCCTTCTTCTCAGCACTATGTTGCCTTTTGGATCATCCCAGTGGTCATCGCCATCTGAAAAGAGAAGCTTCTCTAACCAGAAGTGAGAGTAGCATTAATATGAATATGAGCATTAAGTGTAGTATTTTCCGGGCAGCTTGGTGGGAATAGTATATACATTTAGATAAGGGCATGCTTTATACCCCTAAGGCTTATGACCTTACCTACCATAGACTTTACTTAGGTTTTTCAGTACCAGGTATGTATTCCCTCCCGTGAGAGGGCCTTTAGTCAATTATAGAGCAGTTGGTTACCCCACTAGTAGACATGCCACTATTGCACCCGTTCAGTCTTTGGGCCTGTCTGGCCAAATTTGAATATTCAGCGTCCACTGTTTTCACTGCTGATGACTTCTGTCTCCCATACTCTGCATGCAGTGCAGCATTTTCCAGCTTTCAGTTGGCTGGTCTACAGGGAGAAGGTTTTCTGCTCAGCACCAGCTTGCTTTCTCAGTGACCTTGCCTCTCAGGCAAGAGATGTCTTCAGCAATAGGGTCTTACTATCTGTTTCTCAGGGGGAAACCAAGGGCTTTGGCAAAAGCCTTTAATGTTTTGGAGGCTACCGGGACCTCCTTGGCCAACAACTCACTGGAAGGTATCCCATCCCAGGTACTGAAAATTTTCTAGTAACAGTCTACAGCTTCTAGATGTACCATTATTCAAAAAGTAGTTTTACATAAGTCTTATTCACAATCTTTTGAAATTAGATTGACCCTCCCCTTGCCCTTCTTTTATGCATTCTCTACCCATGGCCTTGGTTAGGCCATTCCCCTCCTTGTAATCAGTCCTTCCACTTACATATGTGCAATACCATACACTTCAGTCCTTCCCTTTCCTCCATCCCTTATAGCCTTTTACCAGCTTACTGGTTTCTGGTACCAATTTTTGGTTCCAGTTCACACACAAATCTGTCTATTTGTAGCTAGGATCCATATATGAGAGAGAACATGTGACGTTTGGCTTTCTGAGCCTGGGTTACCTCACTTAGTATAATCCTTTCCAGATCCATCCATTTCCCTGCAAATTTCATAATTTCATTTTTCTTTACCGCTGAGTAGAACTCCATCTGTGTAAATGTACCACATCTTTATTATCCATTCATTTGTGGTGGGACATCTAGGCTGCTTCCATTTCTAGCTATTGTGAATAGAGCGGCAATAAACATGGTTTTGCAAGTATCTCTAAGGAAGTGAGAAGAGTCTTCTGGATATATGCCTAGGAGTGCTATAGCTGGATCATATGGTAAATCTATTTCTAGCTGTCTCAAAAACCTCCACACTGATTTCCACAATGGTTGGACCAGGTTACATTCCCACCAACAGTGTAGAAGTGTTCCTCTTTTTCCGCATCCACGCCAACACTTATTGTCCTTTGTTTTCTTGATGGAAGCCATTCTGACAGGAGTGAAATGGAATCTCAAAGTGGTTTTAATTTGCATTTCCCTGATGGCTAAGGATGTGGAACACTTTTTCAGATGTTTATATGCCATCTGAATTTCATCTTCTGTGAATTCTCTATTTAGTTCCATAGCCCATTTTTAACTGGGTTGTTTGAATTCTTATTATTCTGTTTTTGAGTTCTTTGTATATTCTGGATATTAATCCTCTGTCAGATGTATAACTGGCAAAGATTTTCTCCCATTCTGTAGGTTGTCTTTTTGCTCTACTCACAGTGTCCTTTGCTGTACAAAAGCTTTGTAATTTCATAAGGTCCCATTGGTTGATTAGTGATTTTATTCGCTGAGCAATTGGGGTTATATTCAGAAAGTCCTTACCTATGCCAATATGTTGAAGGGTTTCCCCTACTTTTTCCTCTAGCAGGTTCAGAGTTTCAGGTCTGATATCAAGGTCCCTGATCCATTTGGATTTGACTCTTGTGCATGGAGAAAGACAAGGATCTATGTTTATCCTTTTACATACCGATGTCCAGTTTTCCCAACACCACTTGTTAAAGAGGCTATCTTTTCTCCAATTAATATTTTTGGCATTTTTGTCAAAAATCAGGTGGCTGTAGCTGCTTGGATTAATATTTGGGTCTTCTATTCTGTTCCATTGATCTACCTGTCTGTCCTTGTGCCAGTACCATGCTGTTTTTGTTACTATGGCTTTGTAATATAACTTAAAATCGGGTATGGTTATACCACCTGCCTGATTTTTGTTTTGCAAAATTGTTTTGGCTATTCGAGGTTTTTTGTGTTTCCAGATGAATTTTAGGATTGTTTTTTCTATTTCCGTGAAGAAAGCTATTGGGATTTTAATGGGGATCGCATTAAATGTATAGATTGCTTTTGGTAAGATTGACATTTTCACAATATTGATTCTTCCAATCCAGGAGCATGGGATGTCTTTCCATTTCCTTGTGTCTTCTGTTATTTGTCGCTCGAGTTTTTTAAAGTTCTCATTGTAGAGATCCTTCACTTCCTTGGTTAAGTTTATTCCAAGGTATTTTATTTTTTTTGAGGCAATTGTGAATGGGAGAGATTCCCTGATTTCATCCTCTGCACGTTTGTTGTTAGTATATAGAAAAGCTACTGATTTCTGTGTGTTTATTTTGTATCCTGCTACATTGCTAAAAGTGTTTACCAGCTCTAACAGTTTGCAGGTAGAGACTTTAGGGTCTGTTAGGTATAGAATCATATCGTCTGCAAATAATGATAATTTGATCTCTTCCCTTCCGATTTGTATCCCCTTTATGAGTGTCTCTTGCCTTATTGCTGTGGCTAAGACTTCCAGTACTATATTAAATAGTAGTGGGGAAAGTGGACACCCTTGTCTTGTTCCTGAATTTAGAGGAAAAGCTTTATTTATTTTATTTTTTATTTTTTTAATTTTAATTTTAATTTTTTAAAATTTTTTATTGACAACTTCTATACTTACAGACAAAAAAAAAAAACATGTTATTTCCTTCCCCTCCCCCCATTCCCCTTTTTCGAGGTAGGGTCTCACTCTAGCCCAGGCTGACCTGGAATTCACTGTGGCATTTCAGGGTGGCCTTGAACTCTTGGCAATCCTCCTACATCTGCCTCCCAAGTGCTAGGATTAAAGGTGTGCACCACCATGCCTGGCAGAATACTTATGTGTTCTATCTGCGTGTATATTTTATTTTTTACTGAGGTATATTCCCACCCCTAGGGTACTCTTTTTATTTTTTATATTTTTATTTATTTATGAGCACAGAGAGATGGAGGGAAGGAGGAAGAGAGAGTGAGAGAGACTGAATATGAGCACACCAGCCTTCCTGCTGCAAATGAACTCCAGGTACATTTGCCACTTTGTGCATCTTGCTCTAACAGGGATAGTGGGGAATTGAATCCAGGCTGGCAAGTTTACAAGCAAATGTCTTTAACTGCTGAGCCATCTCCCCAGCCCTGGGATGCTTTTTTTTTTAAATTTTTTTAAATTTTTAAAAATTATTTTATTTATTTTTGGAGAGAGACACAGAGAGAAACAGATAGAGAGGGAGAGGAAGACACATAGAGATGGGCGCGCCAGCAGTCTCAGCTGCTGTGAACGAAATCCAGATCTGTGCGCCCCCTTGTGGGCAAGTGCGGCATTGCTCCCTTGCGTCACTTTGCATCTGGCTAAACGTGGGACCTGGAGATTGGAACCACTGGAGATTGGAACCAGCGTTCTTAGGCTTAGCAGGCAGGCGCCTTAACCGCCAAGCCATCTCTCCAGCCCTGGGATGCTTATTTTTAAGGGATAGATTTAATTAAATCATGTGTAAAATATGTATGGACTACTCAAGATAGCATTTGAATTTTTCTAAATATCAATAACATGATATAAAGATATCTGATATTTGTCATTGACAAAAATCACAGGTATGCCCAGCATGGTGGCGCACACCTTTAATTCCAGCACTCAGGAGGCAGAGGTACCAGGATCACTGTGAGTTTGAGGCTATCCTGAATCTATATAGTGAATTCTAGGTCAGCCTGGGCTAGATCAAAACCCTACCTTGAGAAAACAAACAAAATCACAGGTACTCTTATATAGCTAGTTGTGTTGGTGAAAATAAAGATGCAGTTTCTTCCATTGTTTACAGACTGCTCTGATCTAAATTTATTTTTATTTTTATGTATTTATTTGAGAGTGACAGACAGAGAAAGAAAGAAGCAGACAGATAGAGAATGGGTGTGCCAGGGCCTGCAGCCCCTGCAGATGAACTCCAGATGCATGCGCCACCTTGTGCATCTGGCTTATGTGGGTCTTGGGGAATGGAGCCTCGAACCAGGGTCTGTAGGCTTTACAGGCAAGCGCTTAACCACTAAGCCATCTCTCCAGGCCCCTAAATTTATTTTTATTCCCTCAGATACATTCAAAGGAGCCAAATGTAATCATCAGCATCTCTAGAGTTTTAGTCTTTTTTCTTTAATTAAAAAAAATATTGGGCTGGAGAGATGGCTTAGCAGTTAAGGCACCTGCCTGCGAAGCCTAAGAACACCCATTCGATTCTCCAGGTCCCACATTTAGCCAGATGCAAAAGTGACAAGTGTGCAATGTCACACATGCGTACAAGGGGTCGTACAGGTCTGGAGTTCATTCATAGTGGCTAAGAGGCCACTGGCACGCCCACTCTCTCTCTCTCTCTCTCTCTCTCTCTCAAATTAAAAATAAATAAATAAAAATAATTTATTTATTTGAGAGGAGAGAGAATGGCTGTACCAGAGCCTCTAGCCACTGAAAACGAATTCCAGAAGCATGTGCCACCTTATGCATCTGGCTTATATGGGTCCTGGAGAATCAAACCTGGGTCCTTTGGCTTCACAGGCAAGCACCTTAACCACTAAGCCATCTCTCCAGCCCTGGAGTTTTAGTCTTTGAATAAACTGGAATTTAGGATATTTTTCATATTTAGACTTAATTCTTTTACAGTCTTTTTCAAATTTAGCCTTAATTCTCTCCAAGCCTTTAAAATAAGCAAGTGGTTAATTGTTGCATGCTCATTGTCAGTATATCTCACGTTGGGAATTTGATTTATTGCCATTAGCTTTATTTTATTTGGATTGCTAATAAAATAGATTTTTATAAAAGACAGTTTAGTCATTTTATCTTAAATTAACTTACTAGTAGTAATAAGTACGTTATTCATGTTTTGACTTTCTTTGAGTTGTTAAGATATGTTCCTTTGCCATCAAAGAAAAATGTGACTTGTGACATGGTCCCTGAGGCATACTTCCTTTATGGAACCAAAAGTGTATGGTCAGATTTGTGTGATGCTTTTGCTTACTTTTTTATTATGGTAAAATACATCTAGCAAAAAATTTGCCATCTTTACCACTTTTCACTGTGCAGTTCCATGATATTTATTATAGTCACAGTGCTATGTGGTCATTACTCGCAAATTTCCTGTTTCTCATCACCACAAACAGCAACTCGGCTCACTTAGCAATAATACCTCATACTGCGCTACACTAGTCCCTTTGACTACTGTGTTCTGTCTCCATAAATTTGCTTGCAATCAATATTTTTTTATAAATGTAATCATTTGTCCTTTTATGCCTAACTTTTTTCCTATAGCATGTTTTCTAGTTCCATCTATATTATAGTCATGTCAGCATTCTATTCTTTTTAACAACTGAAAAATGTCCATCCACTGTGTATACCTCACAGTTGTTTATTCATTTATCTGTTGGAAGACAACTTGAAATGTTTCTACCTTTGGCTTTTATGAATAACGTAGCAGCATATATTGCCAAATAAGTGTCTTAGTTCCAGTTGTCAAGGTCTTGGTGGTGTATACTTAGATGGAATTGTTGGATCATGTAGTAGTTTGGTGCTTAACTTTGTGAAGAATGTAATCATTTTTACAATACTTCATTCTATTTTTTGCTCCCCTTTCATTATTTTTTTTTAATCTTTTGCCTGCTACCTTGGTTAACTTTTGTTGCTGAGTTAAAAAACTTATTTGTTTTGATCATTCATTTTTCTATCCTTTTCAATTGTTTGTTTTTCAGACCCGAATCAGAACTCCATCACAGGGGAACACAGCCAGCTGTTAGGTATAGTATCACTATGGGAAGTGACTCTAAAGTCAACCTTTACCTATTTGTACTAACAGACATTCCTTACTCCCCTTTCTATTTCTATTTTTGGTCCTCTGTTTTTCTAATTTTCACTTCTCAACTTTTTTTTTCCTGTTTTTGTTTCCAGCTTGGTAAGCTTTAGAAAGCTACTTCTGCAGTTACTAAAAGTCAGTTTAGTTATAGTTTTTCTTTTCTTTCTTTCTTTCTTTTTTTTTTTTTTTCTTTTCAAGGAAGGGTCTTGCTCTAGCCTGGGCTGACCTGGAAGTCACTGTGTAGTCTCTGGGTGGCCTTGAACTCACAGCAGTCCTCCTACCACTGCCACCCAAGTGCTGGGATGAAAGGCATGAGCCACACACCTGGCTTTTTTTCTTTTTTTAAAAAAATTATTTTTAAAAATCTTTTTATTTATGTATTTGAGAGAGGGAAAGAGGAAGAGTGTGAGAGAGAGAGAGAGTGGAAGAGGGAAAAGGGAGAGAATGGGCATGCCAGGGCTTCCAGCCACTTTAAATGAACTCCAGATGCATGCACCATCTTGTGTATCTGGCTTATGTGGGTACTGGGGAATCAAACTGAGGTCCTTTGGCTTTGTAGGCAAGTGCCTTAATTGCTAAGCCATCTTTTCAGTCCTAAAAAATTATTTATTTATTTATTTATTTATGAGAAAGAGGCATATTGTGAAAGAAAAAAAGACAGCGAGAGAATGAATTGGTGCTCCAAGGACCTCCAGCCACTGCAAACAAACTCCAGATACATGCGCCACCTTGTGCATCTGGTTTATGTGGGTACTGGGAAATAGAACCTGGGTCCTTAGGCTTCACAGGAAAGACCCTTAAATGCTAAGCTATCTCTCCAACCCAATTTAGTTATATTTTTTAAAAGCCAGGTGTCATGGCATACATCTTTAATCTCAGAATTTGAGAGGTAGAGGTAGGAGGATTGCTTTGAGTTTGAGGCCAGCCTGGGAATACAGAGTGAGTTCCAGGGTTAGCCTGGGTTAGAGTGAAATTGTACCATGAAAAACCAAAAAAAAAAAACAAAAGTAATTTTATATAGTCTATGCTTTAAAAATGATCTAATATTATAACTTCTTTCTCAAAAATAGTATTGCAAAGAAGTCATTATAATATCATTTAGCATCTTGGCCTTGGTAGCTACTTTTTATTATTTTTCTTGGTATTTAACCTTGCTTTTTAAAAATCTTTTTTTTTTTTTTTTTTTGAGAGACATGGAGTGGAAGACAGACAGAGATGGGTGCAACAGCAGCCTCTCAGCTGCTGCGAACGAAATCCAGATGTGTGAGCCCCCTTGTGGTCAAGTGCAGCATTGTGCCCTTGCATCACTTTGCATCTGGCTAAACGTGGGACCTGGAGATTGGAACCAGCGTTCTTAGGCTTAGAAGGCAGGTGCCTTAACTGCTAAGCCATCTCTCCAGCCCTTAAAAATCTTTTAAAACATTTTATTTATATATTTATTTTGAGAGACAGAAGCCAATAGAAAGAGAAAGAGAGAAGGCTGGGGAAATGGCTTAGTGGTTAAGGCATTGGCCTGTGAAGCCTAAGGACCCCGGTTCAAATCCCAGGACCCACATAAGCCAGATGCACAAGGGGGCACATGCATCTGGAGTTCATTTGCAATGGCTGGAGACCCTGGCACGTCCATTCTCTCTGCCTCTTTCTCTTTCTCAAATAAATGAATAAATAAAATGTTTTTTAATAAAGAGAGAGGGCTGGAGAAATGATTTAGCGGTTAAGGCATTTGCCTGTGAAGCCAAAGGATCCTGGTTCGATTCTCCAGGACCCACGTAAGCCATATGCACAAGGGGCACATGTATCTGGAGTTCCTTTGCAGTGGCTAGAGGCCCTGGCATGCCCATTCTCTCTCTGTCTGCCTCTCTTCCATCTCTTTCTCTCTCTCTCTCTCCCCCTCTCCTTACAACTAAATAAATAAAAATCAGAGAGAGAGAGAGAGAATGAGCATGCCAGGACCTCTAGCCACTGTAAACATACTCCAGATGCATGTACCACCTTGTACATCTGGTTTATGTGGGTACTGGGGAATTTAACCTGGGTCCTTAGGCTTTGCAGGCAAGTGCCTTAACTGCTAAGCTATCTCTCCAGCTCTAACCTTGCTTTTTAAAAATACACATATATACCATATTTATTAATTTATTTGAGAGAAAGAGGCAGAGAGAGAATGGGCACACCAGGGCCTCCAGACACTGCAAACGAACTCCAGATGCAGGCACACCTTTGTGCTTCTGGCCTAAGTGGGTCCTGGAGCATCGAACTGGGATCCTTTCACTTTGCAGGCAAACACCTTAATCACTAAGCCGTCTCTCCAGCCCCTAACCTTCCTTTTAATTACTAAAAGGGCTTCAAAAACAGCTTGGTCTTAAGTAATCCATAGAAAATGATGTTCCAGTTTATTATGTGTTTAATGAATTATGGAGGTGATTTACTTCTTCCATTTATTGCTTATTTAAATTGTGGTAAGCTTGTAATTTAACCAAAATTTGACAAGCTCTCAAAACATAAAATTTCAAAATATGCAGATAGACTTAGATTCCTTGCTATAAATACTGCACTGAGGAAACCAAAAACTACAAATATGAATGTAAATAAAGTCTTATTAAGAATCTCTTCTTGGGTGGAGGAAATGGCTTAGTAGATATGGCACTTGCCTGCAAGGCCTAGGGACCCATGTTCCATCTCTTTCCCCAGATCCCACATAAGCCAGACACACAAAGGTGAGGCAAGTGCAAGGTTGTACATACGCACTAGGTGGCACAAGTGTCTGGAGTTCGATTGCAGTGGCTGAGGCCCTGGCACACCAATTCTCTTTCTCTCTTTCTCTAAAATTTAAAAAAAAAAAAAAAAGAATCTCTTCTCCCTACCACCCCATGTTCACTCCCCAAAATACTGGCTGCTGACAGTTTCTTGGAAATTCTAGAAATTTTTCATTATAAAGGTGGGCATGGTGGTGCACGCCTTTAATCCCAGCACTCAGGAGGCAGAGGTAGGAGGATTGCAGTGAGTTCAAGGCCACCCTGAGACTACATAGTGAATTCCAGGTCAGCCTGGGATAGAGTGAAACTCTACCTTGAAAAACAAAAATATATATATTATTATTTGTGACTATCTTTTTCCTTTTATATCAGTGCAATTATATTATACAGACTATCTTTTGTGACTCAACATTTTATCTTAGACATCTCTCAAATAAATACATAATGATTCTGCCTCTTCTGTTATTTAGGGCTGAAGAGTATTCCATTGTTCACTACAGTTTTTACTTGGGCAGTTCCTCTTCATGAGCATTTAAGTCATTTCTAAGATACTGTTAAAATTTATGTTGTATTGAGCATCTTGTATCTCTGTAGTTTAATTGTCACTATTGTCATTATATCCATAGGTAGTGGAATTCTTTACCCAAAGACTGTGTGCATTTCCATAAAGAAAACCCTCCCCATAAAGCTGCCACCAACCAGGGATATGGAAGAATGCTTGACTGTTATAAGGTTGATGTATCAGTCTTAATTTTTTAATATATTTACTTATTTGTAAGCAGAAATAAACAGAGAGAATGGGTGCCCCCAGGGCCTCTCGCCACTGCAAACAACTGCAAGTGCATGTGCCACTTTGTGCATGTGGCTCTTTTCGTGGGAACTGGGAAATCAAACTCTGATGGTTAGGTTGTGCAGGCAAGCACCTTAACCACTTAGTCATCTCTCCAGCAGTCTTTTTTTTTTCTTTTATTCTGCCACTCAGACTGCATCCTCTCCCTCCAGCTTCCCCAAAGGAGAGCAGGAACACTCATCAATGGCAAGTGGCAGTTGCAGCAAAACACCAAGTGCCAGCTTCATACTCAGGAGAGAACACTGTGCTTCATTCTCCTGGCTTCCAGTACTCTACACAATCAGATAAACTTCTCTAGTAACAAACTATAAAAATGGTCCCTGGGAATATATTCTTCCAGTCTTTCATTTTTTCTTTTATTTATTTATTTGAGACAGAGAGAGAGAGAATGGGCATGCCAGGGCCTCTAGCCACTGCAAACCAACTCCAGACGCATGTACCACTATGTGCATCTGGCTTATGTGGGAACTGGAGAATCAAACTGGGGTCCTTAGGCTTCACAGGCATGTGCCTTAATCACTAAGCCATCTCTCCAACCCTCTTTCATTTTTTCAAGGCAAGGTCTCACTCTATTCCAAGCCATCTTGGAACTCACTTTGCAGCCCCAAGCTGACCTTGAACTCATAGTAATTCTACCTCAGCCTCCCAAACACTAGGACTAAAGGTGTATACCACCATGCCTGGCTTAGTCTTAACTTTGTATTTTAATTACAAAGTAAAAGGCAGCCAGGTGTGGTGGCACACGCCTTTAATCCCAGCCCTTGGGAGGCAGAGGTAGAAGTATCACCATGAGTTCAAGACCACCATGAAACTACATAGTGAATTCCAGGTCAGCCTGGGCTAGAGTGAAACCCTACCTCACAAAAACAAAATAAAAAAGTGAAAGACACTTTTAGATTTAAAAAAAAAATTGCTTTATTGTTTGCTCATGTGAGAGAAAAAGTACAAGTGTGCCAGGGCCTCCTGCAAACAAACTCTAGGCGCATGTGCCACTTTGTGAGTCTGGCTTTACATGGGTACTGGAGAGTAAACCCAAGCCACTGGCTTTGCAAATAAGCATCTTTATCCAATCAGCCATCTCCCTAGCTCCATTTCTAGGTGTTTTTTTTTTAAGGTGAAAGATTTATTTGATCTGAAGAGAAACCAGAGTATCCCATTTCTAGTTTTTATTTATACTTCTTTAATTTTATTTTATTTATTTTTTAATATTTTTTTTATTTATTTATTTGAGAGAGGAAAAGAGGCTGAGAAAAATGGGGAGGAGGGTTGGGAATGAACGTGCCAGGGCTTCCAGCCACTTTAAATGAACTCCAGATGCATGCGCCATCTTGTGTATCTGGCTTATGTGGGTACTGGGGAATCAAACTGAGGTCCTTTGGCTTTGCAGGCAAGCACCTTAACCGTTAAGCCATCTCTCCAGCCCAAGAGAGTAAATAATTTTAAAGATACTAGCAGTCATGTTGTACTTTTGTTATGTGAATCTTTGGATTTGCACATTGTTGAGCTTTTAGCTATTTAAAGGTATCCAAGCTTCTGTGGAAAATGTTATCAGGAAGTCGAAATGATGCATGCCTTTAGTCCCAGCACTTGCAAGGCTGAGGTAGGAGGATTGCTGTTTGTGGCCAGCCTAGGCTAGAGTGAGACCCTATTGGGGTGGGGGGGGGGGAGAAGGAAGGAAAGAAAGGAGGACAGGGCTGGAGAGATGGCTTAGCAGTTAAGGCATTTGCCTACAAAGCCAAAGGATCCCAGTTCAACTCTCCAGGACCCACGTAAGCCAAATGCACAAGGGGGCACATGCATCTGGAGTTCGTTTGCAGTGGCTGGATGCCCTGGTGTGCCCATTCTCTCTCTCTCTCTCTCTCTCTCTCTCTCTCTCTGTGTCTCTGTGTCCCTCCCTCCCTCCTTCCTTCCCTCCTTCCCTTCCTCTTTCTCTCAAATAAATAAATAAAATATTTTTTTTAAAAAGGAGGATGGACAGACAAAAGTAGAAAAAAGTACTTGATTGTACTTTCTCTCTCTCTCTTTCTCTCTCTCTCTCTCTCTGGCTTAGAAGAGTGTTTAAGTAATGAGAAGAACAGTGAGATGTTAACTCTCAATCCTTTCAGTATGTATATGTTCTAGAAGTATATCTGCCATCCTCGGCACCTAGTCGATAGTTCTATGTCAAGAGTTTGACATAAACATTGAAATCTGATCACTAGGACCCTTAGCCTTGTGATGTGGGCCTGCCACTATTCTCTTTTTCATTTTGCTGGGTATTAGGCAGGAACTTATACATGCTAGGCAGGAATTTACATATGCTAGGAAGCACTCTATCAATGAGCCAAACCACCAGTTCTTTCATAGTTTTGTTTGATTGTTTGACTTGTATTGTAGTCAACTTCTCTGCTGGCAGAAAACATGTGAGCAGCTTGTGGGAGGGAAGGATTTATTTTGGCTTACAGACTTACAGCTTACAGAGGAAGCTTGCTCCATGATGGCAGGGAAAATGAATGGCATGAGCAGAGGGTGGACATCACCTCCTGGTCAACATCAAGTGGACAACAGCAGGAAAGTGTGCCAAACACTGGCAAGGGGGAGTTGGCTATAACACCCATAAGCCCACTCCCAGCAATATGCTTCCTCCAGGAGGCTCCAGTTCCCAAATTGCCACCAGTTGGGGACCTAGCATTCAGAGCACATAAGTTTATAGGAGACACCTGAATTAAACCACCACAAGCTGGTTGATTTTATTTTATTTTTTAAATTAATTCACTTATTTGATTTTTAGAAGTAGTGTCTCTCACTCTAGCCCAGGCTGACCTGGAATTCACTGTGTAGTCTCAGGGTGGCCTTGTACTCATGGCAATCCTTCTACCTCTGCCTCCTGAGTGCTTGGATTAAAGGAGTGTGCCGCCATGCACAGCTGTGTTCATCTTACGAGTATTGAGATTCTGTCTGAAACTCCTTTGTTTCATGCTTGCTTGTCTGTGAAATGTGTGTGTGGTGGGAAAAAAAGTCTAACGCTGTACACCTGGAATTTTTACATATTGTAGATCTAATGTTAAGATAAGAATTATAAAATCTACTGTTGTATCTCAATTCTGTGTGTGTATAATGTTTCTGAGAAAACATGAAATCATTTGGAAAGGGATACTTTGGTATGTTCTTCTACCATAAATTAGTTCGCTAAATACATAGTACAATATTGTTAAATGTACACTTTGTCCATTTCATCACCCTCAGTGTATACCTACACAGTAATACATAACTTTGGAACTTATCTAAATTTTTTTACAGTAAAATATTGTTTAATGCAGGGAGGAAAATAATAATTTCTTTTAGTTGATTCTCATCACCCCTCCTTCCCTGAAGCCTCCTCTTTCCCTATTTCCCCTTCCCTCCCAGTATCCTCCCCTCTCCTGTTTACATGTTACATCCTTCTTCCTTCCTCCTCTTAATGTTTGCTCTTTCTTATCATTCCATCTTTATAGGGTCTACCCACATTTATCACCCATATCTATATACTTATAGATACTACAAGCTTGGATCCATATATCTGAGAGAGCATGCGGTTTTGGTCTTTCTGAGCTAGGGTCACTTCACTTAATATAATTCTTTCCAGGTCCATCCATTCTCTTGCAAATGTCATTTTTCCTTACTGCTGACTTCCATTGTGTATATGTACCATATTTTTATTATTCATTCATCTGTCACTGGACATCTAAGCTGATTCCAGTTCTTTTTTAAATTTTTAAAAAATTTTTTATTGACAACTTCCATAATTATAGACAATAAACCATGGTAATTCCTTCTCCTCTGCCCCATTTTTCCCTTTGCAACTCCACTGTCCATCATATCCCTTCCCCCTCTCAATCAGTCTCTCTTTATTTTGATGTCATCATCTTTTCCTCCTATTATGAGGGTCTTGGGTAGGTAGTGTCAGGCACTATAACGTCATGGATATTCAGGCCATTTTGTGTCTGGAAGAGCGCATTGTAAGGAGTCTTACCCTTCCTTTGGCTTACATTCTTTTTTTTTTTTTTTTTTTTTTTTTTTTTTTTTTTTTGGTTTTTCGGGTCTCATTCTGGCCCAGGCTGACCTGGAATTAACTATGTAGTCTCAGGGTGGCCTTGAACTCAAGGTGATCCTCCTACCTCTGCCTCCCGAGTGCTGGGATTAAAGGCGTGCGCCAGCACGCCCGGCTCTTTTTAATATTTTTATTTATTTATTTGCAAGGAGAGAGAGAGGAGAGAGACAGAGAGAATGGACCGGCCAGCACCCACTGCAGACAAACTCCATATGCATGCATCACCTTGTACATCTGCCTTTATGTGGGTATTGGAGAATCAAACCTGGATCCTTGGGCTTTGCAGGCAAGTGCCTTAACTACTGAGACATCTCTCCAGCCCCTTGGCTCTTACATTCTTTCTACCATCTTTTCCGCAATGGACCCTGAGCCTTGGATGATTCCAATTCTTAACTTTTGTAAATAGAGTATAAATAAGCATGGATGTGTAAGTATCTCTACTGAGTGTAGAGTCCTTGAGGAATATGCTTAAGAGTGGTATAACAGCTACTTCTGATAAAGATGACAATAGTTATCTTGAACCAGGTATGATGGCACACACCTTCAATCCCAGCACCTGGGAGGCAGGGGTAGGAGGATCACCATGAGTTTGAGGTCAGAGTCTACATAGTCAATTCCAGGTCAGCCTGGGCTTGAGTGGGACCCTACCTCGAAAAACCAAAAACAAAACAAAACAAAAGATGACAGTAGTTAGTCAGGCATGGTTGTACACATCTTTAATCCCAGCACTTGGGAGGCAGAGGTAGGAGGATCGCTGTAAATTCAAGGCCATCCTAAGATTACATAGTGAATTCCAGGTCAGCCTGGGCTACAGTGCGACCCTACGTCAAAAAAACCAAAAAAAATAAAATAAGATAAAAGATGGCTGTGTTTCTCCAAGAGTGTGTCATACAACACATGGTCTTACTATGGTCTCAAAGTCACAGTGAACCTCCTGCCTCAGCCTCCCATCACATGGTCTTTCATACTTCAAAACTGGTCTGGAGAGATCAAAGTCACAGTGACCCCGTTCGACCTCCTGGACCTCAGCCTCCCATTCATCTGGATCATGGCTGGACCACCATGCCCAACTCTACCTTTTAAAATAAAATAAAATAAAATAAAATAAAATAAAAAGAAAGCAAAAAGTTTATTTAAAAAAAAAAAAAAAAAAAAAAAAAAAAACTGGGTAGTTTATACTTCTCAGAGATACTCTTATCTCTATAATAATTTTACATTTAGATCAAGAGTGGTTAAGGTGTCGCAATGAAAGATTTTGCCAGACCATGAAAAGCACATTTTTGCCCAGTGTGGTGGTACATGAATATAATCCCAGAACTTAGGAAATGGAAGAAGGATCAGGAGTTCAAGATCAACCTGGAATACATAAAATCTTATCTCAAAAACCAAAAAAGCAGATTTTATCCTCTATCATAGGCAGCTTCATGCTGCTGGGGTGAACCTCCAAATCAGACATAATTTATAGGAAGAACAGAATTTATTTCAGGCTTACAGATCCAGGGGAAGTTCCATAATGGGAAAGGGAAAGAGAGAGAGAAAAAAAAAAAAAAACGAGAACCCATCACCAAAAGCAAGAGCAAAAACTGGCAGCCAAAGAACAGGGAACCCAGGCAGAACTCCAACTACTTTCTGTATACCTTCCCTGGAATTCAGATCCATCCCCAGTAACACTTTAGGGCTAAACCCCAGGATCCACCCACAAATGACACCTCCTCCAGCCAGGTGGCTGGAGATCTAAATTACAAGCTTTAATAAACTCCTGACTCTGTTGGGGGACATCCATTCAAACTACTACATCCCCTAATTTTGGAGATTGCTTCTATCCCTAATATACAACAGGCAAAGAACTCCAATAGTTTATTATCTGCAGAGGAGGAAAGCAAAGGCCTTTGCTAATGAAATGGACAATCAAGAGTTAATGCAGTTCACTGGGCATAGTGGCACACGCCTTTAATCCCAGCACTGAGGAGGAAGAGGTAGGAGGATCACTGTGAGTTCGAGGCCCCTCCAAGACTACATAGTGAATTCTAGGATAACCTGGGCTAGAGTGAGACCCTACCTCAAAAAAAGAGGGGCTAGAGAGATGGCTTAGTGGTTAAGGTGCTTTCCTGTGAAGCCTAAGGACCCAGGTTTGATTCCTCAGTACCCACAGAAGCCAGATACACAAAGTGGCACATGGATCTGGAGTTCATTTGCAGTGGCTGGAAGCCCTGATACACCCATTCTCTCTTTCTGCCTACTCTTTTCTCTCTCCAATAAATAAATTAATTAATTAAATTAATAAAATGTAAAAATAGCTGGGTGTGGTGGCTCACGCCTTTAATCCCAGCACTTGGGAGGCAGAGGTAGGAGGATCGCCGAGAGTTCGAGGCCACCCTGAGACTACATAGTGAATTCCAGGTCAGCCTGGACCAGAGTGAGACCCTACCTCGAAAAACCAAAAAAAAAAAAAAAAAAAAGTAAAAATAAAAAAATAAAATGTAAACTAGTTTGAAATAAAGAAAAATTATGTGTTGTAATATTTTAAAGCATTTTTTGGTTTTTTTATAACTTTTTTTTACTGAATCACATTATTATAGACAACAAACCAGGATAATTCCCTCCCCTCCCCCATTTTTCCCTTCACAAATCCACTATCCATCATATCCCCTCCCCCTCTCAATTGGTCTCTCTTTTGTTTTGATGTCACCATTTTTTCCTCCTATTATGAGGATATCCAGGCCAAATAGTATTTGGAAGATTGCATTATAAGCAGTCTTACACTTCCTTTGGTTCTCACATTCTTTCCGCCACCTCTTCCACAATTGACCCTGAGCCTTGGAGGGTATGATAGAGGTAATCCAGTGCTGAGCACTCCTCTGTCACTTCTTCTCAGCACTATGGTGCTTTTTGAGTCATCCCAGTGGTCACTGTCATCTGAAAATAGGCTTCTCTAACCAGAAATGAGAGTAGCATTAATATATGGGTATGAACATTAAGAAAAGTACTTACAGGGCATTTTGATGAGCATAATGTCTGCATTTAGCCAGACAGCAGGTATTACAGCCCTAGAGATCATGACCTCCCCTGCCATAGGCTTTTGAGTAGGTTTTCAGTATCAAGCATATATTCCCTCCTAAGAAGCGGGCCTCCAGTCCAAGTAGAGAGTGGTTGGCTTCCCCTATAACAAATATGCCACTATTGCACCCATACGGTCACTTGGCCTGACTGGCCAGTCTTAAGGCTTGTAGTGTCCACTGTTGTTTATAACTGTTGATGACTTCTTTCTCCCATAGGGCTGCATGCAGTGTAGCTTTTTCTAGCTTTCTACCAGCTGTCCACAGGGAGGAGATTTGCAGCTCAGCTCCAGCTTGATTTCTCAGTAACCTTGTAGCCCAATCATGTGGAGACTTCAGCAATAGGGTCTTACCATCTTGTTGGCCTATAATATTTGGGGCCATCACAGACTTCCCTTGCCAGCAACTCACTGGAAGGTATCTTTGGGTGTTTTTGTTTGGTTGGTTTTTGGTTTTCCTAAGGTAGGTCTCACTCTAGCCCAGACTGACCTGGAATTCACTATGTAGTCTTAGGCTGGCCTTGAACTCATGGTGATCTTCCTCCTTCAGCCGCTCAAGCCCTGTGATTGAAGGTGTGCACCACCACACCTGGCTTATCTAATATTTTTTAACTTTTTATTGAAAACCTCTTACATGTAAGCATGTATCCTGATCATAATCCCCTCACCACCCTCCTCCCATATCCATCCCCCTTCCATTAAGCCCCTTTTTCTTTTGAACTAGTCCCTCTTCTATTTTGATGCCATGATTTTTTCCCCCTCATGTTATGCAGATGTTGTGTGTGTAGTATCAGCCACTTTGAGGTCATGAATATTAGGAGCCACTTTGTGTCTGGAAGTTCTTACATCCTTTTCACCACCTCTTCTGCAGTGGTCCCTAAACCTTGGTGTTGTCTCACTTAGTGCTTAACACTCCACTGTCATTTCTTCTTTGCACTCTCATGAGTTTTGAGTCTCCCCCATCATCACTGCCATCTTAAAAGAGAAGCTTCTCTAACCAAAAGTAAGAGTAGCAATAACATATGGGTATAAACACAAGTATTTAGAGGACATTTTGGTGGGCATAATAGATCCTTGTAGCCAAATAATGGTATTAGCTTTCTCCCTAGGACTTATGACCTCCCCAGCTTTTGAGTAGGTTTTTAGCCTCTTGCATGAATTCCCTCCTGTGGAGGTGGCCTTAAATCCAATCAGAGAGCATTTAGTTTCCCCCATAGCAGACATGCCGCAGTAGTACCAGTTGGCACTTTTTGCCTAGCTAGCAAGCCATCCTACTACTATTCACCCCTAGGCTGGCTGCATAGCACTTTCCAGCACTATGACAGTCAACAGGGAGGAAGCTTCTAGCTCAGCTCCAATTTGATTTCTTAGTGGCCTATATTTTACACTAGTACCTGGAATTAAAATCTCCCCACCTCTCATGGTTATGGATATAACTCAGTGGCACAGTACTTACCTGGCATGCACTAGGCCCTGCTCTTAATCCTCAAAAAAGAAAAAGAAAAAGAAATTTCCAGCCCTTTCTAAAAACTTCTTTAGGGTAAGTTTGCCTAACAGGTGAAAAACTGTTTCAATTGTCTTGCTTATTGAGTTGAATTATAGCATCTTCCAGCCTTTTCATGCTGAATTGGGTTTCTAATACCATCTTCCAGATCTGCTAAGCACTTCTGATAAAGGGTGCAGTAGTTGAATGTATTTACTGTTTCCAGTGACTCATCAGTTTTGCAAAACTCAGGATCAGGCTGAGAAGTATGAGAGGGTGAAACTGCTATTGTGATAATGAAATAAGTTCTGCACATATGATTTGTGAATCTTTCCCTATATGTATTTGCATAAATTTTCAGTTTTAAAAATTTAGTAAGTAGCCAGGTGTAGTGGCACACGTCTTTCATCCCAGCACTTGGGAGGTAGAGTGAGTGAGGTGCAGTGAGTTCAAGGCCACCCTGAGACTACATAGTGAATTTCAGGTTGGCCTGGGCTATAGCCAGACCCTTCTTCGGGGGGCGGGATTAATTTAGAAAGTAAACAAGCAGCTGGGCATGGTGGCGGGAGGCAGAGATAGGATCACCATGAGCTTGAGGTCCCTGAGACTACATAGCAAATTCCAGGTCAGCCTGGTCTAGAGTGAGATCTTACCTTGAAAAAACAAAAAAAAAAAAAAGTAAGCAAGCAAACATCAGTGACTCCTGGACTTATTACAAGAGTTTTACTAAATATTCAAGGAAATAGAACTCATCTTCTATGGTCTTTCTCAGGCATAGAAAACAACAAACTTTGAGGCTTTTATAACCTTGATAGTCAAACTTAACCATGGCACTATAAGACAAGCAAATTATTGGCCAGTCTTATTTACAAATACACATATAAACCTAAACAAAATATTTGCAATCAGAGTCATGCAATGTAGTTTTTTTAATTATTTATTTGCAAGCAGAAAGAAACAGAGATAGACACATAGACAGACAGACAGAATGGGCACACCAGGATGCTCCAGCTACTGCAAACGAACTCCAGATGCATGCATCACTTAGTGCATCTGGCTTTATGTGGGTACTAGGGAATTGAACCTGGGTTGTTAGGCTTTGCAGGCAAGCACCTTAACTGCTGAGCTATCTCTCCAGCCCTATATTAGCAAGGAGAGAGAGAGAGAGAGAGAGACAGACAGAGGGAGAAAGGGAGAGAGAATGGGCATGCCAGGGCCTCTTGCCATGCAAACCAACTACAGACCCATGCCTTACATGGTCCATCTGGATTTATGTGGGTATTAAGGATTCGAACCTTGGCCATCAGACTTGCAAGCAAGTATCTTAGCCACTTAGCCATCTGCCCAGCCCCAATATAGTTTTTGTTGTTGTTTTTGGTTTTTTGAGGTAGGGTCTTTCTCTAGCCTAGGTTGACCTGGAATTCACTATGTATTCTCAGGGTGGCCTCCAACTCACAGGGATCCTCCTACCTCAGCCTCCAGAGTGCTGGGATTAAAGGCATGCTCCACCATGTCCAGCCTAATATAGTTTTAGTTGTCCCTGTGGGCTGGGGTTTTAGCTCAGTGGTAAAGTGCTTGCCTAACATACATATGGCCCTGAGTTTAATCCCCAACACCTCAAAAATAAATTTAATTAAATTTCTGAGATTATTGAGTTGGATTTCTGCTAAAACTACATGGTTAGTTGAACATCAAACAATGACTGTATGGTAGCACATGCCTTTAATGCCAACATTCTCTCCAGCCCAATCTTAAAAAATTTTAATTGTCATGTCATTTGCTATATATTGTTTTTCTTTTTCATTTATTTATTTGACAGAGAGGGAGGGAGGGAGGGAATGAATGGGTGCATCAGGGCCTCCAGCCATTGCAAATGAACTCCAGATGCATGCGCCCCCTTGTGCATCTGGCTAACATGGGTCCTGAGGAATCAAACCTGGGTCCTTTGGCTTTGCAGGCAAACACCTTAACTGCTAAACCATCCCTCCAGCCTGCATTCAGTCCAATTTTTTAAAGTGCCCATAGTTTTTCCAGTTTCAACACTGTTGAAAAGTCCAAAGTCTCATCTGAGACTGTCTTAGTAATATCAGGATTATTTGGATAGTAACATAAGAAATGATGATCCTGTAGAATGTTTAATTCAAAGCATTGCCAAGGCCAGGCTCAGCAGATATCTTCCAGAAGAATCTGAAAATCTGTGTACTCTTAAATGAGCCCTAACATGTAGATTTGGACCTTAGTTCATAGGATTAAAGATTGTTATTCAGGGGCTGGGGAAATGGCTTAGCAGTTAAGGCATTTACTTGTGAAGCCCAAGGGCCCCAGTTTGATCCCCGAGGACCCATGAAAGCCAGATGCACAAGGGGTCACATGCATCTGGAGTTCGTTCGCAGTGGCTGGAGGCCCTGACGTGCCCATTCTCTCTATATATTTCTGCCTCTTTCTCTCTATCAAATAAATAAATAAAATATATATTATTTATTTATTTATTTATTTATTTATTTATTTATTTATTTATTTATTTATTTTTATTTTTGGAGAGATACACGAGAAAGACAGAGAGAGAGGGAGACAGATAGAGAAAGGGTGCACCAGCAGTCTCTCAGCTGCTGTGAACGAAATCCAGATGTGTGCACCCCCTTGTGGGAAAGTGCAGCATTGCGCCCTTGCGTCACTGCATCTGGCTAAACATGGGACCTGGAGATTGGTACCGGGTTCTTAGGCTTAGCAGGCAGGCGCCTTAACTGCTAAGCCATCTCTCCAGCCCAATAAAATATATTTTTTATATTTTTAAAATATTTATTTGTTTATTAGAGACAGAAACACATACAGAGACATAAAAACATGACATAAAAAATACACAGGGCTGGAAAGATAAGTCAGTGGTTAAGGTGCCTGCCTACAAAGCCTAATGACCTGGGTTTGATTCCCAAGTACCCACATAAAGCTAGATGCACAAAAATACACAGTTATGAAGAGCAAACTCCTCAGGAATTAGAGGCTGATCAGAGATAAGAAAAATAAAACTTTAGCCAGTTGTGGTGGTGCAGAGGTAATAGATGGTGCAGAGGAAGGAGAGTCACTGAATTTGAGGTCACCCTAGACTACCTAGTGAATTCTAGGTCAGCCTGGGCTAGAGCAAGACCCTACCTCAGAAAAGCTTTGGAAAAAAAATTTTTTTGAAACAATCTCATATAGCCAAGGCTGATTTTGAACTTTACCACCTCCCTAGTGCTGGGATACAGGTATGTACCACCATGCCAGGTTTAAATGGTTCTGGGAATCAAACCCAGGGCCTATAATATATGCCAGGCAAACATTCTACTAAGCTACAACCTTAGCCCCAAATGGAACTTTTAGAAAATATATAGTTATTGCTGTAAAAAATGATGAGGTTAAATAGTAAATTTGAAACTAATGGAGAAAACTGGATGAGGTGGTACACACTTTTAGTCCCAGCACTTGGGAGACTCAGGTAGGTGAATCACTGTGAGTTTGAGACCAGCCTTAGGCTAAAGAGTGAATTCCAAATCTGCCTGGGATAGAGTGAAACCCTACCTCAAAAGAAAAGGAAAAAAAAAAAGGAAGTTGGGTGTTGGTGTCACATGCTTTTAGTCCCAGCACTTGGGAGGCAGAGGTAGGAGGATCATCATAAGTTCAAGGCCACCCTGAGACTACATAGTGAATTCCAGGTCAGCCTGAGCTAGAGTGAGACCCTACCTCGAAAAACCAAAAATTTTTTTTAATTATTAATTTTTTTATTGACACCTTCTATACTTACATACAGAAATCATATGATATTTCCCTCCCTCCCTCCCCATTCCACTTTAGAACACCAATCTCCATCATATCCCCAAAACTTTTTTTAAAAAATAAATAAGAAAAGGAGAGAAAAGGGGGTGGAGGAAGGAAGAAAGAGGTAAAGAATGCTTATAAACAATTAGCTGGGCCTGGTGGCACATGCCTTTAATCCCAGCAGAGGTAGGAGGATTGCTGTGAGTTTGAGGCCACCCTGAGACTACATAGTTAATTCCAGGTCAGCCTGGGCTAGAGTGAGACCCTACCTCAAAAAAAAAAAAAAAAAAAAAAAATGCTTGTAAACAAAAAGAATACTACACTACACTAGATTTTTTTTCCTTTTTCTGTGGTGCTGAGGCTCAAAACCTAAGGCCATTATGCTTAATATCTGAAGGAAAGTGGAGAACATGAAAGCAGGGATACATTTTTTTTAAAGAGCCAACAGAATGACAGAAGAATTCTCAGTAGCAAAATAGAAGCTAGAAAGAAAACGTGAGTTCACAAAAATTTCATTAAGCCACAATTGTGCTTAGCTAATTACTCAAACATAAAGTCCAAATAAAAATAATTATAGGGCTGGAGAGATGGCTTAGTGGTTAAAGTGCTTGCCTGCAAAGCCAAAGGACCTCAGTTTGATTCCCCAGGAATCACGTAATCCAGATGCACAAGGGGGCACATGCATCTGGAATTCGTTTGCAGTGGCTGGAAGCCCTAGCACACCCATTCTCCCTCCCTCTCTGCCTCTTTCTCTCAAATAAATAAATAAAAGCAAAATATTAAAAAATAATAATAATAGACAAAAAAGCTGAGTACATGTATTGCATTACTTGGTCCAGGGAAACATGAACAAACGTCTGTTTACCCCAGATAGGGCAACAATAACAGACGTAAGAAAGAATTCCACCCAAGTCTGTCTCAGTGAACTTGTAAGTTTTTTTATTTGAGGAGATAAATGCATCACCACAAAGCTCACTTCAGCATAGGTGATAACTCCTTTTCTAGCTATGAGGAGGGGTCTTATGAATCATGAAAGCTTGGGGGAACTTCCTGAGCCTTGTTTACTTGAGAACTTCTGAGTGTCAAGAGCCTCCCAACAAACCTCCCTCTAGGATGAGAAAGTTCAACTTGGAAGAATTTCTTATAGAACAGTCCATTATTCACAACCATGCTTGCCCTAAAGTAGTAATTTCAGCTACAGGCAGTTTCACCCTCCAGGGGATATTTAGAAATGCTTGGAGTCATTTTTGTGTCACTAGAGGTGCCACTGGCATTATCTTGAGAAGTGGTGATGTTTTTTATAATGTATGTGTGTGATGTGTGTATGTGCATCACATGCCACACAGCATGGTCCAAGGACAACCTGAGGATATTGCTCCTCTCCTCCACATTGTGTGGTACACAGTCACTCTTAGTGGTGATGTGCTACTGAGAGGGCCAGACTAGCTGGCCTGTGGGCTTGTAATTCTCCTGACTCCACCTCCCATTAATGTCATCATGTTGGGATAACAGAAGTGTGCACCACTTTGTGCTCATTTTTATGTGGGCTTTGGGAATCCAAACTCTAGTCAGAGGCTTACAGAGCAAGCACCTTTAACCACTATATTCTCCCCAACCCCATGATATTCTTAAGCATCCTACAAAACTATCCCCTATAGACACATATTTAGTTCATAATTCATAGTGCTAAGCCTCCTAAAGAAAGGCGGAAACATAACAGTATGAAATTATAAACATGTACCTTGACCCAAATTGTTTTTTTTTAAATATTTATTTATAATATTTATTTGTAAGGGGACAGAGGAGAGAAAATGAATGCACCAGGGCCTGTAGCCACTGCACTCCACTTTGTGCATCTGGCTTTACTGGTGGTGCACGACTTTAATCCCAAGCACTCACGAGGCTGAGGTAGGAGAATTGCCATGAGATAGAAGCCAGCCTGAGAGCACAGAGTGAATTCCGGGTCAGCCTGGACTAGAACAGACAGTCTACCTCAAAAAAACAACAACAACAAAAAAGAAAACCATACTTTCAGATTTTTAAAAATACCAACTATAGGGCTGGGGTAAAGCCTTTTGACTCAGGCTCAGGTTCCCTATAACCCACATAAAGCCAGATAGACAAAGTGGCACATGCATCTGGAATTCATTTGCAGTGTCTGGAGACCCTGGTACACCCATTCTCTCCCTTTCTATCTGCCTTTTTGTCTCTCTCTAAATAGATAAATAAATAAAAACTACCAACTATTAAAAAAACCTACCAACTGTAAATATTTATGTTTAGCCAGGCATAGAGGTACACACCTTTAATCCCAGCACTCAGGAGGCAGAGTTAGGAGGATTGCTGAGTTTGAGACCAGCCTGGGACCCCGGGCTTGAGTGAGACACTGCCTCAAAAAAAAAAAAAAAAAAAAAAAAAAATATATATATATATATATATATATATATATATACCCATAGATTAGTGTTGCCCTCAACCTTGATCAGATAAGCTTCTTTCAATGGGCAGTCTTTAATTAATTCATAGACTCATAACATGTCAAAGTGCTGAGAATAAATGACTGTTGAGTGTTCAACCCTAAGCAGGACACCTATGTTACCTCCTTAAAGGGTCAGCGAACATTGCCAAAGAAGGTGGAAAGAATGTAAGAACCAGTAGATGGGGAAGAGTGCTGTGAAACCCTATCTTCTTGACATGAGATGGCCATTGCACTCATGAACTCACAGCAGCTACGAGATTTGGCCTATCAACATTCCGTCATAGATGAAAAAGGTTCATGAGACCCCCCCATCTCTTCCTTTTCTTTCTTTTCTTTCTTTTCTCTTCTCTTCTTTCTTTCTTTCTTTCTTTCTTTCTTTCTTTCTTTCTTTCTTTCTTTCTTTCTTTCTTTCTTTCTTTTTTTTTAGGTAGGGTCTTGCTCTAGCCCAGCCAAGGCTGGCCTGGAATTCACTATAGAGTCTCAGGCTGTCAAACTCACAGTGATCCTCCAACCTCAGCCTTCCAAGTGCTGGGATTAAAGGCATGCTTCACCACACCTGGCTCCCCCCCCCTTTTTTTTTACATCAGCATCTTTTTATTTAATTTAATTTACTTGTGAGAGAGAGATTGGGCATGCCAGGGCCTTTAGCCACTGTTAATGAACTCCACACCTTGTGCATCTAGCTTACATGAGTTCTGGGGAATTTAACCTGAGTCCTTAGGCTTTGCAGGCAAGCACCTTAACCATTAAGCCATCTCTCCAGTCCCCTTCATTTTTTAAAAAAAATATTTGAGAAAGAGAATGGGCATGCATGGCCTTTTGCCTCTGAAAACAAACTCCAGATGCATGTGCCACTTCATGCATCTGGCTTTACAAGAGTACTGAGGAATCGAACCTGGGCCTGCACACTTTGCAAGCAAGCAACTTTTACCACTGAGCCATGTCTCCAGTCCTAAATTGTATGTGTTTTGAAGCAGGGTCTCACTCTATCCCAGATTGACCTAGAGCTCACTGTGTAGCCCAAGCTGGCCTTGAATTTACAGTGCTGAGATTAAAGGTTGTGCCACCACACCTGGTCCCCATCTCTACTTGAGGAGCTATTGGCTCTTTAATGGTTTGGTGGATGTGTCGGTTAACTTCTTACTAAGACATCATACCTGACAACAATCAGTTTAAGGGAAGAAAACTATTTCAGCTTACATTTCCAGGTACAGTTCATCGTGGTGGGGAAGGCATGGCAGGAAGAGCTTGAGGCAGCTGCTCACATTCAGCCCACAGCAAGGAAGCAAAGAGCAACACATAGTGCTGCTCTCCTTGTTTTTTTTTGTTTTTGTTTTGTTTTTGTTTTTGTTTTTTTTTGTTTTGTTTTGTTTTTGTTTTGTTTTGTTTTGTTCCCCAAGGTAGAGTCTCACTTCAGAGTTTCAGGGTGGCCTCCAATTCTCAGAGATCCTCCTACCTCTGCCTCCCGATTTCTGGAACTAAAGGTGTGTGCCCACCACACTGGGCAGCTCTCCTTTTTACATAGTCCAGGACCCCAGCCTGTGAAAGGGTGCCCCCCACAGGTAAGATGAAGCTTTCCACCTTAATTAACCTAATCAAAAATTACCCTCACAGACATGTACACAGGCTAATATAATCTACATAATCCCTCACAAGTGATTCTAGGTCCTCTCAACTTGACAGTCAATGTAAACCATCACACTGAGGAAGAGGGAGTCATTTTCTTCAGTGGTGTAGCCACTGGTAAATTTCCCATATTCCTGTAAATAACCTGTGCTAATGTAATGCAAATGCAAACAACCCTAATTAAATTGAATGGGTCGTAGAAGCAATTAAAGTAGCAGGGGCCTTGGGAAGAAGGGAGTCAGCAAGAATGAGGGGGATAAGAGGTAGTAATGGGGGATGAATATGATCAAAGTACATTTTGTGTGTGTGTGTGTATGTCAAAAATAAATAAAATATTTTAAATGACAACCAAATAAATTGTGAGATAATAGGTGATTTGTTTAAGACAATATATCTAAGGTTAGTTAGTTAACAAAAATGAGGCTAGAGAGATGGCTCAGCCATTAAGGCATTTGCCTGCAAAGCCAAAGGACCCAGGTTCAATTCCCCAGGACCCACATAAGCCAGATGCATAAGGTGGTGTGCCCATTCTCTCTCTCTCTGAACCTCTTTCTCTCTCTCTCTCTCAAATAAAATAAATAAATTATAAAAAATATTTTTTTAAATGAGTAACTGAACAATAGTACATATGTGTTTAAAACTGAAATTCTTGGTGAATAAGCCCTTCCTTATGTGGCTACCTTATAACCTCTGGTTTAATCTTTCTCTTAAAGACAAATTTATCTGTTAATATAATTATAGCAATTTTTTTGCCTAATACATCTCAGCTTTTCCTTTACCTCTCTTAGAAACAGACTGTGTCTAGATTGTCATTACTGGTGCAATCTGTCAATCTGCTTTACTTTTGTTTTTTAGGTTTGGGTTTTTTTTTAATTTATTTAAGAGAGAGGGAGGGAGAGAGAAAGAAGCAGATAGAGAATGGGCACATCAGGGCCTCCAGCCACTGCAAACAAACTCCAGGCACATGCGCCACCTAGTGCATCTGGCTTACGTGGGTCCTGGGGAGTTGAACCTGGGTCCTTTGGCTTTGCCGGCAAATGCCTTAACCGCTAAGCCACCTCTCCAGCCCTTATTTTTGTTTTTGTTTGTTTGTTTTTTGGTTTTTGGATGTAGGGTCTCACTCTAGCTAAGGCTGACCTGGAATTCACTCTGTAGTCTCAGGGTGGCCTTGAACTCACAGTGATCCTCCTACCTCTGCCTCCACTCTGGGATTAAAGGTATGTGCCACCACACCCGGCTCTATTTTTGTTTTTTTGAGTGCTGGGATTAAACGAATGCACCTCCATGCCCAGCCAGTCTTTGTTTCTTTTTGTTTTGGGGGGTTTTTTGGTACTTTTTTATGAGAGAGAGAGAGAATTGGTACACCAGGGCCTTCAGCCACTGCAATTGAACTCCAGATGCATGTGTGTGCATGTGAGTCCTTATGTGCTTCCGTGGGATCTGGAGAGTCAAATGTGGGTCCTTAGGCTTCACAGACAACTGCGTTAACTGCTAAGTCATCTCTCCAGCCCCAGACATACTAGTGAATTTAGTCTACTTATGTTATTGGAATTATTGGTATTATTATTATAGTTGAACTCTCTTGCTACCCTAAATCACTTGCATGTTTCATTTTTCCTGCTTATTTATTTATTAATATTTGTGTTTTGCAAGGCAGGTCTCATTTAAGCCAAGGCTGACCTGGAACTCACTCTGTAGCTCCAGGCTGGCCTCAAACTTATAATGATCCTCCTATGTCAGTCTCCTGAGTGCTGGGATTAAAGGTGTGAACCACTACACCCAGCTTTCCTGCTTCTTTATAATGCTTTAAGAAAATTATTTATTTGCAAATATTTTATTTATTCAAGGAGCGGAGGAGAAAGAATGGACACAGGGCCTCTTGCCATTGCAGACAAATTCTAGACACATGCACCACCCTGTGCTTTACATGGGTACTGGGGAATTGAACCCAAGCTGTCAGGCTTTGCAAGCAAGCACCTTAACCACTTAGCCATCTCTCTAGTCCCCCACCCCCTTTTTTGAGACAAAGTCCATGTAGCTGAGTTAGGCCTTGAACTCATTTGTAACCCAAACTGGCCTTGAACTTGCTCTAATCCATCTGCCTCAGTCTCCCAAGCACTGGGGTTACAGGTGTTCACTGCCATGCACAGCAGTAATATTTTCTTACTTAAAGAAAAAATACTTTTTATTATCCCTGTGTCCCAAATTAAAAAAAAAAAGAACATCATTAGCCCTCTCTCATACCACTTTCTCACCCATTGCTACTCCTATCATCTTATTAGAGTCAATCAGAAAAGAGGGACACCAGGCTCAGTAGTATATCCTAGTAATCTCAGGAGGATCACTTCAGCCCAGAAATTCAGGACCCATCTGGGCAGCATAAGGAGACTCAATCTTGGGGCTTTGTGGAAAGGATTTTTGAAAAGGATTAGGTGAATTTGGAAAAATTCCACTTCTAAATACGTGATCTGGATCCTGTTTTTTTCTTATTTATTTATTTATTTATTTATTTATTTATTTATTTATTTATTTATTTATGAGAGAGAATGGGCATGCCAGGACCTCCAGCCACTGCAAACAAACTCCAGACACATGCATCCCCTTGTGCATCTGGCTTATGTGGGTCCTGGGGAATCAAACCTGGGTCCTTTGACTTTGTAGGCAAATGCCTTAGCCGTTAAGCCATCTCTCCAGCCCTTGATCCTGTTTTTCTAACTTCTGTTTCTTTCCCTCTCTCTCATTTTCAACCATATTATCTGTTATTTCTTATGAATCCACTAAATTGTTTCTTCTTTAAGGTCTTCTTAAATTACTATTCTCTCTACCTGAGAGAATATCCTCTTGTTGGAATATACCACAAGCCAGCTTGTTATCTCATAGGAACCACTTGTGTGTGTTTCCTCTCAAAACCACGCTCAGTGTCTTCATCTGAGTAGCTGAAAATTGATCTCATGTGCAGCCGGTATGGTGGTGCATGGCTTTAATCCCAGCACTTGGGAGGCAGAGATAGGAGGATTGCCATGAGTTTGAGGCCACCCCGAGAATACAGAGTGAATTCCAGATCAGCCTAGCTAGAGTGAGACCCTACCTTGGAAAAAAAAAAATTGATTTCATGTGAATATTTATACCATAGAGGTTGAAATATAAGTCTGGAGTGAGTTTTAATGTTACAGAGCCTGTATTTGAAGACTAAGTACCTTCCTTTGTCACAGTACCTCTCATTACCTGTTGCATTTTCTTTACTGAATTCAGTGCTTCTTGGAATGCCTTAAAAAAAAAAAAAAAAAAAAAAAAAAAAAAAACTTCACAGTGTCCTTAATTGCCTTAACTTTGGGGCAATACCTAAAACCGGTTTAGTAAATAGGAATAAAGAAATTACCAAGATGTAGTGATAACTTTAGGCAGTCTCTGGAATTTTCTGGAGCCACTAAAGATATGCAAATATGTCTAGCAGGAGTTCCTGAACCCATCTGCTGTGTGACCTTTTGGCTGTAGTTTGTTTTGCTTTTGCTTGTGTGCTGTGGTGGCTGGTTGGCTTTTGCTCTCTCTGCTCTGGCCTTGTGAAGAGCAGGCTGCTTCTCCTGCCTTTATGGAACTTCCCTGGATCTGTAAGCTTCAATAAATAATATCCCTTCCTCCATAACTGTGCCTGGTCTGGAAGTTCATCTCAGCGAACCTGAAGCTGTCTGCTACAGTAAAGTGGTACCAGGAGTGGGGTGAGATGAACCTGACTGTGTGGATATTCGTCTTTTGGAACCTTTGTTTTGGAGGAATGGGCATGGACTTGGTGCTTGTGACTGAAGATGCCTTCTGGAGTGGTAAGCCAAGTTTTATGGACTATTCTGATGAGAGTTTGAGAATGCTAAATGCAGATAGTATTGAACTTGGAGGCTTGGCTTATGAGCTTTCTAAGGGGAAAGAAAGACTGCAGAGGACTTTGTTGGAACTGGGCTACTGGCATAAGGGATGGCTACGTTCTGCTATCCAGGCCCAGAAAGTTTGATCAAGGTTAAATTTGTAATGGACTGATGTGCTTGGCTAAAGATATCGGACTGAGATTTTAAGATTTTGAGTTGGAAAACCTGAAGCAAGCTAAAAGTAGAGGCACTGAGACTGGTTAAGCTGCTATTGTTGACACATTAGCAATCTTAAGGAAGGTGGAAGGAAGGTGGCCAGACTTGATTTACATTAAAACAATGGAGAGGATGCCTGAGGAAAGACTGTTAGAAATGCAAAGTCTTTGGAAAGAGTTGACTGGAGAAGGAACCTGCTTTTCAAGGCTATGGTTTATTTTGTCCCTGGATTAAGAATATGGCTGTGTCCTGCACACCTGGTATTGGTTTTGGAAATATGAAAAATGCATGGAGTGGTCATGAGTTGCACACGGTTCCAGGAGCCGCTGCTGAGATGCAGCATGAAGGCAGGGCATGGAGACCCTCAGGAATAGGCTGGAAGAGCCTTTGGAAGATGGACCGTGGTTTGCATGGAGACCTGAAGATGTTTTGGATATACCAGGACTGTGCAAAAGGGCTACCATGGAGTGCAGTGTTGGCATGGGATGAAAGTTTTCCCTGGCGACTCTGCCCAGCTGGAGGGGCGGAATTGGAAAACCTGGAGATTGTCAGTCTCTGGTTATATTGAACTTGAACTGCAGAAGTTTGATGACGGCTGATGATAGTTGAGTTTGCATTATTCTAGTCTCTCTTTGCTTTTTACCAGTTAAAAATGTTTACTCTGTGCCTTTACATGTTGAAAGTATTTAACTTGTTTGATTTTACAGGACTCACTATCTTAAGTTGGTCAAGACTTGAGAACCTTTGAAATTGGACTGAGTACAATTTACAATGTGTGATAGTTATAAATCTATTGGGGGCCAAGAGCTAAATATATTGGGGGCCAGGGGCGGAATGTGGTAGTTTGAATATATGTCCCCCAATATATTCAATGTTTTATTACTCTATAGTTTGCATCTGCAATCACCTTGCTAGAGGCAAGGTCACTGGGGGCCCGGGTCTTAAGGTGTGGTGATGGTTTGAGAGTCCATTGTAAAGATATGCAAATATGTCTAGCAGGAGTTCCTGAAGTCTGCTGTGTGACCTTTTGGCTGTAGTTTGTTTTGCTCTGTGTGCTGTGGTGGCTGGTTGGCTTTTGCTCTCTCTGCCTGGCCTTGTGAGAGCAGGCCGCTACTTCTGCCTTTATGGAACTTCCCCTGGATCTGTAAGCTTCAATAAATAATATCCCTTCCTCCATAACTGTGCCTGGTCTGGAAGTTCATCTCAGCGAACCTGAAGCTGTCTGCAACAGTAAAGTGGTACCGAGGAGTGTGGGGTGAGATGAACCAGATCGTGTGGATATTCGTCTTTTGGAACCTTTGTTTTGGAGGAATGGGCATGGACTTGGTGCTTGCAACTGAAGATGCCTTCTGGAGTGGTAAGCCAAGTTTTATGGACTATTCTGATGAGAGTTTGAGAATGCTAAATGCAGACTGTATTGAACTTGGAGGCTTGGCTTATGAGCTTTCTAAGGGGAAAGAAAGACTACAGAGGACTTTGTTGGAACTGGGCTACTGGCATAAGGGATGGCTACGTTCTGCTATCCAGGCCCAGAAAGTTTGATCAAGGTTAAATTTGTAATGGACTGATGTGCTTGGCTAAAGATATCGGACTGAGATTTTAAGATTTTGAGTTGGAAAACCTGAAGCAAGCTAAAAGTAGAGGCACTGAGACTGGTTAAGCTGCTATTGTTGACACATTAGCAATCTTAAGGAAGGTGGAAGGAAGGTGGCCCGACTTGATTTACATTAAAACAATGGAGAGGATGCCTGAGGAAAGACTGTTAGAAATGCAAAGTCTTTGGATAGAGTTGACTGGAGAAGGAACCTGCTTTTCAAGGCTATGGTTTATTTTGTCCCTGGATTAAGAATATGGCTGTGTCCTGCACACCTGGTATTGGTTTTGGAAGCATGAAAAATGCATGGAGTGGTCATGAGTTGCACACGGTTCCAGGAGCCGCTGCTGAGATGCGGCATGAGGCAGGGCATGGAGACCCTCAGGAATAGGCTGGAAGAGCCTTTGGAAGATGGACCGTGGGTTGCATGGAGACCTGAAGATGTTTTGGATATACCAGGACTGTGCAAAAGGGCTACCATGGAGTGCAGTATTGGCATGGGATGAAAGTTTTCCCTGGCGACTCTGCCCAGCTGGAGGGGCGGAATTGGAAAACCTGGAGATTGTCAGTCTCTGGTTATATTGAACTTGAACTGCAGAAGTTTGATGACGGCTGATGATAGTTGAGTTTGCATTATTCTAGTCTCTCTTTGCTTTTTACCAGTTAAAAATGTTTACTCTGTGCCTTTACATGTTGAAAGTATTTAACTTGTTTGATTTTACAGGACTCACTATCTTAAGTTGGTCAAGACTTGAGAACCTTTGAAATTGGACTGAGTACAATTTACAATGTGTGATAGTTATAAATCTATTGGGGGCCAAGAGCTAAATATATTGGGGGCCAGGGGCGGAATGTGGTAGTTTGAATATATGTCCCCAATATATTCAATGTTTTATTACTCTATAGTTTGCATCTGCAATCACCTTGCTAGAGGCAAGGTCACTGGGGCCCGGTCTTAAGGTGTGGTGATGGTTTGAGAGTCCATTGTAAAGATATGCAAATTGTCTGCAGGAGTTCCTGAAGTCTGCTGTGTGACCTTTGGCTGTAAGGTCTCACTGTAGCACAGGCTAACCTGGAATTCACTATGTAATCTTAGGGTGGCCCCAAACTCCTACTTCTGCTTTCTGAGTGCTGGGATTAAAGGCATGTGCCACCAAATCCAGACCAGATCCATTATTTTTATTAGGGGTTACAAACTGGTGAGGTTTCGTTTCCTACGTATCATTCTGTTTTATGATAAATTAGCTATAATTTGTCTATAATGAAGAATATTTTTTATTTTGTTTGTATTTTATTTTTATTTATTTATTTATAAATCTGGCTTACATGGGTCCTGAGGAATCGAACCAGGGTCCTTTGGCTTTGCAGGCAGATGCCTTAGCCACTAAGCCATCTCTCCTTTATTTATTTATTTGAAAGAGCAGAGGCAGAGAGAGAGGGAGACAGAGAGAGAGAGAGAGAATGGGTATGCCAGGGCCTCCAGCTGCTGCAAACGAACTCCAGATGCATGTGCCCGCTTGTGCATCTGCCTTACATGGGTCCTGGGAAATCAAATCTAGGTCCTTAAGCTTCACAGGCAAGTGCCTTTACCGCTAAGCCATTTCTCCAACCCAAGAATATTTCTTTAGCTATGTAGTTATCATCAATACAGCTGTTATAAGACAGGCAGGATAATTACTTGATTCTTCATTATTTTTCAGAGTTATATATTGTTTTTCTTTTTCCCTAAATTCTTGTGTTTTTTTTTTGAAGTTCTTTTTTAAATTATTTTTATTTATTTATTTGGGAAAGAGAGACAGAGACAGAGAGAATGGGCACACGAGGGTCTCCAGCCACAGCAAACAAACTCCAGATGAATGTGCCACCTGGTGCATCTGGCTTACATGGGTCCTGGGGAATCAAACCTGGGTTCTTTGGCTTTGCAGGCAAGTGCCTTAACCACTAAGCCATCCCTCCAGCTCATGTTGTTTTCTTAAAACCCTGAAAAATTTACTTTTTAAAAAATAATATTATTTTGGATGCCTCATGTATCTATTTCAACCTAGCACATTATTCACTTTGTATGTGTAGTATGTGTGGTATGATGTGTTTGTGGTGTATGCATGTGTATTTGCAAATGCACTTGTAGGCACACAGAGACCAGAGGAGGACATCATGTGTCACTTCCTCTTGTGCTCATCCATGTATTTCTTTGAAATGGAGGTTTTGCAAGCCTCAATGATTCTCTGGTCTCTGCCCTCCACAGGACTGAGGTTACAGACATATATGGCCACACCCAGTTGTTTACATGGGTCCTGGGGAATCTAACTCAGACAGTCTCAGATTCTCTCAGGCCTTCATGCTTGTAGCAAGCACTGTTACCCACTGAGTTATCACCCCAGCCCACATTTTTTTATTTTGAGTACACATAGTACCATACTCATGATCACTGGGAGCTCTTTTAAGTTGGTCTTCTGTCCTTTGTGATAGCCCAGTCATTTCAGTGCCTTTTCGGCTTTTCTCCAGCCTCATGTTTTGTATGTATGTATGTATGTATGTATGTATGTGTATATGTATATGTATGTATATATGGCTATTATGTTTTGTTTTCTTTTTTTGAGAGAGAGAGAGAGACAGAAAAAGAGGGAGAGGAAAACAGATAGAGATGGGCGCTCCAGCAGCCTCTCAGCTGCTGTGAACGAAATCCAGATGTGTGTGCCCCCTTGTGGTCAAGTGTGGCATTGCACCCTTGCATCACTTTGCAACTGGCTAAACATGGGATCTAGAGATTGGAACCCTGGGATTGGAACCAGCGTTCTTAGGCTTAGGAGGCAGGCACCTTAACTGCTAAGCCATCTCTCCAGCCCTCTTTTTTGTTTTTATTTAGTTAGTTAATTAGTTTTTCAAGTAGGGGGGTCTCACTCTTGGCCAGGCAAAATTTTTTTCAAGGTAGTGTCTCACTCTTGCACAGGCTGACCTGAAACTCACTCTGTAGTGTCAGGCTGGCCTTGAACTCACTGTGATTCTCCTTCCTCTACCTCCCAAGTGCTGGGATTAAAGGCATGTGAAACTACGCCTGGCTATAATGTTTTTAATTTCCTTTTTTGTATTAGTATTTATTCAATATCGGAAAACTTAGCTTTAAACACCATTTACATATTGTTTTATTTTTCTCTCTCCTGCCAGAATGTGCAATTGGTTTTTCGAGGTAGGATCTCACTCTAGCCCAGGTTAACCTAGAATTCACTATGTATATAATCTCAGGATAGCCTTGAACTCATAGCCATCCTCCTACCTCTGCCTCCCATGTGCTGAAAGTAAAGGTGTGAGCCACCATGCCCGGCCCTTTATATAACTTTTTTTTCACCTTTTCTTAGATGATCACAACTTCATTGAAAGAGGAGAAGTAATTGATGTACTTTTATTACTACCTTCAATATAAACCAAAGTTAAAGAGCTTTCCAAATAACACAAATTTTGCCATCTCAGAGACTTGGTCTCCTCTTTTAGTTTACAACTGGTTCTCAATATTCATATCAGGGTGCCTCTTATAACATAAAAATAATATGGAAAGGTTTATACGAAAATCATTCTTGAGGGCTGAAGAGATGGCTTAGTGGTTTAAGTCACTTGCCTGTGAAGCCTAAGGACCCAGGTTTGATTCTCCAGGTCCCATGTAAGCCAGATGCTCATGGTGGCACATGCATCTGGAGTTTGTTTGCAGTGGCTAGAGGCCCTGGTGTGTCCATTCTCTCTCCCCACTCTGTCCCTAAATAAAGAAATAAAATAAATCTTTAAAAAAATAATTCTTGAAAAACATAATTCTTAGAGGCTGCCTATAGTGGCACAGGATTATAATCCAGCACTAGGGTGGCTGAGGCAGGAAGATCATGAATTTGAGACCAGTCTGGGCCATAGTGAGACTCTGTTTCAAAAATTAAATAATGGGCTGGAGGGATGGCCTAGCGGTTATGGCACTTGCTGGCAAAGCCAAAGGACCCAGGTTTAATTCCCCAGGACCTACATAAAACAGATGCACAAGGTGGTGCATACATCTGGAGTTCATTTGCAATGGCTAGAGGCTCTAAAATGCCCATATTTTCTCTCTCTCTCTCTCTCTCTCTCTCTCTCTCTCTCTCTCTCTGCTTCTTTCTCTCAAAATATTTTTAAAAACTTGAGTAAGTTAAATGTCCTAATATAACTGGTTTAAAAAAAAAAAAAGGTCATGCAGCCCTGGAAACAATGAGCTTTTACTCTTATTATCAGCAACAATAGTGTTAAAGTAGCCCCTGTCTAGCAAAGTATACTGAGGTAGGTATGTAATAAATACTATATTCCATATTATATGTGGGTAACTTTAAAAGCAGGGCCAAAATTATAGAAAACTATATGCAGAGGTCTTTGTGTCTAAAAAAGAAATGATTCATGTTTATTTCTCTTTGTTCTCATTCCTTCTGGAAAGGGAGTCATATTCTTTTAGTGATACTGATTGAATTCTGCCACTCTTAGATTCAACTTGACTATGAAAATAAGTCTTAATACAGAGTCAACTTATAGTCACTTGGTGCTCATGCATCTTCACTACCAGTGAGAAGCTAACTCAGCTTACTCTTCCTTTCAGATGATGGGCATAAGAAAGCTCGAAATGCTTATCTCAGCAATTCCAATTATGAAGAAGGAGATGAGTATTTTGATAAAAACCTGGCACTTTTTGAGGTAATTTTTGGAAGAAAACTATAGACAAAAATTTCAGGAAGATATTTTAAGATAGCCCTTTTCTACCCCCAATTTATTTTAAAATAGTACAAACTGGCTAACCTAATAGTCAATATTAAATATAATTATTATACTTGTCATTGCAGTTTTGTGTATATAATCTTGTTATAGTGAGTACTCATAAATGAAAGAAAGGATAAAGAATATTGACTTCTCTGCTATATGGAGAACCTCACATTCTCATTTAGCTATGTTTATTTTGAAATAATCTAAGTAGAAAATAATATATTTTTCAGCCCTGTTTGGGAAGGCTATCATTTACATTAGAGCTATTTAAACAGAAATTACTGGAGAAAACAGGATTCCAGATTAATAGGACCTGTATGTCTTCTTTAAGTGACAAATAATAATTATATAAGCATTAGGATGTAAAATGTGTTTTATATATACATTGTATATCAGTAAAATTAAGCTAATTAATATATCATCTCATATACTTCTGTAGTTAGAAATATTAGAATTTTGGTGATTTTGAAATAAATAATATATTTTTCTTAACTATAGTTACTATTATAAATTCAGCTCTGAACAATTTACTTTTTTGTTTAACTAAAAATTTGTAGCACATGTATAATGTCTTCTTGCTCCCTCTTCACTTTCAGCTTCTGGTAACCAATATTTTACTTTTTCCTTCTATGATATCAATATTTTCAGTTTATGTCAAATTCCCACATATAAATAAAGTCATATAGTATTCATTTTTCTGTGCCTTGTTTATTTTACTTTGCATAATGAAGAGGATCTATATGTCTTATCTATCACAATGTATATACCCTGATGGAGTGAGTCTTTGCCCAGACTATTGAAAGGAACTTGTTAATTTGAGAACTACATTTATGTGGCTTTGGACAGTAATACAAATGCCACGTTTTTTGATGTACTGTTTAAAGTAATGATACTTTCTCTCAGCTTCTTTCAAGCAAGAATCTGAGATGAGTATTTCGTTCAGTCATAGTTTTCTGTGAGTCTGCCCATGCTTGGTGCTATAAATAATAGTCATGAATGTTAGTTACTGTACCACACAAAGGGGGCAAATTGTCTCATTGACATATTTTTCTTATTTTCCATATTCATAACTCATTTCTTCCATGCCTCTGGCTTTATAGGAAGAAATGGACACTAGACCAAAGGTGTCTTCTCTACTTAACCGCATGGCCAATTATACTAACCTGACCCAAGGAGCAAAAGAACATGAGGAGGCAGAAAATATCACTGAAGGAAAAAAGAAGCCCACTAAGGTGAGGCCTCAGAATAACTTAGATAACTAAAGAGTCCCATATATAAAAAAGAAATAGACATTCAGGACATCTGTCTGTATTGAATGACTGTTGATTGAATGTTGCATGCAATGCTGACACTATTCTGGATGTTGGCACAAACAGAATGTATAGTGTTCTGGCTGTCATGTAGGGAAAACAGTCCTTCTGATGTCTTAACTCTGTTAAAGTATGTATCATTGGAGTGTCAGTCAATACCTGAACAAAAATTTAAGTAAGGATAAGGGAATGAGAGTTGAGAGAGCTAGTTGGAAGGGGTTGCCATTCAGATAGGTCAAGTGGAAGAAGCCTCAGACATGTTAATATTTGAGCAGTGATCTAACTAAAGTGAACAAGTTAGCCATGTGAGAGGACAGCATTCCAGAGAGGACTAGCATGCCAACAAAAAGCATCTGCACTCATCTCCTGATGACATCTGATTGTTGGGAAGTTTTGGTGGGTTTTGGTCTTGGTTTTGAGGTAACATTTGGTATGTGGTACAGGTTGCCCTAAAACTTGAAATCCTGCCTCAGTGTGGGATTTTTTTAGGCTTATACCATCATACTCAGAAACTGTTCTTTTTAAAGACTACCTATAATGAAAATATAAGACAATATATATATTTAGCATTATAGTTCAGATCTTTGAAAAGGAGCCACTCAACCCTCAGATTGTTTTATTTTCTCATCTGCTTCATTGACCAACTATTCTGAAGAATTTATACCAAACCCTGAAGGATTTCCCTAAATCATTATTCTGTTTTTAAGTGAAAGGAGAAATTTAAGAGCTTTGAGGAATAGAATTTTTTTTTTTAATTTTGAGGGTTTTTTTTTTTTTTTTTCTTTTTTGAGGTAGGGTCTAATTCTAGCTCAGGCTGACCTAGAATTCACTATGTAATTTCAGGGTGGCCTTGAACTCACAGTAATCCTCCTACCTCTGCCTCCCAAGTGCTGGAATTAAAGGCTTTAGAATTTTTTTTTAACTTTAGAGCTACACTTGAACATTCTTTTTGTAGCCCAATACCTAAATATAACAAATATAACAGAAACATATAGGAACTTATGCAAAGTACAAATCTATGGCTCTAACAATAATAAAAGTATGGTGATGACTTTGCTAAGAGATTTGTGACTTTGTATGTATTTTATTTTGCTTGTTTGATTTTTCAAGGTAGGGTCTTCCTCTAGCCCAGGCTGACCTGGAATTCACTATGTAGTCTCAGGGTAGTTTTGAACTCATGTCACTCCTCCTGCCTCTGCCTCCCAAGTGCTTGGATAACAAAGGTGTGCTCCCATGCCCAGCTATATGTGACTTTTAAAGATGTTGCTTAAACTTTGCTATCTTTACTTTGAGAGTTATATGGTAGATAAAGTATCTTCTGTGGATAACTATGTAATTTTTCTTCTGTCTACATTTTTCTTTCCAGAGTCCCCAAATGGGTACCTTCATGGGTGTCTACCTACCATGTCTACAAAATATTTTTGGTGTGATTCTCTTTCTACGCCTTACATGGGTGGTGGGCACAGCCGGAGTTCTTCAGGCTTTCGCAATTGTCCTTATCTGCTGCTGCTGTGTAAGTCCTGCATTGGCTCCTAGAGGGCACCTGCAGCTTTGCAGGTGCTCAAGAGTTTGTGCTTTTGATCTCTTGGAAATTACAACATACTTAAGACTCATGATACCAACAGAAAGGATCATTCTATGTTAAACCCTAAAGGATTCTTTTTTTTTTTTTTTTTTTTTTTTTTTTGTTTTGTTTTGCGAGGTAGGGTTTCACTCTGGTCCAGGCTGACCTGGAATTAACTATGTAGTCTCAGGGTGGCCTCGAACTCTTGGCGATCCTCCTACCTCTGCCTCCCGAGTGCTGGGATTAAAGGCGTGCGCCACCACGCCCGGCTAAAGAATTCTTTTAAAAAAAAATTATTTATTTGCAAGCACAGAGAGAAAGAGACAAATGGAATGGGAGCACCAGGGCCTCCAGCTATAAACAAACTCCAGATGTATGTGTCACTTTGCTCATCAGGTTGTAATGGGAATCGAACCCCAGTCATTAGGTTTTGCAAGCAGGTGTTTTAACCACTGAGCCATCCCTTCAGCCCAGGATTCTTATTTTGTGCCTATCACTATTTGCTATCGAGTATATGATATTGTAGACTTCTGAAAGTAGAAGATAAAGTGCCTACCTCCAAAGAATTCAGAATCCAAATCATTTGAGCTGGACAGCACCACAGTTGTGACAAAATGTCACACACTGCTCCAGAATGTATTGAGAAGCAAAGCTGATCGTATTTTGGGGATGAGGTAAATCTAGCTTTCATATAGCTTTGCTTTCAAGTTTCCTTCCTTCTTTTTTTCCTGGAATGTCAAGTTGTTTTTTTTTTTTTCTCCAGATCTTCTCCCCTCTCCCCACACTGAAGGCATTCTGCTATTCCTTTCATCTCAGCCACTCATTTTTATGTGTCCCAACCACATCTCTCACTCTTACAGGTTGCTACTGTTCCCTTGTAGATTAGTTACCATTGTGCCCTCCCTGTATGTTCATATTCTGCTCAGCTGCATACTGTGCAACACAGATTACCAACAGACATAATCCATGTCTTTATAATAACTTAATAGTACTGTCTTTTCTTTGTTTCTTTTTTTCTAGTTTCTCAAACTTAAAACTTCAAGGCAATATTTAGCTCTTTGGTTAGAGTTCGCAAGAAGTCAGCTACCAAGGCTAGTCCATTCTCTCTTTACCACTGCTTTGGTTTTAACTTCCACTGAGCTGCTATAGTCGCCTCCTAGCCAGTCGCTGTGTTTGTACTCTGTTTAAAGTCCATTCTGTCCTTCATGACTAGATAATGCTCCTAAAATACAGTTCTTATGTGCTCATTGGTTCTCTTTCTTATTGTGTATTGTTCTTGGCATTGTAGGTATTCTGCATCCAGGTTCTAACCAATTTTCCAAGTTATTTCCTTAGCTATTCCTTTAGAGCATATATACCATAATTCCCTCTTTAAAATGTAAAAGTAGGCAGAGTACAATATTTAGTAAATTCTCTGAAGTCAATAGATAGGAGTGTAATATTGTCAACTCTTCCCAGTGATAATATTCTTATTATTTCTCTTGCTCTACAGACAATGTTGACTGCTATCTCCATGAGTGCCATTGCCACTAATGGAGTGGTGCCAGGTCAGTAGGCCAAACTTAGATTTTGGGGACTGTCAGTGATTAATCATTGCATTTTTATGCTGTAAATACAGAGATACAAACTTCCAAGAACCTAATATTATTTAGTCTGTTGTTGTGTACTATACAGAGTAACTTTACAAGCCATAGAGACTAATAATATTTGGCTTTAGGATGCTATCTTTAAAATCTCTCTAATTTCAGTCACATCCTTTGCTTATTATGATATATTTTATTGGGCTATCTCATGCCTATAGAAAACATTCTAACTTTTTTCCTAATGGTAGCAAAATATATTACATCATGTAGAGTATTACATGTGTACTATATCATATAATAAATGTTTCTTCTGCCAGGCGTGGTGGTGCTCGCCTTTAATCCCAGCACTTGGGAGGTAGAGGTAGGAGGATCACCCTAAATTCAAGGCCACCCTGAGACTACAAAGTGAATTCCAGGTCAGCCTGGACTACAGTGAGACTCTACCTCAAAAAACAAAAAAAAAAAAAAAGTTTCTTCTTTTACTTTATACTTAACAAACCTAATTTTTGTCACATTTGGGGTTTTTAAAAACCTGAAACATTTATCCCTCATAAATATGTTTGTTATTCTTGATTATGACTTATTTACATTCCTCTAACTAATACACTCTCTGTATCCTATTCACCCTATTTTGTTTTGTAGCTGGGGGCTCATACTTCATGATTTCTCGGGCCCTGGGCCCAGAGTTTGGGGGGGCTGTTGGCCTCTGCTTTTATCTTGGTACCACATTTGCAGCAGCCATGTATATTCTTGGTGCCATTGAAATTTTTCTGGTAAGTATTGACTTAATTGTGGTCTACAGTATAGAAGAGATTTGAGTTTGTTTTGTCCTTTGATACCAAAGCTTCTGAGAAATCAGCTATGGCACTCACGCAGATGATCAAGTGTTGTTACTGCACAGAGGCAAAAAGGTTGGGTGTTCTGTGCAGACCTACCCTTCCCCTCCATCCAGTCACCCCCACCCCACCCTACCACCTCAACCAAGAAGTTAAGATCTGCGGAAGAAAGGCTTGTGCCAATATAGATAAAGTAAAATAAAGCCTATTTTCTTTCTTTTTTTTTTTTTTCGAGGTAGGGTTTTATTATAACCCAGACTGACCTGGAATTCACTATATAGTCTCAGGGTGGCCTTGAACACTCAGAAATCCTCCTTCCTCTGCCTCCCGAGTGCTAGGATTAAAGACATGTGCCACCTCACTCAACAAGCCTATTCTTTTTTATATATTTATTCCAATGAGAGCAAGGCTTTTTCATTTCTCTCCTCAGTGGGATATAGATCTATACATATATCTATCACCTATCTATCATCTATCTATGTATATAACTATTTAATGATAGAAAAGCAGAACTCACTGGGCATGGTGGTGCACACCTTTAATCCCAGCACTTGGGAGGCAGAGTTAGGATAACCATGAGTTTGAGGCCACCTGAGAAGATATAGTAAATTCCAGGTCAGCCTGGACTATAGCAAGCCCCTATCTTGAAAACAAAAACAACAACAACAAAAAAAAAAAAAAAAAAGAGCTCAAGATAATAGCAAATAGAAAAAAATTCATGAATTACATTTTGGTAGGCATTCTAGATCCAAATAAAAATTAGTTTACCTGAGAATACAGAGTGAACTCCAGGTCAGCCTGAACTAGAGTGAGACCCTCCCTCGAAAAAACAAAAACAAACAAAAAAAAAAAAACACATAGTTTAATTCTCAAGTCATTTGCTGTTTCACCTTTGCTTTCTATTAAGAAAGCAGATATAAAGCCGGGTGTGGTAGCGCATGCCTTTAATCCCAGCACTCAGGAGGCAGAGGTAGGAGGATCATTAAGAGTTGGAGGCCACCCTGAGACTACATAGTTAATTCCAGGTTAGCCTGGACCAGAGTGAGACCCTACCTCGAAAAACAAAAACAAACAAACAAAAAAGCAGATATAAACTATTACAGCTCTTTGCCTTAGTTATTTTGAAATGAACTCATTTTATACTTTTTGCCTAACAGGTATATATTGTCCCCCGAGCTGCCATCTTTCGCAGTGATGATGCACTCAAGGAATCAGCAGCCATGCTAAATAACATGCGTGTTTATGGCACAGCCTTCTTGGTCCTCATGGTCTTGGTGGTATTCATTGGTGTACGCTATGTGAATAAATTTGCCTCACTTTTCCTGGCCTGTGTCATTGTGTCAATCTTGGCCATCTACGCTGGTGCCATCAAGTCTTCTTTTGCTCCACCACACTTCCCGTACGTGACTATCTTTTAGCCTCGTCCTCATTGGGTAATCAGTGACAATTATCTGGTGGTGTAATAATTTCTGTCAGAAATTCGTGGTATCTCTGTATTATTTCCCTGTTGGCCCAGTTAACTGACAGGAAGCCTCCCAGCAAACTGTCCTATTGGCCCTCATCCTCTCTATCCCAAGCATACAATGAGCAGCTATACCCATCATTCAGGTGTGAGATGGCTTTCCCCATCCTGACTGCGCTTGTGTCAACCACCTGTAAAGGACTTTACAGCACAGTCATTACTAACAACTTTTAAAAAAATTTTATCTATCTGCAAGCAGAGAAAGAGAGACAGAGAGAGAGAGAATTAGAATGAATGGCCATGCTAGGGCCTTTTGCCACTGCAAACAAATTCCAGATATATCCACAACTTTGTGCATCAGGCTTGACATGTGGGTACTGGGGAATTGAACCTAGGCCATCAGGCTTTGCAAGCAAGTACCACTGAGCCATTTATCCAACCCACCAGCAACTTTATATAGCATTAATTGGATTTTTTTTAATGAAAAGTCACCCAAATCAAAAGAATTCTAAACTCTCGCCAAAATTATTTAATTACTTAAAATTTTCTGTTGTAGTACCATAGGGGCTAAGAATATTTAGTCGTTAAATAAGGAGGAAATTAATGTCATGTCATTTTCATGTATCTGCATGCCATTAGCAGTGCAATAGTGAAATAATGGATTTATGCACATCTTTCCCTCACAGGCTCACTTAGCTAGCACTTTGTAATAGTGTTTCAAAAATTGTCTTTGAAATGTTAACTGGATCATCTGGATTTCAAACTCATTAGCACTATGTAAGTTTAACCAGAACCAGAAAACAGAAAAATTGATTTTTTTTCATGATGAACAGATCCAGTGAGGTCTAATAACTTGCCCTGAAATTAATTAATGGCAGAGCAAGAACATGAACTTTGTGATTTACTGACTCCTATCCAGTATTTTTTCTGTCCCATGCTATATGATGTTAGTAATAGGTGCCATCATAAAATCTTAGTTTGCTTATCTAGGGTGGTAAAATAGCAAAAAATTCTTCTGAGAGTCATAAAGTTTTAAAAATACCATTTTGGCTGTATCTCAACCTGGGAAATTCCATTTTGTTTCAGGTTCTCCTTTGGGGCTTCTCCTCTTTTATTTGCTTGGGGAAAATCATAATATAAAATAAAGCAAAAATATTGAGAGATACATGAAACAGAATTGGGGATTGTTGAGAGTTGTTGAAGCTAAGTAATAGATACATAATCCATTATGTATTTATTAAATCACTTTGCAGATTTTAAAATGTGCTTTGTTCTGCCTAAGAAGTACTTTAACTAAAAGTGTATTGCTCTTTTGTTTGTACTTATGTCTCTGGATAGAAGGAAAAATAACTCTGCAGCTAATATTTCTGTTATCCTTAGATACCCTCCTTGCCACTGGCTTTAGGCTTAAGCTCAGAATCAATATTCTCTTGGGCAGTAGAGGGATGGGCTTTCTAATTCTTGTAAAGCTATCCTCCTTACAATAGTAGCCCAAGGGTTTAGCATAACGTTTCCAAGGGGGTGTTATGAACATAAAGCTCTCCATCCCTGCTTTTTCTCACTCCCTTCTTTTCTCCCTCTCTCTCTTTTTTATAATCTTTTAAAAATATTTATTTAATTAATTATTTAATTATTTACTTGAGGAGGAAGGAAGGGGGTGAGAGAAGAGAGAAGAATGGGCATGCCAGGGCCTCTAGTCACTGCAAACGAACTCCAGATGCATTTGCCACCATGTGTATCCGGCTTACATGGGCACTGGAGAACCAAACTTGGGTCCATAGGCTTGGCAGGCACGCGCCTTAACTGCTAAGCCATATTTCTAGACACTCCTTTCTTTTTTGGTCTAGAGAGGAAAAAATAGGGGTATTAGGGCATTTTTTTAAAAAAGGAGATTGAATCCAGGCGTGGTGGCGCACGCCTTTAATCCCAGCACTCGGGAGGCAGAGGTAGGAGGATCACCGAGGTTCATCCTGAGACTTAATTCCAGGTCAGCCTGGACCAGAGTGAGACCCTACCTTGAAAAAAAAAAAAAAAAAAAGGAGATTTAAAGGACTCAAGGATTCTTTTTTAAATTTATTCTTATTAGTTATAGACATACTTAGTATGTAAGCAACACATGTTTGTGCCATCCTTTCCCTCATCCCTGCCCCTTTTCCAAAGGGGCCCTCCTCATTGGGGATGCAGGTCATCCCCATAGGGATTGTGGGTCTTGCATTGTGGATACAGCATTCCATTATGGGAGAGAGGCAATGCCTCTGTGCATAATGTCCCAAGTTGTGGCTCTAACAATCTTTCCACCCCCTCTTCTACAAAATTCCCTGAGCCATGTTGGGTGCATTTTAAGTCTACTTCAGTGATGGGCTCTTAGGAGCCTCAGGATCTCTAATTTGGTAGGTATCAAGTGTCCTCAGTGTCTATCTAACTTCACTCAAGGATTCTCTTTGAACTAAAAATTTGTGGGTAACCTAATACTTCATGGAAAATGAGCATAGTTTGTTCCAGTAGTTCTTGTGTTTTAATTCTGTCATCTACTACCTGTAAGATCTTGGGCAGAATGCTGAACCTCCCTCTATCCACAGAATAGACACTTAATACATTGTGAGATCATTGTAAGAATAACATTGGCAGAAAAGAAAGTCTCTATTCACAGTGTTGGTCAATAAATAGTTTCCTTCTGACTTGTGGCAGTAGAAGCTCTTACAAATGAGGAATTTTTTTCTTTACTAACCTTTTTTTTTCTTTGTTTGATATTTCTCTTTGTTCCCTGTTTGTTTTCATTTAGGGTCTGCATGCTAGGTAACCGCACCCTTTCATCAAGACACATTGACATTTGCTCAAAGACCAAGGAAATTAACAACATGACAGTACCATCAAAGTTATGGGGCTTCTTCTGTAACTCAAGTCAATTTTCTAATGCCACCTGTGATGAATACTTTGTTCAAAATAATGTCACTTCTATCCAAGGCATCCCTGGATTGGCTAGTGGCATCATAACAGGTAAGCTAGGGGGTTGATAGTCTTTTGTTATTCTTGGGTTCCTTTTTGTAGTAGTATTAGGGATTGAACCTAGGACCTTGTGTCTGCGAGGCACATGCTCTACTAATAAGCTATAGACCAGCCCAGTGCCTTGGATTATTGTATCGCCCATGACATGGAACCTCTTCTTTTGCTTAGTTCTACTTTTTTTTTTTTTTAAACCCAGGTCTCTGATTGTTTCCCAAGGCTGATCTCAAACTCACCATGAATCTCAGGCTGACTTCAGACTTCAGTCCTTACCTCAGCCTCCTCAATGCTGGGATTATAGGCATGCATTGCCATGCCCACATACTTCTGCTTTTCTGTCCTTGTTTAGGACTCCTTTGCAGAGTGAAATGTATCTCCTTTTGAGAACAGCTGAGAAAATCACTATAAGAAGATGGGAGTGTGTGTGTATCTGTCTGTCTGTCTTCCTTGAGGCAGGGTCTTCTAATTGTTCAGGTTTGCTTCAGACTCCTGGGTTCAAGCAGTCTTCCTGTTTTGGCCTAAAACTATAGGCATTTGCCACCACACCTTGCTTTGTATATTCATGAGTATTCTTAATTACAATGCTAGCTAAAATTGTACTTTTTAAAATATTTTATTTAGCCGGGTGTGGTGTCGCATGCCTTTAATCCCAGCACTTGGGAAGCAGAGGTTAGGAGGATTGCCATGAGTTCGAGGCCACCCTGAGAATACATAAGTGAATTCCAGGTCAGCCTGAGCTAGAGCAAGACCCTACCTCGAAAAAGTGAAAAAGAAAAAAAAAATTATTTATTTATTTGAGAGGGAGAGAGAAGGAGAAAGAGGCAGATGACTGATGATAGATAAATACTTGGATGGATGGATAGATAGGGAATGGGTATACCTGAGCCTCTAGCCACTGCAGACAAACTCCAGATGCATGTACCACCTGGTGCATCTGGCTTATATGGGTAATGAGGAATCGAACCTGGGTCCTTAGGCTTTGCAGGCAAGCACCTTAACTGCTAAACCATCTCTCCAGACCCTAATATAATATTTTAATGTCACCACATACACACATGTATTTTTCTAGCTCAAGTAAATTTCTAAAACTCTTTCCTTAAGTAACATCTTTTACATGTTTAGTACACAGATTTCTTTGTACATTAAAAAAGTTTACACTAATGTGTTTGAAACAGTATTGATAACTAATAAAAATAATAAAAGATTTTAAGGGGGCATTTGGTTTTAGTCTGTTTAACTTTTATTAATTTGTATTAGAAAAGTTAACTATATTTGTTATACCAAAGTGCTTTGTCAAATTATACCTCAGCCAGTGAGAAATGGCATTGTGTTTTTATTTGTGGTTTATTGTACTATACATAAATGTGCTCATGTTGAAGAAGCAAATAGCTTGTTATAAAGGGCTGGAATGGGGGTAGTTCAATGGTACAGCACTTGCCTAACAGGGTCAAGGCTGTAGGTGTAATCCATAGCAAAAAATAAATATAGAAACTAACCTAGGTTTAGTGGTGCACGCCTATAATCAAAAAAATTAATATAAAATAAAAACTGGGTTGGAAAGATGGTTCAGTGGCCAAGGTGCTTGCCTGAAAACCCTAAGGACCTGAGTTCAATTCCCCAGTACCAATGTAAAGCCAGATGCACAAAGTGATACATGCATCTGGAGTTCCTTTGCAGTGGCTAGAGGCCCTGACATTCCCATTCTCTTCTCCTCCCCCCAAACCCTGCCCTTTCTCTCTGCTTGCAAATAAGATTTTTTTTTAATTGACAACAAAATATACTTACATACAAAAAGTGCATAGTATTTCCTTCCCCTCCCCCCATTCCCCTTTAGAACTCCACTCTCCATCATATCCCCTCCCTCTCTCCATTAGTCTCTTTTTTAAGTCATCATCTTTTACTTCTATTATGAGGGTCTTGCGGAGATATTGCTAGGCACAGCAAGGTCATGGATATCAAGGCCAATTTCTGTCTGGGCAGTTGCATTGTAAGGAGTTGTACCCTTCCTTTGGCTCTTCCATTCTGTCCACCCCCTCTTCCGCAATGGTCCCTGAGCCTTGGAGGGTGCGACAAAGGTGTTTCAGTGCTGGGCACTCCTCCATCCCTTCTTCTCAGCACTATGTTGCCTTTTGGGTCATCCCAGTGGTCATTGCCATCTGAAAAGAGAAGCTTCTCTAACCAGAAGTGAGAGTAGCATTAATATGTGAATATGAGCATTAAGTGTACTATTTTCCGGGCAGCTTGGTGGGAATAGTATATACATTTAGACAAGAGCATGCTTTATACCCTTAAGGCTCATGACCTTACCTACCATAGACTTTGCTTAGGTTTTTCAGTACCAGGTATGTATTCCCTCCCGTAGAGAGGGCCTTCAGTCCAGTTATGGAGCAGTTGGTTACCCCAAGAGTAGACATGCCACTATTGCACCCGTTCAGTCTGTGGGCCTGTCTGGCCAAATTTGAATATTCGGCGTCCACTGTTTTCACTGCTGATGACTTCTGTCTCCCATACTCTGCATGCAGTGCAGCTTTTTCCAGCTTTCAGTTGGCTGGTCTACAGGAAGAAGGTGCAAATAAGATTTTTTTAAAAAAATTTAAACACTAAATAAAAATTAAAACTAAGCCAGGTGCAGTGGTGCACACCTATACTAGTACTTGGGAGGCTAAGGTAGGAGGATTGCTGTGAGCTCAAGGCCAGCCTTGGTTACATAGTGAGTTCCAGGTCAGTCTGGGCTAACTTGAGACATTGCCTCAAAAAAATAAAAGCTATAGGGCCAGGCGTGGTGGCACACACCTTTAATCCCAGCACTTGGGAGGCAGAGGTAGGAGGATCACCATGAGTTTGAGGCCACCCTGAGACTACAGAGTGAATTCCAGGTCAGCCTGGGCTAGAGTGAGACCCTACCTCGAAAAACCAAAATAAAATAAAATAATAAAATAAAATAAATAAAATAAAATAAAATATAAATAAATAAATAAATAAAATAAAATAAAAAATAAAAATAAAAGCTAAAGGAAGCCAGACATGGTGGTGCACACCTTTAATCCCAGCACTCAGAAGGTAGAGGTAGGAGGATTGCCATGAGTTTGAGGTCACCCTGAGACTACATAATGAATTCCAGGTCAGCCTAGGATTGAGCAAGACCCTACCTTGAAAACAAACAAAAAAAATTATGGAAACCTCTGATTGAATGGGTAGGTAGGTAATCATGTAATTAATTGCTTTTATATTACTGCTGTTTATATTTCCTTCCCTTCACTTCACCTTATAGAAAACCTTTGGAGTAATTATTTACCAAAGGGAGAGATCATTGAAAAGCCCTCAGCCAAATCATCTGATGTCTTGGGCAGCTTAAACCATGAATATGTGCTTGTTGACATCACCACCTCTTTCACTCTTCTGGTGGGCATCTTCTTTCCATCTGTCACAGGTCAGTATATGGGCTGTCTCTATGTTAGAAGCATCAAACACAGTGGTTTTTCTCAAGCAATAGAATTTTTTCTCAGCCTTCCAGCTTTGCCTCTTGTTTTCAGTATTGGTATAAAATAAACAGCAATGTGTCTAGAACTCAAGACATTAACTTGGTTTTCCTTCCAACCCTTCAAAGGTATCATGGCTGGATCAAACAGATCTGGAGATCTGAAAGATGCTCAGAAGTCTATTCCAATTGGAACCATCCTTGCTATCCTGACAACATCCTTTGTCTGTATCCTTTTCATGGATCCAGCTTGAATCTTAGTCATGCGAGCAGCCAGTGGACTGAAAATGAACAATATTTTTTAAAAATTTATGGGTGTGCATATGTGTGGTGTATATATGTGTGTGTGCAGATGTGGACACCCCTTGTGCAGAGACCAGAAAGGACCTCTGGTATTCTCTATAGTGCTTCCACCTTATTTCCCTGACACAGTCTATCTTGCAACCTGGAGCTTGCTGTTTTTAGGTTAGACGGACTGACCAAATCCCAGGTATCCTCCTGCCTCTGTCTCCTCCTCCCTCAGTACTGCGGTTACAGGCATGCAGAAGCATGCCCAGCATTTTACTTTTTTTTCTACAGGGTTCTGGGGATCAAACTGAGATCCTCATGCTTACACACCAAGTACTCTGATCCACCAAACCATCACCCCAACGCTATGATCAGTATTTTTATCTAAATAGTATCTCTTTTTACCACCACACATCTTACCACATAATTTGCCTACCTTATATGCATAATTCAAGAAATATTGCATAAGATTAGTGAATTTCACAGTTCATTTTACTGAAACTAGAATTATCCTCTGTGTGTACTTTAAATGTAATGTCAGGCATTCATGACAGTTTCCTTGACTCAGTGTGATAGATTTAAGCAGTGTTGTCCTTTTTGGTGCATGTATTGAAGGAGTTGTTCTCAGAGACAAGTAAGTAGTGAATTATTTTATAATAAGTATGATTCTTTCTTCCATGACATGTGATTACATAGCATAACTCCAAGACAGTTATCATCTCAAAAACCCATATCAATCATGACTAATAAAATAGAAAACATGAGGCTGGAGTGATGGCTTAGCAGTTAAGGCATTTGCCTGCAAAGCCATAGGAACCTGGTTCAATTCCCCAGGACCCACGTAAGCCAGATGCACAAGATGGCGCATGCATCTGAAGTTCGTTTGCAGTGGCTGGAGGCCCTGGCGTGCCCATTCTCTCTGTCTCTCTCCCCCCTACTCTCTCAAATAAATTTAAAAAAAATAGAAAACATGTACCTGAACTGAGGGTATAGCTCAATGGTAGAGTGCTTATGTAGCACATTCAGGGTCCTAGGGTTAATCCTAGCAGTAGAAAAAAGCAAAGTAAAAGAGATTAAAGCATAAGTGTGTGATTTCAAACAGGTTAGCAAATAATAAAAGCTAGTATGCTATTATAAATTTAGGAGATGCAGTGAGAATAGCTTTTCAGGGGAAAAAAAAAAGCAGTAAATTTGTCTGAAGACTGTACATTCAATACCAAAAATAAAGGCAAAAAAAAAATTAGATTTTCTAGCATCTCTTCAGAGAGAAAATTATCCAACTCTGATTGGCATTTTTAAATTTTTGTTTATTTTTATTTATTTATTTGAGAGTGACAGAGACAGGAAGAGAGAGAGAGAGTGAGTGCACCAAGGCCTGCAGCCACTGCAAATGAACTCCAGATGCATGTGCCACCTTGTGCATCTGGCTTACGTGGGTACTGGGGAATTGAGCCTCGAACTGGGGTCCTTAGGCCTCACAGGCAAGCGCTTAAACACTAAGCTATCTCTCCAGCCTCCTGGTTGGCATTTAAATTTGTTTTTGTTTTTGTTTTCAAGGTAGGATCTCACTCTAGCCCAGGCTGACCTGGAATTCATTCTGTATTCACAGGATGGCCTCGAACTCATGGTGATCCTCCTACCTCTGCCTCCTGAGTGCTGGGATTAAAGGTGTGCACCACCACACCTGGATAAAATTTTTTTAATTTAAAAAGCCCCAAACTTTCTTCATTTCTTTCCTGAAGGCCATCTGGGACTTATCGTTCCTGAAATCCTACTAATTCTCAACATTTTCCCCATCTGGGTTATTAGCCTCACCTTTACCATCTCTCAAGATAGAAATCCTACTGTCAGGCTGGAGAGATGGCTTAGTGGTTAAAGGCACTTGCTTGCAAAGCCAAATGACCAGGGTCCAGTTCCCCAGTATCCATGTAAAGCCACATGCACAAAGTAGCACATTCATCTGGAGTTCATTTACAGTGCCAAGAGACCCTGGTGTGCCATTCTCATTCGTTCAGTGATTCATTCATTCATTCATTCTCTCTGCTTGCAAATAAGTAATTTTTTTTCTGAGGTAGGGTCTCCTCTAGCTCAGGCTGACCTGGAATTCACTATGTAGTCTCAGGGCAGCCTCGAACTCACAGCAATCCTCCTACCTTTGCCTCCCGAGTGCTGGGATTAAAGGTATGTACCACCATGCCCAGCTAATAAAAATATTTGTTTAAAAATCCTGGTGGGCTGGAGAGATGGCTTAGTGGTTAAGGCGCCTGCCTGCTAAGCCTAAGAACACCCTTTCAATTCTCCAGGTCCCACATTTAGCCAGATGCAGGGATGCAAGGGTGCAATGCCACACCTGCCCACAAGGGATCTCATGCAACTGGAGTTCGTTCATAGCGGCTGAGAGGCTGCTGGCACGCCCATTCTCTGTCTCTCTGACTCTCTCCAAAAAAAAAAAAATCCTGCTGTCTGCCAGACATGGTAGCACATGCCTTTGATTCCAGCATTTGGGAGGCAGAGGTAGGCAGATCACTGTGAGTTTGAGGCCAGGCTGGAACTAAAAAATGAGTTCCAGGTCACCTGGGCTAGAGTGAGATCCTACCTCAAAAACAAACAGACAAAAATCCTGAGGTCAGGGCTGGAGAGATGGTTCAGCAGCTAAGGCATTTGCTTGCAAAGCCTAACAGCCCAGGTTCGATTGCCCACTGCCCATATAAAGCCAGATACACAAAGTTGCATATGCATCTAGAGTTTGTTTACAGTTGCTAGAGGCCCTGGTGCACCCATATTCTATATGTGTTCACTCAGTTCCACCAGTCTACCCAGTGGTTCTTAGTCCTTTGAACTCCACCTTTCCACTTTGCTAGAATTCATTATTTCCCATGTTCTTGTGGCCCTATCACTTTGCACTAGGCTTCAGGACTTTTGCCTATAATCATCTAATCGTCTCCCTTTCTGTTTTACCACCTTCTAATCCTGCCACCAGGATGCTTGTTCTCTATACTTTTGTCCATCCTGTTTGTTTTGCTTCAGACTCACTCCTGCCTGGCCAACTAATATTCATCCTCTTTAAGACTGAGTCTTTACTCCTATGAAGTTTTCCCCTATTCACTCAAAGAGAACCCTCCTTTTGTGCCTACACTGTATTTGAACATACTGTGTTGTTCCACTTACCATACTGTATTGCAGCGACTTATTTCCTTGTCTTTTCCCCTATTAGATTGATCTCTTTGAGGAAAAGAAGCCTAATAGATACTGTTGTAAATACTGTTGAGGAAAATAAATAAGTGCCCTAGATGTACATATGTGTTTATAAGTATTAGTAACTCCATATATGTTTATGTTTATAGAATACTCTGTTAATTAATTTATTTATTTATTTATTTTTATTTTAGAGAGACAGAGAATTGGCAGGGCCTCAGCCACTGCAATTGAACTCCAGACACTTGTACCACGTAGTGGGCATATGCAACCTTGTGCTTGCCTCACCTTTGTGCATCTGGCTTAAAGAGGGATCTGGAGAGATGAACATAGGTCCTTAGGCTTCACAGGCAAGCACCTTAACTGCTAACCATCTCTCCAGCCCAGATACTATGTTATTATACTTTTTGAATGGAAGAATTATGGAACTTTTAAAATAATACCCTGTATTTAAAGTTACTTTACTCATTGCTGTGACCAAATACCTGACAAGAAGCACTTTAAGGAAGGAAGGTTTTATTTCAGAGTACAGTTCCAAAGGATAGTCCATGATGGCAGGGAAGACATGGCAACAGGAACAGGAGGCTGGCTGGTCACATTGCACTCACAGTCAAGAAACAGAGAGACACAATAGGAAGTGGGCTGGACTATAAAACCTCAGGGCCCACCGACAGAGACCCACTTTCTCCAATGAGGCTCTGCCTCCTTAAGGTTCCATCAGCTTCCCAAACAGCGCCACCAATTAGGGACCAAAACATGAACCTATGGGGGGGAGACATTTTCTATTCAAATCACAAAATGCCATAATATAAAAATTATTGAACGTAGGCCATCAGCCTTAGCAAGCAAGCACTTTTTTTTTAAATATTTTATTATTTATTTATTTGAGAGAGAGGTACAGAAATAGGCAGGTAGAGAGAGAGAGAACAGGCACGCCAGGGCCTCCAGCCACTGCAAGCGAACTCCAGATGCGTGTGCCACCTTGTGCATCTGGCTTACGTGGATCCTGGAGAATCAAGCCTCGAACCGGGGTCCTTAGGCTTCACTGGCAAGCGCTTAACCACTAAGCCATCTCTCCAGCCTGCAAGCAAGCACTTTTAACTTCTGAACCATCTCTTCAGCCCCATAGTAGTATTATAAAATAACCAAAACCTGGAAAATTTGAATATCTATCAATAGTAGAATGAAGAAATTGTGTTTTTATGCAGTGGAAATCCATACAGCAATAAAAATAAGTGGAACAGCCAGGTGTGGTGGCACATGCTTTTAATCCCAGCACTCGAGAGGCAGAGGTAGGAGGATCGCCATGAGTTTGAGGCCACCCTGAGACTACATAGTGAATTCCAGGTCAGCCTGAGCTAGAGTGAGACCCTACCTCGAAAAAAAGAAAAAGTAGGTGGAACACATACATACATATAAATTTTGCAATGCTGAATAAAAGAAATCAAACACAAAAATGTATATACTATGTTTAATAGAATAGTAACATCCCCCAAAGTCTCTCTTATACCTACTCCCAAATTCTGGCACTGTTTGGATTTTTCATACTATGCAGTTTTATTTATTTATTTTTGGTTGTTTTGTGGGCTTTTTTATTTTTTTCAAGGCAGGGTCTCACTCTATCTCAGGTTGATAGACTTTTTGAACTCAAACTCACTGCAATCCTACCTTAGCTTCCTGAGTGTTGGGACTAAAGGTGTGTGCCATCATGCCTGACACTTGTATTTGTTTTTAAACTTTATATAAATAAAACACATTAGGGATTTTTATTTTTATTTATTTTTTGTTTTGTTTTTCAAGGGTAGGATCTTTCTCTAGCCCAGGCTGACCTGGAACTCACTCAAACTCACAGATATCCTCCTATCTCTGCCTCCTGAGTTCTGGGATTACAGGCATGCACCACCATTCCTTAGTGATTAGGCCATTAGTGATTTTAATTGTTTTACCATAGTGATTTTTTTTTTGCAATTGTTCCCTCTTAGAAATCTGCCATAAATGGAAAAAAATCTGATGTGTCAATATGTTATACATACAAAGATATTAATTATAATATTTTGTATACTAGAATATCAGTAGTAGAATAATGGATAATTTTTATTGAGAACTTTATTATATGAACCTATTGCATTTTTCTCATATTCCCTTTGGGTTCTACTCTTATGTTCCCTATCCCCCACTCCCATTCCATTGAGGGCCCTCTGCAGTGGAGCTATTGGTATTCATTGTGGGGGGTCATGAATGCACCAGTCAGAGATAATGGATAACTTTAAAAACATAGTAAATAGCTGAAGCTATGCAAAATATTTTCTCCCCCAGCCCTATTTTTTTCTTTAAAAACATTTTTTTATTTATTTGAGGGAGGGAGAGGGGGGGCACATAGAGAGAAAATGGGCATGTCAGGGCCTCCAGCCTCTGCAGACTCCAGATGCATGCACTACCTTGTGCATCTGGCTTATGTGGGTACCAGGAAATTGGACCTGAGTCCTTAGGCTTTGAAGACAAGCCCTTAACCTCTAAGCCATCTCTCCAGCCCATTTTTTCTTTTTTAAAAAATATTCTATTTTTTACTTATTTATGTAAGATATAGAGAGAATGGGTATGCCAGAACCTCCAGCCATTGCAAATGACCTCAAGACTCATGTACCACCTTGTGCATCTGTCTTTATGTTGGTACTGGAGAATCTAACCTGGGTCCTTAGGCTATGCAGACAAGTGCCTTAACCACTGAGCAATCTCTCCAGCACTCTTTTTTTTCTTTTAACTTTTTTTAAAGATTATTTTATTTTATTTTATTTTATTTATTTGCAAGCCAAGATAGACAGATAGAAGAGAGACAGACAGGGAGAGAATGGGCACGCCAGGGCTTCTAGCCACTGCAAATGAACTCCAGATGCATGTGCCCTTTGTGCATTTGGCTGACATGGGTCCTGGGGAATTGAACCTGGGTCCTTTGGCTTCGCAGGCAAATGCCTTAACCACTAAGCCATTTTTCCAGCCCTCTTTTTTTCTTAATATAGGCTATTAGTGTCTTTTCTTCTCCATTGTTGCTGGGAGTTGGACCCAGAGCCCCTCCATGTTAGGCAAATACTGTGCTCTAGATAATTGAGCCACATCCCAGACCTCAATGCAGTTTGTTTTTGATTTTTTAAAGGATTTTTTTTCTTGTTTTTGATACAGGACTTTGTATGTAACCAAGGTTGGCTTTGAATTCACAAAGCTATGGTTAGCCCCAGACTCATTATCCTCTTATCTGTCTCCTGAGGACAGGGATTACATGTGTGTGCTATAACACCCACCTAATAAATGCCCTTTGATCAAAGTTATCTAACTTTCCTTTTTTATTTTTATTATTATTTTTTAGTATTCATGTCTACCTCAGTTTGATCCTATAAAAATTATAAACAGGGGCTGGAGAAATGACTCAGCAGTTAAGACAATTGCCTGCAAATCCTAATGACCTGGGTTTGATTCCCCAATTCCCACATAAAACCAGATGCACAAAGTAGCTCATTCTCCCTGTCCCACTCCCTGTATGTGTGTGTTCCTCTCTGTTTGCAAATAAATAAAAATATTTTTTAAATATAAACAGAAAAAAACTTAGTGAATGTCTTTCTGTTCTTTCTGTCTAAAGTTATTTTCAGGGCTGGGGAGATGACTCAGTGATTAAAGGAGCTTGCCTGCAAAGCCTTCTGGCCCAGGTTCAGTTCCGCATGTACAACCAAACAGGCATTCATTTGCAGTGGCAAAAGACCCTGGCATGTCCATACATATGCGTGCACGCGCATACACACACACACACACACACACACAAAGTGCAAATAAGCAAATAAAAATTTGTAAAAATAAAGTTACTCGCACATTAAATTTCCTCACTGTTTATTTCTTTTCCAGATTTGGGGATGCTGTGAAAGGTAACTTGGTGGTGGGCACTTTATCTTGGCCATCCCCATGGGTAATTGTTATTGGCTCCTTCTTTTCAACATGTGGGGCTGGACTTCAGAGCCTCACAGGTGCACCAAGACTGCTCCAGGCTATTGCCAAGGATAACATCATACCATTCCTGAGGGTGAGTGACTCATTCCTGTGCTTTTCTTTCTCCCTAGTTTTATGAGAAACATTGACATCTTTGTGGACTTAAGAATTACAAGATCATAAATATAGAGATGTGGAGTTTCAGTTTATATATGATTGCTCAAAAAAAATCTAACTGTTCAGCTGGACATGGTGGCGTGCCTTTAATCCTAGTACTCAGGAGGTAGAGGTAGAAGGATTGCTGGGAGTTTGAGGCCAGCCTGAAACTACATACTGAATTCCAGGTCAGCCTGGGCCAGAGTGAGATCCTACCTCAACAACAAATTTTCCATATATATAATTGCTATGAAGGCTTTTTTTGTTTGTTTGTTTTTTGAGGTAGGGTCTCACTGTAGCTCCAGCTGACCTGGAATTCACTATGTAGTCTCAGGATGGCCTTGAACTCATGGTGATATCACCTCCTACGTCTGCCTCCCGAGTGCTGGAATTAAAGGCGTGTTCCACAACACCCAGCAGCTTTTTTTTTTTTAACTCAGTTGGTCACCCTCCCAAGACATTAGAGTAGAAGGGGGATTAGTAGGGAAGAAGGGGTTCAGTGAGAATAGGAAGGGGACAATAAAATATATTGGGGGCAAATGTGATTAAAATATGTTATATATATATATATGTATAAATCTTGTCAAAAATTAATTTAAAAAGAAAGCACTATTGTAACACTGTTGTCTTTCAGGTGTCTGAAATTGGCACATTGGGTCAATACTCCAGTGCCTAATATTTTCCCTCCTATGCAGGTTTTTGGTCACAGTAAAGCTAATGGAGAGCCTACCTGGGCTTTACTTCTCACTGCTGCCATTGCAGAGCTGGGAATCCTTATTGCCTCCCTGGATCTTGTGGCCCCAATACTTTCCATGTAAGAGCAACTATTTCTCTTTAATTATTCTTTTTGTTTATTTAGTTGGTTGGTTGGTTGATTTTATTTGTTTGGTTTTTTTGAAGCAGGGTCTCACTGTAGCCCAGGCTGACTTGGAACTCACTCTATATAGCCCAGGCTGGATTTGAAATCACGATGATCCTCCTATCTCAACCTCCTGAGTTATGGGATTAAATGTTATGTGTCACCATACTCAGCTCACCATACTCAGCTAATTAGTCTTAATTAAATGATATGTATCTATCAATCATTTAACAGTAGTGATAATGATAGAAGGGACTAACATCAGGGGTTTTAAAAATTATTTATTTATTTATTTATTTATTTAACAGCCTGAAGGTTCTCGCTTTTAAGTGATATTTAAGTAATGATAAAACCTGATGTTATGGGCTGGAGAGATGGCTTAGTGGTTAAGGCACTTAACTGTGAAGCTTAAGGACTCAGGTTCGATTCTCCAAGCCCCACATAAGCAGATGCACATGGTGGCACATACATCTGGAGTTTGTTTGCAGTGGCTAGAGGCTCTGGCAAGCCCATTCTCCCTCTCTGTAATAAATAAATTAAAAATAAATATTTTTTAATTATTATTTTTTATTGACAACTTCTATGCTTACATACAAAAAACACGTGATATTTCCCTCCCCTCCCCCCATTCCACTTTAGAACTCCAATCTCCATCATATCTTCCTCCCTCTCTCCATTAGTCTCTCTTTTAATTTGATGTCATCATTTTTTTTCTATTTTGAGGGTCTTGCAAAGGTATTGCTAGGCACTGCAAGGTCATGGATATCGGGGCCAATTTCTGTCTGGGCAGTTGCGTTATAAGAAGTCATACCCTTCCTTTGGCTCTTCCATTCTATCCGCCCCTCTTCCGCAATGGTCCCTGAGCCTTGGAGTGTGCGACAAAGGTGTTTCAGTGCTGGGCACTCCTCCATCCCTTGTTCTCAGCACTATGTTGCCTTTTGGGTCATCCCAGTGGTCATCGCCATCTGAAAAGAGAAGTTTCTCTAACCAGAAGTGAGAGTAGCATTAATATGTGAATATGAACATTAAGTGCTTTCAGGGCAGCTTGGTAGGAATAATATATACATTTATTCATCCAAGAGCAGACTTTATACCCCTAAGGCTCATGACCTCACCTACCATAGACTTTTGCTTAGGTTTTTCAGTACCAGGTATGTATTCCCTCCCATAGAGAGGGCCTTCAGTCCAATTATGGAGCAGTTGGTTACCCCAAGAGTAGACATGCTACTATTGCACCTATTCAGTCATTGGGCCTGTATGGCCAAACTTGAGTATTCAGTGTCCACTGTTTTCACTGCTGATGACTTCTGTCTCCCATACTCTGCATGCAGTGCAGCTTTTTCCAGCTTTCAGTTGGCTGGTCTACAGGGAGAAGGTTTTCTGCTCAGCACCAGCTTGCTTTCTCAGTGACCTTGCCTCTCAGGCAAGAGATGTCTTCAGCAATAGGGTCTTACTATCTGTTTCTCAAGGGAAACCAAGGGCTTTGGCAAAAGCCTTTAATGTTTTGGAGACTACCGGGACCTCCTTGGCCAACAACTCACCGGAAGGTATCCCATCCCAGGTACTGAAAATTTTCTAGTAACAGTCTACAGCTTCTAGGTGTGCCATTATTCAAAAAAAGCAGATTTACATAAGTCTTATTCACAATATCTTGAATTTAGATTGACCTTCCCCCTGCCCTTCTTTTACGCATTCTCTTCCCATGGCCTTGCTTAGGCCATTCCCCTCCCTGTAATCAGTTCTTCTACTTACATATGTGTAATACCATACACTTACGTCCTTCCCTTTCCTCCCTCCCTTATAGCCTTTTACCAGCTTACTGGTTTCTGGTACCTATTTTTGGTTCCAGTTCACACACAAATCTATACATTTGTAGCTAGGATCCACATATGAGAGAGAACATGTGACGTTTGGTTTTCTGAGCCTGGGTTACCTCACTTAGTATAATCCTTTCCAGATCCATCCACTTCCCTGCAAATTTCATAATTTCATTTTTCTTTACCGCTGAATAGAACTCCATTGTGTAAATGTACCACATCTTTATTATCCATTCATCTGTGGAGGGACATCTAGGCTGGTTTCATTTCCTAGCTATTGTGAATAGAGCAGCAATAAACATGGTTGTGCAAGTATGAGATACTCATACTTGTGAGATACTCACAAGGTAGTGAAAAGAGTCCTCTGGATATATGCCTAGGAGTGCTATAGCTGGATCATATGGTAAACCTATTTTTAGCTGTCTCAAGAACCTCCACACTGATTTCCACAATGGCTGGACCAGATTACATTCCTATCAACAGTTTAGAAGTGTTCCTCTTTTTCTGCATCTACGCCAACACTTATTGTCATTTGTTTTCTTGATGGTAGCCATTCTGACAGGAGTGAAATGGAATCTCAAAGTGGTTTTAATTTGCATTTCCCTGATGGCTAAGGATGTGGAACACTTTTTTTAGGCCATCTGTATTTCATCTTCTGAGAATTCTCAATTTAGTTCCATGGCCCTTTTTTTTTTTTTTTTTTTTTTTTTTTTTTTTTGGTTTTGCGGTTCTCACTCTGGTCCAGGCTGACCTGGAATTAACTCAGGGTTTAGTTCCTCCTACCTCTGCCTCCCTAGTGCTGGGATTAAAGGCCCATTTTTTTAACTGGGTTGTTTGAATTCTTATTATTCTGTTTTTTGAGTTCTTTGTATATTCTGGATATTAATCCTCTGTCAGATGTATAGCTGGCAAAGATTTTCTCCCATTCTGTAGGTTGTCTTTTTGCTCTATTCACAGTGTCCTTTGCTGTACAAAAGCTTTGTAATTTCATAAGGTCCCAGTGGTTGATTAGTGGTAAAAATAAATCTTTTTAAAAAAAGAAAATGAGGTAGATATATACAGAGAGAATGGGTGTGCCACGGCCTTTAGCCACTGCAAATGAACTCCAGACACATGTGCCACCTTGTGCATCCAGCTTTACATGGGTACTGGGTAATTGAACCTGGATCCTTTGGCTTTGCCAGCAAGCACCTTAACCACCAAGCCATCTCTCCAGCCCATAACATCAGGTTTTATCATCACTTAAATATTGCTTAAAAGTGAGAACCTTCGGGCTTTTATAAATGACTGTGGGGTTTTTTGGGGGGGTTGAAAAATTCTACCTCTATAAGCTCAGCAGGATGTGGTGGTATATGCCTTTAATCCCAGCAGTCGGGAGGCAGAGGTAGGAGGATCGCCATGAGTTCAGGGCCACCCTGAGTCTACAAAGTAAATTCCAGGTCAGCCTGGGCTGGAGTGAGACCCTACCGCAAAAAACAAAAACCACCAGGCGTGGTGGTGCACACCTTTAATCCCAGCACTCGGGAGGCAGAGGTAGGAGGATCACCATGAATTTGAGGCTCGCTTAAAAAAAAAAAAAAAACCCAACACTCCCCCCCGCCCCAAAAAAAGTAAGTTCAGAGATTACTAGCCTCCTTCTCCATCTCCTTCCATTTCATATTCTTTTTAAAAATTTATTTATTTATTTGAGATAGAGAATGGTCATTCCAGGACCTCTTACTACTGCAAACAAATGACAGATGCATGTGCCATATTGTGTATCTGGCTTACTAAGGAATCAAACCAAGGATGACAAGCTTTGCAAGCAAATACCTCTAACCACTGTGCAATCTCTCCAGCCCCTGTTGTTCTTTTGACATAATTCTAGGGATTGAACCCAAGGCCAGTATGTGCTAGGCAGGCTCTCTACCACTGAGATATACCTTCCAGCCCCTGCCTTCATTTTATGGCCCATTCTGAATTGTTTGTTTGTTTGTTTGTTTGTTTGTTTGTTTGTTTGTTTGAGAGACAGAGAGAAAGGGAGAGAGACAGATAGAGATGGGCGCGCCAGCATTCTCTCAGCTGCTGCAAACAAGATCCAGATGTGTGCCCCCCCCTTGTGGTCAAGTGCAGCATTGCGCCCTTGCATCACTTTGCATCTGGCTAAACGTGGGACCTGGAGATTGGAACCACTGGAGATTGGAAGCAGCGTTCTTAGGCTTAGGAGGCAGGCGCCTTAACCACTAAGCAATCTCTCCAGCCCTGTTTGTAGTTTTTAGTACTACTTTTAGCTTCTATTCATTTGCCTGTAACTTAATGATGATTTACTACCTACTTGACACTGTAATGGGCTAGGAGTATTAATGTTAGAATACAGTGTCAAGGAACTGATGGTAGATAAACAAACTAAAGAATTCCATAGACTATAACAAATGAAGACGGAGAAAGGTGAACATTGGCTGCCACAGAAACACTGAAGCAAGGAGTCTCAACAGACACTGGAAGGATTTTCTGTAAGAAATGACAATGTATCTTGAAGGATGTCTGGTCATTTTCTATGTAGAAAAGAAGGGGATGAAGAATATTCCAGTCTGAAAATGGGAATTAAGGAACTGAGGAATAAAATAATGTAGCATATTCCAAAAATTGAAGATACTGTGGGTTGCCTGTAGTGAAGGGTATGTGTTGGGGGAGTTAGCAGGCTAGAGAAGTAAAGCCAGATCACAGGGGACATGGAACTAAGAAATGGTGGGTAATCCCTTGAAAACAAAATGATCATTGCTATAAAAGATAAACTAGCACTGGGGAGACAGCTCAGCAGTCTAGGGTGCTTGTTTGCAAGTCTTACCAGCTCAAGTTTGATCCTCTCTAGTACTCACATAAAGCAGGACACAAAGTGGTATATGCATCTGTGGTGACAATGAGAGGGTGGAGCCAGGAGAACCTGCAAGCTCACAGCTAATCTGGCAATGCTATAGCAAAACAAGAGAGACTCTGTATTAAAGAAAGTAGGAGAGGATGGATACCTTGAGTTTGTCCTCTGACCTGCACACATGTACCACACACACAAGAAAAAGACCAGAAGAAGGATAAAATTGAGCTGGAAATGCTAGTTGGAAAGAAGAAATGAAAGCTTGAGCTAAGGTGAACTCACTGTAATCCTCCTACCTCTGCCTCCCAAGTGCTGGGATTAAAGGCGTGTGCCACCATGACTGGATCAAGCTATTTTTTAAAAAAATCTTCAAAGAATGATTGTATAATAACAATCATGCCTCTTACTGCTTTTACTCTAACAGGTTTTTTCTCATGTGTTACCTGTTTGTGAACTTAGCATGTGCCTTGCAAACATTACTTCGAACACCCAACTGGAGGCCCCGGTTCCGCTACTACCACTGGTATGTCAACTTTCTATCTTTTCATCTTTCGCAGTGTGGTTTTCTTTACTGGTTGTCATTCCATTCTATTTTAATGTCCATTAATCACCTAAATCCCTACATTCCTATTCCATTTTAACTATATATCACTTTTTTTATATGTTTTATTTATTTATTTATTTGAGAGAGAGAGAGAAAGGCAGAGAGACAGAGAGAATGGGCATGCCAGGGCCTCCAGCCACAGCAAATGAACTCCTGTTATATGCACCCCTTGTGCATCTGGCTTACGTAGAACCTGGAGAATCAAACCGGGATCCTTTGGCTTTGCAGGCAAACGCCTTAACAGCTAAGCCATCTCTCCAGCCTTATATCACTTTATAATAACTTGTAACACCCACAAAACTATAAAGTACATATTTACAGGCTGCTTCATTCTTCAGATTAAAACCTCTCCTTGGCATTTCCTCTTAGCTAAGCATTGAATTTTGTCCTTTTTACTGTTACTCTTTTTTAAAATCATTTTTTAAAATTTATTTTGAGAGAGAGATAGACAAAGAGGCAGAGAAAGAGAGAGAGAGAGAATGAGAATGGGCGTGTCAGGGCCTTCAGTTGCTGTGAACTTCAGATGCATGTTCCCCCTTATGGCTCATATGTGATATTGCATGCTTGTGTCACTGTGTGTCTGGCTTATGTGGGACCTGGAGATTAGAACAGAAGTTCTTAGGCTTTGCAGGCAAGCATCTTAATGGCTAAGCTGTCTCTCCAGCCCACCTTCACTCTTTTTAAAAACCTTTTTATTGACAGCTTCCATACATACAGACAACATGCCATGATCATAATCCCTTCCCACCATTCTTCTTTTCTCCCTCCCAAATCCCCCCTCCACTCAATTCCTTTTGCTTTTCAACTAGTCTTATTTTATTTAGTTTATTTATTTATTTATTTTTAGTTTTTTGAGGTAGGGTCTCACTCTAACTCAGGCTGACCTGGAACTCACTCTAGCCACAGGCTGGCTTCAAACTCATGGTGATCCTCCTACCTCCAGGATTGAAGGTGTGTGCCACCACATCTGGCTTCTTCTCAGCATTTACTTTAATATTCTTACCAAAATTTCATTTATTAGTTAAGAGTGTGGGCTATTGAGTCATATAACACAAGTTCATATCCAGCTCAACTATTTGCTAACTTTGTAATCTTGTGCAAAGCATATAATGAAGTAATATCTCATTTTACTATGCTATAGAAATAGCTCAGCAGTAAAAGGGACTTGCTTGCAAGCCTGCCATCCAGAATTCGATTCCTTAGCACCCATGTAAAGTCAGACACAAGATGGTACACACATCTGTAATCCCAACATACCTACAGCAATGGGAGGCAGAGCAGAGAATCCAGAAGTTCATGGACCAGTTATACTGGTGCACACACAGCAGCAAAAACAAGGGAAACCATTTCAAGAAAGGCAGAAGATAACAAACACTCTAAGGCTGTCCTTAGACCTCCACATGCACTGTTGCTACACCTATCCATCTATACATCAAAACACATAATACACATGAACATAAAAATTAATTTTAAAAATGGGGCTGGAGAGATGGGAAGTGGTAGGAAGATTTCAGTGAGTTCAAGGCCAGCCTGGGTCTAGAGTGAGTCCCAGGTTAGCCTGGGCTAGCGTGAGACCTTACATTGAAAAAGGGGTGGGGGGGCAGGAGTGGTGGTGCATGCCTTAAATCCCAGCACTAAGGAGGCTGAGGTAGGATGATTGCTGTGAGTTCAAAGCCATCTTGGGACTTCAGAGTGAGTTGCAGTTCAGCCTGGGCTAGAGTGAGAACCTATCTCAAAAACAACCAAAAAGGAGGAGGAGGAGGAGGGGGGGGGGAGGAGGAGGAGGAGGAGGGGAGGAGGAAGGAGAAGGAGGAGGAGGAAGAAGAAAAAGAAGAAGAAAAGAAGAAGAAGAAGGAGAAACTCCCAGTGATTTTAGTTTGTAAAAGGGACTCCCATTGATTTTATTTGTAAAAAGGGACTAGTGCATATTAGTACCATGGGTAGTACATAGTAAAGTCTCAATAAGCTGCTGTGATTGCTGCTGCATCTATGGGGACATCTTCCCTGTCCTGAAGGAGCCATCTAGTCACTTTCCTACTGTTTTCCCTTAAAAGCTAGGAAGTATTATTAATACTATTATTTAACTTTCCTTAATCCTTTTTTGGCTTCACTTACCAGTGGTAGGCAGTGGTGTGACCTTTACGTGGCCAAACTTGTGCCTTCAACTTATTTTAATACCTCTGATCCTTTTTCTAGCTTTGACATTAGTTAATAATTCATGGGGCTGGAGAGATGGCTCAATGGTTAAGGCACTTGCCTGCAAAGCCTAATGACCTGGGTTTGGTTTCCCAGTACCCATGTAAAGCCAGATGCACAAAGTAATGTGCATATCTGAAGTTTGTTTGCAGTGACTAGAGGCCCTGGCATGCCCATTCTCTCTCTCTCTTCCTCCCTCTGTCTCTCTCTCTCTCCCCCTTGTAAATATATATACTTAAAAATTCATGATGAAAATTTTTGTGTTATATCATCTCTGTTGTTATATATTCACCTCCAAACTGACAACTCTCCTATTCACACTTTAAAATTCATTGCCAAGGGCTGGAGAGATGGCTTAGCAGTTAAGCCACTTGCCTGTGAAGCCTAAGGACCCAGGTTTTATTCCCAGTACCCACATGAGCTAGATGCATGTGGTGGCATGTATGTCTGGAGTTCATTTGCAGTGGCTAGAGGCCCTGGTATGCCCATTCTCTTCTTCTCTCCCTCTCTTTCTCTCTGCCTCTCTCTAATAAATAATTAAATAACTTTAAATTTTAAAAAATGCATTGCCGGGGCTAGAGAGATGGCTTAGTGGTTAAGCACTCGCCTGTGAAGCCAAAGGACCCCAGTTCGAGACTCGGTTCCCCAGAACCCACGTAAGCCAGATGCACAAGGTGGAACATGCATCTGGAGTTCATTTACAATGGCTGGAGGCCCTGGTGAGCCCATTCTCCCCCCCTCCCCCGCCTTTTTCTCTCTTTATCGCTCTCAAATAAATAAATAAAAATAAACAAAAATTTTAAAATGCACTGCCAAACTAGATAGCTCATTCCCCACACAGAAAAGTGTCAGTAAATATAGTGTCTGCATAATTTATTTGCTAAAAACAAGTACTGTCTTAACAGTTTCTCATATGTATTATAAGAAAACCGATGACAAAATTTTCTCAGTGTATTCTAGTGTTATGGTAATTCATAAATTGTTTATAAATATTTATATGAAAATTTAAGATTATAGTATTAATTAATATTTCTATGTTTAATCCCTGCTTTTCAAAAAATACTAACCATTCTTAAAACTACAGATAAGCATTCATTGTAGCATCCCTGCTTTTATGTTTTTGTTTTCAAATAGGAAGCATCCTATTACATCTGTTACAGATGGTACTTGTTGCTTAGTGCACACACCCTTAGGGGGCTGGAGAGATGGCTTAGCTGTTAAAGCACTTGCCTGCAAAGCCAAAGGACTCAGGTTCAGTTCCCCAGGACCCATGTAAACCAGACCACAAAGTGACGCCATGTGTCTGGAGTTTGCAGCAGCTGGAGGCCCTGGTGTACCCATTCACTCTCTCACTGTCTATCTACCTACCTACCTACCTATCTCTTTCTCTCTCTCAAATAAGTAAATAAAAAGAAAAATATTTTTTAAAAACTGAGAATAGAGCCAGGCATGGTGGCACACGCCTTTAATCCCAGCACTCGGGAGGCATAGGTAGGAGGATCACCATGAGTTTGAGGCCACCCTGAGACTACATAGTGAATTCCAGGTTAGCCTGGGCTAGAGTGAGACCCTGCCTCAAAAAACCAAGATAATAAAATAAAACAAACTGATAATAGCACTGGAGAGATGGATTAGTGGTTAAGGAACTTGCCTGCAAAGCCTAAGGACCCATGTTAGACTCACCAGGTCCCACGTAAGCCAGATGCACAAGGTGATGCCAGCACACAAGGTCACACATGCACACAAGGTGTTACACACATCTGGAGTTCAACTACAGTGGTTAGAGGCCCTGGCATGCCAATCAATTCTCCCCCTACCCCTTCTCTCGCTCTCTCACATTACAAAGAAAAAAAAAAGCCAATCTGTTGGGCTTGCCACCAAAAAAACCCTGAGAATAAGCAATTAGTATTGTTTATAACAGTTCAACATTGCCAGATGAATTGGCCATGTAGTACTTGTCTATATAGTGAAAGGAGTGCTAGGATATTTGCATGTTCTAGATCCTAAAATAACTGCCACAGCACTAGTTATGTTATTATTTTCTTAATAACTAATTTTCAGTACATTTTATATAAGTTCTGTCTGTAATAAATTGGAAATTGTACAAAATAATAATGGTTTGAGAAGCAGCCCTATACAGATATCTTTCTTTATTGCTTAGATACTTGTTTATTCTTTTGTTTTTACTTTTCTAGGGCCCTTTCTTTCATGGGAATGAGTACCTGTCTGGCTCTGATGTTCATTTCTTCCTGGTATTATGCCATTGTAGCTATGGTAATAGCTGGTATGATATACAAGTACATTGAATACCAAGGGTGAGTATGGATTTGACCTTCATTATTGCTATGAGTATTAAGAATAGCTAGCTTAGGCTGGAGAGATGGCTTAGTGTTTAAGACACTTGCCTGTGAAGCCTAAGAACCCAGGTTTGATTCCCCAGAACTCATATAAGCCAGATGCACATGGTGGCACATGCATCTGGAGTTCATTTGCAGTGGCTAGAGACCCTGGCATTCCCATTCTCTCTGTCTCTCTCTAAAATAAGTAATTAAAAACAGAATAGCTAGTTTGTTCAGGCATGGTGTCACACATATAATCTCAATACTCAGGAGGCTGAGACAGGATTGTGAATTCAAGGCCAACCTGGGCTACATATCAAGATTATGTCTCAAGGGGGTGGGGAAGAAAAGGAAAAAGAGAAAGAAAAGGGATGGTTAATTTGGTTATAACCAGCTCAATGAAGGTTACATTGAGGACTTGGGTAACTTTATTTGGCCATCCCTAATTGGTTTAACTGTCACAGAATTCACGGAATTACAGGGGGAATCTGTTGTGAAAATATGAATGACTCAATGAAAAATAACTGGAAAGAAAGGGCTTATCCAAATAATGATCAGTACTAAGCAAATATAAATATCTTCACTAATCTCATCAAGCAAGAGATCATCTCTGAAATGAAAATGAAATTAATCCCGAGTTACTTTTATAACAACTAGTCCTCATAACTAGGAGTAAACAACATTCTGATTCAGAAGAGTACTTTGGATTTTTACATTCCTTGTTTTCAAAGTCTTAAATTACAGCTTTATAATCCAAGTTGCTCTTTCACATTGTTGCTGAATGAATGGCCTTGCCAGCTTTCATTGTGAACCATTTGTGGTTTAGGGTGGTGGTGATGTTGATGTGCTCACAGTAAGTTCATCATGCTAGTGAAGAATAATATATGAATCATTATGCTTTAATCTTCTACCTTGAGCATATCTTACTGTCAGGTTCAGAAAAATGGACTGTCATTTAAAACTATCTCTTGGGCTGGAGAGAAGGCTTAGTGGTTAAGGCGCTTGCCTGCGAATCCTAAAGACCCAGGTTTGATTCCCCAATACCCACATCAGCCAGATGCACAAGATGGTGCATGTGTTGAGTTCATTTGCAAAGGCTACAGGCCTGGCACACCCATTCTCTTCTATCTGCCTCTTGCCCTCTCTTCCCCCACCACAGACACATAATAAATAAATAAAATATAAAACTATCTCTGCTCTTTTCTCCTTTGTCTCCTAGAGCTGAGAAAGAATGGGGTGATGGTATCCGTGGGCTGTCCCTCAGTGCAGCCCGGTTTGCCTTGCTTCGTCTGGAGGAAGGACCTCCACACACTAAAAACTGGAGGTAAAAAAATCAACAGTTTAGTGGCATTTGGCACATAATGAGCACACAGAACTGTGTTTATAGTTCATTACAGTATAAGATATTTATGTGGTTTGAGGAATTGGTGTCTGTCTTTGTCCTGTTTTGAACTATCCCAAAGTCTGCTGCCTTTTCTTCATGTGATTTGTGAAATAGATTTCTAGCATATACTGTTATTTGAAGAATGATCAATTTCAGATAAAATTGGAAGCATTTGGAGTAACTCAGAACACTTGTCTTATCACTCCTCTGATCTCTTCCTCTTGTCAGATTACATGTTTTGTACAAGTCTCCTGAATAAAAGGGTGAAATTTTCTTTCTGATTTCCAATCCTCTTCACAGGCCACAGTTACTTGTATTGCTGAAACTGGATGAAGACTTACATGTCAAGCATCCTCGCCTCCTTACTTTTGCCTCACAGCTTAAAGCAGGAAAGGGTCTCACTATTGTGGGCTCAGTCATCGTGGGGAACTTCTTGGAGAACTATGGTGAAGCTTTAGCTGCTGAGCAGGTAAGAGTTAAGATTTACTGACCCAATAAAACTTAGCTTATAGCTTTGTGACATTAAGTAGGAAGACCTCAGACTTCTAAGTTACTCCCCTCCCTGTATGACCTAGGCTTCCCACTTAGTGCTTACTTTTTAATTAGTTTATTTATTTGCAAGCATAGAGAGATAGAAGAGAGACAGAGACAATGGGCACACCAGGTCCTCCGTCCACTGCAAACAAACTCGAGACGCATGCGTCACTTTGTGCATCTGGTTTTACATGGTACTGGGGAATTGAACCTAGATCATTAGGCATTGCAGGCAAGCACCTTAACCTCTGAGCCATCTCTAGCTCAAGTACCAACTTTTGAACAGTCTTATTCTCCCAAATAAAAGGAACCAGAAAAAAAAATGGATGTCTATTCTTTCTTCCCATTTAAAACATTATTAACCTGAAAGAGTACCAAAACTAAATAAACATTATACCCAATTAGACTCCAAATGCTGATATGACTAGTCACTGAAAGAAATCATGTAAATAAATCTGTCCTTTGAGTCATGGGAATGTTTCCTAAATTTTATGACAAGGGCAAAGAGCAACTTCTCTTGTTGCCATATCATATGGTATCAAGCAAAATTAGTTTGCTGTTTCTGTTTCTTTTTTTTTTTTTTTTTTTTTTGGGTTTTCAAGGTAGGGTCTCACTCTGATCCAGGCTAACCTGGAATTAACTCTGTAGTCTCAGGGTGGCCTCGAACTCATGGCGATCCTCCTACTTCTGCCTTCCAAGTGCTGGGATTAAAGGCGTGTGCCACCACGCCCGGCTTGCTGTTTCTGATTAGCTGTGCTGAACATTGTAGTTCTGTCTAACGAAGAACTAGTTTCCACTCTAATCTTTTTTTTTGGAGAGAGAGAGAGAGAGGGAAAGGAAGACAGATAGCGATGGGTGCACCAGCAGCCTCTCAACTGCTGCGAACGAAATCCAGATGCACGCGCCCCCTTGTGGTCAAGTGCGGCATTGCACCCTTGCATCACTTTGCATCTGGCTAAACGTGTGACCTGGAGATTGGAACTGCTGAAGATTGGAAGCAGCATTCTTAGGCTTAGGAGGCAGGCACCTTAACCACTAAGCCATCTCTCCAGCCCAAACACTAATCGTTATTGTAAATGACAGAACTAATCCTGTTGTTTTCATAAACTGTCAACTACATTTTAGAAATTTTATTGCATTTAATTTTGAAATACTTTGAAATGCTAAAAACTAGAAATGTCAAAAAATATTAGTCCAAATGATGGCTAAAATTAATAAAAGAGGGACTGGAGAGATGGCTCTGTGGTTAGTACTGCTTGTTTGCAAAGCCTTGTGGCCAAGGTTTGACTCCCAGTACCCACATAAAGCCAGATGCACAAAGTGGTACATGGATCTGGAGTTCATTTGCAGTGGCAGGAGGCCCTGGTATGCCAATTGATATTTGTTCCCTACCCTCTGCTTATAAATAAATATTTTTAATTTTAAAAAATTAATAAGAGTACAAGGTTGCAAATTATTATTCTTATCCTAACTATACTACTGACTTAATTTGTGTCTTGGAGAAAATCCTATCTATTTGGTGTACAGTTATTCCCTTTCCCTTTGCAACAAGAGGATAGAGTAAGAATAAACAGAACATGAAATACTTTCTCTGTTACTTGACTAAATATGACAATAATAAATCAAATACAGGTATAACCAACAGTCACCATTAAAATGTCAGAAAGAGCAGGGCATATGGCACATGTTTTTAATCCCAGCACTTGGGAAGCTGATGCAGGAGGATTGCTATGAGTTCATGGCCAGCCTGGGCTACAGAGTGAGTTCCAGGTCAATCTCAAGTAGAGTGAGGCCCTGCCTCAAAAAATAAACAAAAAGTCAAGGCTTGAGTGATGACTTAACAGTTAAGGTGTTTGCCTGCAAAGCCAAAGGACCCAGGTTCATTTCCCAGGACCCATGTAAACCAGATGTACAAAGTGGTGTGTACATCTGGAATTCTTTCGAAGTAGCTGGAGGCCCTGGCACACTCATTTCCCTCTCTCCACCACTGCCTCTTCTTTTCTCTCTCAAATAAATAAAAAGCCACTAGGGAAATTCACAGAAGATGGGGTGGAAAGATTGTTAGAGCCATAAGTTTGGGTCATTATGCACAGACATTGCCTCAACCCCATGACTGATGGCTACCCCCATAATGCAAGACCCACAAACCCTAAGGGGGAAGAAAGGGAGAAGGCTAATGATGATACTACCATCATGGCTATATACACATTATATAGATAATTAATAAAAATAAAATAATAAAAGAAAAAAGAAAAAAAAGCCAGAAAGTAGAAAAGAATGGGAGAAGCAAAAAGGAAAGCTTTTCTGAAGTAAAGCCGGGCATGGTGGCGCATGCCTTTTCTCCCAGCACTTGGGAGGCAGAGGTAGGAGAATCACTGTGAGTTCAAGGCCACCCTGAGACTACATAGTGAATTCCAGGTCAGCCTGGGATAGAGTGAGACTCTACCCCAAGAAAACAACAACAAAAAAAATTCTGAAGTAAAATGGAATCATTAGATTGAATTTTGGGGGAAAAGGCAGCCATGACTGAAGAGGAAGGAGGAAGGTTGTATTCACAGTGACCTTACTGTGTCATGAAACTATAGCTGGTATTCACTTTGTGAAAATGCCTATTATTTTTCCTATCACAAAGGAAAAGGCAGAGAATCTACATGTAGACAACAACTAACAATATAAAAACAGTACACACTTAGCAAGTGAATATGACAAAAGGTGATTTTAACATTGGAACAATGTAAACTTTTTGGACTTGTCAATAGAAGATATAATTGCATGTAGAGTTTTAAAAAAGACTGGGACATAATATGGAGAAGAAATGATCAGTTAAAAGGTCCAGGCTGTTGCAGTTCATTGCTAAAGTTGTATATCTCTTTCAGACCATTAAGCATCTAATGGAGGCAGAGAAGGTAAAAGGATTCTGTCAGCTGGTGGTGGCTGCCAAGTTGAAAGAGGGCATTTCCCACCTCATCCAGTCCTGTGGCCTCGGGGGCATGAAGCACAACACAGTGGTGATGGGGTGGCCTAATGGCTGGCGGCAAAGTGAAGATGCTCGTGCTTGGAAAACTTTTATTGGTACAAAACATTTCCTGTACTACCTTGAAGTCCCAAATAGGTGATGAAGTTAAATCTTTGTCACCTTAACATCAACCCTACTTCCTAGCAACCAACTATGTCATTGTTAAAGCATAATGTTATAAGGCCATCCAAAAAACTATTAGTAGTAACCTGATTTTTTCCCCGCCCCCCCACCCCGGCTTTACACTTATCTTCACAAATTACTTATCTCTATCATCTTATGTTAGGAATGATCTCCAAAATTGCCATGTTTTCATTTCTGATTTTAATTGGGAGGGGGTATGCACACGTATGGCCTTTGTGGCAGGGTGCCCTCACTCGTGGGGGCTAGAGCAGTACATTGGGTGTCCTGCGCCATCGTTTTTCTACCTGTTTTTATTTGAGCTGGAGTCTCTTTCTGATCCTGCAGCTTGCCATTTTTTCATGAATTCCTGTGATTCTTAGGTCTCTGATCCTCTATGAGACTGGGATTACAGATGCACATAGCCATGTCTAGCTGTTTATATGGGTCCTAGGGACTGAACTCAAGGAGTCTCAGGCCTTCTCAGACATTCATATTGGTAGAGGAAGGGATCTTGACCACTGAACCATCTCTTCAGCCCTCATTTGTGATTCTTTTTTTCTGGAGAGAGTCAGAGAAAAAGATAGAGAATGGGCACACCAGCGGTCTCTCAGCCTCTGTGAATGAACTCCAGGCACGTGCACCCCCTTTTGGGCAAGTGTAACATTGTACCTTTGTGTCACTTTGAGTCTGGCTAAACTTGGGACCTGGAGAATCAAATGGGCATTCTTAGGCTTAGCAGGCAGGCACCTTAACCACTAAGCCATCTCTCCAGCCCTCATTTGTGATTTTTTTATATGATGTCCTCACAGGAATTGAAAAGGAAGTCCTTCATCAAAATCTCCCAAATTTACAAATTCACCTTAAAAATGTAATCACAGACTGGGGAGATTGCTCAGCAGTTAAAAGCACTTGCATAGGCATCTGAACCCAAGTTCAGATCTCTACAAGCATGTAAAAGCCAGGTGCAGTACTGTAATCCCAGCATGCCTATGGTGAGATGAGAGATGGAAAACAGGAGAATCCCCAGAAGCTTGTGAGTCAGCTATCCTTACATATACAGTGATGAACAAGACCCTGCCTCAAACTAAGTGGAAGCAAGGATCAACCCTTGAGATTGGCCTCTGACTTTGTCATGCTTGCTGTGGTATCTGCATGGACAATGAACACACAAAGGTTTTTAAAAATGTAATAATCACAGTATATCTAGTAACCTAAATCATAGTTCTTAATCCAATTCTGTTAGCTATTCAGACTTTTTTCAATGACCTCTGTTCCTTAATAAAGTATAATGTACTATGTCAGTAGGACACCTGTTCCAAGAACATGATCCTTCATTCCATTTTTTTGGAAAGCTGAATATGATGTGATATGTGATGTGATGTGATATGAGTATGATAGTTCCTGGAGAATGCTTTCCTCTTAGGAAAAGCCCAAAGATTCTTCTCTTGTCTTTTTCTCCATAGGCACAGTGCGAGTGACAACTGCTGCTCATCTCGCTCTTCTGGTGGCTAAAAATATCTCCTTCTTTCCCAGCAATGTAGAGCAATTTTCTGAGGGCAACATTGATGTGTGGTGGATTGTGCATGATGGTGGGATGCTCATGTTGTTACCATTCCTACTGAAACAGCACAAGGTATTCAGAACCACTTTTTTTAGTGATTATTTTTAAATTTTTATTTATTCTCAAGCAGAGAGAGAGAGAAGAGAGACAGAAAGAGAATGGGCACACCAGGGCCTCTAACCACTACAAACGAACTCCAGATGCATGTGCCCCTTGTGCATCTGGCTTACATGGATCCTGGGGAATCAAACCTGGGTCCTTTGGCTTTGTAGACAAATGTCTTAACCAGCCGGGTGTGGTAGCACACGCCTTTAATCCCAGCACTTCGGAGGCAGAGGTAGGAGGATCACCATGAGTTCAAGGCCACCCTGAGACTACAGAGTGAATTCCAGGTCAGCCTGAGCTACAGTGAGACCCTACCTCGAAAAAACCAAAAAAAAATGTCTTAACCACTAAGCCATTTCTCCAGCCCCAGAACCACTTTTAAAGAAAGTCTCCCTTCTGTCCTGGCTCGCTAGACAAATTATTATTCTTTGACTATATAGTGTTGGGGTTTAAAATCTGAAGAGATATTTTTATTATTGGCTGACCCATAATCCCAACTTCAACCTCATGAGAAGTAACTTTCTTGGAATTTCAATATGAAATATGGCCAAAGTTAAGAGAAATCTAGCAAAGTCAGTAAGGTTTCAAGCCAGGCATTGTGGTGCATACCATTAATCCCGGCACTCAGGAGGCAGAGGTAGGAGGATCCCCATGAATTCAAGGCCACCCTAAGACTACATAGTGAATTCCAGGTTAGCCTGGGCTAGAGTGAGACCCTACCTCAAAAAAAATAATGATGACCAGGGCTGGAAGATGGCTTAGTGGTTAGTCGCTTGCCTGTAAAGCCTCAGGACCTCAGTTTGAGGCTTAATTCCCTAGTACCCATGTAGGCCAGATGAACAAGGTAGTGCATGCATCTGGAGTTCATTTGCAGTGGCTGAAGGCTCAGGTGCACCCATTCTCTCTATTGCTAATAAATAAATAAAAATTTTAAAAAATTTTTTAAATGATGATGATGTTTCATATAAGCCCTTGGGAAAAACAAGAACAATTTTTTTAAATACAGGTAGGTAGGTTTGTTTGTTTGTTTGTTTGTTTGTTTGTTTGTTTGTTTGTTTGTTTATTATAGAGAGAATGGGTACTCCATTATCTCTATTCACTGCAAATGAATTCTAGACTCTTGGCACCACCATGAGCATCTGGCTTACATGGGTTCTGGGGAATCAAACTGGATTCTTAGGCTTCTCAGGCCGAACTGCTAAGCCATCTCTCCAGCCCAAGAACAAATTTTTTAAATAGTCTTCCAAAGGAAGCCTCAGAGGCATGTTTGTGTGCGCTGTTTCTGTGGTAAGTCATGCATGGTCTAATAACATCCCTCTTAATGTGTCATGATGAAGATGCACTCCTATGAGTGCATCTCCTCTCCATGTACTCTCTCCATGTAAGCAGCAGAGAGTATCTTAATATCCTCTAAATCAGTTCTGACAGTACCTGTCTGTAGCTCTGTGTCCCACAGGTTGAGGGTTTGGTCCTATTTACAATGCCTAATGCAAGCCCTCATTGATTTTGCTTGTGCTCTGACTTAAAGGAATTCCCATGACACTCTTTCTGGGTTTTAATTTACTGAAGTGGCTTATAGAATTCAAGGAAACACTTTCTTAACATTTACTGGATTATTGTAAAAGAAAAACACAAAGGATACAGATGAAGAGATGTATAGGACACAGTATGAAAACAGGCGCAGTGTTTCCATATACTTACTGGCATGTACTACTTAAAGCCAGGAATAGCACCTGTAATCCATCACTTAGGAGGCTGAGGCAGGAGGATCGAGAGTTCGAAGCCACCTTGGATATATAGTGTATTCCAGCCTATTCTGGTTTACAGTTGAGACCAAACAAACATGCAGAAATAACTCTTTGACCCAGGTATGGTGGTACACGCCTTTAATCCCAGCACTTGGGAGGCAAAGATAGGAGGTTTACCATGAGTTCGAGGCCAACCTGAGACTACATAGTGAATTCCAGGTCAGTCTAGGCTGAAGTGAGAACCTATCTTGAAAACTCAAAATAATAATAATAATAATAATAATAATAAATAAATGTGATATTAAAATATAAAATATATGTAATATGTTGCTTAGTCAATTTTATGCCCTAGTATAAAAATTTACCAAGCAGGTAGCCAGGCATGGTGGCACATGCCTTTAATCCCTGAACTCAGGAGGCAGAGATAAGAGGATCACCATGAGTTTGAGGCAACCATGACACTACATAGTGAATTCTAGGTCAGCCTGGGCTAGAATAAGACCTTACCTCAAAAAAAAAAAAAAAAAAAGCTGGGTGTGGGGTGGTGTACATCTTTAATCCCAGCACATAGGAAACAGAGGTAGGAGGGTGACTGTGAGTTAGAGACCACCCTGAGCCTACATAGTGAATTACAGGTCAGCCTGGGCTAAAGTGAGACCCTACCTTGAAAAAAAAAAATTACCAAGCAGGAAACTAAGAATACCTTATAACTACAGCAAAGCTGTTCTAGACCAAAATGTCTCATGTTTTAGGAAATCACATTTTCTTTCTTTTATATAATTTTTCATGTACACATGGTATTCTGTCAGGTATGGCGAAAATGCAGCATCCGGATCTTCACAGTAGCCCAACTAGAAGACAACAGTATCCAGATGAAGAAGGACTTGGCCACCTTCCTATACCACCTGCGCATTGAGGCTGAAGTAGAAGTAGTGGAGATGGTGAGAAATGAGAATTTGAGATACAAGAGACCACTATTCCCCCAGCCCCAACTCTTTCTTCCTAGAACCTTGTCTAGCTTGAGTCCTGGCCGCCTGAGGCAGAAGTAAATGGTGGAATTGATGAGAAAGTAGAGTTTGAGATAGAAATGACAACCATTCCCCAACCTCAACTTTTTCTTCCTAGAACCATTTCTAGTTTGGGATATTGTTCAGCTGTAAATGTAGACTAATCTTCTATTTAAACCCTGATTTGGGGCTGTAGAGATGGCTTAGTGGTTAAGGTGTTGGCCTGTAAAACCAAAGGACCCTGGTTTGATTCTCCAGGACCCACATAAGCCAGATGCACAAGAGGGTGCATGCGTCTGGAGTTCATTTTCAGTGGCTGGAGGCCCTGGTGCCCATTCTCTCCCTCCCTCTCTCTCTCTACCTTTTTCTCTCTCTCAAATTAAATAAAATTTTTTTTAAAAAGCCTAATTTGCTGACCTAGATAAGTAGAATGCATACTACATTCTTATCTGCATATTTCATTACTTTTTTCCCAGAATTTTACTAAATGATTGTTTAGAAGGCAGATTTCAAGAAAAAAAAATAGGCTAGAGAAATGGCTTAGCTTACAAAGCCCTTTCTTACAAAGCCTGGTGGCCTGGTTTTGAGTCCCTAGTACCCACATAAAGCCAGATGTACAAAGTGGTGTATGGATCTGCAGTTTGTTTGCAATAGCAAAAGGCCCTAGTGTACCTAGTCTCTTCTGCTCTCCCCCTCCTTTCTCTCAGCCTACAAATAAGTAAAAATCTTGCCAGGTGTGGTGGCACACACCTTTAATCCCAGCACTCAGGAGGCAGAGGTAGGAGGATCGACATGAGTTCGAGGCCACCCTGAGACTACATAGTGAATTCCAGGTCAGCCTGGACCAGAGTGAGACCCTACCTCAAAAAACCAAAATAAATAAATTAATTAACTTAAAAAAATATAAAAATATTTTTTAAAACCTAAAAATAGGGCTAGGGGGATGACTCAGCAGTTAAAGGCACTTGTTTGCAAAGCTTGATGGCCTGGGTTTGATTCCCCAGTACCCACATAAAGCCAGATGCACAAAGTGGTGCTTGCATGTGGAGTTCACTTGTAGCTGGAGGCCCTGTTGCACCAATACTCACTCTCTCTGCCCGCCTCTTTCTCTATGTCTTCCAAATAAGTAAGTACATAAATAAACAAACATAAAATTGTTTTTTGTTTTTCGAGATAGAATCTCGCTATAGCCCATGCTGACCTAGAATTCACAATGTAGTCTCAGGATGGCTTCGAACTTACAGCAATCCTCCTACCTATGCCTCCCAAGTGCTAAGATTAAAGGCGTGTGTGCTACCATGCCTGGTAATAAAATTGTTGTTTTTTTTTTTTATTGACAACAAAATATACTTACATACAAAAGGTGCATAGTATTTCCCTCCCCTCCCCCCATTCCCCTTAAGAACTCCACTCTCCATCATATCCCCTCCCTCTCTCCATTAGTCTCTTTTTTAATAAAATTGTTTTTAAAAAATAAATACAGGCTAGAGAAATGGCTTATCAGTTAAGGCACTTGCCTGCAAAGCTTAAGGACCCAGGTTTGATTCCCCAGTATCCATGTAAGCCAGATGGACAAAGTGGTGCATGTGTCTGGAGTTCATCTGCAGTGGCTAGAGGCCCTGGCGTATCCATTCTCTTCTCTCCCCCCTCCCCTCCCTCCCCCTCCCCCTCCCTCCTCTCTCTCTCTCTCTCAGGAGACAAAGGTAGGAGGACTACTGTGAGTTTGCAACCAGCCTGGAACTACAAAATGAGTTCCAGGTCAGCCTGGGCTAGAGACTCTACCTTGAAAAAACCCAAAAATAAATAAAATAAAGACCACTCCCTCTCCCCCATGGTCAAATATAAGAAATATTGAAAAAATAAATATGTAATCTCAAAGTATTGACGGTCAGGCATGGTGGTGCACGCCTTTAATCCCAGCACTCAGTAGGCAGAGGTTGGAGGATTGCCATGAGTTCAAGGCCATCCTGAGATTACTTAGTGAATTCCAGGTCAGCCTGGGCTAGAGCAAGACCCTACCTCAAAAAAAAAACAAAAAAGAATTGACTACATGAAGTTTAATTAATAATGTACACTTTGTTGGGAAGATATAAAATAATACAAAACAAGTTTGTTACATAGCCATATATTGTAAGATTCATGGGAATGGGGGAGCTAATCTAATCTAAAGGATCCTAATTCCATTGCTTATTCTAGGAGAGAATAGACGAACTGATAAGTCTTAAACTTTTAAATGTACAAATTAAAATATTAAATTATTGCCGGGCGTGGTGGCGCACGCCTTTAATCCCAGCACTCAGGAGGCAGAGGTAGGAGGATCGCCGAGAGTTCGAGGCCACCCTGAGACTACATAGTGAATTCCAGGTCAGCCTGGAGCAGAGTGAAACCCTACCTTGCAAAACCAAAAAAAAAAAAAATTAAATTAAATTATTCCATTAAATCAGACATAACTTGTAGCCAGTGCAAAGGCAAAACATCAAAACTCAACCCCCAAGCCAAGTAGAGAAGTAAAAACAAGGAGGGAAAAAAATTAGGAACATGTGGATAAAGCAGAGTATTTAGCATGAAAGAAGGTAAAAAGTAATATAAATATATCAAACAGACAAAAAGGTAGAAAAATATAATACATAACCTTAATCTGATTAAATACATCATACTTGAAACTTTTTTTTTTTTTTTTTTTTTTTTTTTGGTTTTTCGAGTTAGGGTCTCACTCTAGCCCAGGCTGACCTGGAATTCCCTCTGTAGTCTCAGGGGGGACCTTGAACTCATGGCGATCCTCCTACCTCTGCCTCCTGAGTGCTAGGATTAAAGGCATGTACCACCATACCCAGCATAAACTTAAAACACTTGTAAATATAAATGGTAATCTAAATATTATCTATATACAGCATAAAACAAATATTACTAAATTTCAAAAAATTGGATTTAAATCACATTGATTTATTGTTGTTTTCAAGGTAGGGTCACCCCAGGCTGACCTTAAATTCACTGTGATTTCTTACCTCAGCCTCCTCAACCTCAGTACTAGGATTAAAGGTGTGTACCACCACACCTGCTACAATGATTTTTAGGCAAACACCTTAATTGCTGACCATCTCTCCAGACCTACAATGAATTTTATATCTGATTTTTAAAAAATTAAGAGAGAGAATGTGTGTGTCATGCCCTCTAGCCACTGCAAATGGAACTCCAGTCACATGCACCACCTTGTGCATCTGTCTTTACGTAGGTACTGGAGAATAAAACCTGGGTTCTTTGGCTTTGCCAGCAAGTAAATTAACTGCTGCTAATCTATCTCTCCAGCCCTAAATCTGATTTTTTTAAAACAAGCACAAAACATAAGTTTATAATTAAGAAATTTAAAAGTGTTGGGAGATAAATCTCCGTGGATCTCTTGTGTAAGTCATGTGAGAAATTTATGGTTACCTTTTATCTGGAATATCTTCTTTTTAATTTTTTAAAAGATTTTATTTATTGGAGAGAGAGAGAGAGAAAGAGAATGGGCATACCAGGGTCTCTAGCCACTGCAAGCCACCTTGTGCATCTGACTTTACATGGGTCCTGGGGAATCAAACCTGGGTCCTTTGACCTTGCTGGCAAGCTCCTTAACCACTAAGCCATCTCTCCAGTCTCCTGTCTATCTATGTATCTATGTATCTATGTATCTATGTATCTATCTATCTATCTATCTATCTATCTATCTATCTATGTATCTATCTATCTATCTATCTATCTATCTATCTATCTATCTATCTATGGACATGTACAGAGAGAGAGGATGAGTATGGGCACACCAGCACCTCTTGTGCTGCAAAAGAACTCTAGATATATGTGCCACTTTGTGCATCTGGCTTTACATTGGTAGTGGGTAATTAAAACCAGGTCAGTAGGCTTGTCAAGAAAGTGCCTTTAACTACCAAGCCATCTTCATAGCCTTGGAAGATCTTTTCATAGAGTTTTGTTTTTTTTTTTTCAAGGTAGGGTCCCAGTCTAGCCCAGGCTGACCTAGAACTCACTCTGTAGACCCAGAATCGCTTCAAACTAACAGCAGTCCTCCTTACTTCTGCCTCCTGAGTGCTGGGATAAAAGTCATGTGCCACCATGTCTGGCTCCTTACAGATATTTTTGTTAATTTTTAATTCATGCTTAAAATCACACATTAGTAATACATGAGAAAAAAGGCTAGAATATTGTTTTGTGTTTTTTAATTATTTATTTATTTATTCACAAGTAGAGAGAAGAGAGGCAGACAGAGAGAGAATGGGCATGCGAGGGCCTCTAGCCACTGCAAATAAATTCCAGATGCATGTGCCCCTTGTGTATGTGGCTTACATGGGTCCTAGAGAATCGAACTGTGATCCTTTGGCTTCGCAGGCAAGTGCCTTACCTGCTAAGCCATTTCTCCAGCATTTGTTTTGTGTTTTAAAGCAACATATGATTATAACAGAATATCTCAAACCCTCTAGATTTTATCTGCAACCCCAAAATAATGTGTATGTATGTATGCATAGCTCAAAGACTGAATAAAACAAGGTGAAAGGTTGATACTGTGATAGTTTTTCTTAATGAGCAAATATACAAATGTGTGATTTATCCTTCTTTCGCCTTTGTGCTTTTTTGCTTACTTCCTGTGATGTCTGTGGCAGCATGACAGTGACATATCAGCTTATACTTATGAACGCACACTGATGATGGAGCAGAGGTCCCAGATGCTACGACACATGCGGCTATCCAAAACAGAACGAGACAGAGAGGTGAGACTTTGCTGCATTGACCTGACTCTGGTTTCCTGAGGTCTCAGTAAAATGGTATCACAACTTCCTCTCACTTTGTTACAATCTCATTTAAAAATAGTTGAAGCTTGGGGAAAAAACAGGTAGAATATCTGTTTGATCCTCTTAGGCGCAGCTGGTGAAAGACAGGAACTCAATGCTACGATTGACTAGCATTGGCTCTGATGATGATGAAGAGACAGAAACTTACCAGGAGAAGGTGCACATGACTTGGACAAAAGATAAATACATGGCATCCCGGGGGCAAAAAGTCAAGTCAATGGAAGGATTTCAGGACCTACTTAACATGCGTCCGTAAGTTTTTCCATGTAATGAGCTTATCATATGATTTCCTAGGTAAATTTATTTCTCCCTCTAATATTTGCCTATACAGATTAGCTCTCAATTAAGCACTGTATGCAAGCTAACCATCTTTCTTTCCATATAGTTCATCCTCATACTATTATATTATAAAATAAATGTAGAATTTTGACAGATTTCTTACCTACTTAATATGTTTTAGGAGTTGTATGCCAGGAAATGGAGACAAAGACCAATTTCACAATATTAGATGAGCCATCTATTGCTTCTTTCTAGTTTTTTGTTAAAGCCTGGAATTTTGTTTTGTTTTGTGTTGTTGTTTTTTATTTATTTGAGAGAGAGAGAAAAAGAAGCAGATAGAGAATGGGCACTCAGGGCCTCCAGCTGCTGCAAATGAACTCCAGACGCATGGGCCCCCTTGTTCATCTGGCTTATGTGGGTCCTGGGGAGTTGAACCTGGGTCCTTTGGCTTTGCAGGCAAATGCCTTAACTGCTGAGCCATCTCTCCACCCCAGGAACTGTTTTATTTACCACATTATCCATAGTCAAGTCCAAAGCTTTGGATCTTGGGGCTATGGAGATAGCTCAGCAAGTAATAGCCCAAGCATGAGATCCTGAGTTCAATCTCCAGCACCCACATAAAAGTTGAGTGCACGCCTGTAACCCTAGTGCTGAGGTGGGTGGAGCCAGGAAAATTGCCAAGTTACCTAGTCAGCCAGTCTGATGGAAAATACAGGCTAGAGAAATGGCTTATCAGTTAAGGCACTTGCCTGCAAAGCTTAAGGACCCAGGTTTGATTCCCCAGTATCCATGTAAGCCAGATGGACAAAGTGGTGCATGTGTCTGGAGTTCATCTGCAGTGGCTAGAGGCCCTGGCGTATCCATTCTCTTCCTCCCTCCCTCCCTCCCCTCCCTCCCTCTCTCTCTCTCTCTCTCTCAGGAGACAAAGGTAGGAGGACTACTGTGAGTTTGCAACCAGCCTGGAACTACAAAATGAGTTCCAGGTCAGCCTGGGCTAGAGACTCTACCTTGAAAAAACCCAAAAATAAATAAAATAAAGACCACTCCCTCTCCCCCATGGTCAAATATAAGAAATATTGAAAAAATAAATATGTAATCTCAAAGTATTGACGGTCAGGCATGGTGGTGCACGCCTTTAATCCCAGCACTCAGTAGGCAGAGGTTGGAGGATTGCCATGAGTTCAAGGCCATCCTGAGATTACTTAGTGAATTCCAGGTCAGCCTGGGCTAGAGCAAGACCCTACCTAGAAAAAAAAACAAAAAAGAATTGACTACATGAAGTTTAATTAATAATGTACACTTTGTTGGGAAGATATAAAATAATATAAAACAAGTTTGTTACATAGCCATATATTGTAAGATTCATGGGAATGGGGGAGCTAATCTAATCTAAAGGATCCTAATTCCATTGCTTATTCTAGGAGAGAATAGACGAACTGATAAGTCTTAAACTTTAAATGTACAAATTAAAATATTAAATTATTGCCGGGCGTGGTGGCGCACGCCTTTAATCCCAGCACTCGGGAGGCAGAGGTAGGAGGATCGCCGAGAGTTCGAGGCCACCCTGAGACAACATAGTGAATTCCAGGTCAGCCTGGAGCAGAGTGAAACCCTACCTCGCAAAACCAAAAAAAAAAAAAAAAAATTAAATTAAATTATTCCATTAAATCAGACATAACTTGTAGCCAGTGCAAAGGCAAAACATCAAAACTCAACCCCCAAGCCAAGTAGAGAAGTAAAAACAAGGAGGGAAAAAATTAGGAACATGTGGATAAAGCAGAGTATTTAGCATGAAAGAAGGTAAAAAGTAATATAAATATAATCAAACAGACAAAAAGGTAGAAAAATATAATACATAACCTTAATCTGATTAAATACATCATACTTGAAACTTTTTTTTTTTTTTTTTTTTTTTTTTTTGTTTTTTTTTCGTTAGGGTCTCACTCTAGCCCAGGCTGACCTGGAATTCCCTCTGTAGTCTCAGGGGGGACCTTGAACTCATGGCGATCCTCCTACCTCTGCCTCCTGAGTGCTAGGATTAAAGGCATGTACCACCATACCCAGCATAAACTTAAAACACTTGTAAATATAAATGGTAATCTAAATATTATCTATATACAGCATAAAACAAATATTACTAAATTTCAAAAAATTGGATTTAAATCACATTGATTTATTGTTGTTTTCAAGGTAGGGTCACCCCAGGCTGACCTTAAATTCACTGTGATTTCTTACCTCAGCCTCCTCAACCTCAGTACTAGGATTAAAGGTGTGTACCACCACACCTGCTACAATGATTTTTAGGCAAACACCTTAATTGCTGACCATCTCTCCAGACCTACAATGAATTTTATATCTGATTTTAAAAAATTAAGAGAGAGAATGTGTGTGTCATGCCCTCTAGCCACTGCAAATGGAACTCCAGTCACATGCACCACCTTGTGCATCTGTCTTTACGTAGGTACTGGAGAATAAAACCTGGGTTCTTTGGCTTTGCCAGCAAGTAAATTAACTGCTAAGCCATCTATCTCTCCAGCCCTAAATCTGATTTTTTTAAAAACAAGCACAAAACATAAGTTTATAATTAAGAAATTTAAAAGTGTTGGGAGATAAATCTCCGTGGATCTCTTGTGTAAGTCATGTGAGAAATTTATGGTTACCTTTTATCTGGAATATCTTCTTTTTAATTTTTTAAAAGATTTTATTTATTGGAGAGAGAGAGAGAGAAAAGAGAATGGGCATACCAGGGTCTCTAGCCACTGCAAGCCACCTTGTGCATCTGACTTTACATGGGTCCTGGGGAATCAAACCTGGGTCCTTTGACCTTGCTGGCAAGCTCCTTAACCACTAAGCCATCTCTCCAGTCTCCTGTCTATCTATGTATCTATGTATCTATGTATCTATGTATCTATCTATCTATCTATCTATCTATCTATCTATCTATGTATCTATCTATCTATCTATCTATCTATCTATCTATCTATCTATCTATGGACATGTCCAGAGAGAGAGATGAGTATGGGCACACCAGCACCTCTTGTGCTGCAAAAGAACTCTAGATATATGTGCCACTTTGTGCATCTGGCTTTACATTGGTAGTGGGTAATTAAAACCAGGTCAGTAGGCTTGTCAAGAAAGTGCCTTTAACTACCAAGCCATCTTCATAGCCTTGGAAGATCTTTTCATAGAGTTTTGTTTTTTTTTTTTCAAGGTAGGGTCCCAGTCTAGCCCAGGCTGACCTAGAACTCACTCTGTAGACCCAGAATCGCTTCAAACTAACAGCAGTCCTCCTTACTTCTGCCTCCTGAGTGCTGGGATTAAAGTCATGTGCCACCATGTCTGGCTTCTTACAGATATTTTTGTTAATTTTTAATTCATGCTTAAAATCACACATTAGTAATACATGAGAAAAAAGGCTAGAATATTGTTTTGTGTTTTTTAATTATTTATTTATTTATTCACAAGTAGAGAGAAGAGAGGCAGACAGAGAGAGAATATGGGCATGCGAGGGCCTCTAGCCACTGCAAATAAATTCCAGATGCATGTACCCCTTGTGTATGTGGCTTACATGGGTCCTAGAGAATCGAACTGTGATCCTTTGGCTTCGCAGGCAAGTGCCTTACCTGCTAAGCCATTTCTCCAGCATTTGTTTTGTGTTTTAAAGCAACATATGATTATAACAGAATATCTCAAACCCTCTAGATTTTATCTGCAACCCCAAAATAATGTGTATGTATGTATGCATAGCTCAAAGACTGAATAAAACAAGGTGAAAGGTTGATACTGTGATAGTTTTTCTTAATGAGCAAATATACAAATGTGTGATTTATCCTTCTTTCGCCTTTGTGCTTTTTTTTTTTTTTTGCTTACTTCCTGTGATGTCTGTGGCAGCATGACAGTGACATATCAGCTTATACTTATGAACGCACACTGATGATGGAGCAGAGGTCCCAGATGCTACGACACATGCGGCTATCCAAAACAGAACGAGACAGAGAGGTGAGACTTTGCTGCATTGACCTGACTCTGGTTTCCTGAGGTCTCAGTAAAATGGTATCACAACTTCCTCTCACTTTGTTACAATCTCATTTAAAAATAGTTGAAGCTTGGGGAAAAAACAGGTAGAATATCTGTTTGATCCTCTTAGGCGCAGCTGGTGAAAGACAGGAACTCAATGCTACGATTGACTAGCATTGGCTCTGATGATGATGAAGAGACAGAAACTTACCAGGAGAAGGTGCACATGACTTGGACAAAAGATAAATACATGGCATCCCGGGGGCAAAAAGTCAAGTCAATGGAAGGATTTCAGGACCTACTTAACATGCGTCCGTAAGTTTTTCCATGTACGAGCTTATCATATGATTTCCTAGGTAAATTTATTTCTCCCTCTAATATTTGCCTATACAGATTAGCTCTCAATTAAGCACTGTATGCAAGCTAACCATCTTTCTTTCCATATAGTTCATCCTCATACTATTATATTATAAAATAAATGTAGAATTTTGACAGATTTCTTACCTACTTAATATGTTTTAGGAGTTGTATGCCAGGAAATGGAGACAAAGACCAATTTCACAATATTAGATGAGCCATCTATTGCTTCTTTCTAGTTTTTTGTTAAAGCCTGGAATTTTGTTTTGTTTTGTGTTGTTGTTTTTTATTTATTTGAGAGAGAGAGAAAAAGAAGCAGATAGAGAATGGGCACTCAGGGTCTCCAGCTGCTGCAAATGAACTCCAGACGCATGGGCCCCCTTGTTCATCTGGCTTATGTGGGTCCTGGGGAGTTGAACCTGGGTCCTTTGGCTTTGCAGGCAAATGCCTTAACTGCTGAGCCATCTCTCCACCCCAGGAACTGTTTTATTTACCACATTATCCATAGTCAAGTCCAAAGCTTTGGATCTTGGGGCTATGGAGATAGCTCACCAAGTAATAGCCCAAGCATGAGATCCTGAGTTCAATCTCCAGCACCCACATAAAAAGTTGAGTGCACGCCTGTAACCCTAGTGCTGAGGTGGGTGGAGCCAGGAAAACTGCCAAGTTACCTAGTCAGCCAGTCTGATGGAAAAGAGGCAGCTTCAGGTTCAGTGAGACTTCATCTCAAGGAATAAAGGCACGAGTAAAGGACACCCAACATTCTACTCTGGCCACCACACATGTGCACATGGAGTACTCACATCTGTCACACATACAGACACAGACAAAATTAGAAAAAAAAAAAAAAAAAGCAAAGCAGCAGCTCTGGATCTCAAATTTTTAGGACTAAATTAACTAGTTCTATTTCTTCCCAACCCAGGGACCAGTCCAATGTGCGACGAATGCATACAGCAGTAAAACTCAACGAGGTTATAGTTAACAAGTCCCATGAAGCAAAGCTGGTTTTGTTGAATATGCCAGGGCCACCCCGAAACCCCGAGGGTGATGAAAACTGTATCCTTTTCAAAAGTGGAACTGCAAATAGTGAAAAATCTTATCCTGGTTATGAGGCAGCTAAGTAAACTGTAGAAGTCACTTTCCTCTTTGAGCACTTTAAAGTCCTAGGCAAAGGTTGTTAAATGGTGAGATAGGTTGATCTCTTTTAAGGAAGTTGGAAGAAGGCAGTATGCATTCTCTCGGAACCCCCAAAAGATTTCTTGGGTGGCATATTTAGTGACAGTCTTAGAAATAGAACATGCATATCAGTTTTTGTTGTTGTTTTATTTTCAGTATCTACCCACTTTGTAAAAACTCTTTTTTTTTTTCGAGGTAGGATCTCACTTTAGCCCAGGCTGACCTAGAATTCACTATGTACTCTCAGGGTGGCTTCAAACTACAGCAGTCCTCCTACCTCTGCCTCCCAAGTGCTGGAATTAAAGGCATGCGCCACCACACCTGGCTGACCCATTCTTATGAGCACCATTAAGGAAGTTACTTTGTTTTGTTTAATTTTTTTAATGACAACTTACATATTATAGACAATGAACCATAATAATTCCCTACCCCCTCACTTTCCCCTTCGCAACTTCACTCTCCATAATATCCCGTCCCCCTCTCAATTAGTCTATTTTGATGTCATCAACTTTTCCTCCTATTATGAGGGTCTTATGTAGGTAGTACCAGGCACTGCAAAGTCATGAACAGCCAGGCCACTTTGTGTCTGGAAGAGTGCATTGTAAGGAGTCCTACCCTTCCTTTGGCTCTTACATTCTTTCTGCCACCTCTTCTGCAATGGACCCTGAGCCTTGGAAGGTGTGATAGAGGTGTTTCAGTGCTGAGCACTCCTCTGTCACTTCTTCTCAGCACTGTTGTGCCTTTTGAATCATCTCAGAGGTCACTGCCATCTGAAAAACAGAAGCTTCTCTAACAAAAAGTGAGAATAGCATTAATAATGGGTATGAATATTAAGAGAAGTGCTTACCAGGCAGTTTGGTGAGCATAATAATATACATTTAGCCAAACACCATCAGGCATTACACCCATAGGGCTCATGACTTCCCCCATCATAGGTTTTCAATACCAGGCATGTATTCCCTCCCATGGAGTGGGCCTCTAGTCCAATTGGAAAGCAGTTGGTTTCCCACATAACAGACATGCCACTATTGCACTCATTGGCTAATTTGGCCCAGCTTGCAGTGTCCACTGTTAAGTATCTCCACTGATGACTTCTCTCCCATAGAGCTGCATGAAGCATCACTTTTTCCAATTTAATGTCAGCTGGTCTACAGGGAGGAGGTTTTCAGCTCAGCTCCAGCAAGAGTTCTCAATGACCCTGCAGCTCAATCATTTGGAGTCTTCAGCAATAGGGTCTTACCATCTATTCCTGGTGCACAATTGTCCAAAAAAGTACATTTCCATATGGCTTATTCATACCCTCTTAGATTTTGAATAACCCTCCCCCACCCTTCCTTTACTCAATCTCTTCCCCTGACCTCACTTAGGCTATTCCACCCTTAGTAATCTGTTTGTCTACTTTCATATATACAATACCATCCTCTGAAGTCTTCCCCTCTCCACCTTTAGCCCCTTTCTAGCTTACTAGCTTCTGCTACCAGGTTTTATTCCAATTCACATACAAGTCCAAACATATGTAGCTAGGATCCACATATGAGAGAGAACATGGAGTGCTTGGCTTTCTGAAAATTTCTTTTTTTTTTTTTTTTTTTTTTTTTTTTTTTTTGGTTTTTCGAGGTAGGGTCTCACTCTTGCCCAGGCTTGACCTGGATTCACTAGGTAGTTTCATGGTGGCCTTGACCTCACAACAATCCTGCTACTTCTGCCTCCCAATTGCTGGGATTAAAGGCATGTGCCACCATGCCTGGCAAATTTTCTTTACCACTGAATAGAACTCCATTGTGTAAATGTGCCATATCTTCATTATCCACTCATCAGTGAAGGGACATCTAGGCTGGTTCCATTTCCTAGCTATTGTGAATAGAGTGGCAACAAACATGGATATGCAAGTATCTCTAAGGTAGTGAGATGTGTCCTTAGAATATATGCCTAGGAGTGGTATACCTGGGTCATATGGTATATTTATTTTTAGCTGTCTCGGGAACCACAACACTGATTTCCACAATGGCTATACCAGTTTACTTTCCCACCAAAAGTGTAAAAAGGTTCCTTTTTATCCGCATCCACACCAGAATTTATTGTCATTTGTTTTCTTGATGGTAGCCATTCTGACAAGAGTGAGATGGAATGTCAAAGTAGTTTTAATTTATATATTCTTGATGGTTAAGGGTGTAGAACATTTTTAAAGATCTTTATAGGTCATCTGTATTTCTTCTTTTTTATTTATTTTTATTTATTTATTTATTAGAGAGAGAGTGAGGGAGAGTGAGAGAAAATGGGCGTGCCACTGCAAACAAACTCCAGATGCATGCACCACTTTGTGCATTTGGCTTACGTGGGACTTAGAGAATCGAACCTGGATCCTTAGGTGGCTCAGGCATGGGCCTTAACTTAGTGCTAAGCCATCTCTCCAGCCCTGTATTTCTTCTTTTGAGAACTCTCTATTTATTCCACAGGCCATTTGGGGGAGGGGGGGTTGGTTTTTTGTTTTTTTGTTTTTTTTTTTTTTTTTTTTTGTTTTTTGTTTTTTTTGAGGTAGGGTCTTGCTCTAGCCAAGGCTGACCTGGAATTCACTATGTAGTCTCAGGGTGGCCTCGAACTCATGGCAGTCTTCCTACCTCTGCCTCCCAAGTGCTGGGATTAAAGGCATGTGCTACCACGCCTGGCTCCACAGGCCGTTTTTTAATTGGGTTGTTTGATGTCTTATTATTTATTTTTTTAAGTTCTTTGTATATCCTGCATATTAATCCTCTGTCAGATATATAGCTGGCAAAGATTTTCTACCATTCTGTAGGTTGCCTCTTTGTGCTGTTCACAGCTACACAAAAGCTTTTTAATTTCATGAGGTTCCAGTGGTTGACTCACGTTTTATCTCCTGAGCAACTGTGATTATATTCAGAAAGTCATTGTCTATACTAGTATGTTGAAAGGTTTCCCCTACTTTTTCCTCTAGCAGTTTCAGAGTTTCAAGTCTGATGTTAAGGTCTTTGATCTATTTTGACTTGATTCTTGTGCATGGAGAGATATAAGGATCTATTTTCATCCTTCTTCATATAGTTATCTAGTTTTCCCAGCACCATTTGTTGATGAGGCTGTCTTTTCTCCAGTAAGTACTTTTGGCATTCATTTTTTAAAAATCAGATAGCTGTAGCTGCCCAGACTTACATCATGGTCCTCTAATCTGTTCTGTTTATCTATGTGTCTATTGCTGTGCCAGTACCATGCTATTTTTGTTACTATGGCTCTGTAATATAGGTTAAAATCAGGTACAGTGATACTGCCATCCTTATTTTTGTTGCTCAAAATTGTTTTGGCATTTCAAGATTTTTTTTGTGATTCCAGATGAATTTTAGGATTATTTTTCCTATTTCCATGAAGAATGCTATTGGAATTTTGATGGGGATTGCATAAATGTGTAGATTGCTTTTGGTAATTGACATTTTTCACAATATTGGTTCTTCCGATCCATAAACATGAGATGTCTTTCCATTTCCTATTGTCTTCTGCAATTTCTGTTATGAGTGTTTTAAAGTTTTATTTGTCGAGTTCCTTCACTTCCTTGGTTAGGTTTATTCCAAGGTTCGTTCATTCGTTCTTTTTCTTTCTTTCTTTCTTTCTTTCTTTCTTTCTTTCTTTCTTTTTTTTCTTTCTTTCTTTCTTTCTTTCTTTATTTATTTATTTATTTACTTATTTTTGGAAACAGTTGTGAATGGGAGTGATTTCCTGATTTCATCCTCCACATATTTATTATCAGTATATAGGAAGGCTACTGATTTCTGTGTGTTTATTTTGTATCCTGTTACTTTGCCAAAAGTGTTTATCAGCTCTAACAGTTTGCTGGTAGAATATTTGGGGTCCTTTATGTATAGAATCATATCATCTGCAAATAATGATAATTTGATCCCTTCCTTTCCTATCTGTATCCCTTTTATGTGTGTCTCTTGCCTTATTGCTATAGTTAAGACTTCCAGTACTATATTAAAGTGGGGACAGTGGACACCCTTGTCTTGTTCCTCATTTAATTTTTTTTAATTTATTTTGGTTTTTCGAGGTAGGGTCTCACTCTAGTTCAGGCTGACCTGGAATTCACTATGTGGTCTCAAGGTGGCCTTGAACTCATGCCAATCCTCCTACCTCTGCCTCCCGAGTGCTGGGATTAAAGCTTCAAGTTTTTCCCCGTGTAATGTTACATTGGCTATAGGTTTGTCATAAATAGCCTTTATTGTGTTGAGATACATTCCTTCTATTCCCAGTTTCTGTAGGACTTTTCTCATGAAGGGATGTTGGATTTTGTCCAATGCCTTTTCTGCATTTATTGAGATGATCATGTGATTTCTGTCCTTCAGTCCATTTATGTAGTGTATTACATTTATCAATTTGCATATGTTGACCATCCCTGCATCTCTGGGATAAAGCCTGCTTGGTTGGGATAATGATCTTTTTTTTTTTTTAATTTTTTTTTTTTTTTTGGTTTTTCGAGGTAGGGTCTCACTCTGGCCCAGGCTGACCTGGAATTTACTATGTAGTCTCAGGGTGGCCTCGAACTCTCGGCGATCCTCCTACCTCTGCCTCCCGAGTGCTAGGTAATGATCTTTTTGATATATTCTTCTATTCTGTTTGCCAATATATATATTTTTAAAATTTATTTTTACTTATTTACATGAGAGAGAGAAGGAGGGAATGAGGGAGGCAGGGAGATGAGAAAGAGAGAGAGAGCACACCAGGGCTTCTAGCCACAGCAGATAACTCCACAGATGCATGTGCCACCATGTGCATCTGGTTTCACATTGGTCCTGGGGAATCAAACTGTGTCTTTTGGCTTTATAGGCAATTGCCTTAACCACTAAGCCACCTCTCCAGCCCTATTTGCCAATATTTTGTTGAGAATTTTCACATCTATGTTAATGAGGGAGATTGATCTATAATTTTCCTTTTTCTGCTCTGTCTCTATCTCTGATATCAGGATGATGCTGGCCTCATAGGAGTTTGGTAGTATTCCTTCCTTTTCTATTTTATGGAAAAGTTTGAGAAGATTGGTCTTCTTCCATGAAGGTCTGGGAAAATACACTAGTGGATCCATCTGGGCCTGGACTTTTTTAGTTGGGTGATTTTTATAACTGCTTTGATCTCTGTACTTGTTATAGGCCTATATAAATGGTTTATTAAATCCTGAGTTAATTTTGGTATGTCATGTAAATCTAAGAAATAATCCATTTCTTTCAGATTTTTTAACTTTAGTGGAGTATATGTTCTTATGGTTTCTGAATTTCTTTAGTATCTGTTGTAATGGTGCCTTCTTCATCTCTCATTCTATTGATTTGTGTCTCTCCTCTTTTAATCAGATTTGCTAAGGGTTTATCAATCATGTTTATCCTTTCAAAGAACAAACTTTCTGTCTCATTGATTCTCTGTATTGTTGGGGGGGGAGAATCTATTTCATTAATTTCTGCCCTAATCTTTATTATTTCTCCCCACCTATTGATTTTTGGTTTTTTGTTTTGTTTTGTTTTGTTTTGTTTTCAAGGTAGGGTTTCACTCTGGTCCAGGCTTACCTGGAATTAACTATGTAGTCTCAGGGTGGCCTCGAACTCATGATGATCCTCCTACCTCTGCCTCCCGAGTGCTGCAATTAAAGGTGTGTGCCACCACGCCCAGCTCCCACCTATTGATTTTTGGTTTTTCTTATTCTTCTTTTTCCAAGGCCTTAAGTTGAAGCGTTAAGTTGTTTACTTAAGACTTTTCTAATTTCTTTATTTTTATTTTATTTACTCTTTAGAGAGAGAGAGAGAATGGGTGTGCCAGGGTTTATAGCCACTGCAAACAAACTCCAGACGCATGTGCCACCTTGTGCATCTGGCTTACGTGAAGAATTGTCTAATTTTTTTTCTAATTTCTTGTTTGTTTATTTTTTTTTATTTATTAGCAACAGAAAGGAAGAGGCAGAGAAAGAGAGAAAGACAGAACAAGCACACCAGGGCCTCCAGCCACTGCAAACAAACTCCAGATGTATCCATCACCTTGTGCATCTGGCTTACGTGGGTACTGGGGAATTGAGCTTCGAACCCAGAACCTTAAGCTCCATAGCAAGCGCTTAACCACTAAGCCATCTCTCCATCCCTCTAATTTCTTAATATAGGCAGTTAAAGCTATAATTATCCTTCTTAGGACTGCCTTTCATCATGTCCCAAAGGTGTTAGGTTCTCATTATCATTTGATTCTATGAATTTTTTTATTTTCTTAATTTCTTCATTGACCCCTTAATTATTTAGTAGTGTGCTATTTAGTTTCCATGGTTTTGTGTGTGATTTTATGCTGTTGATTTGCAGTTTGGTTTTTTTTTTTTGGTGGGGGGACATTTCAAGGTAGGGTCTCACTCTAGCTCAAGCTGACTTGGAATTCACTATGTAGTCTCTGGGTGGCCTTGAACTCATAACAATCCCCCTACCTCTGCCTCCTGAGTGCTGGGATTAGAGGCATACACCACCACGACTGGCTTGATTTATAGTTCAATCCCATTGTGATCAGGTAGAGTGCAAGGATTTACTTCAGCTTTCCTCTATTTGTTAAGATTTGCTTTGAAGCTGGGCGGGATGGTGCATGCCTCTAATCCCAGCACTCAGGAGGACAGAGGTAGGAGGATTGCCATGAGTTTGAGGCCACCCTGAGACTACATAGTGAATTCCAAGACAGCCTGGGCTAGAGTGAAACCCTACCTTAAAAGACACACACACACACACACACACACACACACACACACACACACATGCTTTGTGTCTTGATATGGTCTATTTCAGAGAATGTTCCATGTGCTGCTGAAAGGAATGTATATTCTGCAGCATTTCAGTGAAATGTTCTATAGATATCTGTTAGGTCCATTTGTTCTGTGATCTCATTTAATCCAGATGGTTCTGTTTATTTTTTGCTAGGATAATCTGTCAATTAATGAGTGTGTGCTACTGAAGTTACCCACTTCAATTGTGTTTGGTGTTAACTGTGACCTTAAGTCTAACAATGTTTGATGAAATTGGGAGCCCCATGTTAGGTACATATATGTTTAGAATTATAAGGCCCTCCTGTTGGGAGTGTTCTTTTAATCAATATGAAGTGACCTTCTTTATCTTTTTTAACTTTTGTTGGTTTGAAGTCTAACCCTGTCAGATATTAGGATAACAATACCTGCTTGTTTCCTAGGCCCATGTGCTTGAAATACTGTTTTCCATCCTTTTACCGTAAGATAGTGTCGGTTTTTTATGTAAAAATAAGTTTCTTGGAGCCAACAAATAGAAGAATCCTGCTTTTTAACCCATTCTGCAGGCCCTGTGTCTTTTGGTTGAGGCATTGAGGCCACTGATATTGTTGAAAAGTGTGCATTTATTCTTGTCATTTTTCTTTTTCTTTATTGGTATTTTTTTGGGGGTGTTCGAGGTAGGGTTTCACTCTAGCTCAAGCTGACCTGGAACTCACTATGTAGTCCCAGGATGGCCTTGAACTTGTGGCAATCCTCCCACTTCTGCCTCCCAAGTTCTGGGATTAGACATACACCACCACGCCTGGCTATTTTTGGTTTTTCAATGTAGGGTCTCACTCTAGCTAAAGCTGACCTGGAATTCACTATGTAGTCTCAGGGCAGCCTTGAAATCATGGTGATCCCTCTACCTCTGCCTCCCAAATGCTGGCATTAAAGGCATGTACCACCACACCTAGCATTGCCACTTTTTTGTTTTGTGCTTTTTCCTGTTTATCCTTTACTACTTTATATTAACTATTATTTCAGTATCATTTATTTTTTCCTGTTTCTTTATGAGTGTGATTTTCTTCTCTTCAGCATGAAGGATCCTTTTAAGTATTTTTTGTAGAGCTGGTTTTACTGATCATATATTCGTTTAGCCTGTTTTTGTTGTGGAATGTCCTTATTCCTCCATCAATTTAGATGGATAGCTTTCCTGGATAAAGTAATCTTGGTTCAGTTATCTTTCAGAACTTGGAATTCAGCATTCCAAGCCCTTCTGGCTATTAAAGTTTGTGTTGAGTAATCTGCTGTGATCCTGATGGGCTTTCCTTTGTATGTGACTTGATTTTTCTAAGTGCTTTTTTATTTTATTTTGTGTGTGTTTTATAGTTTAATTATAATACAACAGTGAGAGGTTATTTCATGATTTTGTCTGTTTAGTGTTCTAAAAGGTTCCTATATCTGTATTGGCATCACTTTCCCTATTTGGAGGAAATTTTCTGCCATGATTTTGTTGAAAATACCTAGTATACCTTTGGAGTGAAATTCTTCTACTTACTATATCCTGGATTCTTATGTTTGATCTTTTCATAGTGTCCCGAATGCCTTGAAATTTCCATTCATGCCTTCCTATTAGTTTGTCTTTCTCTTTGTTGGACTGTATTACATCTGTCACCTGGTCTTCTAGTTTAGATATTCAGTCCTCTCCTTGATCTATTGTATGGGTGAGAGTTCCTAAGTTTTCTATTTAACTTGCTGTTTTTCATTTCTAGTATTCCTGATTGGTATTTTTTTCCATTCTATTTCCTTACTCATATCTTGTATTGACCTCCTTATTTCATTGTTGGTTTCCTATGTTCTCTTGGGATTCCTTCAGGAGTTTGTTTTCTTCTTTGATTCCTTTGAGCATAAATATAATCATTTTTTTAATCTTTGTCATGCATTTCATATAAAGCAGTCTCACTGGAGGTCATTTCTGATGGATTTATAAGTTTTGGTTGAATTGTATTGTCTTGATTTTTTGTGTTTCTTATAATGTAGAGATATTTGCATCTTGGGTTAATTTAGCCATGTAAATCCAACTTTATATATCTTTAGGGTAGGAGTTTAAGGTGGCAGGTGTGGCTCTTATGTTACGCCCAGAGTTACAGCAGAAATGACCCAAGGTGTTGAGTTTGCCTGGTATTCAAGTATTCTAGTAGGCTGGTTGGAGAAAATTACTGGTAGATTCTAAAATCCAACTGAGCAATATATACATTCAGTAAAACCAGCACAATATTTATGCAAGATTGGGGATTAAAACAGATGGGGCTGGGGAAATGACTTAGTGGTTAACACATTTGCCTGCGAAGTCTATGGACCCTGGTTTGATTCCCCAGGACCCATGTAAGCCAGATGCATAAGGGTGTATATGCATCTGGAGTTTGTTTGCAGTGGCTAGAGGCCCTGGTGTGCCCATTCTTTCTATCTGCCTCTTTCTCTCTGTTAAATAAATAAATAAATTAAATATTTTTTAAAACCAGATGCTCTAATAAAGCCAAAGTCCCTTAGGTTGCCCCATACCCTTAATCCTTTCAACTGGGAGGCTGACATTTCTGGTCTGAAATGGATTCCAGGTCAGCCGGGGGCCAAGTGAGACCCTGCCCCCAATAATGACAGAAGATAGACAAAGGCCCTATAAATCAGGACATGTCAAAGGCAACAATAGTCAACACCAAAATATAGCTTATTTAGCTGGCCGTGGCAGTGCACACCTTTAATCCCAGCACTCAGGAGGCAGAGGTAGGAGGATTGCTATAAATTCAAGACCACCCTATGACTACATAGTGAATTCCAGGTCAGCCTGGGCTTGAGCAAGACCCTACCTCAAAAAACCAAAAAAATATATAGAGATAGATCACTTATTTTGAGAATGGTAAAGCCAACTACGAACATATATATATATTGAGAGTGAAAGAGGCAGAGAGGGGTAGAGAGAGAGAGAGAGAATGGGCATACTAGGGCATCCAGCCACTGGAAAAAAAAAAAAACCCTAGACACATGTGCCACCTTGTGCAATCTGGCTTATGTGGGACTTGAGGAACCAAACCTTGGTCCTTTAGCTTTGCAGACAAGCATCTTAACTACTAAGCCATCTCCCCAGCCCCAATTAAGAATATATCAATCAAATCTAACCCATAACCTGCCCTGACATTGAAGGTGAGATTAGTACTTCCAGTGCAGGCCTATGTACCCGTCTTTGTGTTAGTAGGTCCTGTTACCTTTTGGGATGGCTTCCAATCTCCCCAATACTGAGTGCCGACCACAGTCCCTGTTTGTTGCACTGTGGATTTGGTTAGGCTGCTTGGTTCACTGGATCTGGTATTCTGATTGGCTATGGTGGATTCTGTGCAGCCAGGGCACGGATTAAGTTCTCTGGTGGTTTGAGGCACTGGCAGATGAGGGAAGGAAGGTTGTACAGGGTGCCTGGAGTTGTTCAGGATCTGCTCAGCTGGTCTTCCCCTTCTGGTTTCTTGAGTTTGCCAGGAGGCTGATTTGAGTGGAAAATCCCTTCATCTGGCTTCTTCTCCTGCAGCTCTGCACAGCACTAGGCCAGGCAGGTGTGCAGACTGGGGCCACAGGCACCATGGCAGAGCTACTTTTGTGCTTCCTGCTTGCTAGAAGTTCTGGATCTCTTGTTTCTCTGCTATAGTTTATGATTCCTTATACACCTTCACTTTTCAGTAGAAGGGTGTATTTTGCTATTTTTCTTCTTATTTACCCCCCTAGGCTGCTTTTGTGTGGCCACTATGCAATCTTACTCTGAAGTCCCGAAGGAAGTTTTTTTAACATCACAGAAACAATAGTCAGGGCCCCCTGTGGTGACACATGCCTTTAACCCAAGCACTCAGGAGACAAAGATAAAAGGAACGCTATGAGTTCAAGGCTAGCCTGGGCTAGAGACTCTACCTCGAAAAAGAAAATTTTTGGCAGGAAATTTTGACAAGCAGTTTCACTTAGAACTTACATGAGTACTCTTTTGGGGTCTTTTAAACCACCTCCTATTTTTTGACATTTTGTCATTTAGAGAGGCATATTACTTAAGAGTTTCCCTGTTTTTGTTGTATTTTTTTTTTTTTTTTTGAGTTAGGGTCTCACTCTAGCCCAGGCTGACCTGGAATTTACTGTGTAATCTTAGGGTGACCTTGAACTCACAGCTATCCTCCTACTTCTGCCTCCTGAATGCTAGAAGAATTTCCCCATTTTTAAGTAACATTTATAATAACAAATGAGACTCTCTTGTTATATATGCAGAGTACCTAGATCTGTGGATTACTTCACAGGAATAAAATTGAATACTGCTAGGCCTGGTGGTACAGTCTATAATCCCACCTACTCAAGAGACTGAGACAGAACCATAGGTTCGAGGCCTGCTTGGGCAACTTAATGAGACTATCTCAAAATCTTAAAATGTATAAACCAAAGCCAGTGACATAGCTCATGGTAGGGTGTTTGCCTAATGTGAACACAGCCCTGGGTTCAATCCCCAGTACTGCTGGCTGAATGGATGAAATCCAAAGTTCCAATTTTTTTCTATTCTGAGTATAGTTAAAAGGATAATCTTGAGTTTGTAGTTTTATGATTAGATAAACTTAGATTATTGGTACCAGGTTTTAAAGTATATCCTGCTTGTTTGTTTCCTTGACAACTTCTGAAGACATGGAATTCCTAGAAGTGCTCACCGAGGGATTAGAACGAGTCCTCCTTGTTCGGGGTGGTGGCAGTGAAGTGATCACCATTTATTCATAATCAGTTCCTGAAAGATTCTGCTTGGTCTCATGTTTCCTGAAAGGCTTTCATTGTCCATGGAAATGACAGCTCTTTTCTACCACTACCATTCTGCTGGAAGTCTGTGTTCTATAAATATCACACTAAACTCTGTTCAGCTGAGCCCCAAGTACTTATGTGGAAGAGTAAAAATAGATCTGCTCTTGGCTACCATTCCTAACAGAAGAAACAAATATTCCCTAATATCAGAAGAATGGTCAAACCCTAAAAGCCATTTTGGTACCAAGTGGCAAATCAGACTTAACTAAGCCAATGGGAACCCTTCAGCATTGCTGAAGATATGACTTTATACAAGGAATGATAGTAATTCAACTAAAAACAAAATCCAGTACCTATCCAACTCTGAAGATGAGCCTCAGAAGCTATGGTTTATTGATGGCATCAGAAGGGTAACAGACAGTCAACCTGACCTTAGTAAAGAGTTCCTAGTCAAGTATATGAGGGGCCTAATATCCTTATGGAGCTAGGGTGCTAATGTACAAAACCCTTAAGATATGGATGAAGCCTCTACTTCTTCCTTAAAAACAGATTTTCCAGCTGGGTATGGTGGCAAATACCCTAATCCCAGCACTTGGGAGGCAGAGGTTGGCAAGACCCCACCTCGAAAAATAAAAAAAATAATAATAATAGATTTCCCCAAATACCAGGTTTAAATATCTATACTGTGTCAGTGTATACTTCAACTGTTTATTTCTCTTAAAACCCATTTTGAGTTGGGTGTGGTGGTACATGCCTTTAATCCCAACACTCAAGAGGATGAGGTAGAAAGATCACTGGTGAGTTCAAGGTCAGCCTGGGCTACAATGAAAGCCTGCCTCAAAAGGAAAAAAAAAACTCATTCTGCAATTATAGCACAGGTGGTGTTACTATGGGGATTGCTGATTGAAAGGTTAAAACTTACTTCAAGTTCTTTTCAAATGGCTGAACTAAGGGAATTCCAAAGAGTACTTATTAAGATACACTGAAATAAAGCCAGTGATTACCTGTGTGACACAAAGAAAACAAGATGCTGCATGTTAACCAATAGGTACTGTTCATTTTTGTGTCTAGAGTTAGTAGGCACAGGTCAAAAGATCATAAGGAATGACCACTAAAAAGGCAGACTATAATCATGCTTTGAAAGTTTTAGAACATCTTTATTTTGTTTTGATTTTGAGGCAGGGTCTTACTGTAGCCCAGGCTGACCTTGAACTCTGTATAGCCCAGGTTGGGCTCAAAGTCACAGTGATTTTCCTACCTCAGCCACCTTAGTGCTGGGATTAAAGGTGTGTACTATCATGCCTGACAATGTAGAACATCTTTTAAAGGGGGATATTGCAATGGAATTAAGTTCTAGAGATATGCCCTTCCCACAGTGCCAAAGTTACCATGCTGCTCCTAAACTGCTTAAAGAGGCAGACAGATTGGCATTAGCCTGATTCAAGAAACTTATTTCACAAGAACTCTGTGGCCTCATCTCCAAAGCCATAGTTAAGACTGAGGCACTCACCTAAATGCCCCAATTATATTCTTCATTCTGACTGTAGAACCATGGCTCTGAAATGAGTGGTTACCCAAGCCAATGGTCTCTTTTTGTTTCAGAAAGCTCTAAATGTGCCAAGGAAATTTATGCAAGCTTGCTTATTTACTAATCACAGACACCTGGCTTACAAGCATAGGAATACTACCTTTGTGGCTCAGCAGTAATTTCAAGTGTGTGAAATCATAACTATTTAAGAAACTCTTCTTGCCTACATTCATGGCTACTATAAAACTTCCCTGTATTCACCTGGCATGGTGCCACATGCCTTTAATTCCAGCACTCGGGAAGCAGAGGTAGTAGGATCACTGTGAGTTCTAGGTCAGCCTGGCCTAGAGTGAGACTCTACCTCAGGGGAGGGAAAAAAAAAACTAACTACCCTTTATTAATGATAACTAGTGCTGCTTCTCTTTGGTTATGAAATAGGATATGGAATTCATCAAGTCACAGAGACAAGAAAATGCTTCAAAAGTCATTTTGATGTGGTCCCTTTGCTCTTCTTTCAACTTCAGGCCCCTAAGGGTAGCAAAGCAGATAGGATACTGAATCTTTTCTGCTTCATCCTGCAGGATAGAAACTGTGTTTACAACTCTGGTTGCAAAGTTGAGTATAGTAATAATGGTTAGGTTCCCAAGGACCCATTCTGTAAGGTACCCTGCCCAAGAATTACCCAGCATATACATTTACCCAAAGTGATATTTTCTCCATATAGGACAGATATGGCAGAAAGTAAGGTTAATTTTAGAAGGGCTATTTGTGGTTGGAACTTTGAAGAACCTTTTAAAGGGAAAAGGGAACTAGTGGTTATTAACGTAGTCATTACTTCAGTCCCCAAAACACAAAATCACTGTTACATTAAAAAAAAAAGGTTATCAGGCCAGATTTATACTCATCTCTGTCTAGCGCATTTCATGTCTATGTGTTGTGTATGTTGTATGTCTGCAAAGTATTATCTCTTTTAATCACTGCAAATAAAGCAATACTGAAAACTTATGAGAGAAAATGCACCTTAGGGGAAGGGGCTTTATGTTTCAATAGAAAAAAAGAAAGACCTTCTCCTGCCTTTTGAATGAGACCCAGCTTTTGTCTTACCTATGATGCTACCAGGGCAAGTATGATAACATACATTCTCTGGCCCTCTGCCTTCCACAGTAATCATAAAAGCTGGAGTTTGAACTGCAGAATCTGCTTGACAGGTGCCAGCTTCCTCTTGGCAGGGGAAAGGTCACTGCTCTTACCTTCTGTTGCCTACATTACTTGTGGCCCCAAGGATCCCACCAACCCTCATTTCCCCCTAAATGCTAGAGATTCCTTATTATGGGTATTAAAATAAGTTACACCGTAAGCATATTTACATGCTTTTATGGTTTTTCTTTTCATCATGTATAATTTTGAATCTGGCATTAGCTTCTTACATTTTCCAAAAATGTCTGCAATAGAATTTTTATTTCAGCTTATGCTAAGTAGAAGTAAAATGTTAAATAAAACAGACTTAAGGGGAACTTGTGCAACTTTTTAAGCATTGTTCTCAACCATTTAATTTATTGAGAGATGCTGCTATGATTCTTGGTTTAGCAGTTACCATGCTTTTGTTTACATAGCGTTATGGTTTTATTTGTTGTTTTGCTCTGTATTGGAAACAAATAAAGTTTTCTACATTATTTTCAGTCAGGGGTTCTGGTATAGCTTCTTTGTAGTAATATGCACATTGTCCTCTGGGATTTGATTCCTCACCATGAAGAAAAGTGAGCTTTTTTGTTCTTTTCAACATGAGTGATTCTGTTAAAAGTGAGTATACTTAAGAGACACTGGGTAAGCTTAACCAGGATGTAAATGAAGCCCATATACTTGGTACCAGGTACTTCTTTCTCAGGTTCACAAAAGTAATCCTCCACCACTGAACTCCATTCTCTGAAAGAAGAAATGGTAGAGGTGAGTGGTGATGAGTATGGAATAACTTCTTTGGTGAGTTACTTAATTACAAGCTTTATCTGCCATACCTTACAACTTCCAAACTCCTGATGCTTTAATTAATCAAGAAATAAACTCTTAATACTAACGGCTCTAATTCCCAACCATCAAATGAGTCAGGTATTCACTGTATATTACAAATGCATGAATTCAACTCTTTTTTTTTTTTTGGTATTTTGTGGTAGGGTCTCACTCTACCCTGTCCTGTAATTCACTATGTAGTCTCAGGGTGGCCTTGAACTCATGGCAATCCTCCTACCTCTGCCTCCCAAATGCTGGGATTAAAGGCGTGTACCACCATGTCCGGCTGAATTCAACTCTTATTTAACCTTACCTCAGGTGGCTCAATGAAGGCTAGCCAATCTGATGCATGTGTAGGCAATAGTCCCATGGACTGGCACTTGTAAACAGCCAATGCCAACCCCATCAGGTTTCCAATGAGATAGACCAAACCCTGAAGAAACTTCTGACTTGAACTCTCTAGCATCTTGAAAGCTGTTGGGATAGCAGAAGCTGTCAAAAACTCTTCTTCCCTCAATGTAGTAAAACCAGCCACTTATCTATACAGACCCAAGGTAAGGTAACAAATAGAATCACTAATCATAATGAGCACCATTTTCCTCCCATATTACCTCGACCACCACCCTACATGCCATCTCAGCCAACTCCACCCTGCATATCCTAGCCAAGAATTTGCCTTCAGTTTTTAAAACTCAGGGATGAGTTATGGTTTTAAGAATACTTACTGGCTGAAATGGCCATTAGTGCCTGGATGGGTCTCCAGGCCATCATACACACCATCATAGTAGGGAAGATGGAAATGGTATTGCCTGCCATGTACATGATGAAGAGGTTCATGGGAATCTGTTTGAGGGGACCCAAGGCAATATCCCAGCAGCGCTAAAATAAACACAAGGTTTTAATTTCTGATCATTGTCCCTCTAATCCACATTATATTGATACTAAAGTCAAATGAACAGAATTCCCAATTCCCTGCTTCTGACTGAGCTGGCTCCTTGATTCTACCACCTTTCTCTTTGTCTTGCCACAGCTAGCTCATCTTCTGTCAACAATAAGGCAGCTTTACCATCTGTTACACTTTTTCCCTACACACTTTTCCTTTTGTTTTCTTGTGATCTGAGCTCTTTTCTTGCTTTTGTCCTTATACTTCTCCATCACTGTCCATTCTATAACTGAAAAAAACAATAGATAAATCCACACACTAGATTAGCATACCTCAATCAAAACTAGTAGAACTACAAATTAAGGCAGACTTTTATTTTTAAATATATTTATTTATTTGAGAGAGAGAGAATGGGCGCACCAGGGTCTCCGGCCACTGCAAACAAACTAGATGCAATATGCCCCTTTGTGTATCTGGCTTACATGGGTCCTGGAGAATCGAACTGGGATCCTTTGGCTTTGCAGGCAAACGTCAACCGCTAAGCCATCTTTCCAGCCCCAAGACATAGAAGATTTTAGTAACATTAACACAGACTGGGGAGATAGTTTAGTCAATAAAAAGCCTGCCTTGCAAGCATAAGGAAGTGAGTTTGATCCTCAGTACCCATGTTTAAGGTCATGGTGGTGTGTGTCTCTAATCCACTGGAAAGGTAGAAAAAGGAAAGTCCCTGAGGCTCACAGCTAGTCTACCTATTGGGTGACCTCCAGGCCAATGGGAAACATTGTATCAAAAAGAGATGGGCAGTGTTTATGATAATGACACCCAAGGTTGCCTAGCCTAAACACACACCATATGCCAAAAAAAGTATTTAAAATACTACACTCAATAATTGAAGAATTCATATACATCAGAACAGTTGGACATTTGTCCATGTAGAAAATGTCAACTAAAAATATTCAAAGCATGTTCTTTGACACAATACAATTAAGCTACAAATATAGTTAAAGGACAACTAGACAATCCCATTTGGAGGATGGAAAGATTGCTCAGTGATTAAAGGCACTTGCTTGCAAAGCCTGACAGCCTGGGTTCAAATCCCCATTATCCATGTAAAGCCAGATGTACAACGTAGTGTATGTGTCTGGAGTTCATTTACAGTGTCAAAAGACACTTCTCTCTCTGCTTGCAAATAAATAATATTAAAAAACAAAAAACGAAAATCCCATCTGGGGACTAGAACGTGATGGCTCAGTGGTTAAAGGTTAAAGCTTGCAACACCTGACAGCCTGGGTTCAATTCCCTAGTACCCACATAAGCCAGTTGCACAAACTGGTGCATGATCTGAAGTGTCCTTCCTCCCTCCCTCTCTCTGCTTCCAAATAATATTTAAAAGGAAATCCCATTTGGAAATTAACAAATGTACTCTAACCCACGAATCAAAGAATTCCAATGAAAAATACTGACAACAAAAATACCAAATAAAGAGTCTGGCGTGGTGGCACGCTCCTTTAATCCCAGCACTTGGGAGGCAGAGGTAGGAGGATCGTCATGAGTTCAAGGCAGCCTGAGACTACACAGTGAATTCCAGGTTAGCCTGGGTTAGAGTGAGACCCTACCTCAAAATAAATAAATAAATAAATACAAGCAAACAAAAACAACCAGAAACAAGTTCTCAAGGTTCTGTGTATATCCCACAAGTTTTTATTTTGTTTCTTCCAAGGTAGCGTCTCACTCTAGCTCAGGCTGACCTGAGTGCCGAGATTAAAGGCATGTACCACCATATCCAGCTTGTTTTTGTTTGGTTTGGTTTTGGGTTTTCTTTGTTGTTGTTTTGAAGTAAGGTCTCAGTCTAGCTCAGGCTGACCTGAAGTTCACTATGTAGGCTCAGGGTAGCCTCAAACTCTCGGTGATCCTCCTACCTCTACCTCTCAAGTGCTGGGATTAAAAGCATGCCACCATACTGGCTGTTTTGTATTTTTTGAGACAAGGTTTTCTTGCCCAGGCTAGCCTCCAACTTGAGATCCTCCTGCCTCAGCCTCCCAATTGGTAGGATTATAAAAATGGACCACCATACCCAGCTAGAAATTTATCATCTTAAGTACATATTTGAGGACTCAATATCTATTTCAACAAAGCAAGCAAAAGAACTAAGCTCATTAGATTTTGAAAAGAAAGCAAAAATGATGGAATTAGGGCTGGAGAGATGACTCAGTGGTTGAGGCTCTGGCCTGCAAAGCCTAACAATCTAGTTTTGAGTCCCCAGTACCCACACTTAAGGCCAGATGCACAAAGTGGTGCATGCATCTGGAGTTTGTTTACAGCAGCTAGAGGCCCTGGAGCACCCATTCATAATCTCTCTCTCCTTGCAAATAAAAAAAAAATTGTTTTAAATGAAATAAAATCAACAAACATAGAAGGGAGGGGAGGAAAAGGAAAGGAAGATGACCCCATCACAGTTTAATGAAGCTAAGCCTATTAAGTCCAGATAGCTTTCCTTGGCAAAGTCTAGTCAATTAAAATAAAGTTAATCTTACATAAACTCTTCTAGAAAATGAGTATTCTAGGGCTGGAGAGATGGCTTAGTAGTTAAGGCACTGCCTGCAAAGCTAAAGGACCCAGGTTCAATTGCCCAGTACCACATAAGCCAGATGCACAAAGTGACAAATGCATCTGGAGTTCATTTGCAGCAGCTGGAGGCCCTGGCACACCCATTCTTTCTCTCCCTTCCTCTTTCCCGCATGCATGCATATGTTCTCTCTCTCAAATAAATAAAATTAAATAAATGTACCAAAGGATGAATTTAAAAAAAAAGTATAAGCCAGGTGTTGTGGTGCATGCTTTTAATCCCAGCACTAGGGAGGCAGAGGTAGGAGGATCACCATGAGTTTGAGGCCACCCCAAGACTACATAAGGAATTCCAGGTCAGCCTTACCTCGAAACCCCCCCCCAAAAAAAATTCTAAACTTATAGGTCCCCATAGGATATTATGAGGAAAGTTTACAGAAACATCTTACGAATCTAGCAAGGCATGGTGGCACACACCTTTTTTTAAAAAAAGATTTTATTTATTAGAATGGGAGTGTCAGGGCCTTTAGCCACTGCAAACAAACGCCAAACGCACGTGCCACCATGTACATCTGGCTTACATAGGATCTGGAGAACTGCACTGGGGTCCTTAGGTTTCGCAGGCAAGGGCTTTAACCGCTAAGCTATCTCTCCAGCCCATGGCACACACCTTTAATCCCAGCACTACAGAAGCAGAGGCAGGTGAATCGCCATGAGTTTGAGGCCACCCTGAGACTGCATAGTGAATTCCTGGTCAACCTGAGCTAGAGCGAGACCCTACCTCAAAAAAAAAGAAATTTAAACATAAACATCTAAGAAATAAAAGTATATCTAGCCAATATAAAGATAATATACCATAATCTATTTGGCTTACATAAAAAAAATTCAAACTGAAAAGAGAGACTGAGGAAGAGGGGATATGATGGAGAGTGAAGTTTCAAAGGGGAAAGTGGGAGGGAGGGAAATAACATGGGATATTGTCTACAATTAAAGAAGTTGTCAATAAAAAAAATAATAAAAAATAAAATAAAAAAACCAAGGAGCCGGGCATGGTGGCACACACCTTTAATCCCAGCACTCGGGAGGCAGAGGTAGGAGGACTGCCATGAGTTTGAGGCCACCCTGAGACTACATAGTGAATTTCAGGTCAGCCTGGGCCAGAGTGAGACCCTACCTCAAAAACCCAAAATAATAAATAAATAAATAAAATAAACAGGGGCTGGAGAGATGGCTTAGCAGTTAAGGCTAAAGGTTAAAGCCAAAGGACCCCAGTTTGATCCCCCAGGACCCACATAAACCAGATGCACAAGGGGGGCACATGTGTCTGGAGTTTGTTTGCAGTGACTGGAGGCCCTCATGCGCCCATTCTCTCTCTGCCTCTTTCTCTCTCAAATAAATAATGAAATAAACACTAATGAAAAAATAGTAGGAAGCAGGGCATGGTGGCGCATGCCTTTAATCCCAGCACTTGAGAGACAGAGGTAGGAGGATTGCTGTGAGTTTAAGGCCACTCTGAGATTACATCATGTCAGCCTGGGCTACAGCAAGACTCTACATCAAAAAAAAATCAAAAAAAGAAAAAATAGTAGGAAATAAAGTCCAAGATGTTACAAGGAGCTGGATTGGTGCATACATAGGTAAAACATTCTCAAGACCTGGGCTTTTATGCCGAGTGAACGTATGATTTTGAATAATGATCTGACTGCTGTGCTAGGAACAGACCAGGGGGCAAGGTCGAAGTAACAAGACCAGTTAGATTCTTTTGGCTTGGGGGGTGGGGGGAATTGTTGTTTTGTTTTTAAGGTAGGGTCTTACTCTATCCCAGGCTGACCTTGAGCTCACGGTGGTCTTCCTACCTCTGCCTCCCAAGCGTTGGGATTAAAGGCATGCGCCACCATGCCCTGCATTAAAACCAGTTAGAATTCTACTGCAGAAAGTGATACAAGGAATCTTTGGGGATTGAATATAGGTTCGTTCAAGATGGTGGTGGTCTCATGGGATTATACAGCTAAAGCTCATCAAACTTACTTTTTAGATTAGAGGTTCCTAACCAAAGGCAGTTTGCATCCTGGGCAACATTTGGTAATGTTGGAAATATTTTTGGTTATTATTATTAGGGAAGGACACTTGGCTTCTTAATGGGTAGAAATCAGGAATACCAAATGTCTTCAAGTACACAGCCCCAAATATCAACAATGTTTAGGCTGAGAAGTCCTGCTTTAGTTGAATACTGTCATTATACATAAACTACACCTCAGTAGAATGGAGAGGTAATGGATATATGAGTATTTAAATGTCTGTTGCAAAAATCTGGGTCCAGAATGGTGATTGGGGTGGGGACGATAGGTGAAGGCAGCAATAACAAACAGTAGTAGGGTTTGGTTGTGTTGAAGGTAAAACCAACAGAATATCCTAGCAGACAATATGTGGCATCAAGGAACTAGAATAGAAAATGATGACTTCAACTGGAGGGTGTGGCTAAATCAAATCATTTTCAGCCTACTTCCTTGTCATGTTTTATCTTTTCAATTTTTTTAAATGTTTTTATTTGAGAGAGACGGGGAGACAGTGAGTATGGGCATGCAATGACCCCATGCCTCTGCAAATGAACTCCAAATGCATGCATCACTTTGTCATCTGGCTTTATGTGAGTACTGGAGAACTGAACTGACGGGCTTTGCAAGCAAGTGCCTTCATCTGCTGTGCCATCTCCTCGGCTCTCAATTTTTTGTCTGTTTTGTTTTCTTGAGGCAGGCTCTCACTGTGGCCCAGGCTAACCTGGAACTCACACTCTCTACTCCCAGGGTGGCCTCAAACTCACAGCCATCCTCCTACCACAGCTTCCTGTGTGAGAGGATTAAAGGTGTTCGCCAACATGCCCAGCTATCAGTCTTTTTAACTTTTCATTTATTTCTCACTTTTTCAGCTGATATGTGAGCTACTGTAAAACGAATCTCAGCAGTTTAGCTCCCAACCATTTAGGTGAGAGCTATCTATACAATACACTACCCAGGTGAGGAAAGTGGGGTAAGACTGGTCCTGGGCCACGTAACACCGATACCTCTCTACCCCTGTACCTTCTCCACCAGGATCCGGTCTGTCTCTTGCACGCTGGTATCAGGCACTTGTTTGTCCAAGTAACCTACTGGATACAGTGAATCTCCCTGTCCACTGCCCCGGTCACTTCGGCCCCTAAAGAACCAAACCAAATCAAGATATTAAAGCTGCCATTTCCCAAACTTTATATCCCACATTTCCTGCTAAGATACTCAAATACAGCAGCTAGGTTTAGACTGTCATGGGTTCGTCAGTCCCTTACCTATTGGGAACTTTGAAATAAACACCCTTAGGGATAAGTGAACTCCAAGGCGGAGAACGTGCCGCCCCGCGAGTCGCGCATGGGGCTCGGTGCGAGGGCTCCGGGCTGCTCTGGGGGGAGCGCTCTGCTGTTCTTCACGTGCGCGCTTACCTGCTGCCTCCTCCCGGCCCGCTCAGCTCAATGGCCCACTTGAACCGCCGGCCCCGGTTGGCCACCAGGCCCCCCTGGGCTGTCATGGCCACAGCCTCCGTTAAAGATAACAAGGCCCTGACAGCCCCGGACACCCGCCACAGGCCCCCAGCCGTCAGGTCCGCGGCTGCGCCCCACGCGCGTACTTCCGGCGCGCGTGTATTGACGTCATCACCGTCGCCCCGGAAGGTTGCTGTCGGGTGAACTAAACAAGCGTGGGGGTGGGGCTGAAAGATGGTTCCGCGTTTATAGGCGCCTGACTGGCGAGCTTGTCTCCCCGGGTTCGATCCCCCGCACTCACGTAAAGGCGGAAGCACAGGGCGAGCCCGTGAGGTAGCAGTACCAAGAGAAGAAAAAGGCCCCTCGCTGCTGTCTGATCAGACTGTTGTCTTTCCCTGGCCCGACCTGCGCTTTACGGAGCACGACGGCCCTGCTGCTTGAGGAACTGGACCCAAAGGAGCAAGAAGCAAATCCTCGCCTTAAAGCCTGGCTTCCGCAACGCACTATGCGTCCTTGAGTTAGTAGCTCTCGAGAACTGCATGTCCACGCGTTCACAGCTATGTGTTTCTTTCGTCTAATTCTCAAAGTAAGCGTGCGAGGCAGACTCAACCCCATCTTCACAAAGTGACCATGTGGGTGTGCAAAGATAAGTGGACTGAGTACTGGCTTCACTACTTAACTGTGTCGCCTCGCCTAGGTTATCTCAACTTCCTCTCCAAAAATTAGAGAATTTACTTACTTTGAAGGTTTATTGTTGTGAGATTAAATGGTACTTGTCATATATACCTGATTGTTTTTGGACACTCAGTGGGGTTTGTATGCAATTACATGCCTATATTATAATTTAACCTATTGGGCATTAGTTTCCTTCCTTTCATAACTTGTCTTACTGTAAAAATCCTTTAGTACAGCCTACGACCTTAAGTTAGTCCTAAAAGTAGAATTGTTATCTCAAAGAGTGTGCACATTTTAAAGGAATTTTTTAATTTAAAATGCCCACCCGAGACAGCACCGGCAGCCAGCGAGATGCAGCACCGAGGCGTCCTCCTCCTCGTCCTCCTTTCCCTCCTGGTGCTCACCTCCGCGGTGGCCAAAAAGAAAGACAAGGTGAAGAAGGGCGGCCCCGGGAGTGAGTGTGCGGAGTGGAGCTGGGGACCCTGCTACCCCAGCAGCAAGGACTGCGGCGCGGGTTTCCGCGAGGGCACCTGCGGAGTCCAGACCCAGTGCATCCACTGCCGCGTGCCCTGCAACTGTTAGGAGTTCGGAGCCCACTGCAAATACAAGTTTGAGAGCTGGGAGTGTGTGACGGAGGCACGGGCACCAAAGCCCGCCAAGGCACGGTACAATGCCCAGTGTCAGGAGACCAATCCGTGTGACCAAGCCCTGCACCCCCAAGACCAAAGCGAAGGCCAAAGCCAAGAAAGGGAAGGGAAAGGACTGAGGCCAGACTCGAATACCGCGGAGCCTCTGGCATTACCTGGGGCCTGGCCCCAGCCCTCCTCTCCCACCAGCCCCAATAACCTATCAGTGCCTTTTGTCTTCTTGTTATCTTTAGCAATCCTGTCCTTCCTCTGCCCTCTCACTCCCTACGCCAAGTGCCCAAAATGGGGAGGGAAAGAAGGTTTTGGGGAGCTTGAACCAAGTTTCTTTTTCCAATAAAAGCTTCTTTTAATATAGAAAAAATAAATAAATAAAATGCACACCCGAGAATTTGTAGCCTGTACAATCCACCATCTTTGTAATTAATGTGTGTGTGTGTGTGTGTGTGTGTGTGTGTGTGTGTGTGTGTATAGTGCCAGGTGTGGTGCTTACACCCTAATCCCAGCACTTGGGAGCCAGAGGTAGGAGGATTGCCATGCGTTCAAGGTCACCTTAAGACCACATAGTGAATTCCAGGTCAGCCTGGACTAGAGCAAGACCTTACCTTAAAAAATAAAATAAGCCGGGCATGGTGGCGCACGCCTTTAATCTCAGCACTTGGGAGGCAGAGGTCAGGATCTGAGACTACATAGTTAATTCCAGGTCATCCTGGACCAGAGTGAGACCCTACCTTGCAAAAACCAAAATAAATAAATAAATAAAATAAAATAAAATAAAATAAAATAAAATAAAATAAATAATAGAAATAAAAACAAGTCATAACACCTCAATGTAATAAAAGCTATATGCTCTTTGATATTTAAAATATCTTGTTTTTAGCATATGAGTGTATAGTACTGGTATATATGCGTGTGTAGGGTATGGGCATATATAGTTGATGTGCACATCCTATGTATATGCATATGGAGGCCAGAAGAGAACATCAGGTGTTCTTTTGCTCATCCACCTGTGTCCTTGAGACAGGTCTCTCACTCAACCCAAAGCTGCCTTGCTGGTTTTTGTTGTTTTCTTTTTGGTCAGCAAGCCCTAATGATCCTGCCCTCTCCCCAGGAGAGGAGTTATGGACATGTGTGGCCACCTCCAGCTACTTATGTAAATACTGAGGAATAGAACTTGAGAAGTCTCCCCACCTCTCTCAAAGTGTCTCACTGTGTTGTATTCACTTTTCTTTTTTTAAAAAATTTTTTTAAAATTTTATTTCAGAGAGAGAATTGGCACACCAGGGCCTCAGCCACTGCAATCAAACTCCAGATGCTTGTGCCACCTTGTGGGCATGTGCAACCTTGCGCTTGCCTCACCTTTGTGTGCCTGGCTAACATAGGACTTGGAGTGTCGAAAGTGGAATCTGGAGTAGAATAGGGTCCTTAGGCTTCACAGGCAAGCACTTTAACTGCTAAGCCATCTCTCCAGCCCTCACTCTTCTTTTTGTGATGATATAAGGTGATGTTGTGCCTTCCTGATGAGATTTGGGAGGCAGAGGTAGGAGGATTGCTGTGAGTTCCAGGCCACTTGAGACTATATAGTGAATCCCAGGTCAGCCTGGGCTAGAGCGAGACCCTACCTAAAAAGAAAAAAGTGAGGTAGATAGCAAAGCACAACACATTTGCAATCCAAGGTATGATAACAAAACTTTCACAAATTTCTCCTCTCTCCCTCCCTATCTCACTTGTACCACCACACCTGACTTCAAATTTCTTTTTTCTTCATAATTTCATGGGTAGAAGATTTGTCCTTACTGTATGTAGGTTTTAGCAACCTCATCAAAGGATTTTCAACCTTTCAATTAAAGAAAGCACTTTTTAATTAATTTATTTATGGAAAGAGAGGCAGATAGTGAGAATGGGCACTCCAAGGCCTCCAGCCACTGCAGACAAACTCCAGATGCATGTGCCACCTTGTGCATCTGTCTTACAGGGGTACTGGGGAATCAAACCTGGGTCCTTAGGCTTCATAGGCAAGTACCTTAACTGTTAAGCCATCTCTCCAGCCCTAAAAATTAATTTTTGTTTATTTGCAAGCAGAGAGCTACAGAGAGAAGAGAGACAGAGACTTAGGCATGCCAGGGCCTCTACGCAGTTTCAAATGAACTCAAAACACATGCGCCACTTTGTGCAGCTGGCTTTATATGGATACTAAGGAATTGGACCCTGGTTGTTAGGCTTTGTAGGTAAGCACCTTAACTGCTGAGCCATATCTCCAGCCCCTAAAGGAAGCACTGTTATGGCTTCTCTTTGTCTCTAAATTGCCAGCATTGCTGCTTTTCTCTTTGTGGCCATTTTATGCAAAATAAAGGTTATTTGAACACAAGCACTGTAATATTGAGCCCATCTATTGGAAGGCATGAAAGGTTATCCAATAAGTGACTGAGGGCAGGTAGCATACACAGCAAGGATATGCTGGGAAATGTGATGAATCACATCCAGGGTAGGACAATGAGGGAAGACATGGGATATATCACACTACTGAGAACAATGCAAGTTCAATTATGTATTAATTTCTGGAATTTTCCATTTTAATATTTTTGAAACACAATTCAAAGTAAAGTAACTAAACACAGATAATCAAAATCATGGAAAGCAAAACCATGAATATAAAGGACTACAATATTGAATGTTTAATAAATGTGAGTAAATTAAATTTAAATATACTAAAGTATAATTCATACTAAAGTATAAAATAAACTATATATTTACATAAAATAAAAAATAAGTTATGCATAGAATGTCCATTTTATATTGAGATAGTGGTTTTCCTGCAATTTTGTCTAATTTTCAGGTTTCTCTAGTTATACTATAACAATTTTTTAAAGAATTTTACTTACTTGCACACTGGTGAGTTGAGGGCCTCTTGCTGCTGCAAATGAACAGCGAACACTTATGCCACATCTTTTTTTAATTTTTTTTTTCCTTTGGTTTTGCAAGGTAGGGTCTCACTCTGGTCCAGGTTGACCTGGAATTAACTAGTCTCAGGGTGGCTTCGAACTCTTGGCGATCCTCCTACCTCTGCCTCCCGAGTTCTGGGATTAAAGGTGTGCACCACCATGCCCAGCTTCTTTTTTAATTTTTATTTATTTATTTATTAGAGACAGAAAGAGGGAAAGAGAGAGAGGGAGAGTGAGTGCGCCACTGCAAACGAACTCCAGACATGTGTGCCCCCTTGTGCATCTGGCTTATGTGGGACCTGGAGAATTGAATCGTGGTCCTTAGGCTTCACAGGCATGTGCCTTAACTGCTAAGCCATCTCTCCAGACCTTGTGCCACATCTTTACGTCCTCCTTATGTATGTGGCTTGGGAATTGAATAGGGCTAGAAGCCACATTTTGCAAGTAAGCGCCTCTAGCCACTGAGCCATTATTTTTTATTTATTTGAAAGAGAGATAGAGAGAATGGGCATGCCAGGGCCTCCAGCCACTGCAAACAAACCCAGATGCATACCCCACCTTGTGCACTCCACTCTCCAACCTTTGTAAGAAACTTTGTTTGTTTTTCTTTGGGGGGGGGTTCGAGGTAGGGTCTCACTCTGGCTCAGGCTGACCTAGAATTCACTATGTAGTCTCAGGGTGACCTCAACTCATGGTGATCCTCCTACCTCTGCCTCCAGAGTGCTGGGATTAAAGGTGTGCGCCACCATGCCTGGCTGTAAGTAACTTTAAATGAGTACTTTGAAAAACATCAAGTTGATCATTAAAATCATATATTCCTCATTTATAGCATCCCACACTTGCTATAAAAAATTAAATACAAACCAAATCAAAGTCATTTTGGCCTCAATGGGGTTGTCATGTAAAACTTTTTCCCTGGGGAGAGGCAAACACTTGTCTGTCTATTCACCTCAGATAGGACACAGACAGTAGACTAAAGTCCAGTTACAACAAAACCATTTTGGTGAACTGGTGAGTTTAATGGGGTTACTTACAGAACCAGTTACTTACAGAGCATGGAGTCCTCAAAGCAACTGTACCACCAAAAAGTCTCATCCCATCCTGGATGATGACTTCACCATGGCCGCTTAGGTGGGGCTCATTGTCCCTTGATCTTTTTCACCCCCTATATACTCTATCTCCCCTTGAGGCCAGGAGGCATCATTGCATGGAGGGGGCACCTAGATATTGTTAGGGTCCGAAAATCACTGAAGGGAGACTCAGACTCACATAGCATGTAAAAACATAGAGCATTTATTGTGCAGAGGAGCCCAGCATGCAGGGCTCCACCCTTTACACTAAATGGCGACCCCGGGAAGAGCTCACTGGCTCTTTTTAAGGACAGTTAAACAAAGACCACTAACATAATTGGCTAATTTGAATCATATAGTTAGTACGTGTGCACTCTTGACTGGTTATAATTTTGTGCACGCAGGCTAAGGAAGGCTAAGGGAGGGGGGCTCTAGGAAGGTAAGGTTTCCTAATGTGGTCAGTTAAGCGGCTAGTAAGCATATCTCACATTCTTTTACTTCTGATTGGCCAGGATCAAAAAAGGGGGAATGGTCTTACGACATCTCTGAAACCTTCCAGGAAATGATTTGGTTCTTTGTTCTGTTCTCCCAGAATTTAGTTCAGGCTTCTTGAGAAACTGAAACTTAGGCCTAGCCAGGAAATATCTTATTGAAGCCTGTCATGGTGTTGGTTTGACTCTTTCAATATCAGGTGAGGGTCTAATGACCCTCCCCATACCTGTCCTATAGCGGAATGTCAACAGGTGAATCTCTAGTCTTGCTTGAGCTGTCCCAGCTGCTTTTGATAAAGTTGGCAATAGTTGTTTACTACTTTCAATATGAAGGAGTTTGTTGTACAGCAGGTATTGTCCAGGAAATATATGCCTGTATAGTGTAATTTGTTAAATGTACACCAGAAAAGATGAAGCCTTTGCCTGGTCCTAGCCAGACCGCATGGCAGAAGAAAACAGGAAGTAGCTTCTGTGAAAATGGCATTCTGCGCAGGCTTGGTGTGATAACAGTTACAGTCCCATGCTCGCGAGAAGTCTGCTACGAGATGTCCTGTCCAGAGACAGGCTGTCATTGGTCACAAAAAGGGGACCACCCCATACAAAGATTAGCAGCCCCTTAAACCCTATGTGCATTGTGCTAAATAAACGAGTTTGTGGATTCTCGCTTCCGCTTTCACCCAACTCCCAGAGTCTGTGTCGTGACTCCGCGCTGCTCACCCCAACTCGGCAGAGACCCTATCGTCCCTCCTGAGCTGGCCTTGGGGGGGACCGCAACACCTTTGGAATGAGATTAGGAAGTATTCCAAAGTCAAACAAAGTTGAGAAATATGGCATATTCTGCTCACATCTGAGATATTTTCATTGCCCTTAATGTAACATGGTGTTGCATAAAACGTTTTCTCTGGGGAGCTGTGAATACAAATCTACTCACCCCAGATAGGGCACAAATGACAGACCAATGCACCATTGCACTAAAGTGCAATTTTGGCGAACCAATGAGTTTATTGGGGTTACTTACAGAGCAGGGTGAAAGGTTACTTACAGGAAGGTGGGTGACTAAAAGGCAGCTGCATCACTGAAAAGCCTACCTCTGCATAGGGAATGACTCATGAAACCACATCTGGAGGCTGTGCTGGTTGTTCCCTCTCCTCCCAGCAGTTTATTGCTTCTTTAATCCTGGGAAGGGGTCTTGTATTGTCAGCTTGCAAATTGAAGCTTTCCCCATACTTGGTTACCTCTTAAGTCTCCTGAGCCTCCCTCCACTTAATTCCAGGAAGGAATGTGTCAATTTAGAGGAAACACATAGTAAACCATGAGAAATACTTTAGTTAAAAAATTTGCCAGGTGGCACACCTTTAATCCCAGCATTCTGGAGGCAGAAGAGGATCACTGTGAGTTCGAGGCCACCCTGAGACTACATAGTGAATTCCAGGTCAGCCTGAACTAGAGTGAGACCCTACCTTGAAAGACAAAAAAAAAAAAAAAATTATATGTGTGTGTATGTGAGTGTGTCCATCTGTCCCCATTCCCTTAAGGGGGCTTGGAATCATTGCTCAGTAGTTAGAGGACTTTGTAGAAGTTCAATTCATGGTAAACCAGAAACAAAGTATGCAGACATCTCTAATCCCAGTGCATCTGTTACAATGGAAGACAAAGCCCAGAGAATCTAAATTTGAGGGTCAGATTTCTTTGGCAATCTGGCAGTTGGTTTGTAATAGCAAGAGAATCTGTTTCAAATAAGGTGGAGTACAGGTGCCTCCAAATTCTCCTCTGACCTCCACATGCCCACTGGTACACACACACACACACACACACACACACACACACACACACACAGAGTCAGACTGGGTAGATGGCTTAGCAGTTAAGGAACTTGCCTGCAAAGCCTAAGGACCCAGGTTCAATTCTCTGAAAACCACAGAAGCCAGATTCACATGGTGGCACATGTGTCTGGAGTTCCTTTACAGTGGCTAGAGGCCCTAGCACACCCATTCTCTTCTCTTCTCTCTCTCTCTCTCTCTAATCTGTTAATAATGAAACTAAAAAAAAAAATTTAATCTAGGGCTGGAGAGATGGCTTAGTGGTTAAGGTGCTTGCCTGCAAAGCCTAAAGACCCAGGTTCAATTCCCCAGAACCCTCATAAGCCAGATGGACAAAGTGGGGCATGCATCTGGCATTTGTTTGTAGTGGCTGAAGGCCCTGGCATGCCCATTTTCTCTTTGTGTGTGTCTCTTTCAAAATAAATAAAAAAATAAATCTTGAGGATGACTTAACTGAAGGGTGCTTCCTAGATAAGAATAAAAGCAGAACAATATGTGAAGGTCATGTGGATATGAGCCAATTCTAAATATCAAATCAAGAATGGAAAAGGGCTGGAGAGATTGCTTAGTGGTTAAGGCACTTGCCAGCAATGCCAAAGGACCAGGTTCAATTCCCTAGGACCCACATAAGCCAGATGTACAAGGTAGTGCATGTGCCTGGAGTTTGTTTGCAATGGCAAGAGGCCCTGGCATGCCCATTCATTCTATCTGCCTCTCTCTCCTTCCCTCTATTGATCTCTCAAATAAATAAATAATGAACACTTTAAGCCAGTCTTGGCTCACACACCTTGAATCCTGGCACTTGGAAGGCAGAGGTAGGTGGATTGCTGTGAGTTTAAAGCCACCTTAGACTATATAGTGAATTCCAGGTCAGCCTGGGCTAGAGTGAAACCCTACCTTGAAAAACAAAAACAAACAAAAATGAACATTTTTTAAAAAGAATGTAAGAGCTGGGCTGGAGAGATTGCTTAGTGGTTAAGGCCTCCTTGCCTGCAAAGCCTAAGGAACGAGATTCAATTCCCCACATAAGCCAGATACATATGGTGGCTCATGCATGTGGAGTTCGTTTGCAGTGGCTAAAGGCCCTGGTGCAACCATTCTCATTCTCTCTCTCATAAATAAATATAAATAATTTTTTTTAATTTTTTTGTTTTTTTATTTGTTTGAGAATGACAGACAGACACAGAGAGAAAGAGGCAGAGAGAGAGAGAGAGAGAGAGAATGGGTACACCAGGGCTTCCAGCCACTGCAGTTCTTTTTCATGTCTACTCTTGGGGTAAGTAACTGCTCCATAATTGGACTGAAGGCTCTCTCTACGGGAGGGAATACATACCTGGTACTGAAAAACCTAAGCAAAAGTCTATGGCAGGTGAGGTCATGAGCCTTAGGGGTATAAAGCCTGCTCTTGTCTGACTAAATGTATATATTATTCCCACCAAGCTGCCCTGGGGGCACTACACTTAATGTTCATATTCACATATTAACGCTACTCTCATTTCTGGTTAGAGAAGCTTCTCTTTTCAGATGGCAATGACCACTGGGATGACCCAAAAGGCAACATAGTGCTGAGAAGAAGGATAGAGGAGTGCCCAGCACTGAAGCACCTCTGTCACACTCTCCAAGGCTCAGGGCCCATTGCAGAAGATGGGGCGGATAGAATGGAAGAGCCAAAGGAAGGGTATGACTTCTTACAATGCAACTGCCCAGACAGAAATTGGCCTCAATATCCATGACCTTGCAGTGCCTAGCAATACCTTCACAAGACCCTCAAAATAGAAGAAAAAGATGATGACATCAAATTAAAAGAGAGACTAATGGAGAGAGAGGGGATATGATGGAGATTGGAGTTCTAAAGTGGAATGGGGGGAGGGAAGGGAAGTATCATATGTTTTTTGTAGGTAAGTATAGAAGGTGTCAATAAAAAAAGAAAAAAGAAAAAATATTAAAAAACAAAAAAATTTTCTATATTTTATTTTTATTTATTTATTTGAGAGAGAGAAAGATACAGAAATAGGCAGGTAGAGAAAGAGAGAATGTATGCGCCAGGGCCTCCAGCCACTGCAAATGAACTCTAGATGCATGTGCCCCCTTGTGCATCTGGCTTACGTGGGTCCTGGGGAGCCTAATCTGGGTTCTTGGCTTTGCAGGCAAGTGCCTTAACCACTAAGCCATCCCTCCAGCCCGGCTTACATTCTTGATGGGAAGTTTCAGGATGGCTGGGAAAGATGTTAGAGCAGAGGCTAAACATCACATCTTGCCACAGTAGCTGGCAGAAGGAAGCTAGAATGAGCTGAGCTCTGGCAAGGGGGAGTTGGCTATAACACTCTAATGGCTGCCCCTACAATACACCTTCTCCGGAAAGGTCCAAACTCCCAAACTGTCACCAGCTAGGGACTAAACATTCAAAACACATGAATTTATAGGAGACCTCTGATTTAAACCATCACATGGTTCATGACTCAACAGTTTCATCAAATGTTCCTGTCAGTAGTGACATGAACTAGTAGTATGGTGTTCTGAGATGTTGGTTTAGTGATACCATTCTTCATTTCAGGACAGCTGTTATGCAATTCACAGTTTAATAAGTTCCCATTATAGGATGCTTCCCTCTAACACTATCTTAGAAAGCCAAGAGGTCACCATTCCCACAGGACCCATTACAGGATAAAAGTGACAACCATAGCCTGGGTCATATTGATACAATACCAATGGCCTGTAACAGGTCTCTCCAAGCTTGGTTACTCTGGATTTCAGCTCGTGAAAGTGGGCTAAACTGCCTCTAAACCTAAATGACCAATCTAGACCCTTTGGAAAGTTTTTTTTTTTTAATCTTTTTATTGACAACCTCGGCACATGTATACCATGATCACAATCCCCTCCCACCAACCTCCAGGAAAGGTTTTCTTGTTTGTTTGTTTGTTTGTTTGTTTTTGAGGTAGGGTCTCACTCTAGCCCAAGCTGATCTGGAACTCACTCCAAAGGCCTCAAACTCACAGAGATTCTCCTACCTCAGACTGCCGAATACTGAGATTAAAGGTGTGCCACCCGGCTTTTAAAAAAACATATATTTTATTTGCTTATTTATTTATTTATTTGAGAGAGAAAAAGAGGGAGAGAGGAAGAGAGAGAATGGGTGCCAGGGCCTCCAGCCTGCACACGAACTCAAACGAACTGCAAACGAACTCAAGGTGCATGTGCCCCCTTTTGCATCTGGCTTATGTGGGTCCTGGAGAATCAAACCGGGATCATTTGGCTTTGCAGGCAAATGCCTTAACTGCTAAGCCATCTCTACAACCCTTTTGTTTATTTTTGTTTGTTTGTTTTTTGAGATAGAGTCTTGCTCTAGCCTAGGGTGACCTGGAATTCACTATGTAGTCATAGGCTGACCTTGAACTCACGGCAATCCTCATACCTCTGCTTCCCAAGTGCTGGGATTAAAGACATGCACCACCACATCTGGCCAGCAATGTTTTTTTGTAACAGTAAAAAATGCAAACTGGTGCCAGGCATGGTGGCGCACACCTTTAATTCCAGCATTTAGGAGGCAGAGGTAGGAGGATCGCCATGAGTTCCAGGCCACCCTGAGACTACATAGTGAATTCCAGGTCAGCCTGGGCTAGAGTGAAACCCTATCTTGAAAAATGAACAAACAAAAGGCAAACAGGGGACTGGAGAGATGATTCAGTTGTTAAGGAGCTTGCCCCTTAATTTCTAAAGACCAGAGTTTGATTCCTCAGTACCCAAGTAAAACCAGATGCACAGCAAACATGGTGGTGCACGACTTTTATCCCAGCTCTTAGGAGGCAGAGGTAGGAGGATAACCGTGAGTTTGAGGCCATTCTGAGACTACATAGTAAATTCCAGGTCAGCCTAAGCTAGAGCAAGACCCTGCTTCAACCCCCCCCCCCCATACACACAGCAGGCTGTGCGCCAGGGTTGGGGCGAGGCTGAGGACCACCAGGGACCTCCACATGCGAGCCAGAAGCCCAGAAAGCAAGAGGCGAGGGCTTTGTGAGGCCGCCACAAACGGCCCGGAGCCCCCTCCCCACGGCCCCAGCCTTGGAGCGGGAAGACCCGGGCACATGCCCGCTGTGCCTGGGGAAGCGTGGAGGTTCTCATTTTAATAATGACCACCTCCTGGCCTTGTTTTCAAACTGAGGTCACCTGTACCGGAAGACAAACAGCCTGATCGACAGCTGTGGTTGTATTCTATTCACAAAGCACGTTGTTGTTTTCTTTGGATGACCTATGTAAACCTCGCATCTATCTCCCTGTGAGGTCAGCATGATCACCTACTTGAAAAATAACAAGCCAGGCTGTCACCAGCTCTCACAAGCTTCTGGTGAGAGCGCTGATTGGGGTGGGGGTGGGGGAGGGGGAATCGGCTTCCTGTCTCACGCCTGCCTAAAAAGTAGTTTTCACAGGGTAGAACAGAGACCTGTCCCCTAACACGCAGAGAAGCTTCTCTTTTCAGATGGTGGTGACCTTGGGATGACTCAGAAGGCACCATGGTGCTGAGACCCGGGGACAGGACATGCACTGAAAGATCTCAAACACACCTTCCAAGACTCAGGGTCCATTGAGAAGAGGTGGTGCAAAGAATGGAGCCAAAGGAAGAGTCTCATTTTAATGGCCTGGAAATGATGACCTCACAGTGCCTGCCCTGATCATCATAACAGGAGGAAAAGATGATGACATTAAAATTAAAAGAGAGAGCCAGGGGTGGTGGTGCACGCCAATCCCAACACTGAGCTAGGAGGATTGAAACCCACCCTGGAAAAAAAAGTCAGCCTGAGCTTAAACCCTGCCTGGAAAAAAAAAAATTAAAAGAGAGACTGATTGAGATGGGGAGGGGAAATGATGGAGAATAGAGTTTCAAAAGGGAAAGTGGGGGGAGGGAGGGAAGTACCATGGGATATTGGTCTACAATTAAGGAAGTTGCCAATAAAAAAAAGATATAGAACTGAAAAATATATGGTTTATCACAGGAAAAATTCAAGCAAGTTTAAAATTATTGGCACAGAGGCAGGTTTTAGGTTACTGCTCTTTAGGAAGCTGCTATTGTCAAGCAGATTACCACCATTAAGGTGCTCACACGCACTGAAACAATGGAAAGATGCATGAGGTGGTGTCCACCCAAGAATGAATGAATAGGAATGCAAACTCTTTTGATAGGAGATGACTAAAATGAAGAATTCTAAAAGGTAACCTGATTTTCAAGGTCATGGTGCATTTCCTCCCTGGATTAACAAAATGACTGTGTTGCTGTGCACCTAGTATTGATTTTGGAGGCATGAAAAAAATGCATGGAAGTGGGTCATAAAGTGCACGGTGTTCCAGGAACTGCTGCTGAGACATGGCATGTGAAACAGAGCAATTTTTCTGTGAGGCCACTGTCTGAAGTTAAGTGGGAGCTTCTACTGAGATGAGACATAGGAAATAGCATATTCCCATTTTAAAGGCCAATGTATGAAGCTAAAGAGGGAGACCCAAAGATGATTTGTATATACCAGGACTGTGCAAAGGCTATCATGGATGTTGTTGGCTCAGGATGGAAGTTTTCCCTGGTTACTCAGCCCAGGTGAAGGAATGGAAATTGGAAATCCATAGATTGTCACCACTGGTTTTGGATGTTGGACTTGAACTACAGATGTTTGATGTTTACCTGATGGTTATTTATTTTTCATTGTCCAGTCTCTCCTTGTTATGCCTTATAATTATGAAAATGTTTACTCTGTGCCATTATAGGTTGAAAGTATGTAACTTGTCTTGATTTTACAGGACTCATAGTTAACACACAGTCTTGAATCCCAGATGAGACTTAGGCTTTTAAACAATCCTAAAGTTTGTAAACACTATTGGGACCTTTGAAGTTGGACTACATACAGTTTACAATGTGAGATGGTTATAAGTCTATGGAGGCAAGGGTTGGAATGTGGTAATTTAAATGTATGGCCCCATAGACCCAAGAATTTTATCAAAGCTTATAACTTGGAAAAAAAAAAAACAGAGAGAGAGAGAGAGAAACAAAAACAGATGCACAAAGTGACACATGTGTCTGAGTTTGTTTGCAGTGGCTAAAGGTCCTGGTGTGCTCTCTCTCTCTCTCAATCTCTCTCTCTCTCTCCTTGCCAAGTGTGGTGATTTGTGCCCTTAATCCCAGCACTCAGGAGGCAGAGGTAGAGGATCACTGTGAGTTCAAGGCCAGCCTAGGACTAGAGTTGAGATCCATGTCAGCCTGGTCTAGAGTCTAGACCCTGCCATGAAAAACAAACACAAAAAAATGCAGGGGCTGGAGAAATTGCTCAGTGGTTAAGGCACTTGCCTGCAAAGCCTAAGGACCTGGGTTTGATGCCCCAGTACCCACATAAAGTCAGATGAACAAAGTGGTCCATGTGTCTGGAGTTTGTTTGCAGTGGGAGAGGCTCTGGTGCACCATTCTTTCTTTCTCTGTCTTTCTCTCTGTGTCAAATAAGTACAATAATTTTTTTTTTTTTTGGTTTTTGCAAGGTAGGGTCTCACTCTGGTCCAGGCTGACCTGGAATTAACTATGTAGTCTCAGGGTAATTTTAAAAATCCTTCTGCCTCCCGAGTGGGGGCTGGGGAGATAATTTTTGGTTATGGGGGCTGGGAGATGCTTGCAAAGTCTGTCAGTCTTGTTTCAATTCTCCAGTGCCTATGTAAAGCCAGATGCACAAAGTGGCACATGTGTCTGGAGTTCCTTTGCAGTAGCAAAAGGCCCTGGTTTGCCCCTACTCACTCCCTGTTTCTGCCTCTTTCTCTCTCTCTCAAGTAAATAAATAGAAATATTTTTTAAACATGTTGATAGGTTCAAATGGGCTGTCTAAACTGTACTAATTTGTATTTCAAAGAGACATCTGTTTTGGGTTCACCTGCTTCCCAGCTATAGAGGTCTAACAGAGAGTTGAAGTTGTTTCTGAAACAAATTGTCTTCACAATAGGATCCTATCACTTCCCTTAGAACAAAACAAAATTTCTAGTCCTACATGGGGCATCAGTGCTAAAGAGTTTGAAACAATCATGAATCCAGGAGGGAGATATGTTCATTTCCACTGCAACCGCTTTATCTTACACTTCCTGCACTGGAAGTGGGCATTGACTTTGCCAAAGCCAGCTGCCTGAAACTTTCCAAAGATGCTAAGGCAGAGCAGTGGATGTTGTTGCTTATGGAATAGATGATCTGTCGCTATCACTTGGGTCTCTTCAAGCACTGACCTCAGCATCAGTCTGAGCTGATGTGTTGACATGTAATACCATAAATGCCACAGCTCCCTGAGCCTCTAATCTGAATTTTCATGCCTAAGGCTCTTGCCATTAGCCTTCCAACCATGTCTGGCCACCTTACAGTCTGGTAACAGAAGAATCTTTAAAGGAATGACTTAACTTCCTTGCTCATTTCTCTCTTCTGTCTCCTCAATACCAAATATCATTTTCTTTGTTTTGTTTTATCTTTAGTCTTCTTTTCTATCAACAACTTTCATACATACTTAAAATGTGTTTGATCATAATCCCCTCCAGTTACCTTTTCTTGCCCTCTTCTGCAATCTCCCTTCCACTGAACTCTTTCTTCTTTGCAACTAGTCCCTCTTCTACTTTGATGTCTTTTTTTCTATCTTCCACCATCCATGACAGAATATTGGTGGGCCTAATATTTTGCAGGTAATGACAGTCACTGTGAGGTCATGAATGTAGCAACCATGTCATGTTCCAAAGACAGCATTCCACAAACTCATCCCCACCCTGTGGATCTTTTTTCATTGACAACTTCCATAATTATAGACAATAAATCATGATAATTTCTCCCCCCACTTTCCACTTCACAATTCCACTCTCCATCATATCCCCTCCCCCTCTCAATTAGTCTTTTATTTTGATGTCATCATCTTTTCCTCCTCTTATGATGGTCTTGTGTAGGTAGTGTCAGGCACTGCGAGGTCATGGATATCCAGGCCATTTTGTGTCTGGAAGAGTTCACTGTAAGGAGTCCTACCTTTCCTCTGGCTCTTACATTCTGTCTGCCACCTCTTCTGTAATGGATCCTGAGCCTTGTAAGGTGTGAAAGAGATGTTTCAGTGCGGAGCACTCCTGTGTCACTTCTTCTCAGCACCATGGTGTCTTTTGAGTCATTCCAGAGGTCACTGCCATCTGAAAAGACAAGCTTCTCTAACCAAAAGTAAGAGTAGCATTAATACGTGGGTATGAACATTAAGAGAAGTGCTTACCAGGCAGTTTGGTGAGCATAATATAAGCATTTAGCCAGACACCAGCAGGCATTACAACCCTAGTGCTCATAACTTCCCCCATCATAGGTTTTCAGTATCAGGGATGTATTTCTTCCCATGGAGTGGGCCTCCAGTCCAATTGGAGAGCAGTTGTTTTCCCCCATAACAGACATGCACCCATTTGGTATTTTGGCATGGTTGGCCAAACTTGAGGCTTACAGTGTCCATTGTTTTTGCCACTGATCACTTCTGTCTCTCATAGGGCTGCAGGCAGTGCAGCTTTTTCCAGCTTTCTGTCAGCTGGTCTACAGGGAGGAAGTTTTCAGCTCAGCTCCAGCAAGATTTCTCTGTGACCTTGCAGCCCAAGCATGTGGAGTCTTTAGCAACAGGGTCTTACCATTTATTCCCGGTGGGAAACCAAGAGCCTCGACAATGACCTATAATGTTTTGGGGGTATAAGGGACCTCCCTGAACAACAACTCACTGGAAGGTATCCTATCCCTGACACTGAAAACTTTCTAGTAACAATCTGTGGCTTCTGGGTATGCCATTGTCCAAAAAAGGAGGTTTCCATATGACTTATTTATACCCTCTTAGATTTTTTTTTGTGTGTGTGTTTTTGAGGTAGGGTTTCACTCTGGTCTAGGCTAACCTGGAATTAACTATGTAGTCTCAGGGTGGCCTCAAACTCACAGCGATCCTACTACCTTTGCCTCCCAAGTGCTGGGATTAAAGCTGTGTACCACCATGCCTGGCTTCCCTCTTAGATTTTTAAAAAATATTTTTATATATTTATTTATTAGAGACAGAGAGGGAGAGTGAGAATGGGCACACCAGGGCCTCTAGACACTGAAAATGAACTCCAGATGCATGAGCCACCATGTGCATCTGGCTTACGTGGGATCTGGAGAATTGAACCTGAGTCCTTAGTCTTCACAGGCATGCACCTTAACTGCTAAACTATCTCTCCAGCCCCCCTATTTGATTTTGATTAACCCCATCCCAGTCTTCCTTTACTCAATCTCTTCATCCTCTGGGTCTTAATTCTTTCTATTCCCCTCTTTTGCAATGAGACTTGGCAGGGGTAACAGATATCTAAATTTAAGCACTGAGCACTCCAAAGTCACTGATTCTCAGCACTCTAAAAGGTAGTCAGTCACTGCCAATTGCAAAAAGAAGCTTTTCTAATCAATGTGAGACTAGCACTATTCTACGGGCATACACATAAATATACAGAGGGCAACTTTAGGAGCATAACATCCAGTTACCCTAACAACAGTTGTAGCTTCCTTCTAAGAGCCTATGAGCTCCCCAGCCATAGGCCTTTGACGAGATTTTCAGTACCAGGCATGAATTTCCTTTCACGGAGTGGGTCTCAACTCTAATCAGAGGAGCTGTCATGTCATCAGTGGACACACCTTGCCTAGCTGGTCAGTTGTGGAGAATGCATGGTGAATCCACCACTGGGTAAAGACTATTGATGACTCTTCTCCCCAGCAACCTACATTGCACCTTTTAGCAGGTAAGGAGGAGATGTCCAGCCCAGTTCTAACTTGATTTCTCAGTGTCCTATAAGCAAAGGAAGTAGTGTCCTCAACAACAGGTTCTTATCTATTTCTGGTGGGCAACTAAGAGCAGTGGAAATAGCCTGTGTTATTTTGGGGGGCTCAGGCCTCTGTGACCAACAGTTCACTGGGGAATATCTCATCTCTGGCACTGGGATTCCCTCGTATTAACCTATAGCTTCTGATAGCAGTATTATCCACTCAATCTACTCACCCACACAGGATACTTACTTCTGTTCAAATCCTTTTTTTTTTTTTTTTTTTTTTTTTGGTTTTTCGAGGTAGGGTCTCACTCTAGCCCAGGCTGACCTGGAATTCACTATGTAGTCTCAAGGTGGCCTTGAACTTATGACGATCCTCCTACCTCTGCCTCCCAAGTGCTGGGATTAAAGGCGTGTGCCACCATGCCTGACCAAACTCTTTTTAAATTATGTGTTTAAATTAACTAACAAAGAAGTAGTTTTTATTTTAAAATATTTTATTTATTTACTTATTTGGGAGAGAGAGAGAGAGAAGATAGGGAGAGAGGGAGCATGCCAGGGCCTTTAGCCACTACAAACAAACTCCAGATGCATGTGCCACCTAGTGTATCTGGTGGATACTGGGGAAATTGAACTGGCTTTGCAGGCCAGTGCCTTAACCACTGAGCAATCTCTCCAGTCCAGAAGTAGATTTTGATATGGCTTTTTCATATGTCTTTAATTTGGGTTAACCCACACCCAACCCCTCCTCTCCTCCATCTCCTCACCATTGTCTTCACTTAAACCTTTTGTGGGGGCTGGAGGCTCTGGTGCACCTATTCTCTTTCTCTCTATCTGCCTATCTCATTGAAATTAATTAATTAATTAAACTTTTCATGGTAGTTTAAATCAGATGTCCCCCATAAAATTACATATGTTTTGGGTGCTAGGGTCCCCAGCAGTTGGCAATTTGAGTGGTAAAGCCTTGCTGGGGAAGGTGTGTTGTTGGGGGCACATGTTTATTGCTGCTCTATTCACAATAGCTAGGAAATGGAACCAGCCTAGATGTCCCTTCACTGATGAGTGGATAATGAAGATGTGGTATATTTATACAATGGAAGTCTATTCAGTGGTAAAGAAAAAATGAAATTATGAAATTTGCAGGGAAATGGATGGCTCTGGAAAGGATTATACTTAGTGACCCAGAAAGCCAAAGTCCCATGTTCTCTCTCATATGTGGTTCCTAACTACAAAGGTTTGGACTTGTATGTGAGTTGTAATAAAACTCAGTAGCAGAGGCCAGTAAGCTAGGAAGGGGATACAAAGGGAATAGAAAGGGAGGGAGGAGGACGGGGTATTTAAGAGGCTGGTATTGTATACATGTAAGTAGAAGAACAGATTACTGGGGGAGGAAAGGCCTAAGTGAGGTCAGGAGAAGAGGCTGAGTAAAGGACAAGTTGAGAGAGGGTTAGTCTAAACCTAAGAGAGTATGAATAAGTCAAACAGAAACCTACATTTTTGGACATTGGCACACCCAAAAGCCATTGATTGTTAGTAGAAAAATTTCAGTGCCAGGGATGGGCTACCTTCCAATAAGTTGTTGCCCAGGGAGGTCTCTACCTACCTTCTCACCAAAGGGATTACAAAAGCCTGCCACAGTCTGCCACAGTTTCTGGCTTTTCTATGGGATCTGGGGATCTGAACTCAGGTCCTCATGCTTGCGTGGCAATCACTTTACACACTGAGCCATATCTTCAGCCCCTCTCAAGCTATACTGATTCTTCCTTTTTTCTTTTTTTTAATTTATTTTTATTTTGGAGAGAGACACAGAGAGACACAGAGAGATAGGGAGAGGAAAACAGATAGAGATGGGAATGCCAGCAGCCTCTCAGCCACTGTGAACGAAATCCAGATGCATGCGCCCCCTTGTGGGCAAGTGCGGCATTGCACCCTTGCATCACTTTGCATCTGGCTAAACATGGGACCTGGAGATTGGAACTGACATTCTTAGGCTTAGCGGGCAGGTGCCTTAACCGCTAAGCCATCTCTCCAGCCCTCTTTCTTTTTCTTTTTGTTTTTTTGAGGTAGGGTTTCACCCTAGCCCAGGCTGACCTGGAATTCACTATGTCATCTCAGGGTGGCCTCAAACTCATGGCGATCCTCCTACTCTGCCTCCCGAGTGCTGGGATTAAAGATGTGTGCCACCATGCCTGGCTGCAGGCTATACTTTTTTATTAAAAGATCAAACTTGATTGAGCTCCAAAGGAAAAAAAATCAAGTTTATTGATAGTTAAGGTGTATGTGCATTTTTGCCACTAAAGTGGCAAGACCTGTTTATATTTTAAAAATAGCAACCCAGCTGGGCGTGGTGGCGCACACCTTTAATCCCAACACTCAGGAGGCAGAGGTAGGAGGATCGCTGAGAGTTTGAGGCCACCCTGAGACTACATAGTTAATTCCAGGTCAGCCTGGACCAGGGTGAGACCCTACCTCACAAAACCAATAATAATAATAATAATAATAATAACAATAATAATAATAATAATAAAAATAAAAAATAGCAACCCAAAGGCAGCTTTCTTTAGTTTTTATGTTAACTTATGCAAATCTGGGAGGCCTGAGAGGCTCATCATTGGAGTAAACCTCAGAACTTGGGTCTGGAAAAGAACCTGCCTGAGACTCTTTGTTCTAACAAGCTCTAGGAATTAGATAGATCATTGAGATGCTTTTCTGGTCTTTGGTAACTGGAGAATTTATTTTAGCTAAGTTTTTCTGTTACCACTGCAGATTGTGAGCACCAGACCTTCAATTTTTGTGTTCCCATACCCTCTGGCCTCATGTGAGGTCAGGTCTTACGCTCTGTTCTCTTCTGGTGAGGGCACAGTAACAAAGCTTTTTGCAGAGTAGGCTATCAAGAAATTTATGTTTGTGGTAGTGAAGAAATACCTTGAGAGAAAGTGACTTCATGTGTGTTAGGTTTTATTTTAAAACAACTGCTCCTACTTAATGGAAGTCATATTCAGGAAACACACTGTTGCTCCATCTTCCTCACCCATCTGGAACTAAGAGGTGTGGCCCCACATGTAGGCATGTGCCTGCTTGTGCTTGGTACAAGCTGACAAAATTCTCAAAGGCTTTGCTCATGGAAAAAATCTGCAAAACATTCTTCCTATTGCACTAAAGGGCTGAGTTAAATATTCATCATTACTTAATTTTTGGGATTAAGGATCTTGATGCTGCAGAAGCAAAATACATTTCATTATAATCACCTACTATCATCTTAGCTCTGATCAGTTTCTCTGACAGCCTCCTACCCCATTGTTCTGAATATTATCAGCACTTATAATATACCTTCTATGATCATGTTCACTGTAGCATATTGGAGTTACCTCTTGTCCTGACTCTCCAGGTCATTCAGAGCTGCTTCTGGCTACCTCTAGCACCTGGAGATATGTCTACCTAGCACATAGGCAGCCATTAAAAATATTGAACTGAACTTAGGTAAAGACTTTTCCTTAAACAAACTCTAATGTTTCTTTTTAAAAATATTATTGTATGGCTGGAGAGATGCCTTAGTGGTTAAGGTATTTGTGTGCGAAGCCAAAGGACCCAGGTTCGATTCCCCAGGACCCACTTAAGCCAGATACACAAGGGGGACATGCGTTCATTTGCAGTGGCTAGAGGCCCTGGCGTGCCCATTCTCTCTCTGTTTGTATCTCTTCTCTCTATCCTTCCCTGCTTGCAAATAAAAAAATAAAATAAAATAAAATAAAATAAAATAAAATAAAATAAAATAAACCAGCCAGGTGTGGTGGCACATGCCTTTAATCCCAGTGCTCAGGAGGCAGAGGTAGGAGGATTGCGGGGAGTTTGAGGCCACCCTGAGACTACATAGTGAATTCCAGATCAGCTTGAGCTAGAGTGAGACTCTACCTCAGAATCCCACCCCCAACCCCCAAATACACACACACACACACACACACACACACACACAATATTATTTATTTCTGGAGAGAGAAAGAGAGAGAGAATGGGAAACTATGAATGAGTTGACATGTCCTAGCCTCTAGCTACTACAAATGAACTCCAGATGTATGTGCCACTTTGTGTATCTGGATTTATGTGGGTACTGTGGAATTGAACCTGAGCCAACCCAGGCAGACAGGCTTTGCAAGCATCTTTAACTGCTAAGCTATCTCCCCAGCCCAAGCCCTACGATTTCTAAGAGGAACATTAAAAAAGTGAGCCACTGGTTGAAGTCTGGCAGTGAGGAAATGTTCCATCAAATACCTTACTTGCTTATCTTCTGCCAATGGGGAGAGGATGATAAGAAAATTTACTCCACTTGATCTTAGCCAAAAAGCTAGGAAGTGATGAGGCACACTTACACTGTCACTGTATTGTTAACCTTGACTAATGGTTTACATAAAGGCTGGGCTAACTCTGGCTCCAGGAAAATGAAGAGAATTGCCTTTAGGTAAATAAAATATAATAGAGATGAAATCAACCCTAAACTCATACTCCAGGGTTACCATCAGGAAAAGTCTGAAAAGACAGGGTCTATATCATATACATAGCGGATGCACACCCTTAATCCCAGCATTTGGGAGACTGAGGTAGGAGGATTGACATGAGTTCTAGGCCAGCCTGGGCTTCAGAGTGAATTTCAGGTCATTTTGGGCTAGCGCGAGTCCCAGCCTCAAACATAAAACAAATCTAGCATAGTCTGTTACATATCAGGAACTCAAACATGATAGCTATCAATTACATAATGCTTATCCAGGTGCTCTTCTGAGCATTTGGCATGTTTTTTAAAAATATTATTTATTTATTTATTTGAGAGAGAGAGGGAGAGAGAAATAGGTGGGGGAGAGGGAGAGAATGGGCACACCAGGGCCTCCAGCCACTGCAAACGAACTCCAAATAAATGGGCCCTGTTGTGCATCTGGCTTACGTGGGTCCTGGAGAATCAAACGGGGATCCTTTGGCTTTGCAGGCAAACGTCTTAACGGGTAAACCATCTCTCCAGCCCCATTTGCCATGTTTTAATTCATTTACTATCCACAACACTAAGAGCATATAGTGTTAGTATTCCTGTTAAAAATTTTTTTAACATTTTCAGAATATTTTTTTTATTTATTTATTTATTTATTTATTTATTTATTTATTTATTTAGAGAGAGAGAGATGGGCGTGCATCAGGGCCTCCAGACACTGCAAACGAACTCCAGATGCATGTGCCCCTTTGTGCATCTGACTTACATGGGTCCTGGAGAATCGAACCAGGATCCTTTGGCTTTGCAAGCAAATGCCTTAACCGCTAAGCCATCTCTCCAGTCCAGTATTCCTATTTTACAGATGGGAAACTGCAAAGCACAAAAGAGTTTATGTGACTTGCCCAAGGTCACATAGTTCCAGAGTCCATGTTTTTAACCACTATGCCCTGGTGCACTTATAAGTGGGAGTGAATTATTATATCTTTCCCTGCACTGTTTTTGTTTGTTTGGTTGGTTGGTTTTTCCAGGTAGGGTCTGGTTCTAGTCCAGGCTGACCTGGAAGTCACTATGCAGTCTCAGGCTGGCGTCGAACTCACAGTGATCCTCCTACCTCTGCCTCCCGAGCGCTGGCATTAAAGGCGCGCGCCACCACGCCCGTCCCTGCACTGTATTTTGATGGCAGATTGTCTGCCCTGGATTGTCCGCCCCTAGCCGGCAGGATCGTTCAATTGACACCTACCCTCAGCAGTTTTCCGTGCCACGCCTCAGGACAGCGTCCTTGCGCAGGTCTGGCCGCTAGGGGGCACCGAGGTCACGCCCTCTGTGCCCGCCTTCGGGCAGCCGGGGGCGGGGCGGGCCGGCGTTGGGCGCAGCCGGCCGACGCCCACAGGGAAGCTATCCCGGCGGGCTGCGCGCGGCGGCGTTTGAATGGCTCCGAGTGGGGCCCGGCCGGGGACCGGAGGGACGCTCTAGGCTGCGGGGCGCGGCTGGCCAGCGCCGTGCTTGGGCTGAGGCGCTGCTACCATGAGGCGCCGGTAAGTGACGGCCGGGCGGATGCGGGCCGCGCGCTCGCCGCTGTCCGCGCTCGCTGGGCTTCTCGGCGGCCCGGGCCCCGCGCAGGCCCCGCGGCGGCCTCTCGGGCCCGGCGGGCGGGCGGCGGGGAGCGCGGGGCCGCGGGCTCGGGCCGTGGCCGGCTCCGGCGCACCGAGGCGTGGGCCCAGCGTGCTGTCATTCGCCGTCTCCGGAGGAGTCGCCTTCGGCCCCGGGAGGGAGGACGCGGGGCGAGCGGCCGGAGGAGGTTCCCGGAGCCGCCGGGCCCGGTGTTTCCTCGCTTCCCGGACGGATCAGGTTTTGTTCCGCGGGACCAGAACTTGACACAGCTGCGTAAGAATTGCTAATTGCGACTCAAAAAACCTTTTTGTGTTTTCTGAGAAGTTCTGTAACGTTATCACGGCTTTTACGACGCTCTTAAACGGGCTTACATGTGGAGATTAACAAAGAGTTGACTTGTTTTTAATGGCTGTAAAGTGCTTCGAAAACCGGGTCGTCTTATGTCAGGTTCTTACAGATTTGAAAGATTGGAAGAAAAATTCTGTAATTTCTGTAATCACCAATTTCGTATTTGCAAACATTCTGAAAAAGAAGTCCACCTACCTGAAATTCATGTAAATAATCATTCGAGATCCCCTCTCCGCCCTTTTTTAAAAACCGGCTGCGGACTTGAATCAGCAGCTTATACATTGAGGCTTGTCTAGTAGTTTGCCTTGTAATAATGGTGACGAGTAATGCTTATTTTTTGTTTCTTGTGATGTTCATGTTTGACCTCGGGGAAACAGAGCGCGGGGAAGCTGTAGGTAACTTGTGCAAGGTTATACAGCCCGTGCACTTGGAACCCAAGCTGTCCAGGCCAGGCTTTCAACTGTGGCTTTTACTAGTTTACCAAGTTCTGGCACTTGAGTTAAGTTCTGGCGATTTGTGAGTATGCATAGAAAGTACACATGTTAGGCCATTCAAGTTCTGTCTTCATGTTGATGATGCTAAAAGCTTTTGCCTGGGCAAAAATTTCCATTGAATGGTTGGTGTTGGTTTTTTTTTAAATTTGTTTTTAACTTTTTGTTTGTTTGTTTTTTGTTTTTTTGAGGTAAGGTCTTACTGTAGCCCAGGCTGATCTGGAATTCACTATGTAGTCTCAAGGTGTCCTTGAACTCACAGAGATCCTCCTACCTTTGCCTCCTGAGTGCTGGGATTATAGGCGTGCGCCACCACGCCCAGCCTTAACATTATTTTTATTGAGATTTTTATTTATTTGAGAGAGAGATTCAGAAATAGGCGGAGAGAGAGAGAATGGGTGCACCAGGGCCTCCAGCCACTGCGAATGAGCTCCAGATGCATGCACCACCTTGTGCATCTGGCTTACGAGGGTTCTGGGGAATTGAGCCTTGAACTGGGGTCCTTAGGCTTCACATGCAAGCGCTTAACCACTAAGCCATCTCTCCATCCCGTTTTTTTTAAACTTTTTAATTGACAACGTACATAATTATAGACAATAAACCATGTTAATTCCCTTCCCTCCATTTTCCCCTTCACAAATCCACTCTCCATCATGTCCCCTCCCTCCATTAGTCTCTCTTATTTTGATGTTATCATCTTTTCCTCCCATTATGAGGGTTTTGTATAGGTAGTGCTAGACACTGTGAGGTCATGGATATCCAGGCCAAATTGTGCCTGAAAGATTGCATTGTTAGCAGTTCTACCCTTCCTTTGACTTAAAAAAAATTTTTTTTTATTTATTTGAGAGAGAGAAGAAAAAAGAGGCAGAGGGATAGAGAATGAACCAAGGCCTGTAGCCACTGTAAGTGAACTCCAGACACATTTGCCACTTTGTGCATCTGTCTTTATATGGGTACTGGAGAATCCAACCGAGGTCATCAGGCTTTGCAAACAAATACCCTCAACCATTGAGACAACTCTCTAGCCCAAATATTTTTTGTTTTGTTTTTTTGAGGTAGGGTATTGCTCTAGCCCAGGCTGACCTGGAGTTCACTATGTAGTCTTAGGTTGGCCTTAAACTCACAGTGATCCTCCTACTTCAGCCTCCCGAGTGCTAGGATCAAAGGTGTACACTACCACACCTGGCTTGTTTTTTCTTTTTTAAAATATTTTTTATTTTTTCATTTGTTTATTTGAGAGAGAGAGAGAGAGAGGAAAGAAAGAGGCAGATAGAGAATGGGCACATCCGGGTCCCCAGCCACTGCAAAGTCCAGACGCATGCACCCCCTAGTGCATTTGGCCTACATGGGTCCTGGGGAGTTGAACCTGGGTCCTTTGGCTTTGCAGGAAGTACCTTAACTGTTAAGCCATCACTCCAGCCCTTGTGTTTTTTTTAATTAATTAATTTAAATATTTTATTTTTATTCATTTATTTGAGAGAAAGAGAATGGCACATCAGGGCCTCCAGGCACTGTAAATGAACTCCAGATGCATGTGCCACTTTGTGCATCTGGCTTATGTGGGTACTGGGGATTTGAACATGGGGTCCTTTGGCTTTGGCAGCAAGTACCTTTAACCACTAAACCATCTCTCCAGCCCCTATTTATTTATTTTTTTATGAGAGAGAGAGAGAGAGAATTGGCATGCTAGGGCCTCCAGCCACTGCAGTCAAACTCCAGATGTGTGCACCATCTTGTGTGCATGTGTGACCTTGTGTGCTTGTGTCCTTGTGTGTCTGTTGAGAGCCAGAGATGAACTCAGAATGGGCACATCCGGGTCCCCAGCCACTGCAAAGTCCAGACGCATGCACCCCTAGTGCATTTGGCCTACATGGGTCCTGGGAGTTGAACCTGGGTCCTTTGGCTTTGCAGGAAGTACCTTAACTGTTAAGCCATCACTCCAGCCCTTGTGTTTTTTTAATTAATTAATTTAATATTTTATTTTTATTCATTTATTTGAGAGAAAGAGAATGGCACATCAGGGCCTCCAGGCACTGTAAATGAACTCCAGATGCATGTGCCACTTTGTGCATCTGACTTACGTGGGTACTGGGGATTTGAACATGGGGTCCTTTGGCTTTGGCAGCAAGTACCTTTAACCACTAAACCATCTCTCCAGCCCCTATTTATTTATTTTTTTATGAGAGAGAGAGAGAGAGAATTGGCATGCTAGGGCCTCCAGCCACTGCAGTCAAACTCCAGATGTGTGCACCATCTTGTGTGCATGTGTGACCTTGTGTGCTTGTGTCCTTGTGTGTCTGTCTTAAGTGGGATCTGGAGAATCAAACATGGTTCCTTAGGCTTCTCAGGCAAGCACCTTAACCACTAAGCCATCTCTCCAGTCTTTTTTTCTTTTTTGGTTTTAGTTTTTTGAGGTAGGGCCTCACTCTAGCCCAGGCTGACCTGGGACTCACCGTGTAGTCTCAGGGTGGCCTCGAACTCATGCCAGTCCTCCTACCTCTGCCTCCTAAATGCTGGGATTAAAGGCATATGCCACCACGCCCAGCCCTCAGTCTGTTTTTAAAATTTTAACTTATTTATTTATTTATTTGAGAGAGCAAATGAGAGTGAAAGAGGCAGATAGAAAGAATGGGCACAGGCTGGAGAGATGGCTTAGCGGTTAAGACGCCTGCCTCCTAAGCCTAAGAACGCTGGTTCCAATCTCCAGGTCCCACCTTTAGCCAGATACAAAGTGACACAAGGGCGCAATGCTGCACTTGCCCACAAGAGGGTGCACGCATCTGGATTTTGTTTGCAGCAGCTAAGAGGCTGCTGGTGCGCCCATCTCTATCTGTCTTCCTCTCCCTCTCTCTCTGTCTCTCTCAAAAAAAAAAAAGGGCACACTGGGGCCTCTATCCATTGCAAACAAACTCCAAATGCATGCCTCATCTTGTGCATCTGGCTTGAGAATTGAACCTGGGTCCTTAGGCTTTGCAGGCAAGTACCTTAATTGCCCATCTCTTTAGCCCTTGGCTTTTTTGTTGTTGTTGTTGTTGTTGTTGTTTTTTCGAGGTAGGGTCTCACTCTGGCCCAGGCTGACCTGGAATTAACTATGTAATCTTAGGGTGGCATTGAACTCACAGTGATCCTCCTACCTCTGCCTCCCGAGTGCTGGGATTAAAGGCGTGCACCACCATGCCTGGCTTTCAGCCGTTGGCTTTTTAAAAAACATTTATTTTCAAGGAGGAGAGAGAAAATGGGCATGCCATGGCCTCATGACACTGCAAACAAACTCCAGATGTATGTGCTACTCTGTGCATCTAACTTTAAATGGGTACTGGGAATTGAACCCAGGTCATTAGGCTTCGCAGGCAAGCACCTTAACCACTGAACCATCTCTTCAACCCCCATTGAATGTTTTTAAGATAGATGGAATTCATAAGGTTAGTTGTATGTAAGTCCATTGAGCACAAGTAGAAAATTATATTCCTTTAAAACAAATTGTACATTGTTTTCATTTAAAAAACTTAGCAAGAGATTATTCTCTCCACCCAAGCCCTTTCATTCAACAAGGGAGGAATTAATATATTTAACTAGTAACTCCAAGGCAAGAAATGAGCTCAGTCTAGGCTTGGTGGCGCACACCTTTAATCCCAGCACTCAGGAGGCAGAGGTGGAGGATTACTGTGAGTTCAAGGCCATCCTGGAACTACAAATGAGATCCAGGTCAGCTTGGGCTAGAGTCAGACCCTATCTCAACAAAACTTTTTTTTGTTTATTTGTTTTTGTTTTTTGTTTTTCGAGGTAGGGTCTCACTCTGTCCCAGGCTGACCTGGAATTAACTATGTAGTCTCAGGATGGCCTTGAACTCAAGGCGATTCTCCTACCTCTGCCTCCCAAGTGTTGGGATTAAAGGCGTGCGCCACAACGCCCGGCTAAAACTTTTTTTTTTTAAGGAGTTAAAAAGCAAAAATCACTTCAGGGCTGGAGAAATGGCTTGATGGTTAAGGTGCTTGACTGCAGAGTCAAAGGGCCCAGGTTCAATTCCCCAGGACCCATGACACAAGCATCTGGAACTCAGTTTGCAGTGGCTAGAGGCCCTGGCATGCCCATCCCCTCTCCCTCTCTCTGTGCCTCTTTCTCAAATAAATCAAATAGTTTTTTGAAAAAAAAAAATCACTTCATAAGCAGCCGGACTTTTATACGAATAGCAGAGCATTTTCATTTCATTCATCACTTCTCTATGTTTGGATTACCCATACAATGCTGGATCCACTAGGCTATGCAAAAGAAATGTGCCAGGATGGAGAGTGGAGTTTGTGTGTGTGTGTGTGTGTGTGTGTGTGTGTGTGTGTATGTTTGGGGGAGTATTATCATGGTTTATTGTCTGTAATTACGGAAGTTGTCAATAGTAATTTTTTAAAAGTTGAAAAAAGAAATGTGCCAGGCAACAAACCTTAAGGAGGTTAGTTTGGCATGAGATTAATAACAACCAAAAATGTGTATGTTACTCTTCATCACTACACTGGATATATGATGCTCCGAAATGACTAAAGCTATCATAGTGCTAACAATCGAAGGATTTATGTAGGGCATCAAAAAGATTACATGGGGAATAATAGTGAGGAAGCTATTCAGAGACTCAAAATTGATGGTGCATGCCTTTAATCCCAGCACTCAGGAAGCTGAGGTGGGAGGATTGCCGAGTTTTAGGCTAGCATGGGCCTTACAGAGTGAGTTCTAGGGCAACCTGAGCTAGAGTGAGATCCTGCTTCAAAACAAAAACAAGCTGGGTGGTGGTGGCGGTGGTGCATGCCTTTAATCCCAGTACTCAGCAGGCAGAGGTAGGAGGATCGCTGAGATTTTGAGACCACCCTGAGGCTGCATAGTGAATTCCAGGTCAGCCTGGCCTAAAGACCTTACCTCAAAGAAAAAAAAAAAAAAAAGACTAGGAATTAGGAATGAAAATATTTTTCTTGGAACAGTGAGTGTGAAATGCTCCTGTTGAGTATTACTATGTGAGGCAAGGTTGAGGTATGTCAGAGAAGTTTATGTCAGTGATTCTCAACTAGCATTTTTCCCCTGTACAGGGTTCTTGGCAGCGTCACACTGGAGGAAGGGGTGCTTCTATCAATTATTTACCCAAATATTAGTGCTGAGATTGAGAAACCCTGTTTTAAGTGATTGTTTAAATGGCTAGCTTCTGCTAGCATATATTGTAGATAAGTATGAATAATGAATTTCAGGAGATGAGTATAAATGTTAATAAAGTTGGAGAGAAGCTGGTTTAGCAATCCTAAGAAGGCTGTTGGAATCCTGGAGGAGAGAGGCTGTAGGGGACATGAGAGCATTGAGAATGCACAAGTTAGGGTAAAATTATTTTGTTTTTTCTAAATTTAGAAATACTGTATGTTCATTTTAGTCTCAGAGTGGCCTTGAACTCACGGCGATCCTCCTACCTCTGCCTCCCGAGTGCTGGGATTAAAGGCGTGTGCCACCATGCCCGGCCTGTATGTTCATTTTAGGAAGCTGATGAAAGAAAATACAAATAAAAAAAAACCCCTAAACCATTACTCACAAATGAATAAGTGTTAATGTATTTGTTTCATTCTTTAAAAATATTTTTATAGCTAGGCATTGGATGTGCACCTTTAATCCCAGCACTGGCTTGGGGTGGGCAGAGGTAGGATTGCCATGAGTTTGAGGCCAGCCTGACACTACATAGTGAATTCAGAGTGCTGGTATTAAAGTCATGCACCATCCTGCCCTGCAAATGCTTTTATTTAAATGGATGCAGTAGCTCTTACTACAGATCCCAGAAACTGGAAGGATGAGGCAGGAGGACTGTGTGAGTTCTAGACCAGTCTGAACTACTATATGAGTCCGTGTCTCCAAAAAAGGGGCTTGTGGGGCTGGAGAGATGACTCAGCAGTTAAGGCACTTACCTCCAAAGCTGACCTGGGTTTGATTCCCCCGTACCCACATAAAGCCAGATGCACAAAATGGCACATACATCTGGAGTTCATTTGCAGCAGATAGAGGCCCTGGCATGCTCATTCTCTTTCTTGGTTTGTCTAGCTGTCTCTCTCAGCTTGCAAAAAAAGGAGAAGCTGGGCATGGTGGCGCATACCTTTAGTCCTAGCACTCAGGCAGAGGTAGGAGGATCACCATGAGTTTCAAGGCCACTCTGAGACTACACAGTGAATTCCAGGTCAGCCTGGGCTAGAGTGAGACCTTGAAAAAGAAAAAAGAAAGAGGAAGGGTGGCTTGTATGTATAGCTCATTGAGCAGAACAGTCACATGACCATGCCTAATTTCAAGATAAGTGAAAGCCCGGGCTTGGTGATGCATGCATACCTGTAATCAGCATTTGGGAGGTAGAGACAGGTCTAACAGGAGGAGTTCAAGGCTATCCTTGGATACGTAGCTATTTTGTGGCTAGCCTGAGCTACAGAGTACCTGCCTCAAAACAAAAATGATAAACGTATTTCTTATCTGAAAGAAAAACTGAAGAATCATAGCAAGTTGTATGAGGGTTTTTTGTTTTTTTTTTTGTTTTTCGAGGTAAGGTCTCATTCTCTAGCCCAGGCTGACCTGGAATTCACTATGTAGTCTCAGGGTGGCCTTGAACTCACAGTGATCCTTCTACCTCTGCCTCCTGAGTGCTGGGATTAAAAGTGTACACCACCATTCCCAGCTTAGATTTTTTTAAAAAATAGTTTTATTTATTTGAGACAGAAAAAGGGGGAGAGAGAATGGGAACGCCAGGGCCTTTTGCCACTGCCAACGATCTCCAAATGCATGCACCACCTTAACCGCTGTCCAGCCTGAGAGGTTTTTTTTTTTTGGTGGTTGTTCTGTTTTTCTCTATATATTTCAAGAGCTTAATAATGCTTTCTTTTTCTTTGCTTTTTTTTCATGGTAGAGTCTTACTCTAGCCCAGACTGGCCTGGAACTCACTCTGTAGCCCCTGGTTAACCTCAAACTCACAGTGATCTTCCTCCCTCAATGCTGGGATTAAAAGTGTGCTCCAATACACATGGCAATATTGCTTTGTTTATTTTTTTATTTTTATTTTTATGGGTTTTCGAGGTAGGGTTTCACTCTGGTCTAGGTGGACCTGGAATTCACTGTGTAGTCTCAGGGTAGCCTCAAACTCACGGTGTTCCTCCTATCTCTGCCTCCTGAGTGCTGGGATTAAAGGCGTGTACCACCATGCCCGGCATTTTGCTTTGTTTATTTATTAATTTTTTTGAGGTAGGGTCTCACTCTAGTTCAGGCTGACCTGGAATTCACTGTGTAGTCTCAGGGTGGCCTCCAACTCACTGCGATCCTCCTACATCTGCCTCCCAAGTGCTGGGATTAAAGGCACCAGCTGCTTTGTTTATTTTTGAGACAGGTGATTGATAGCAGAACGCAAGCTGGTCTAAAAATTTCTGTCCTTCTCCCTCCACCTCCCAAATACTGGGATTACAGGCAGCATGCTCACACCTGGCATTGTTTTTAAATACTTTTTTAGAGCTGTAGGATGGCTTAGAGGTTAAGGCATTTGCCTGCAAAGTCAAAGGACCCAGGTTCGATTCCCCAGGACCCACGTTAGCCAGCTGCACAAGGGGGCACATTCACTATATAGTCTCAGAGTGGCCTTGAACTCACAACGATCTTCCTGCCTTTGCTTCCTGAGTGCTGCTATTAAACTTGTGCACTATAATGCCTGGCTCCATATCCTTTTGTAAAGGCTTTATTATGGTCAGGATTTTTGTTTTGTTTTTGCTATCTTTTCAGAAACTACATCCTTTGATAACTCTGTGTAATGTTCCATTATTAGTATTCTGCTAAATTTTGTCTACTTACTACTCTGAAATTAACTTTGACCCTCAAAGTATTCTCTGCATAAGGCATTCATGATGATACATGCCTTTAGTCACAATTGGAAGTGGGAGGCAGCCTGTGCTACATTGTGCTGGTAATTATTTACTCCTCTTTCTTCTAGTTTCTCCTTTATTAAAAAAATGCTATTGTTTTTTTTTGCAGATTTTCTCATTCTTTGAAGTAATGGTAAATACATAAACATTTTTGTTTTTATTAATGAAATCAAAGCACACGTGTTTTCAAGGTTATATTCCTAATTAAGAGGGAAAGCTGATAATTTTTTTTTTTTTTTTGGTTTTTTTGAACTAAGGTCTCCTAACCTAGGCTGATCTGGAATTCACTATGTAGTCTGAAGGTGGCCTCAAGCTCATGGTAATCCTCCTACCTTGGCCTCCCGAGAGTGCTGGGATTAAAGGTGTGAGCCACCATGCCTGGTTTAATCTTTAAAACCAGTGTAGGTCTTTTAAAATTGGATGAGTCTTAATTTGTTAGTAAGTTGTGGCATATATAGCATAGTGAGCAGAAAGCTCCCGGAGACCTCAGAGCAGTGAGGTACCCAGAGGCCTTTGCTGATTCAGCCTTTGGTCTCCTGCAGTACACTGCATCCTGAGGGCGTTGGGAGCACCTTCAGCTGGTTCTGAAAAGCTGTACCCAACCCAACCCAACCCATGTTGCTTAATGCAGCATATACAACCATGAAGGCTGAACTTGGGAATTGCCAGTCAAAACAAGTGGGCATTTCTAGATGCTTTGAGATTTATTTATTTTTTTTTTGGTTTTTCGAGGTAGGGTCTCATTCTAGCCCAGGCTGAACTGGAATTCACTATATAGTCTCAGGGTGGCCTCGAACTCATGGTGATCCTCCTAAGAACCTCCCAAGTGCTGGCATTAAAGTAATGCGCCACCACGCCTGGCAAGAAATGTTTTGAAACCTCTAGGACTAAAGGTTGGGCCAGTTTCTTAAAGGGAGAAGAATGGATATAGGTACAGGGTAGCTATAATTTCTCAGTTCTGCCAAGCAGGTGTCTAGTGTGTACATGAACTATAGTGAAAAACCATAAATTCTCTGCCCCCTCTACCCTGTTTTCCCCTTGTGCCTGGAATTGAACCCAAGGCCTTGCATGCTGACCTACACCCTCCCAGTTTCTTTCTTTCTTTTTTTTTTTTTTTTTTTTTTGTTTATTTTTATTTATTTATTTGAGAGTGACAGACTGAGAGAGAAAGAGGCAGATAGAGAGGGAATGGGCATGCCAGGGCCTCCAGCCACTGCAAACGAACTCCAGATGTGTGTGGCCCCCTTGTGTATCTGGCTTACGTGGGTCCTGGGGAATTGAGCCTCGAACTGGGGTCCTTAGGCTTCATAGGCAAGCGTTTAACCGCTAAGCCATCTCTCCAGCCCCCTCCCCAGTTTCTTGTTTTAAATTTTAGTTTTAAAAATTTTTATTTATTTATTTATTAGAGAGAGAGAGAGAAAGAGTGAGAATGGGCATGCCAGGGCCTCTAGCCACTGCAAATGAACTCCAGATGCATGTGCCACCATGTGCATCTGGCTTATGTGGGACCTGGAGAATCAAACCAGGGTTCTTAGGTTTTGCAGGCATGTGCCTTAACTGCTAAGCCATCTCTCTAGCCCCCTCCCCAATTTCTTTAAAGTCAGGTTATGGAAGTATTTGTATGAGTTTTGACATGCATGCAGTTGCATAATCACTGCTATGATCAAGATATAGATAGAACATTTCTTTACTCAAGTTACTCCTTATCTCTTTGTAGGCTTTTTCTCTGCCCCTGGGATCTGGACATCATCATCATCATCATTATTATTATTATTATTATTATTATTGGTTTTTTCAAGGTAGGGTCTCACTCTGGACATTATTATTTACTATTATTTTATTATTTTGGTTTTTCAAGGTAGGATTTCACTCTAGTCCAGGCTGACCTGAAATTCACTATGTAGTCCCAAGGTGGCCTCAAGCTCATGGCAATCCTCCTACCTCTGCCTCCCAAGTGCTGGGACTAAAGGTGTGCACCCCCATGCCTGGCTTTGGACATTATTGATACTTTCTTTTCTTTATATTTTTCCGATTTCTAGAATGTCATAAAATGAAGTTACATAACATGTATAGACTTTTAAATTGGCTTCTTTCATTTAGCATAATTCATTTTATTCATGCTATGTATGTATAAACTCTGTTCATGTCTTTCTTTATTTTTTGGGAGTAGGGGTGGTTTGAGGTAGGATCTCTCTAGCTCAGGCTGACTTGGAATTCACTATGTAGTTTCAGGGTGGCCTTGTATTCACAACAATCCACCTACCTCTGCCTCCTGAGTGCTGGGATTAAAGATGTGAGCCACCACACCGGCACTCTGTTCACTTTTATAATTGAATAATTGATAAATTATTTTAGTTTTTTGGTTTTTTAAAATATTTATTCATTTTGCAAGGAGAGAGAGCGAGAGTGAGTGTGTACTCACAAGGCCTCTAGTCAATGCAAACAAACTCCAGATACATGTACCACTTTACACATCTGGCTTTACATGTGTACTGGAGAATCAAACTCTGGTTGTTAGGTATTGAAGGCAGGTGCCATCTCTCCAGCCCTTTTTTGTTTTTTTGAGGTAGGGTCTTGCTCTATCCCATAGGAAAAAGAAAAGATGTGTTTTAGATATGTTGACTGAGACCTCTCAGTGGCAGATCAGGAAGACAGATACAAACAAGAAGAGATCGTGTCTACAATAGTAGTTGAAGCCCTGAGAACACGTGTCCTAAATGTGTAGTGAAAGAGAAGTTCCCAGAGAATGGGAAGGGACAAGGAAAGGTGGCATAGCTGTGTCAGAAAGCTGTGAAATAAGGATATAGCTGGTGACCAAAAGTGAACAAGCAGCCTTTACAGTTTACTTGGTTGACTGATAGCACCATCAGTGCTATAAAGGTTTCCAGAGAGGTTTTTTTGTTGTTGTTGCTTTTTTTTCCCACAGAGAGCTTTCTTTTCCTTTTATTTTCTTTTATTTGTTTAAAGCCTTTTTCTTTTTTTATGCAAGAGAGCGAGGAGAGTGAGAGAGGTTTGTCGCACTAGGGCCTCCAGCCACTGCAGTCAAATTCCAGACACGTGTGCCTCCTTGTGTGCATGTGTGATTTTGTGCTCCTGCATCACTGTGCGTCTGGTTTACGTGGGACTTGGAGAGTCAAACATGAGTCTTTAGGCTTTGCAGGCCAGCACCTTAATGCTAAGCCATCTCTCCAGCCCTGTTTGTTGCTTTTTGAGACAGAGTTTCACTTGGTATTCCAGACTTTGAAGTTGGAATACTTCTGCCTCAACCTCCACAGTGCTAGAGCTAACCTTGCGCCCAAATAGTTTTAAGTGGCAATCAGACTGACAGGTGAGATTTTCAGATGAGACAGCAGCATCAAAATAAGACTAACAGGTTAAAGTAAAATTGGAAGCCAGAAAGCACTCATTGTAGAAATTTGGCAAGAAAGGAACACAGAAAGAGTGTAAGAGTTGATAGGGAAACCTGAGCAGTTTTGAAAGCAGATGGGGATGAATCAGTTCAAAGGAGAAAGTGAAGACAGAAGTGGGAGCAAAGTCTAAGTTGAGGTGAGAAGGCAAGAATTGATAAAATTACATTAAGTTGTCCTAATTTTGGAAAAGTATGAGCCATTACCTGTATGTATTGAAATTTCTTTGCTTGTTGATTACAAGAGAATTACACAATTAGACCACTTTATTTTTATTATTTAAATGTTATTAATTGTGAGGTGGGAGGGAGGGAATGGGAATGCCAGGGCTTCTTATCATTGCAAATGAACTCCAGATACATGAACCACTTTGTGTATCTGGCTTTGCATGGATACTGGGGATTTGAACCCTGGCTGCCAACGTTTGCAAGCAAGTACCTTTAAATTGCTGAGTCATCTCTCCAGCCCCCTAGACTGCTTTTTTTTTTTTTTTTTTTTTTTTTGAGAGAAACAGAGAGAGAGAGGGAGACAGATAGAGATGGGCGCGCCAGCAGTCTCTCAGCTGCTGCAAATGAAATCCAGATGCGTGTGTCCCTTTGTGGTCAAGTGCGGCATTGAGCCCTTGCGTCACTTTTGCATCTGGCTAAACGTGGGACCTGGAGATTGGAACCAGCGTTCTTAGGCTTAGGAGGCAGGTGTCTTAACTGCTAAGCCATCTCTCCAGCCCCCTAGACCACTTTTTATAAAATAAGAACCTCATTAAGAGGAAATTTATTTATTCAGATTTAATTGCAGAAAATAAAAACACCATAGAGGGCATGATAGCTCACACCTATGACCCCAGCACCAGTAAGTTGATGTAGGAGATCTCTGGACCACAGAGTGAGTTCCAGGTCAGTCAGGGATAGAGTGAGACCCTGCTTCAAAACGAGCAAATGAAGAAACTTGGAAATGACTGAAAAAAAAAAAAAAGACCCATACTCCCACCAGCAGTAAATGATTGCCATTGCAATTATTTAATTTAATTTAATTTAATTTTATTTTATTTTATTTACTTACTTATTTTGGTTTTCCGAGGTAGGGTCTCACTCTAGCTCAGGCTGACCTGAAATTCCCTATGTAGTCTCAGGGTGGCCTCAAACTCTCAGTGATCCTCCTACCTCTGCCTCCCAAGTGCTGGGATTAAAGGCGTGTGCCACCACACTCAGCACAATTTTTTAATTAGTTACTATTTTTTATTGACAAGTTCCTTATTTGTAGACGATATCCCATGGTACTTCCCTCCCTCCCCTCACTTTCCCTTTTGAAACTCCACTCTCCATCATATCCCCTCCCCCTCTCAATCATTCTCTCTTTTATTTTGATGTCATCATCTTTTCCTCCTATTATGATGGTCTTGTGTAAGTAGTGTCAGGCACTGTGAGGTCATGGATATCCAGACCATTTTGTGTCTGGAGGAGCACACTGTAAGGAGTCCTACTCTTCCTTTGGCTCTTACATTCTTTCTGGCCCCTCTTCCACAATGGACCCTGAGCCTTGGAAGGTGTGTTAGAGATGTCTCAGTGCTGAGCACTCCTCTGTCCCTTCTTCTTAGCACCATGGTGCCTTCTGAGTCATCCCAAGATTACCACCATCTGAAAAGAGAAGCTTCAATAACCACAAGGGAGAATAGTATTAATATATGGGTATGAACATTAAGAGAAGTGCTTACTGGGCAATTTGGTGAACATAGAATATACATTTAGACAGACATCAGCAGATGTTACATCCCTAGGGCTCATGACTACCCCTGTTGTAGGTTTTCAGTATCAGGGATGTGTTCCTTCCCATGGAGCGGGCCTCCAGTCCAAGAGAGAGCAGTTGGTTTCCCCCATAACACACATGCCACTATTGCACCTGTTGGCTCATTTGGCCTGGCTGACCAAATTTAAAGCTTGCAGTGTTCACTGTTGAGTATCTTCACTGGTGTTTTCTCTCTCCCATTGAACTACATGCAGCGTAGCTTTTTCCAGCTTTCTGTCAGCTGGTCCACGTGGAGGAGGCTTTCAGCTTGGCTCCAGCAGGATTTCTCAGTGAACTTGCAGCCCAAGCTGCATGTGGAGTCTTTAGCAATAGGGTCTTACCACCTATTCCTGGTGGGAAACCAAGGGACTTGGCAATGGCCTATAATGTTTTGGGGGTATCTGTGACCTCCCTGGCCAACAACTCACTGGAAGGTATCCCATCCCTGGCACTGAAAATTTCCTAGTAACAATCTATGGCTTCTGAGTGTTCCATTGTCCAGAAAAGTAGGTTTCCATATGTTTTATTTATATCCTCTTAGATTTTGATTAGCCCTCCCTCCACCTTTCCTTTACTCAGTCTCTTCCCCTGACCTCACTTAGACCTTTTCACCCCCATTAATCTGTTCTTCTACTTATATATATACAATACCATCCTATTAAGTATCCCCCTCCTTCCCTTTCTATTCCCTTTATATCCCCTTTCTAACTTACTGGCTTCTGCTACTGAGTTTTATTCCTACTCACATAGAAGTTCAATCATTTGTAGCTAGGATCCACATAGGGGAGAGAACAGGTGATGTTTGGCTTTCTGGGCAATTACAAGTTTTTATGGGGGCTGGAGACATGGCTCTGCAATTAAGGCCTACAAAGCTGAAGGACCTAGGTTTGATTCCCCAGTACCCACATAAAACCAGATGCACAAAGTAGCACATGCATCTGGAGTTCATTTGCAGGTGCTAGAGGCCCTGGCATGCACATTCTTTCTCTCTGCCTTGTTCTCTCTCCCAAATAAATAAAATACTAAAAAAAAAAAAAAAAAAAAAATTATGTTTTTTTTATTTGTTTTATTTGTTTATTTTTGCAGAACCAGAGATTGAACTCGGGCCTTTGGCGTGTTAGGCAAGTATTCTAATACTGAATTATGGGCCTATCCCCAATTTTTTGTTTTGTTTGTTTTTCGAGGTAGGGTCTGCTCTAGGCCAGGCTGACCTAGAATTCACTATGTAGTCTCAGGGTGGCCTCAAACTCACAATGATCCTCCTAACTCTGTTTCCTGAGTGCTGGGATTAAAGGTGTGTACCACCACGCCCAGATAAAGTTTTTTTTTTTAATGTTATTTATTTATTTATTTATTTTTATTTTTTGGTTTTCCGAGGTAGGGTCTCACTCTAGCTCAGGCTAACCTGTAATTCACTCTGTAGTCTCAGGGTGGCCTCGAACTCATGGCGATCCTCCTACCTCTGCCTCCCGAGTGCTGGGACTAAAGGTGTGCACCACCATGCCCAGCAAATGTTATTTTTTGAGAAAGGGAAAGTGCAAGAAAATGGGCGAACCAGGGCCTCTAGCCACTGGAAATGAATTCCAGATGCATGTGCCACCTTGAGTATCTGGCTTATGTGGGTACTGGGGAATTGAACCTGTGTTGTTAGGCTTTGCAGGCAAGCACCTTAACTCATTAACTGCTAAGCAATCTCTACAGCCCCAATTAAAGTTTTAGTAGAGTTCTTTTTTTCTACTTTCTTTTATGAAAGAAAATTAGTGTGCTAGGGCCTCCAGCCACTGCAGTTGAATTCAAGACGCTTGTGCCACCTTGTGCGCATGTACAACCTTTGTGCTTGCATCACCTGTGTGTCTGGCTTACATGGGACCTGAGGAGTTGAACATAGGTTTTTATGCTTTGCAGGCAAGCACCTTAACCACTAAGTTATCTCTCCAGTCCTCTTTCCAGTTTTCTAATTGAATATTTTAGCATGTGTAGGTACGGACACACCAGGGCCTCTTAACTGTTGCAAATGAATGTCAGATGTTTGTGCCACTTTTGTGTCTGTCTTTATGTGAGTGGCTTGGGATTTGAACCTAGTCCAGCAGGGTTTGCAAGCACATACCTTTAACTGATGAGCCATCTTCCTAGCTCCTAAATTTGCTTTTTTGATGCTTTTTGTTGTTGTTTTTTGAGGTAGGGTCTTGCTCTAGCCTAGGAGGGCTGGGATTAAAGGTCTTTTTGTTTGTTTAATTTTGCAGAACCATAACAATTGATGGGGTGCCAGCAGTTATCATTTCTTCAACTTAAAAAAATATATTTTATTTATTTATTTATTTGAGAGAGAAAGAGGCAGAGAAAGAGAGAGAGAATGGGCACACCAGGGCCTCCAGCCACTGCAAACAAACTCCAGATGCATGTGCCCCCTTGTGTATCTGGCTTACGTGAGTCTGGAGAATAGAACCGAGAACCTTTGGCTTTGCAAGCAAACGCCTTAACTGCTAAGCCATCTCTCCAGCCCCCATTTCTTTAACTTTTTATTGACAGCATACACACATATACACAATAGACTACGATCATAATCCCCTCCCACCACCCTTCCTTTGCTCCCTCCCAAATCCACACTCTATGCATCCCTTCTTTCCACTAATCTCTCTCTCTCTCTTTTTTTTTTTTTTTTTGTTTCGAGGTAGGGTCTCACTCTAGCCCAGGCTGACCTGTGTAGTCTTACGGTAGCCTTGAACTCATGGCAATCCTCCCACCTCTGCCAGGATTAAAGATGTGAGCCACCGTGCCCGGCGTCTCTTTGTATATTTATGTCATCATTTTTCTCCTCTTATTATGCAGGTCTTGTATAGGCAGCTTTCGACACTCTGAGTCATGAATATCAAGGCCATTTTGTGTCTGGAAGACAGCATTGTAAGCACTCCTCCCCTTCCTTTGGCTCTTACATTCTTTCTACCACCTCTTCCACGATGGTCCCGAGCTTTAGAGCATGTGATAGAGATGTCTCACTTAGTACTGAAGACTCTACTGTCACTTCTCAATACTTTGGTGAGTTTTGAGTCTCCCCAGTAGTCACTGCCATCTGAAAAGAGAATCTGCTCTAACCAAAAGTGAAAATAGCATTAATATATGGATATAAACAAGTATTTAGAGGGCAGTTGGGTGGACATAATATATTTAACCAGATAGTAGTAGTTGTTTCACTTCTAGGGCTTATGGCCTTACCAACTGTAGGCTTTTGATTAGGATTTTAGTACCAGGCAGTAACTGAATTTAGTATTCACTGATCAACCTATGCCATTCCTCCTTACCACCTGCACTCCCTAGACTCTTGGTAACCACCGCTGTATTTTCAACTTCTATAAGATGAGCTGTTTTAGATTCTACATGTGAGATCACATGTACCTGGCTTACTTCATTTAACATACTAATCTCTATTTCTATTCATGTTGTCACAAATTACAGGATTTCACTCTTTATTATCATATGGTTTTTCATGTATTTAACACATTTTATTTATTCATGTAAAAGTAGCTGAAGGTGGGCTGGAGAGATGGCTTAGCGGTTAAGGCGCCTGCCTGAGAAGCCTAAGAACTCCCATTCGAATCTCCAGGTCCCACATTTAGCCAGACACAAAAGTGGCGCAAGTGCACAATATCCCACATGTGCACAAGGGGGCACATGCATCTGGAGTTCATTCACAGTGGCTAAGAGGCCCTGGCATGCCCATTCTCTCTGTCTCTCTCAAATTAAAAAAAATAGCTGAAGGTTTAAATGTCTTATTTATGTATTTTAATATTAAGAGTTTGTGGTTATAAAAACATCTCCACACTAAAATTCAGAAGGAGGGAGAGGGAAGGAGGAAATTATAAAGTTGAGTACAGTATAAATAGTCAATATACTATAGAATATTGATGTAAAAAAGAAAGCCAAGTTAACTCGAGCTGGAACTTTAAGTATTAGAGACAAAAGCCCAGACTTGTTTCATTCCTATGTGATGAGTTTTTCTTGTTATTGTATGAAGATAGGGAGTATCTGAACACTTAATCTCTTGATTTGGCAGACAACATAATAGATTATATGAATAGGTCCCCTTTTATCTTTCTAATACAAGATAGCAATGATGTAAAGGGATTCATCCCTCCACTTCTTTTCATATGCATTTCTCAACCAAAATATCCATTACAATCACCATTACTTTAAAAAATAGACACTGCCAGCCGTGGTGGTGCCTCCCAAGTGCTAGGATTAAAGGCATGTGCCACCACGCCTGGCTTGTTCTTTATTCATTAAAAGGTTATTTTTTTCTGGGGCTGAGGAGATGGTTCAGCTTTCTTGCAAAGCCTGCTGGTCTGGGGTCAGTTCATAGTACCCACATAAAGCCATATACACAAAGTGGCACATGTGTCTGCCGTTTGTTTGCAGTGCCCATACTCACTCTCTCTCTGCTGCTCTCTTTAAAATTTCTTTAAAAATATTTATTTGCAAGCAGAGGTGGTGGGGACAGAAGGTGTGTCAGGGCCTCTAGTTGCTTCAAGCAAACTCCAGAAGCGTGCATCACTTCATTCATCTGGCTTTACATGGGTACTGGAGAATTGAACCCAGGCCAGCAGGCTTTGCAGGCAAGTGCCTTAACCACTGAACCATCTCTCCAGTCCCTCTTTTAAATTATTTATTTAAAAAATGTTTTTAAAAGGTTATCCTTCCTAGGTTTTATGATCAGTCTTCAACTCTTTATAACATTTCAGATTCTTCTCTTTTTTGTCTTTATATCATCTAGTAGAATTTCAAAGGCACATATAGGACTTTAAACTAGTTTCAGTAACACTGTTAAATACTCTTGGGTGAGGGAAAGTAATTTTATTTTATGATGTAAGAAAGTTTTTATTTATTTATTTATTTATTTATTTATTTATTTATTTATTTATTTATGAGACAGACGGAATGGATCATCAAGGTGCAAATGAATTTCAGATAGATGTGCCACCTTGTGCATCTGGCTTACATGGATACTGGGGAATTGAACCTGGGTCCTTAAACTTTGCAGGCAGGTTCTTTAACCACTGAGCCATCTCTTCAGCCCTGTTTTATGCATTTAAAAGCAATTTTGGGGCTGGAGAGATGGCTTTGCAGTTAAGGCACTTCCCTGTGAAACCTAAGGACCAAGGTTCAGTTCCCCAGTACCCACATTAAGCCAAATGTACAAGGTGGTGCATGTGTCTGGAGTTTGTTTGCAGTGGCTGTAGGCTCTGGTAGGCCCATTCTTTCTATCTTCCTGTCCCTTTCTCTCTCAAATAAATAAAATAAATGCATGATATATGAATGAAATGGAATGAACATTGTACAAATCCTTTACAGTAAGTTTTTATTACTATAATTTTGACAATTTCTTATATACTTTTTAAAGCTTTTGGAGAGATGGCTTAGCAGTTAAGGTGCTTGCCTGAGTGAAGCCTAAGGACATAAGTTCAATTCCCCAAGACCCACATAAAGCCAGATGCACAAGATGGCGCATGCATCTGGAGTCATTTGCAGTGTCTGAAGGCCCTACTGTACCCATTCTCTTTCTCTCTCTCTCTGCTGCCTCTTTCTCTCTCTCCAATAAATGAATAAATAAAATATTAAAATAATAATGAATAATAAAATTCACCTGATTTTAAATGTATAGTTCACTGATTATATGCATGTACATAATTGTATTAGTCATCAGTCCCAACATAAGTTTAGGACATTATCAGTATCTGCAAAAAGAAGCATTCCAGGGCTGGAGAGATGACTTAGTGATTAAGGTGCCTGCCTCCTAAGCCTAAGAACACTGGTTCCAATCTCCAGCGGTTCCAATCTCCAGGTCCCACGGTTAGCCAGATGTAAAGTGACACAAGGGCGCAATACCTCACTTGACCACAAGGGGGCGCATGCATCTGGATTTCTGAGAGACTGCTGGCGCACCCATCTCTGTCTGTCATCCTCTCCCTCTCCCTCTCTCTCTCTGTCTCTCTCTCCCCACCCCCCAAAAAAGAAGAAGCATTCCAGTGAGGGTCTTCCTTAGTGGGGGCATTGGTAATCACTGGTGGACATTGATAATCACTGTGGGGATATAAATGCACCAGTTGGTTGAGTCAGGAGCACTGTGCTTCACAGTACGCCTTCCTTCCTTCCTTGTGGCACTTATATTTTTTCTGCCTCCTCTTCTGCAGTGTTCCCTGAGCCTTGGCAAGAGTGTTATATTCCTCCTTGAGTGGTGACCTCTCAGCAGCCTCTTATTTTCTGCTTTGATAAATTTTGAATCTCCTCAGTGTCTCTGGCTAGCTGTGAGAGCAGCACTCATATTTAATCTGACACTTCTTCTACAATGTTTCGTGGGCCCTGACGGTGTGATAGAGATGATTTCTCCAGTGATAGGCACTTGACTTTGTTTTCTGGTCATTTTGATGGGTCTTGGGTCACCCTCATATTAACTGTCATCTGTAAAAAGTAGGTTCTCAGCCGGGCGTGGTGGCGCACGCCTTTAATCCCAGCACTTGGGAGAGGTAGGAGGATCGCTGTGAGTTCGAGGCCACCCTGAGACTACATAGTGAATTCCAGGTCAGCCTGGACCAGAGTGAGACCCTACCTTGCAAAACCAAAAAAAAAAAAAAAAAAAAAGTAGGTTCTCTACCAAGATTGAGAGTGGTATTGATGAAGGAGATAAACATAGACATTTGGAAAACAGTTTGATGGGCATAACCTCTCCTATTAGCTAAACAACAGAGGAATCTTCCCTCTAGGGTCCATGTTCTTCCAAGCCATAGGCTTCTGACTTGCCTCTCACTACCAGGCATGAATCGTTTCTTTTACTTAGCACAGTGAGTGTGTGCACATATGTAGATGCTTCATTCCTTTTTGTTGCTGAATAGTGGCTTGTATTGTTATTCCACAGTAGATTTTCTGTTCACTGATTGATGAACAATTGGAATGTTTATGGATTTTAGCTATTTTTTTTAGGAATTACATTACATTATAGCTTTATTAATGTATACTTCAAATTTCTTACAATCCACATCCTTAAAGGACACAATTCATAGTCTCCAGTATATGCACAATGTTCTTATGTTATCATCAATAAGTCCAGAATATTTTCATCACCCTGCAAAGAAACCTTGCAGTAATTCTCAGACATGTTCCTCATTTCTTCACTTTCCAGCTGCTGGCAAGCACTAATTTATTTATGCATCTAGACATTTGCCTATTCTGGGAAATTGACATAATTGGCCTCATATGTGAACTTCTGACTTACTAGTATATTTTCAAGGTTTATCTGTGCTGTAGTATGTATCTGTTCTCTAAACGTCCCAATAATACTCCATTATATGAATCTACCACATTTCATTTGTCCACTTAATCAATATATAATTGGGTTGTTGATATTTCATGGATCTGAAATAATATTTATTAATGGATCTTTGGTTTTTTTTTTTTTCTTTTTGGTTTTTCAAGGTAGGGTCTCTCTCTATCTAGTCCAGGATGACCTGGAATTCACTATGTAATCTCAGGGTGGCCTCAAACTCATGGCGAACCACCTACCTCTGCCTTCCAAGTGCTGGGATTAAAGGTGTGTGCCAACCATGCCCAGCTTTAATTAAAGTTTTTTTTTTATTGACAACTTCCTTAATTATAGACAGTAAACCATGGTAATTCCCTCCCCTCACTTTGCCTTTGCAATTCCACTCTCCATCATGCCCCTTACCCCTGTCAATCACTCTCTTTTATTTTGATGTCATCATCTTTTCCTTCTGTTATGGTCTTATGTAGGTAGTGTCAGATACTGCGAGGTCATGGATATCCAGGCCGTTTTTGTGTCTGGAGGAGCACGTTGTAAGGAGTCCCACCTTTCCTTTGACTCTTAAATTCTTTCTGCCACCTCTTCTGCCATGGATCATGAGCCTTGGAAGGTGTAACAGAGATACTTCAGTGCTGAGCACTCCTCTGTCACTTCTTTATAGCACCATGGTGCCTTCTGAGTCATCCCAAGGTCACCACCATCTGAAAAGACAAGCTTCTCTAACCAAAAGTGAGAGTAGCATTTATGTATGGGTATGAACATTAAGAGAAGAGCTTACTGGGCAGTTTGGTATATATATTTAGCCAGACACCAGCAGATGTTACATCCCTAGGGCTCATGACTACCCCTGTTGTAGGTTTTCAGTATCAGGCATATATTCCCTCCTGTGGAGTGGGCCTCCAATCCAATTAGAGAGCAGTTGGTTTCCCCCATAATAGACATGCTACTATTGTATCATTGGCTCATTTGGCCTGGCTGGCCAAATTTAAGTCTTGCAATGTCCACTGATTTCAGTGCTGATAACTTGTCTCCCATAGGGCTGCAGGCAGTGCAGCTTTTTCCAGCTCTCTGTCAGCTGGTCTACAGGGAGGAAGTTTTCACCTCAACTCCAGCAAGATTTCTCCCTGGCCTTGCAGCCCAAGCATGTGGAGTCTTCAGCAATAGGTTCTTACCATCTATTCTTAGTGAGAAACCAAGAGCCTTGGCAGTGACCTGTAATGTTTGGGGGGCATCAGAGACCTCCCTGGGCAACAACTCACTGGAAGGTATCCCATCCCTGGCACTGAAAATTTTCTAGTACCAATCTATGGCTTCTGGGTGTGCCAATGTCCAAAAAAGTAGGTTTCCATATGACTTATTCATACTCTCTTAGGTTTAGACTAACTCTCTCCCAGCTGTCCTTTACTCAATCTCTTCCCCTGACCTCACTTAGGCCTTTCCACCCCCAGTAATCTGTTCTTCTACTTACATGTATACAATACCATCCTCGTAAGTACCCCCTCTTCTTCCCTCCCTTTCTATTCCCTTTATATCCCCTTCCTAGCTTATGGCTTCTACTACTGAGTTTTATTACAACTCACATACAAGTCCAAACATTTGTAGTTAGGATCCACATATGAGAAAGAACATGGGACTTTGGCTTTCTGGGTCTGGGTTACCTCACTAAGTATAATCCTTTCCAGATCCATCCATTTCCCTGCAAATTTCATAATTTTATTTTTCTTTACCACTGAATAGAGCTCCATTGTATAAATGTACTACATCTTCATTATCCATCCATCAGTGGAGGGACATCTAGGCTGGTTCCATTTCCTAGCTATTGTGAATAGAGCAACAATAAACATGGTTGAGCAAGTATCTCTAAGGTAGTGAGACAAGTCCTTAGAATATATGCCTAGGAGTGCTATAGCTGGATCATATGGTAAATCTATTTTTAGCTTTCTCAAGAACCTCCACACTGATTTCCACAATGGCTGGACCAGATTACATTCCCACCAACAGTGTAGAAGGGTTTCTCTTTCTCTGAATTCTCGCCAACATTTATTGTCATTTGTTTTTTTGATGGTAGCCATTCTGACAGGAGTGAGATGGAATCTCATAGTCGTTTTAATTTGCATTTCCCTGATGGCTAAAGATGTAGAACATTTTTAGATGTTTATATGCCATCTGTATTTCTTCTTTTGAGAACTCTATTTAGTTCCATAGCTCATTTTTTAAAATTAGTTTGATTTTCTGTTTAGTTTTTGAGTTCTTTGTATATCCTGGATATTAATCCTCTATCAGATGTATAGCAGGCAAATATTTTCTTCCATTCTGTAGGTTGCCTCTTTGCTTTATCATCAATGTCTTTTGCTATACAGAAGCTTTATAATTTCATGAGGTCCCAGTGGTTGATTAGTGGTTTTATTTGCTGAGCAACTGGGGTTATATTGATAAAGTCATTGCCTATGCCAGTATGTTGAAAGGTTTCCCCTACTTTTTCCTCTAGCAGTTTCAGAGCTGTGGGTCTGACATTAGGGTCTTTGATCTATTTGGACTTGATTCTTGTGCATGGAGAGAGATAAGAATCGATTTTTATCCTTCTACAGATAGATATCTAGTTTTCCTAGCACCATTTGCTGAAGAGGCTATCTTTTCTCCAATAAGTATTATTGGCATTTTTGTCGAAGATCACGTGGCTATAGCTACCCGGATTTATATCAGGGTCTTCTATTCTGTTCCATTGATCTGTGTCTCTTTTTGTGTCAATACCAAGCTGTTTTTGTTACTATGGCTTTGTAATATAGGTTAAAGTCAGTTAAGGTGATACCTTATTTTTGTTGCTCAAAATTGTTTTAAATATTTGAGGTTTTTTGCACTTCCAAATGAATTTTAGGATTGTTTTTTCTATTTCCATGAAGAATGCCATTGGAATTTTGATGGAGATTGCATTAAATGTGTAGATTGCTTTTGGTAAGATTGCCATTTTCACATTATTGATTCTTCTGATCCAAGAACAAGGGATGTCTTTCCATTTCCTGATGTCTTCTGCAATTTCTGTCTTGAGTGTTTTAAAGTTTTCATTGTAGAGATCCTTCACTTCCTTGGTTAGGTTTATCCTAAGGTACTTTATTTTATTTATATTTTTTGATGCAATTGTGAATGGGAGTGATTCTCTGATTTCATCCTCTGTGTGTGTGTGTGTGTGTGTGTGTGTGTGTGTGTGTTGTTAGCATATAGGAAGCCTACTGATTTTTGTGTGTTAATTTTGTATCCTGCTACATTGTTATAAGTGTTTTTCAGCTCAGTTTGGTGATAGTCTTTAGAGTATGTATAGAATCATATCTGAAAATAATGATAACTTGATCTCTTCCTTTCCTATTTGTATCCCTGTTATGTGTGTCTCTTGCCTTATTGTTATGGCTAAGACTTCCAGTACTATATTAAATAAAAGTGAGGACAGTGGACATCCTTGTCTTGTGCCTGATTGTAGTGGAAAAGCTTCAAGTTTTTCTCCAGTTAGTATTATGTTGCTGTAGGTTTGTCATAAATAGCTTTTATTGTGTTGAGATATGTTCCTTCTATTCCCAGTTTCTGTAGGACTTTTATCTTGAAGGGATGTTGGATTTTTGTCAAATGCCTTTTGTGCATCTATTGAGATGATCATGTGATTTTTTTTTTTTTTTTTACTTTCAGACCATTTATATGGTGTATTACATTTATAGATTTGTGTATGTTGAACCATCCCTGCATCTCTGGGATAAAACCTACTTGGTTGGGGTGAATGATCTTTCTGATATATTCTTGTATTCTGTTTGCTAGTATTTTGTTCAGAATTTTTGCATCTATGTTCATGAGGGAGATTTGTCTGTAATTTTCTTTTTTTTTTTTTGTTCTGTCTTTGTGTGGTTTTGGTATCAGGGTGATGCTGGCTTTGTAGATTCCTTCCTTTTCTATTTTGTGTAAAAGTTTGAGAAGCATTGGTGTTAGTTCTTCCATGAAGGTCTGGTGAAATTCACCAGTGAATCCATCTGAGCCAAGACTTTTTTTTTTTAGTTGGGAGATAATTATTTATTTATTTATTTATTTATTTATTTATTTATTTATTGGGGAAAAAGTTTATTTTGGCTTATAGACTCAAGGGGAAGCTCCATGATGTCAGGGGAAAACAATGGCATGATCAGATAGTGGATATCACCTCCTAGCCAACATCAGCAATATGAGAGTGTGCCAAACACTGGCAAGGGAAAGCTGACTGTAACACCCATAAGCCCGCCCCCAACAATACACTGCCTCCAAGAGGGGTTAATTCCCAAATCTTAGTTGGGAGATTTTTAAATAACTGCTTGGATCTCCATACTTAGAGATCCAAGTATGCTTGGTCTGTTTAAGTGGTTAATCTCATCTTGATTTAATTTTGGTAGGTCAGGGTTGGAGAGATGGCTTAGCAATTAAGACACTTGCCTGCAAAGCAAAAGGACCTTGGATTGATTCTCCAGGTCCCACGTAAGCCAGATGCACACGGTGATCCATGTGTTTGGAGTTTGTTTGCAGTGGCTAGAGGCTCTGGCACACCCATTCTCAACTCTCTCCCCCCACCCTCTGTCTCCAACAAATAAATACATAAATAAAATTTTAATTTTGGTAGGTCATATAAATCAAGAAAATCATTTCTTCCAGATTTTCAAACTTAGTGGAGTATATGAGCTTAAAGTATGTCCCTATGATTTTCTGAATTTCTCTGGTATCTGTTGTAATGGTACCTTTTTCATCTCTAATTTTAAAGAACCAACTCTTTCTTTCATTGATTCTTTGGATTGTCTTTTTGGTTTCTATTTCCTTAGTTTATGCCCTAATCTTTATTATTTCTTCCCATCTACTGATTTTTGGTTTGCCTTGTTCTACTTTTTCCAAGGCTTTAAGGTGAAGCATTAAGTTGTTTACTTGTGACCTTTCTAATTTCTTAAAATAGGCACTTAAAGGTATAAATTTCCCTCTTAGAACTGTCTTCATTGTGTCCCAAAGGTTTTGGTATGTTGTGTTCACATTATCATTTGATTCTATGAATTTTTTTGGAGGGGTGGGGTTTTGAGGTAGTGTCTCACTCTCATTCAGACTGAGTTGGAATTCACTATGTAGTCTGAGGGTGGCCTTGAACTCACAGTAATCATCCTACCTCTGCCTCCCGAGTGCTGGGATTAAAGGCGTGCACCACCATGCCCAGCGATTCTATGATTTTTTGGATTTCCTTCTTGATTTCTTCATTGAGCCATTCATCATTTAGTAGTGTACTGTGTAGTTTCCATAATTTTGTGTATGTTCTATAGCTTTTCTTGCTGTTGATTTGTAGTTTAATCCTTTTGTGATCAGGTAGAGTGCAAGGAATTATTTCATTTTTCCTATTTTTGTTAAGATTTGCTTTGTGTCCTAATATATGGTCTATTTTAGAGAATGTTCCATGTGCTGCTGAAAACAATGTTTATTCTGTAGCATTTGGATGAAATGTTATGTATGTATCTGTTAGGTCCATTTGTTGTATGACTTCATTTAATCCAGAAGCATCTCTGTTTATTTTTGCCGAGATGACCTGTCAATTGATGAGAGTGGGGTGTTGAAGTCACCCACTACAAGTGTGTTTGGTGTTATCTGTGACCTTAGTTCTAACAGTGTGTTTGATCAAATTGGGATCCCCCATGTTAGGTGCATATATATTTAGGATTGTAATGTCCTCCTGTTGGAGTGTTCCTTTAATCAGTATAAAGTGACCTTATCTTTCCTAATTAATGTTTGTATGAAGTCTACCCTGTCAGATATTAAAATAAAAACAAAACAACACATATACACATATGAAAAATAAACTTATGGGCTGGAGAGATGGCTTAGTAGTTAAGGTGCTTGCCTGCAAAGCCTAAGAACTCATGTTTGAATCTCCAGGTCCCACATAAGTCAGATGAACAGTGATGAAAGCATGCAATGTTGTACACATCTGGAGTTTTGTTTGCAGCAGCTGAAGGCCCTGGCACGCCCATTCTCTCTCGATCTGTCTCTCTCAAATAAAGATAAATAAATAATGCATAATTTTAAAAAAACCTATGCTGTCTGTTTTACTCAAGCCTCTGCACACATCACAGAGATGTTGATATGTATTTATATATGTGTTAAGTGACTGGGTTCTTTTGCTTTCTGTAGCACTTTTCTTTTCTTTTCTTTTCTTTTCTTTTCTTTCTTTTTTTCTTTTTGATTTTTCGAGGTAGAGTCTCACTCTGGCCCAGGCTGACCTGGAATTCATTATGTAGTCTCAGGGTGGCCTCGAACTCATGGTGATCCTCTTACCTCTGCCTCCCGAGTGCTGGGATTAAGGCGTGCACCACCACACCCGGCTGTAGCTTCTTTTTTAGTTGAAATTTTTACCAATTTAAGTCTTTTATTGGTCTAATAAGATGATTTTAATTTGATTTTACTTTAGACGATTTCATGTGTGTATACATGTATATGGTGTATTTTTATCACATTCACCCCCATGTCACCCTCTTTTTTTAATTTAATTTTTTATTTATATTATTCTGATTTTACATTCATAGTGTTGGCTCCATTATCCTCCTCCCTGTCCTCCCTCTTCTAAAGGGACCCTCATCAATGGGGAATTCCACCACACCCTTGCTGACTCCCTTCTTTCCAACTAATTCCCCCTCCTACTTTCATACCTTATTTTTTTTTAGTGCATATCACTAAGTTTAATTAGAATTGCTTACATGCGCATGGGTGGGAGTTGTTTACTTGATCTTTTTATATTTTCATTTGTTTTTATTTTGTTTTATTTGTTTAGGTATTTAAGAGATTATGGCATCTAAAACCAACAATGTTAAAAAACGGAACTCCTGTAATAATATTGAGGATCATTCCATTGATCTTCCTAGAAAGAGGATCTCTAATTTCACTAATAAGAACATGAAGGAGGTAAGGCCATGGTTTCTAGGTCATATATAAGGCAGTTTAATTTTTTTTTCAAGGTAGGGTCTTACTCTAGCCCAGGCTGACCTGGAATTCACTATGTAGTCTCAGGGTGGCCTCGAACTCTCGGTGATCCTCCTGCCTCTGCCTCCTAAGTGCTGGGATTAAAAGCGTGCACCCTCACACCTGGCGAGATAGTTTAAACTGTCAGGTCTGTAGAGCTGGTTAAATTGCTTATACAATGGGAAGATAATTTGCTTAATCTCCTATGTGAAGTAGAATTAATGAAGCCTAGCCATTATGTTTCTAAAGTTCTAAGACCTTTGTCAGATGCACAGTTTTGATATGCTGTGTTTGAATATTTTCATTTACATGTAAGCTCACCATTGAATGGTTCATTAGCACTGAAATAATTTTCTTTAAACCATTTTAAACTTCCTTAGAAGTTTAAAATATGACATACGTGAAAAAATAAGGAGATAGCAAGTGTGGTGGCACACGCCTTTAATCCCAGCACTTGGAAGGCAGAGGTAGGAGGATTGCTGTGAGTTCAAGGCCAGCCTGAGACTACAGAGTGAATTCCAGGTCAGCCTAGACTAAAGGGAGACTCTACCTAGCAGGTGTGGGATGGGGAACCAGGAGATAAACATACTCCTTTGCCAGATATCCCTGTATATAAAGTTGTACCTGATGGTTGAAACCTAAGTAGTAAGACAGGAAAGTTTTGACACCTGAAGAACCTACCTATTGAATTTTGTATTTGTTGATATCAGTCATAGGGTTTACATAACCAGCTAAAGAACTTAATATGTTACCACTATTTACTTTTCATTTTCCAGGTTAAGAAATCTCCAAAACAGTTGGCTGCTTACATAAGTAGGTAAGAGCTTCTTTAAAGTGTGTGGGAAACAGAAATATTGAAGTGTGGTTTGAATATATGAAATAAAAAGTATTTTGTAATAATAATAAACAACTCTTCTTTACTAAGCTTTGCACTAATAAACATCAGACCAGTATTATCTCTGTTCCTTATAATGTCCTCAGTAGCTGTCATTAGCCCTAAAAGTTGATGAGAATCTAATGATGAAAGGAAATAAGTTCTTGGTCATACAACTCGAAAGTGATAAAAATAGCATTCATTCTAAAATGGGCATCCCTCTAAAAGCCATGACAAACTCACTCATATTCAAGGTAGAATCTGAGGCCTAGGGTTCCAGACCCTTTCAGAGAGCTTGTGAGGTTAAAATAATTTTCAAAGCCAGGCATGGTGGCATATCCCTTTAGTCCCAGCCCTAGGGAGGAAGAGGTAGGAGGATTGCCATGAGTTTGTGGCCACCCTGAGACTACATAGTGAATCCAGGTCAGCCTGGGTTATGGCTGCCCTTCCCTCCCAAAAAAATAAAACTATTTTCATAGCAGTACTAAGGTATTGCTCACAGTGTTTGAGTTTTTTGTTTTGTTTTGTTTTTCGAGGTAGGGTCTCACTTTAGCCCAGACTGACCTGGAATTCACTATGTAGTCTCAATTTGGCCTCAAACTCACTGCTATACTCCTACCTCTGATGTTCTTTTTCTTTCTTTCTTTTCTTTTCTTTTTCTTTTCTTTTTTTTTTTTTTTTTTTGATATTCAATGTGTTTATTTTTACTCTTTTGCAATTATGCAATAGAGTTTCCCAGAGATGACATGACATTTGATAACATAAGAGACTCAAAGGATGGGCTAGAGAGATAGCTTAGCGGTTAAAGGCACTTGCTTACAAAACCTGACAGTCCAGATTTGATTCCCCAGTACTCACATAAAGCCAGATGCATAAAGTAGCATGTCTATCTGGAATTTGTTTGCAGAGGAAGGAGCCTTTGTCACACCCATATTCATTCATGCGCTTATTTTCTCTTTCCCTCCTTTTTTCTTTATGTTTCTTGCTCTTATAATAATTTAAAAAACAAAATCAAAACAAAGACTGAGGGGCTAGAAAGATGACTCAGTGGTTAAGGCACTTGCCAACAATGCCTAAAAACCCAGGTTCAGTTCCCCAGTACCCACGTAAAACCAGATGCACAAGGTGTCACATGTGTCTGGAGTTCATTTGCAGTAACTAGAGGATCTGGTGCTCCCATTCTCCCTCTCTCTATGTGCCTCTTTCTCTCTCAAATAAATAAATAAAATATTTTTAAAAATTAAAAAGGTTCCCCATGGTGAGCTCTTAAAGCTGAGTGGTCTCCATGGAGCTTTCAGGAGAGTACATGGGACCAGGTGGGGAGCCACAGCTGCTACTGGTGTGCTGCGGGCTCTTTGTCTGGTGTGGCGCACATGAAGGAGTTGGTAGGGAGTTCTTCGGGGCCCTGGCTCAGCAGGACACGCAGGTCCAAGGGACTGCAGACAACACGTTGGATGCATGACAGATGCCTGCTCTGTGCCAGGCACTAGCCCGGGATCTGGAGAAAACAAGGTGAATTGTCAAGTCTCTTCTTTCCCTTATGGAACTCAAGAGGGTGATGATGATGATGCAGAAGATGAAGATAACACTGATAACAGGACTGACTCATTTGATCATCTGCAAAATGGCTAAAACCATCTTAGCAATTATTTTCATGAAATTAAGATTGCTACTGAGCTGGGTGAGGTGGTGTATACCTGTAGCTTCTTGGGAAGCTGAGGCAGGAGGATCACAAATTGGAAGCTAGACTGGGCTACATGTCAAGACTTAATTTTAAAAAAGGGAAAAGAGTAAAAGTGTTACTATATGCTAATTAATCTTCATGTGCTGATACTTGAAGACTTGCATTTTAATTTGGCAAAGCATTTGTTGAAGAGAAAACCTTGTTTCTAACAAAAATACAATAAATGTTTGGGAATACAAAAGTAAATAACTAAAAAGAGAAATCTCTCATTTATTAAAAGCTTAGATGTCTCAATGATTCCCATTTCTTTATGCCCAGAATGGCCTTTACTATTAAAAACAATGGTTACATCTATCTTCATTTTCTTTTGGTTTCAAGTGACACATCCTTTTCATTACCTTCCAGGTAATTTGTCAATTTTATTTTTTTCAACAAACTTAATATAACTTTTAAAAAATCATTTTCTTCTGGTTTTAATGGATTGCAGTCACAAAATATGGCCTATTAAATATCTGTTTATAGGCTTTTTATAGATTTTCATGTTCTCTTTCATTTAAGACAACAAATTTCTTTTACAGAACAGTTGGACAAGCTGTGAAAAGCCCAGATAAAGTACGCAAGGTGATCTGTCGCAGAAAGAAAGGTCATCACCCATTTCTAAATCCCTGTTACAGAAACAAACAGTCCCCTAAAAGTGGGGACTGTGACATGGCAAATAAAGAAAATGAACTGGCTTGTGCAGGCCACCTGCCTGAAAAATTACGCCATGATAGTCGAACATTTTTGGTTAGCTCTAGTGATTCTGGTTCTTCACAAACAGAAAGTCCATCTTCTAAATACAGTGGCTTTTTTTCTGAGGTAAGTCATTTTTACTTAACTGTGTGATGCTTTTGGTTATTCTGTTAACTGAATACCACCCATAGAGGACAGACTTATATGATAGTAACTCCCATGGTTGAATCAGTAGTTTATTCCTCTAAATTAACAATATCTAAGATGGAATGAAATTTTTGACAGGTTACTGTAAGTATCCAAAATGACAAGTTGACCAGTAGAAATTTAAAAGGGGAAATAAGAACTTAAAGCTGTGGTTACCCCCAGTGACAGTCCTTTTTCAGGGCCCTCAGTTGTCTAGGAGAAGCTTTATTCAGGCATACTTGCTAGCTATTCTAATTGTAAAATTAGTCCTAAAAGTATTTGTAGAATTGCGCATATTTACATGTACCCAGGTGTTCACAGAGCTTTCACATTAAAAACCTGAGACGGCCAGTCGTGGTGGTGCACGCCTTTAATCCCAGAGTTTGGGAGGTGGAGGTAGGAGGATCGCCATGAGTTTGAGGCCACCTGAGACTACATTGAATGAAAAAAAAAAAAATGCAGAGCCTGCTGGCTCCAGGTTCAATTCCCCAGTACCCACATAAAACCAGATGTAAAAAGTGGTATATTTGTCTGGCGTTCATTTTCATTTGCAGTGGCAAGAAGCCCTGGTGCTGCCATACAGTCCAATAAATAAATAAAAGTGCCACATTTGGTGGTGCATAATTTTAATCTCAGCACTCAGGAGTTTGAGGTAAGGGATCACTGTGAGTGCTGGTTTCAATCTAAGGCTGGAGAATGTTCCAGGTCATTGTGGGCTAAAATAAGACCCTACCTCAAAAAAAAAATACATAAATGCAACCATATAAATAAATGATACTATAATATTTGTCACAGAACAGAACTCAGTTTTGTACTTTATTGGGGTTTGAACAGACGGTAACAAGAAGGGGGAGTCCCATATTTGTTCAAATCACGTGTATTGTTATGTTCAACTACAATATTTTGGGGGGTACCAGTCACCTTTGTGTAATTTACAACTATGCCTATCAGACTGTTCATTTAAGAAAAATAGTCTCAGCTGGGTGTGGTGGCATACACCTTTAATCCTAGCACTTGGGAGGCAGAGTAGGAGGATCACCGTGAGTTCAAGGCCACTCTGAGACTACATAGTGAATTCCAGGTCAGCCTGGGCTAGAGCAAGATCCTACATTGAAAAACCAAAAAAAAGAAAGAAAAAGAAAAAGTCTCATATCACATTTCATTGTGCCTTCTAATAAGTTAGATCATTGCCTTTCAGGTTTCTCAGGACCATGAAACAATGGCCCAAGTTTTATTCAGCAGGAACTTGAGATTAAATGTAGCTTTAACTTTCTGGAGAAAGAGAAGTATAAGTGAACTTGTTGCCTATTTGGTGAGGTAAGTAATTTTCTTTTTGCTCTTTGTCTAATATGTATAATCTTCATTGTGGTATAAGAAGTGATTATTTAAATTTTATTTGTTTGTTTGTTTGTTTATTTTGGTTTTTCAAGGTAGGGTTTTGCTCTAGCCCAGGCTGACCTGGAATTCACTATGTAGTAAAGAAGGAAATCAATTCTCTAAGCAATATATATATTTTTTTAACTCACAGGATAGAAGATCTTGGAGTTGTGGTAGATTGCCTTCCTGTTCTAACTAATAGGTAAAAACAATATTTTTCAGAAAAAAAATGTAAGTTTAAAGAAGAACAAACTATAGCTGTTAGCCTATTCATAATTTTATAACTTAGAATGTCTTTTAGTTTACAGGAAGAAAAGCAATATATCTCACTTGGCTGCTGTGTAGACTTGTTGCCTCTAGTAAAGTCATTACTAAAAAGCAAATTTGAAGAGTAAGTGCTAATCCAAATCTCGTTTCATTTTTTTTCTTTCAACATTCCTGACATGCTTTTTGAACACAAGTAGTACACTGGGGGCTGGAGAGATGGTACAATGGTTAAAAGGGCTTACATGCAAAGCCTACCAGCCTGGATTCAATTCCCCAAATACCCACAGAAAGCACAATGTACAAAGAGGCACATGTTATCTGCAGTTCATTTGTAGCAGCAAGAGGCTCTGGTGTGCCCATACTCAATTGTCTCCCTACCTCTCTCTTCCTCCATCTCTTCCTCCCTTTCTTTCTACTTGCAAATAAACATTTGTTTTAAAGTTATGCCTCTTTTTTAAAAAAAAGTAGTAGATTGGACTCTGAGCTATATATTGCTTGTTTTCAAGGAGTTTACAGTACTATTAGTAAAGGAACATGAAATGATAAAAGGACAATCACAAAACATCTAAACAGTTACATAAGTGATATAAAATATAGTTTTGTGAAATAGATTGTCAAAGTAGTGAAGTAGTTTTTTTATGAAGAGAGATCCATGTATACATGTAAGGTTTGGAGCAGGATATCATCTTTTATAAAGGCTTCTTAGATGAAAACACTTGAATTTTGTCACAAAATTTCATTTCATTTCAGATATGTAATAGTTGGTTTAAACTGGCTTCAAGCAGTAATAAAAAGGTGGTGGTCAGAACTATCATGCAAAACAGAAATTATAAATGATGGGTAAGTATAGCTTTAAACATAATTCATGTTGATTTTTTTCTCCAGAAAATTAGCTTAATTAAATGAAGTAGTAATTATATCTTATGGTCATCATTGTATAATGTTTATTCAGCGAAATATTAAAGTGAGATACTATTTATTAGTGAAAGAGCACAAAGAGCCTGAGAACTCCTTGTATCTCTTCTGGTTGACTTCTACTTTGTGTGTGTGTGTGTGTGTGTGTGTGTGTGTACGCGCGCGTTTTGTGATGGGTCTTACTGTGTAGCCAAGGCTGACCTCAAACTTGGGATCTTCCAGTCTGAGCTTCCTTAGGTGTGAGACTTGTTTCTTTAGAAGGATAATAGTGGCTTATCCTTCATGTGTATTGTTTGAACAAGGGAGGAGACTAGAGTTGACCTCAATTAAAGGATTGGAGGCATCTTGCATAGTCCTTTGGCTATCTAGACATGAACCTGAAAGTATGCCACTGATTACAATTCTGAAACTTACAATCATCATAATTTGGATATTGCCTTGCATGAAAATGTTTGACTATCCTACCAAATGGTAGCACACACCTTAATCCTAACAACTGGGAAGGCTGAGGCAGGAGACCCTGTATCCCCCCCCCATACCTCACCCCACACCCCCAAAAAAGCCAGATTGTCAGTTGGGCATGGTACTACATGCCTTTAGTCTCAACACTCAAAAAGTTCAGGTAGGAGGAGCGCCATACCTTCAGGGCCAGCTTTGGGCTACAGAATGAGTTCCAGGTCAGCCTGGGCTAGATTGAGATACTGCTTCATATACAGAAAAAAAAAATCTCTTTAACAGTATACTTAAAGTCTATCATTTTCTAGGCTGTCAAAATTTTCTTTATAAAATTTCTTTATAAAAATTTTACTTTATAGCCAAGAACAGGTTTTTTACATGGTACAAATAAATGCCTATTTGTTTTCTCATCTGCCTTGACAGTAAATCAATTTGGGAATCTATGATTGGCGTAATTTTTAGTAGTTAATTGAGTTTAGTATGTGGTTTCCTCCTGATTTAAAAATAAAAGTTTAAAACTGGGCCCCAGTACGTGGGAGGCTGAGGTAGGAAGATTATCATGAGTTTGAAGCCAGCCTGGGCTATAATAGTGAATTAAGATCAGCCTGGCTAGAGTGAAACCATGCCTCAATAAAAATCAAAACCAAGCTGGGCGTGGTGGTGCATGCCTTTAATTCCAGTGCTTAGGAGGCAGAGGAAGAGGATTGCCATGAGTTCAAGGCCACCCTGAGACTACATAGTGAATTCCAGGTCAGCCTGAGCTAGAGTGAGACCCTACCTCGAAAAACAACAACAACAAAAAACAAACCAAAAATGGAAGGAAAGAAAATTTAAAAAGTGTTCCCATTGTGTCTATAAGGTCATATCATAGTGTTTGCTTTCTCATTTTTTCTTTTTTTCTTAGAAATATTAAAATTTTGAAGCAACAATTAAGTGGATTATGGGAACAGGAAAACCATCTTACTTTGGTTCCAGGATATACTGGTAATATAGCTAAGGTAATCTAGATTTAAATTTAAAAGTTAGACATGAATTTAACATTGATCTGAATTGACATGCTTGTTAGTTTGGATTTTCATCTTTCCACTACTAGAAGACATTGATAAGTTAAAATTTTAGAAAAGTTATCATTAAATATTTCCAGTCTTTTATTGGGCATATTGCTGTCATGAATGAGCATTGTCCAGGGATATAAAAGCATTCTTTGGATTAAGAAAATAGGTGCATAGTTGAATATTTTTCTTGGATACTGTTGCAGACAGCTTCAGGTTCGCTGAGATGAACTTCCAGACCGGGCACAGTTATGGAGGAAGGGATATTATTTATTGAAGCTTACAGATCCAGGGGAAGTTCCATAATGGCAAGAGAAGCGGCCTGCTCTCCACAGGGCCAAACAGAGAGAGAGAGAAATCAACCAGCCACCATAGCACACAGAGCAAAACTACAGCCAAAAGCCCAGCACACTTCAGGAACTCCTGCTAGGCACATTTGCATATCTTTACAATGGAATCTCAAACCCACACCTTAAGACTGGGCCCCCAGTGACCTTGCCTCTAGCAAGGTGATTGCAGATGCAAACTATAACAAATAAAACACTGAATATATTGGGGGACATATATTCAAACTACCACATTCCGCCCCTGGCCCCCAATATATTTAGCTCCTGGCCCCCAATAGATTTATAACTATCACACATTGTAAATTGTACTCAGTCCAATTTCAAAGGTTCTCACAGTCTTGATCAACTTAAGATAGTGAGTCCTGTAAAATCAAACAAGTTAAATACTTTCAACATGTAAAGGCACAGAGTAAACATTTTTAACTGTATAAGGAATAGCAAGGAGAAACTAGAACAATGCAAACTCAGCCACCATCAGTAGTCATCAAACTTCTGCAGTTCAAGTTCAATATAACCATAGACTGACAGTCTCCAGGTTTTCCAATTCCGCCCCTCCAGCTGGGCAGAGTCACCAGGGAAAACTTTCATCCCATGCCAACACTGCACTCCATGGTAGCCCTTTTGCACAGTCCTGGTATATCCAAAACATCTTCAGGTCTCCATGCAAACCACGGTCCATCTTCCAAAAGGCTCTTCCAGCCTATTCCTCAGGGACTTCATGCCCTGCCTCATGCCGCATCTCAGCAGCAGCTCCTGGAACCGTGTGCAATTCATGACCATTCTATGCATTTTTCATATTTCCAAAACTAATACCAGGTGTGCAGGACACAGCCATATTCTTAATCCAGGGACAAAATAAATCATAGCCTTGAAAAGCAGGTTCCTTCTCCAGTCAGCTCTTTCCAAGAATTTGCATTTTAAACAGTCTTTCCTCAGGCATCCTCTCCATTGTTTTAATGTAAATCAAGTCAGGCCACCTTCCTTCCACCTTCCTTAAGATTGCTAATGCATTGACAATAGCAGCTCCAGTAACCTAAAACCAGTCTCAGTGCCTCTGCTTTTAACTTGCTTGAGGTTTTCCAACTTAAAATCTTAAAATCTCAGTCCAATATCTTCAGCCAAGCATATCAGTCCATTACAAATTTAACCTTGATCAAACTTTCTGGGCCTGGATAGCGGAATGTAGCCATCCCTTATGCCAGTAGCCCAGTTCCAACAAAGTCCTCTGCAGTCTTTTCTTCCCCTTAGAAACTCATAAGCCAAACCTCGAACTTCAATACAGTCTGCACTTAGCATTCTCAAACTCTCAGCAGAATAGTCCATAAAACTTGGCTTACCACTCCAGAAGGCATCTTCAGTTGCCAGCACCAAGTCCATGCCCATTCCTCCAAAACAAAAGTTCCAAAAGACGAACATCCACACGGTCTGGTTCATTTCACCCCACTCTCGGTACCACTTTACTGTTGCAGACAGCTTCAGGTTCGCTGAGATGAACTTCCAGACCGGGCACAGTTATGGAGGAAGGGATATTATTTATTGAAGCTTACAGATCCAGGGGAAGTTCCATAATGGCAAGAGAAGCGGCCTGCTCTCCACAGGGCCAAACAGAGAGAGAGAGAGAGAAATCAACCAGCCACCACAGCACACAGAGCAAAACTACAGCCAAAAGCCCAGCACACTTCAGGAACTCCTGCTAGGCACATTTGCATATCTTTACAATGGAATCTCAAACCCACACCTTAAGACTGGGCCCTCAGTGACCTTGCCTCTAGCAAGGTGATTGCAGATGCAAACTATAACAAATAAAACACTGAATATATTGGGGAACATATATTCAAACTACCACAGATACCTTCAAAAAAAAAAAAAGAAACAAAATGAAGTCTGGTGAGGTGGCGCACACCTTTAATCCTAGGGCTCAGAAGGCCTAGGTAAGAGGATCCATGAGTGCGAGGCCAGCCTGAGATTACATAGTGAATTCCAGGTTAGCCTGAACTAGAGCAAGACCCTACCTTGAAAGCCCCCCTCCCCAAAAAAGACATCAAGCATAAATACGTTGTCACTGTACATGATTGTAATTTACAGAATTCCTTGATTAACTATTTTTGCTGTAATTCTTGACTATTACTAATTGGACAAAGTGGTGAGCTTTTTTTTTTTTTGAAATGTTTCCCTCTGTGTATATAATGATGCTTGTTATAACTCTCATCCTAATATCCTTTAGAATCCTTAATGATGAAAGTCTTACCAACAAAAATCAAGTTTCTTTGAAGTTTTTTGTTGTTTCAGGTTTTAGAGTATACATGATTACCTTCCTATAAAAGCCTTATATTCTAGGTAGTAGAATTTAAAAATTATTATTTCCATAAAAATTTGGTAGTCTTTTATTTTGTATATGCTTACTGAGACACAAGTACCAACCTCTTGCCTCAGCCTTCTGAGTGTTAGGATTAGAACAATAGGCCATCATGCCTAGCCAATTAATTTTTTTATTTTCACATGTGTAGCAAGGATTCATGTTTGTTTGTATGTGGGTACACGTGGGAGTATGTGGAGGCCTAAGGTTGGTGTGGAATGTTTTCCTTGATCATGCCACTTTATTTCCTGAGACAGAGACTCTCACTGGAACCCAGAGCTCCAGAGTTTGCCAATTTAGCTAGTCTGGCTAGCTAGCCGGCTTGTCCCTAGGATCTCATCTTGATCTTGCGAGCACTGGGATTACAAGCAGACTATCAATTTCATGGGTGCTAGAGATCCAAACTCCAGGCCTTATGCTTGTGCAGCAGTGGCTTTATCCACAGATCCATCTTCCTAGCTTTATTGGAGAAACTTTGTTACAAATGGCTTGACATGGCACTGAGCTTATGCTTGCTATTGAAGACTAGAGAGTAATTATCTCTATTATAATATTAAGCTTCAGTTTGTCATTTTTTTCTGGTGAATAATCAGAGAGGCTATCATCAAACTAGGTTTGAGTTTTTATAGCTAGCATAAAATTTATGCAAATGTTAACTATAAAAGCAGAGTTGTTTTAGGACATGAAATAAACATTCACTTATCACTTAACCAACATTTATTGAAGATGTGTTATATGCCCTAACAAAATGGTTTTTCCTTCTTTATAAAAGTTACAAGGGGCTGGAGAGATGGCTTATATGCCAGAACCTAAGGACCCCGGTTCGATGATTCTCCAGGACCCACGCAAAATGGTGGCTGGAAAGCCTATTTCTGTATCTCTCTCTCAAATAAATAAATAATAAAATATTTTTAAAAAAAAATAGGCAGAGCAATATTGGTACACATAGAAGAAGCAAAATAACTAAAAAAAAAAAAAAAGTTACAAAGGGAAGCTAAAGCAAATCAAGCAACAAAAATATAAACTGTATATTTGTATTTTTACTATATTGGCTAATAAAATGTTTTTGTCTTATCTTTTAAGGATGTAGATGCTTATTTATTACAGTTGCATTGAGAAATTTCATCTACTACAGAGCTTTTGGTTATTGAAAACATCACCGGATTAAATGATTTCCAAAAGTAGGTCTCTTCTGAGAACTGTGGACTATGGAAGAAATCAAATTATTTTTTTTTTTTTTTAAAAGCCACATGATGAAACTACTAATGAAACCCTAACAATCTACTTCACATTGAAGTGGAAAGATACCCAAAAGGAGCAGCTTCAGCGGCACTGAGCTGACCACGAACCAGGAGACCGTTCGCTTTTGCTGCCTCAGTTTATATGGCTATGTGTAGCATGGTGTGAGAACTGCTGGGTCTTCATGCAGTCCTGCGTGAGACTACAATTTATACTATTGGAGAAAATAAGACAGGACTTACTACTAGGACTACAAAAACCAATCATTAATTTTATTGTGTTTTATAAATAAAAAAAGACACTTCAATGTCTGCAGCTACTTCTGTTGAAAAGACTTTGAAAGTTTAAAGCATCATAGTAAATAATCAGTATAAAATTGTTTTAGTCCACACTGATACTGTGTATACAAAATGCCTTAATTGTTAATAAGCCAATGTATTATACCAGTATCTCTTTTTAAAAAAATAAGAAGACCCAATGCCTCTGGCATAATAAAATCATGGAATTAAATCAAGGGTTTAACATTCATAAAGGATGTTGTTATTGAAATAATATCCCACCATTTTTTAAACCTGAAAATATTTTTAGTGGCTCTTTTTTTTTTTTTTTTGCCAGAATCTTCATATTATATTTGTATGTTTGTTTTATCCTTATATAAAGAGAAAAGGTGATTATGTATTTGTATGAATGTTTAACTGGAAATGTCCATGGATTTGGCTAATTTATATTCACTTTTTATTATATATAAATTTCTCATATTTTTCATTTCTGTAACATTTAAACTTCTTTCATTTGAGTAAATTTACTAATTAGTTCTACTTTTGCTTTTTTAATTGATTTTATATAAATTCCACTTCTTTTTCACTACATGGGTTTTTAAAGGTTACCTACAATATTTTAGAATTGTTTACAGTATGCTGATGTATTTTAAGTTCTGACACATTAAATCACTACCTCCTCTAATGGTTAGTATAAAATTCCAGCAAACTGTATGTATTTTTTGTTTTGTTTTTCATACCACTTATAGTGTCAGTGAAACCAGTTTGAGAATGTTTTAACATTTCTGGATTGTACATGTCTTGAACATGATAGGGGTTTAATACCACTGTTGGTTCACCCATCTTTCTTTCTTTCTTTCTTTTGTTTTGTTTTCTGAGGTAGGATCTCACTCTAGCACAGGCTGACCTGGAATTCACTATGTGTAGTCGTAGGTTGGCCTTGAACTCATGGCGATTCTTCTACCTCTGCCTCCCTATTGCTGGAATTGAAGGCATGCGCCACCACGCTTGGCTCTATCCATCCTCTTTCTTGAATAACTTTAGTAGACATCTGAGCAAAGATAATCAAATTACTCTTCATACCACAGTGAACATTAACATTTACCTAGTTAGTAACTACAGAGAAAAATCCTCAGCATCTTTCCTGTTTTAAAACATTGTAAAATGTTTACAGTGTTCTCTTTCACTGAGCTCTATTCTTGTATAGCTGTGTATTCCTCATGGTGAACATCATTGGTTGTAACTGCTTATAAATCTTGAGAATAGGGCTGGAGAGATGGCTTAGCAATTAAGGCATTTGCCTGCAAAGCCAAAGGATCCCGATTCGACTCTCCAGGACCCACATAAGCCAGATGCACAAGGGGGCACATGCATCTGAAGTTCATTTGCAGTGGCTGGAGGCCCTGGTGCACCCATTCTCTTCCTCTCTTTCTCTCTCTCTCAAATAAATAAATAAAATATTAAAAAGGTTTATAAAAAATCTTGAGAATAATTCCAGATTATTATACTTTTGTGATTTGAGAAGTGAGTATTTAAGAAGTCATCAGGATGTGATGATTTGAATCCTAAACCTGTGATATCTCTGTGAAACCTTAAGGTGATGAAATACAACCTTTTTTTTCTTCTTTTAGTTATCGCTGTCTTATTTGATGGTTGGAATATGTGCTAATGAGCTAAGGGCCAGAGTCTGATCTTTTTATAAGCTCATTAACTTACACATCCACAAAATACTTCATGGCTATAGATTAGGCCTTCTCTCAGGTATTCATCTCATAACTCAGCTCTTGGTCACAAGGAAGGTGGTGTGTATAGTTTTTCATAAACAGAAAAATACATAAAATATTGAAGATCTATGTACTTAAGATCTAAGATGCCTTGTAATTTTTAGTTGCATAGTATCAAATAGTAAGGGTCAGAACATTGACTATAAAATTTAAGTTCCACAGAGTCGGGCGTGGTGGCACACACCTTTAATCCCAGCTCTTGGGAGGCAGAGGTAGGAGGATTGCCATGAGTTTAAGGCCACTCTAAAAATACAGAGTGAATTCCAGGTTAGCCTGGGCTAGAGTGAGACCCTACCTCAAAAAACAAACACGAGGCTACCCTGAGACTACATAGTTAATTCCAGGTCAGCCTGGACCAGAGTGAGACACCCTACCTCAAAAAAAAAAAAATTAAATTCCACAGATCAAGTATCAGTAAAAATTAAACACAAATAAAAACAAAATGTAGTAAGAAAAAGTATTGTTTTAACAGAGTTCATGTGCCTAAATGTAGGTTTGTTGAAGTTGAGTGAGATGATGCTCCATTTCACTCACTCTAGCAAGTTTCCAGTAGTCCCAGGACTCCTTATTTATTTATTTATTTATTTATTTATTTATTTATCTATCTATTTATTTTTTGGAGATAGACACAGAGAGACACAGAGAGAGGGAGAGGAAGACAGATAGAGATGGGTGTGCCAGCAGCCTCTCAGCCGCTGCGAACAAAATCCAGATGCGTGCGCCCCCTTGTGATCAAGTGCAGCATTGCGCCCTTGCGTCACTTTGCATCTGGTTAAATGTGGGACTTGAAGATTGGAACCGGGTTCTTAGGCTTAGCAGGCAGGCGCCTTAACCGCTAAGCCATCTCTCCAGTCCCCCTAAATGTTTTTTGTTTTTTAATTTTTTTGAGGTAGGATCTCGCTGTAACCCATGTTGACCTGGACTTTACTATAGTGTCAGGCTGGCCTCAAACTCACAGCAATCCTCCTACCTGTGCCTCCTGGGTGCTGGGATTAAAGGCATGTGCCACCAAGCTGGGCTCTATTCTTTTTTTTTTTTTTTTTTCTTTAAACTTTCCCGGATTGCTTATTTACCTTTTGTTCTAGAGTCGATTTCATACTTGATTCTGTTTGTTCATTTTTTTTCTGATATTTTTTATTTGTTTACTTGCAAGCAGAGTGAGAGAGAAGAGACAGAATGGGTTTTCTGGGGTCTCCAGCCACTGCAAACAAACTCCAGATGCATGCACCACTTTGTGCATCTCACTTTATGTGGGTACTAGGAAATTGAACCAGGGTCGTTAGGCATTGCTGGCAATCGCTTTAATCACTAAGCAATCTCTCCAGCCCTCCATCTTTAGTTTTTACTGAACAATTCTGTAATGAGGTTCCACTAGGTATTCAGAAGTTGAATTAACTGTGTTTGTAAAGAATAAAGTTCTTGATGGGCATGGTGGTGCACGCCTTTAATCCTAGCACTCGGGAGGCAGAGGTAGGAAGATCACAGAATTCGAGGCCTCCCTGAAACTACATAGTGTATTCCAGGTCAGCCTGAGCTAGTATAAGACCCTACCTCGGAAAAAAAAAAAAAGGAATAAAGTTCTTGACATGCCAAAAGAAAAGGGGTGGGGGGGGATGATACTCCATTTTTATATACTTGGGGTGGCTAAGGCAGAAAGGTCTTCGTCCCAGAAATTATTCATAGCACACACTTGTAAATGCTTTTCTTGACGTGTGCAGTTTATCTTACTACCTACTTTTTTGTTCCTGGGGTATGATTACTATTAGGTGAGTTTAATGTGCCTGGATAGTATATGTGTTGAATAAATATTGTTAAAAGCTTCTGTTACTATTAAGCTCTTCTCATATTAATATATATTGAGTTAGGGTCTCACTGTAGCCCAGGCTGACCTGGAATTCACTATATAGTCTCAGACTGACCTCAGATTCACAGTGATTCTCCTACCTCTGCCTTCCAAGTGCTTGGATTAAAGACGTGCACCACCATACCTGGCTCAATGCTATAACATTTAAGTTAGTGTTGATTTCCACCAAAGAGCCAAACATGGTATTGGGGCAATTGTATTATCCTAGTTTAATTAGGGCAATTGAAGTGTGTAGCTGTTATGTGCTGCTAGATAGAATACAGAACTGAAGAGTTACCCGAGGTCTCTGTCTTTTTTAGCTTTCCTACCTTCACATGTTTTCTGTAGTTGTTTTGTGTGCTTCACAAATATAGGGACTGACAGAGGTGATAAGATTATTATCTGGTAATTTGCATCTACTAGGGATAAAGAAGTGAATGGATTTTGTAATGATCAAGATCAGAATAAGGTCAAAAGTTAGGAAACAATGTCCAATATGTTTTTTGAATTTTGACGTTAATTTCAAAAATAACTGTCCAGATGTGGTGGCTCATAGCTGAAATCCCAGCACTTGAAAGCCTGAAGCAGGAGGATCACAAATCTGAAGTCAACCTTGGCTGTGTAGGGAATTTGAGGTCAGCCTAGGCTATATGAAACTCTGAGTAATCTAAATGAAATTCACATGTTAAAAGTAAACGACTTAAGGCTGGATGTTGTGGCGCATGCCTTTAATCCCAGCACTCGGGAGACAGAGGTAGGAGGATTGCTGTGAATGTGAGGCCACCCTGAGAATACATAGTGGATTCCAGGTCAGCCTGGGCTAGAGGGAAACCCTATCTCAAAAAAACAGAAAGAAAAAGAAAAAACCGAGCCGGGCGTGGTGGCGCACGCCTTTAATCCCAGCACTTGGGAGGCAGAGGTAGGAGGATCGCTGAGAGTTCGAGGCCACCCTGAGACTACATAGTTAATTCCAGGTCAGCCTGGATCACAGTGAGACCCTACCTCGAAAAACCGAAAAAAAAAAAAAAAAAAAAACCAAAAACAAAAATATTTAGTACCAAATAACAATAATGAGATTCAACACCACAGTTATATATGCCTCAAGTAAAGTTTTATGGATTTCCCCTCTTTGAGAACCTGCATCATAAGCAGAAATATGCCATGTCCACACTAGAAGCAGCATTGCAGTTTGTTCACAGCCAAATAAAGCAGAGAATTGTCAGATAAATATTACAACACAAAGTGTGCTGGTAATGAAACTGCAATACAGCAGTATATGTGAAGTTCTCACTATATTTGCCAAGAAACTCAGCTGTAAACATCCACATTTACTGTTGCTCCCCAAAGCCTAACCAACCACACAAATAAAAATCGTCTTTTGTGACTATAAAATCATGAATAATTTGTACTCCTTGGCTCTTTTGTTTCAAAGATTTGCAGAGTTAAAAGTCATATACCATACAGCCATACCACCTGAATGAGCCCAGCCTCATGCTTTAAGAAGCAAGCAGTGTTAGGTAGCTTCCCTGACTTCTAGTTCTGGAGTTTCATTCATCCTCAGAACATCTTCATAGAGCAGATAGTTTTGCAGGCTTCTGGGAAGGGACAACTGACAGACAACAACTGTGAGACTATAGGTGCTCTGCTTTTAGACCAAACGAAATTTCCAAACGAGATGAGCTAGACATGGAACAGCGGCACGATGATGTAGACTCCAAGAGGAGTCTGAGGCATGAGCAGAGAGCATCTTTTCAGCAGGCGATGGGCATTTCTTCCAATTAGTAAACTGCAAAGTGAAGACAGGGCAATCACCACTGACTGAATCAATTCTAATGAGATAAGTACTGAGCAGCCACAAACAGACGTGATCCAGAAGTCAACCTGGCACTCTTTCTGGGCGCCATTTTTAAGAAGCAATATGATGATCTCGGCATTTTCCTGGAAAGAAGCCTGATGCAAGGAATTCCATCCACACATAGACACCCATTAACACTTGCTCCATGTCAAAGCAAAAGCCCTAAAACATCTGTCCATTTTCAATAGCTCAAAATTGTGTGGTTTCCTCTAAAGTACTTTCATTCGGCTCTATCCTAGCTTTGAAAAAATCTATGCAGTCTTCCAGGGTCCTTGTCTTGAAGCAAAATGCAATGCACAGAAGCCCTCAAATGTCTTTGTGTTAAAGTAGTTTTCAGATGGATCTTTCCCGAGGCCTGTTCCAAGGCTGAATCCTCACAGCGGGTTCCAGAAGGCCACCATGTCCAAATCCCCTTAACACTTACATAAATTTCATCAGTTAAATATGGCTATATTTGAAAATAAAAGATATACTGATTATAATGATCGTATACACTGTAGTCTTCAAGAGTATATGTGTGCTACCAATTCAAATTTGGTTAGACAAAATATTCTTTTGTATATTTTAGTATACTTTCATGATTGGAATTAATTGAAGATAACATGACTTTATCTGTATTTATGTTAGATAATGTTTTGAAAATGTAAGTTGATATGGTAGTTACAAGTTTTCTGTTTGACATGGAATGAGCTTTTTGCAAAATGTCACTGCAGCTGTTGATTAGTGTGATATTTGAGAAACTGCAACATATCTTTGAAATCAAATACTTTAATTAAAAGATATTTATAAAGTATAGTTTCCATGAGCTCCTTGCAGCAGCTGCCCCCCCATTTGTCATAGCCCATGTGATATGAGTGACCAGTCTAATATTTTTATGTCCTAATTTTCTGATCCATCTTTTAATAGAAAACAGCTGACACATAGTAAGAAAAGCTTCCCAAGTACATTTCAGTAGTGTTCATCAGCAGGGATCTAGGAAACTTGTACTACTGAAAGTTTAGAAATAAGTCAACAGAACCGTTACAGGGCACATGCTTAAGATACCACAGAAACATGTGCTCTATCTTTTTTCTTAAAGTTAAGGTGATAAAAATCTCTTGGTCATTCTGATAAAGGCATATTTCAAGTTTCCACAAAGTTGATATTAAGATGGTGCAAATGGGCTGTAGAAATGGCTCAGTGGTTAAGGTGCTTGCCTGTAAAGCTTAACAACCCCAAATTTGCCCAGTTCCCATGTAAAGCCAAATGTACAAAATGGCACATACCTCTGGAGTTTATAGCAGCTGGAGACCCTGGCACACCCATCCTCTCTGCTTGCAAATACATTTTTTTTAATATGGTGCAAATTGGAAGGGTATGTTAATGTTCTATTGCATGCTATTGCTGAGCACAGGCACTGAACTGCCAGATTCCCAGTGGGTAACCAGATATTCCCTGAAGGAGGTAGTGAGGCTGTCCATAGGCTGCATTCCTGGATGTTTGTTGGTGCTGGATAGACACAAATGATAGATGGTGTCTGCCCTCAGACACTTGTTCTTAAATACTAAATATCCTGTAGTTCTAGATCCCTGCTATTGAAGAATAAAGTAGTGTATTGTGTTAAAACTAAGAGGGAGGGCTAGAGAGATGGTTCAGTGGTTAAAGGTGTTTGCAAACCCTGACAGCCTGGATTCAATTCCCCAATACTGGGGATGCACAAAGTGGTGCATGCATCTGAAGTTTGTTTGCAATGGCAAGAGACCCTAATGCACCCGTATTCATTCATATTCCCCCCCCTCTTTCTCTGTCTCTCTCCAGCCCCCCTCTCTCTGCTTGCAAATAAAATTTAAAAAACTAGGAGGGGTGGGGAGGCGTTATTTGGGAGTTTGTAGACAGAGTCTGGCATTGTAGTTGGTTTAAACTTGTGATTCTCCTGCCATAGCCTCCTGGTTGCTGGGATTGCAGTTATACACCACCACCTTCAGCTCAGCTTTTTCTTCATGTAGTGCATTTTGCTTTTGACTAGATAAGGAACTGTAGAAGAGGGAAGCTATTTGCACTAGTGTAAACAGGTGTGTTGTAGTCAGCTTAAGTTGCTGGCACAATACACCTGACGAAAAGTAGCTTACAGACTCAAGGGCAAGCTCCAGGATGGCAGGGGGAAACAATGGCATGAGTAGTGGCTGGACATCACCACCTGGCCAATACCAGGTAGACAACAGCAACAGGACAGTGTGCCAAACACTGGCATGGGGAAACTTGCTATAACACCCATAAGCCTGCCCTCAACAACACACCTCCAGAGACTCCAATTCCCAAATTGTCAATAGCTGGGGATCTAGCATTCAGAACACACAAGTTTATGGGGGACACCTAATCAAACCACCCAGGGATTTATGATCATAGTATATTGTCTGTATTTATGGAAGTTGTCAAAAAGTTGAAAAGAGAGAGAGAGATCTTAGCCGGGTATAGTGGCACACACCTTTAATCCCAGCACTCCAGAGGCTGAGGTAAGAGGATCATTGTGAGTTCCAGGCCAGCCTCAAACAGTTGGTTTCGCCCATAATAGACATGCCACATTGCACCAGTTGGCACATTTGGCTGGTCAGTTGTAAAGCTTGCAGAGTCCACTGCTGGTTAAGACCATTGATGACTTTTCACCCTCAACAAGCTGCATAGCTCTTTCCAGCATCCTGACAGCTAGTCAACAGGGAGGAGGCTTCCAGCTCAGCTTATGCTTGATTTCTCAGTGACCTGCAGCCCAAGCATGTGGTGCCTTACCATTTGGTTCTGGTGAACTATCAAGAGCTGTTGGAGCCAGGCGTGGTGGCGCACACCTTTAATCCCGGCACTCAGGAGGCAGAGGTAGGAGGATCGCCATGAGTTCGAGGCCACCCTGAGAATACAGAGTGAATTCCAGGTTAGCCTGGCACTGAAAATTTCTTGTAACAATCTGTGGATCTGGGCATAGCATTACCCACCCCCACAGAGTATTTTTGCCAAAACTTACTCTCTTATTAATAGATAAAATAATTTTAACTAGCAAAGAAGTAGGTTTCAATATGGCTTGTTCATAAATCTTAAATTTTGATTAACTGTCCTCTCATTCCCTCTTCTTCCCCTCCCTTGATCCCACTGTTTCTTCCACCCACCTCAGATAAGGGCTGGCTTACCTCTAGCTAGTGTCAGTAGGCTGACCTAGAATTCACTGTGTAGTCTCAGGCTGGCCTTGAACTCATATTCATCCTCCTACTTCTGCCTCCCAAGTGCTGGGATTAAAGGCATGTGCCACCACACCCAGCCTTTTTTTTTTTTTTTTTTTTGAAGTAGGGTCTCACACTAACCCAGGCTGACCTGAGCTCACGCTGTAGTCGCAGGTTGGACTAGAAAGAAATCATGGTGATTTCCTACCACTGCCTCCCTAGTGCTGGGATTAAAGGCTTGTGCCACCACTCCTGTTCCACTGTTTTTGTTTTTTATTTTTTTATTTATTTATTTATTTATTTGAGAGACAGAGAAAGAGAGAGAGAGAGAATTGGCATGCCACGGCCTCTTGCCATTGCACACAAACTCCAGCCCTTTTTTTTTTTGAGGCTAACTTGGAACTTACTCTGTAGAGCAGGCTGGCCTTGAACTCAGAGATTCTTAGACCTCAGCCTCCTGAATTCTGTGATAAAAGGCATGAACTACCAGGCTGGAGAGATGGCTTAGTGGTTAAGGCATTTACCTGCAAAGCCAAAGGATCCTGGTTCAATTCTCTAGGACCCACATAAGCCAGATGCACAAGGGGGCACATGCATCTGGAGTTCATTTGCAGTGGCTAAAGGCCCTGGCACTCCCTCTCTCTCTCTCTCTTAAATAAATAAATAATAAACAAACTTACTCATATTTTTAAAAAAGGTCTTCACTACCATACCCAAACTTCTGATTATATCATTTCCAGATCATCTTCTCTTATTTGGGCTAAAAATTTTAAAACTTACTAAACATCCTAGTGTAATTTGATGCCACGCCATTATTAGTTATACTGAAATAATGACTATCTTGTTTACTACTGATAACTTAAAACAGAAATAAAGGGCTGGAGAGATGTTTCAATGGTTAGGCACTTGCTTGCAAACCCTAATGACCTTGGTTTGATTCTCCAGTACCCATGTAAAACCAGGTGCACAGGGTGGCACATGCATCTGGAGTTCATTTACAGAGACTGAAGGCCCTAGTGTGTACATTCTCTTTCTTTCCTCTCCTTGCAAATAAATATTTTTTTAAAAAAAAAAAAAAAAAAAAAAGGAAAGCCGGGCATGGTGGCACATGCCTTTAATCCCAGCCCTCGGGAGGCAGAGGTAGGAGGATCGCCAAGAGCTCGAGGCAACCCTGAGACTACATAGTTAATTCCAGGTCAGCCTGGACCAGAGTGAGACCCTACCTTGCAAAACCAAAAAAAAAAAAAAAAAAAAAAAAAAAATGAAAGATTCAATTTGTTGCCAAAAATAAAGTTGCTTTTTAAAATTTATTTGGGAGAGAGAAGGAAGCGGGGCGGGGGGGCAGATAGAGAATGGGCACTCTAGGGCCTACAGCCACTGCAAATGAACTGCAGACATATGCGCCACCTTGTGCATGTGGCTTACATGGGTCCTGGGGAATCAAACTTAGGTCTTTTGGCTTTTCAGGCAAATGCCTTAACCTCTAAACCATCTCTCCAGCCCTAACGTTGCTTTTTTTTTTTTTTTTTTTTTGGTTTTTTGAGGTAGGGTCTCACTGTAGCCCAGGCTGACCTGAATTCACTATGTAGTCTCAGGGTGGCCTCAAATCATGATGATCCCCTTACCTCTGCCTCCCAAGTGCTGAGATTAAAGGCGTGCGCCACCACACCTGGCTAAAGTTTTTTTTTTTTAATCCTCCATGATACTTGCTTTTTAATTTTCTTTCACATAGTATATAAAACCCTTGTTCCTATTAAATATACACTGCAAGTCTGCTAGACCATACACCCTTCAGTGCATGTATCTTGAGTCCTGTTGAGTAAATGGCTGGTTGGTAAATTGATTTTTCACCTTTTCAGTACCAAATTGTGGCAGCAACAATCTTCCTGATTGCTGTATGGACTATCCTGGGAACATTTATATTTTAATTACAAATTAGATGCAAAAATAAAGCTATAGAACTTTGTATTTTTGTTTTTATTATTTGAGAGAGAGATAATGGGTGCACCAGGGCCTCCAGCCACTGCAAATGAACTCCAGATTCATGTGCCACCTCATGCACCTGGCTTACATGGGTCCTGGGGAATGGAACCTGGGTCCTTTGGCTTTTCAGGCTAGTACCTTAACTGCTAAGCCATCCCTTAAGCCATGAACTTTGCATTTTTATGTCACCTTTTATAGAAAATAATTATGTCCAAATTACATTAAATAATAGTCTTTAAATGTACCTGTCCCACTTTTTCCTGGTCCTCTGGTACCATTTTAACAAAAAATATTAATACTTAATGAAATTGACATTGTTCTTGAGTTATGCAATGAATGACTGCATATTGCTTTCCTAACACACAAAGCCATATGCCAAAAGTACTCCCTTTTGGCATAGCCTAGAAGAAATTAATTCCATGAACTATCTCAAATTATTGAACTTTTTACTCTAAACAGTTATTTTTTGTCCTAGGTAATTTTGCGTGCTCTCTCTCTGGGTGTGTTTGGTACTGGTAGTTTAATCCAAGGTCTCACAAATGCTCATTACACATTCCTAGATGAACTACACCCCAGTCAGAGGTTTTTTTGCTTGTTTATTTTGGTTTTGATTTTTTGAGTTAGGGTGTGTCTGCCCTCATTACGCACGGCAGCATTAGGGTCTCTCTAGTTCTTTCAGGCTGACCTGAATTCACTATGTAGCCTCAGACTTACAGAGACCCAATGATCCTTCTACCTCTGCCTCCCATGTGCTAGGATTAAAGGCACTGCACCCTGCCAGTTTCTCTTTTTAAGGATTCCAAAGGAAGAATTTTCTTAAAACAAGTAGAGTCACAAATAGTGGCTAGAGGGGAAAGGGCATTAGGCTAGGACTTGGAGAGCTGAGCTTTGAGAAGAAATTTAATATATTGTTAAAATTGTTATTTATCTGGGTATGGTGGTGCACGCCTTTAATCCCAGCATTTGGGAGGCAGAGGTAGGAGAATCACCATGAGTTTGAGGCCACCCTGAGACTACATAGTGAATTCCAGGTTAGCCTAGGCTAGAATGAGACCCTATCTTGAAAAACCAAAAAAAAAAATTTTTTATTTATTTGCAAGCAGAGAATGATGGAGAGAATGGGCATGACAGGTCCTCTAGCTGTTGCAAATGAACTCCAGATGCATGCACCACTTTGTGCATCTAGCATTACATGGATATTGGAAAATCAAACCCAGGTCACTAGTCTTTGCAGACAAGTTTCTTTATGAGCCATCTCTCCAGCCCCATTTTATTTAATTAAATTTACTTATTTATTGCTTTTTTGAGGTAGGGTCTCACTCTAGCCCAGGCTGACCTGGAATTCACTATGTAGTCTCAGGGTGGCCTCAAACTCAAGGCAATTCTCCTACCTCTGCCTCCCAAATGCTGAGATGAACAACGTGCACTACCACATCTGGCACTATATTTTACTTTTTAGTTAGCATACTGAGGAGACCTCAAGTTTAAACTTAAAACCGATACCCAAGCTGGTCATTGTGGCACACACCTTTAATCCCAGCCATTTTGAGGCTACAATGAGCTCCCAGTCAGCCTGGACTAGAGTGAAACCCTGCCTCTGCTCTCCACCCAAGAAAGTTCTGAAGCTCAAAGATATTTTTAGACAAAGGTTTTACTTACACAGATTATGAAATATGAATCTAACTTTAGTTCACATCCCAAGATAACAATTAGCTGTGATCAGTGATACTAAGTCCTCAAAATACTGGACAGCTTTGATACAACAGTGAAGGCAATCTTGATAAGCCTATGCCAAGTGTGGCTTGTCATATCTAGTCAACATTTCATATCAGCTGAAACTTACGTTACTGGAGACTGGGCCAGAAGCTGAAGTAATTCCTTAATCTTTAATAAGCTTTAAACTCCTTGGCCTTGACCTGACTTTCCTCTTGTATACTCAAGATCATAATAAATATCCACTAGTGGGTTATTTTCTTTGAGTTTCTGTATTTAGACAGACAGTCTACTTTATTTGGAAGAGCAGTTGGTAAATGCATTCCCCTCTAACAGAATTTGCTGAGTCACTCATGCAATTTGTGATCCAGTCAGCACTTACAGAACACTTAAACATGATTTGTGTGACACCCCAGGAAAGCAGTATTTGGCTCCCCTTAGCACATTTATTTTGTTGTTTTTCTGAGGTAGGGTCTCATTCTTACCCCAGCTGATCTGGGACTCACTATGTAGTCTCAGGGTGGCCTTGAACTCATGGCGATTCTCCTACTTCTGCCTCCTGAGTGCTGGGATTAAAGGTGTGAACCACCACGCCCGGCTCCCCTTAGCACATTTTTGACTCCCACATTCAAATTTGGATTTTTATTCATAAGCTCCTCCAACTTTTTAAAAAACTTTTTATTGACAACTTCCATAGATATAGACAATATACTACATCCTTCAACATTTTCTATTTAAAGACAACTTGCCTGAGTCAGTTTTGTGACCTGCCCTTATATTTCTCCCCAAGAGTTTTTTTTTTAATTTTAAAATTTTGTTTACTTGAGAGAGAGGCAGAGAGAATGGGCATGCCAGGGCCTTCAGATACTGCAAATGAACTCCAGATACATGCCACCTTGTGCATCTGGCTTACATAGGTCTGGGGACTTGAACCTGGGTCCTTAGGCTTCACAGGCAAGTGCCTTAACTACTAAGCCATCTCCCCAGCCCTCTCCTAGAGTTTTCAGTGATGGAATTTACATTAATAAACATTTTTATGATTGCATGGTTCATGACAGCAATGGTTTTCCTGTGTCCACAAGACAGTATTTCATAGCATTCCTCGCCATCCTCTGGCGTTCCATTCTTTCTGTCCCCTCTTCTGTGATGTTCCCTAATCTTTGGAGTGGGGGATATAGATGTCACATTGAGTACTGAGCACTCAACAGTCACTTATTCCCAGCATGTTGACCAGTTATGAGTCTCTGCAGTAACCACCATCTTCTGTAAAAAGATGCTTCTCTGATCAAGGTAGCTCTTTTTGTGAACCTAAGTATTAGAAGACAGTTTGATGGGCACAAGTCTATTTAGTAAAATTATAGTAGCTTACACTTTAAGACCACTAACCTCCCCAGCCACGGGGTTTACAATACCAGTATGAATTCCTTCTTGTAGAGTGGGACTCAGAGTGGTTGGCTATCTTGTAATGGTCAGACCACCATTGTGCCAGAGGATATAACTTGCCTGGCAGGGCAGTAGTGTAGCAAGTCTGACTTCAGTTAACAGTGATTTCCAGTTATAATCTATTTTCCTGCAAATTTCATGATTTTAATTTTATTTATGGCTTCATAAAATAACAAGCAGAAAGCACGCTTAACCACTGAGCTATTTTCCCAGCTTATTCTAATTTATTTGAAGCTGTTGTGAATGAGCGGTTTTCCCCTGACTCCTTTCTTTCATTTTCTTTTTTCTTTCTTTCTTTCTTTCTTTCTTTCTTTCTTTCTTTCTTTCTTTCTCTTTTTATTTTAAAAAATATTTATTTATTTATTTATTTTATTTACTTGAGAGCAACAAGGAGAAAGAGAGAGAGAGAGTGGGTGCACCAGGGCCTCCAGCCACTGCAAACAAACTCCAGATACATGTGCCACCTTGTGCTTACACGGGTCTTGGGGAATCAAGCCTCGAACCAGGGTCCTTAGGCTTCACAGGCAAGCGCTTAACCACTAAGCCATCTCTCCAGACCTTCCCCTGACTTCTTTCATGTCAAGTGAGTTATTGGCATATAGAAAAGCCACTGACTTTGTATGTTAAGTTTGTATTCTGTTATTATGCTGAAAGCATTTATGAAGTCTAAGAGTTTTCTGATAGAATCTTTAAGGTCTTAAGTGTAGGATTGTATTAGTCAGGGTTCTCTAAAAGAACAGAACTGATAGAGTTGTATTAAAAGGGGATTTATTGGGATTAGTTTACGGCAGTCCAGCAATAGCAGGCTGTAGGCCCGAGAGTCAAGGAACCTGGTAGCTGCTCAGTTCACAAGGCAGGATGCCTCAGCAGTCCCAATCCAGCACTGAAAGCCTGGAGGCGTCCTGAAGAGACGCAGCTCTTCAGTCCACACTGGTCTTTAGTCCACACTGGGAGGCAGCACTGCAACCAGGTGAAGCTTCCTAGGTCAAGGCCCCCTCCGAGAGGGGCCACCCACTCTGGGGGAAGAGTTCACCCTGGGGGAAGGACGTCCTCCCCCAGTTAATCCTTCCTGGAAGCAACCTCAGAGACCCACTCAAGAGGAATGTCTGTGGATTCCTAAACAGATCAAATGGACAACAAAACTTAACCATCACAAGGATAGATGACATTGTTTATTTGTATGCCTTTTATTTTTTTGTTGTCATATTGTCCAGCTTTACTATTCTATTTGTGATAGATAGCATCAAGAAGAAATAGATTTGCAGGATGGCTGTGAGTTTGAGGCCAGCCTGGGACTACAGAGTGAGTCCCACCCAGGTCAGCCTGGGCTAGAGTGAGACCCTACCTTGAAAAACCAAACAAGAATTTAACAAGACAAGTGCAGGACTTATGTTTTGAAAGCTATAATATGCTGTTGAAAGAAATTAAAGAAAACCTACACATAGAGAATCTATTCCATGTTAAATAACTTGGAATACTTAAGATTGTAGTTCTTTTAAAATTGATTCGTAGATTCAATGTGATCCCTATTAGAACCCCAGGTGACTGCAGAAATTGGACAAGCTATTCCTAAAATGTATATACACTATACTTTGAATCTTTCTTACCTGTTTCTCAAATCCATACATTAAAGGCTCCGACCCTAGGGCGATGGTATTGGGAAGCAGTAGAATCTAGTGGGACGTCTTGGGGTCAGTGAAGGAATGCCCTTGATAGGGACTGTGGGCATCAACTCTTCCTGTTTCTTGTTTGTCCCCTGGATTGTGATGACATAAGCTGTTTGTACTGCTGCCATGATGTGCTGCTTCACTACAGACAAAGTAATTGGGCCAACAGGTCATGGACTGAACTGTAAAACTGAGCTAAAATAAACCTGTTCAGCCAGGCATGGGGCCTCTCCACTGAAGTCCATAAATAAATAAATAAATAGTAAACATATAAACCATATCTTTTTGTTGTTGTTTGTTTTTCAAGGTAGGGTCTCACTCTAGCTCAGACTGACCTGGAATTCACTCTGTATTTCAGGGTGGCCTCAAACTCACGGTGATCCTCCTACCTCTGCTTCCCGAGTGCTGGGATTAAAGGCGGGTGCCACCACGCCCTGCTAAACCATTTCTCTTCATAAGTTAATTATCCTCCAGCTTCATTACGAGAGAAAAGTAATACAATAAAATCGGGGAAAGCTGAGGAGCAGAAACAGTCTTTAGGGGAAAAAAAGAACAAAGACTTCCTGATTTCAACATTTACTATCAAACAAGACAGCATAGTTGTGTCAAGACAAATGGGCAAAGAATAGAGTGTTTGGCTGTTTTGAAGTAGGGTCTTGCTCTATCCCAGGCAGACTTGGAATTCACTATATAGTCTCAGGCTGGCCTTGAACTCACAGGGATCCTTCTACCTCAGCCTTCTGAGTGCTGAAATTAAAGGCACACACCACCACACCTGGCTCAACAGCACCCTTTTTAGGGATGGAGAGATGGCTTAGCAGTTAAGGCTCTTGCTGGCAAAGCCAAAGGATCCAGGTTCCATTTCCCAGTACCCATGTAAAGCCAGATGCACAAGGTGGCCCATGCATCTGAATTTCATTTGCAGTGCCTAGATACCTTGGTGCACCCATTCTCTCTCTTTCTACTGCCTCTCTCTCTCTCTCAAATAAATAAATAAATAAATAAATAAATAAATATTTTTTTTAAAAAAGTACAGACTTTTTGGAATTCTTTCTGAAATCATCAGATATACACATGCAGAAGACTCAGCCTATGACCCAAATTAAAATAAATAAAATAAAATTATTTTTGTCCATTAAAAAAAAACTGAACATTTTCATGGCTGAATCTTAGATTCTTTCAGCAGCCTCTAACACAATGTTCCCTGAGCTGCCATAGAGAGTGTGGTAGAGATATATCATTTATTACTGAACCAGTGATCTAAAGTTTAAAAAAAAATTTTATTTTTATTTTTGGTTTTTCAAGGTAGACAGAGTTCAGGCTGAGGATTCACTATGAATTTGAGGGTGGCCAGTCTGTGATCCTCCACCTCTGCCTCCCGTGAATTCCAGGTCAGCCTGGGCTTTTTTTTTTTTTTTTTTTTTTTTTTTAGTCAAGAGACAGAGGTAGACCCTAGTCAAAAACTACAAACAAACAAGGTCAGCCTGGGCTATATAAGACCCTATAAAAAAACAAATAAATAAACAAACAAAAATATATATATATATGGCTGGAGAGATGGTTTAGTGGCTAAGGCATTTGGCTATGAAGCCAAAGGACCCAGGTTCGATTCCCCAGGACCCATGTAACCCAGATGCATAAGGGGCACATGTGTCTGGAGTTCATTTGCAATGGCTAGAGGCCCTGGCGTGCCCATTCCCTCTCTGTCTCTCTTCTCTCTCTCTCTCTCTCTGCTTGCAAATAAATAAATAAAATTTATTTTAAAAATATTTTTAAATTATAAGCAGAGAGAGAAAGTGAAGGAGTATAGATGTACCAGGGCCTCTTGCTACTGCAAACAAACTCCAGATGCATGTGCTACTTTGTGCATCTGGCTTTTTGTGGGTACTGGCAAATCAAACTAGGACCAGCAAGTTTTGCAAGCAAGTGTCTTTAACTGCTGAGCCATCTCTCCATCCCCAAGATCAAAATTTAAAATAAAAAGCTATGATATCTTTGTGACCTTAGGTTAGCCAATGTTTTCTTAACACATGCAACAAAAAAATTAGATAAATTGGACTTCTTCAGAATTTAAGACTTTGGTGCTTCAAAGTCTGTCTTCTCAGAACAGTGGGGAATTTTGCAAGTTATATGTATGTATGTATGTATGTATGTATGTATGTATATATATTTGTTTTTGGTGAGGTAAGATCTCAGGCTGACCTGGAATTGACTATGTAGTCTCAGGGTGGCCTCGAACTCACGGCGATCCTCCTACCTCTGCCTCCCCTGGCTGCAAGTGATATATCTAGCAAAACATTGATCTGGAGCATGTGAAGAGCTATCATGACTAAAACAAGAAAAGACAACCCAACTGAAAATATAGCAAAAGAGCCAGGCATGGTGATGAATGTCTGTGGTCTCAGAACTTGGGGGGTTGGGAGATGTTTCAATAGTTAAAGGCACCTGCTTGCAAAGCCTGAAAGCCCAGGTTCAATTCCTCAGTACCCACATAAAGCCAGACACATGACGTGGCTGCTGCAAATGAATGTCAGATGCTGGTGTGCTCATACACACACACACACACACACACACACACACACACACTCTTTTACTCTCTCAAAAATTTTTAAATCTTGGGAATCAGAAACAGGAGGATTATGAATTTGAGGCCAGCCCTGTGTGCTACATAGTGAGACCCTGACTCAAAAATATATGTGGATGGCTGGGCGTGGTGCACACCTTTAATCCCAGCACTTGGGCAGCAGTAGTAGGAGGATCACTATGAGTTCAAGGCCACCCTGAGACTACATAGTGAATTCCAGGTCAGCCTGGGCTTGAGTGAGACCCTACCTTGAAAAACCAATGTGTATATCTATATGGAGATATATAGATATATGAGCAATAAGCACATGAGAAGGAGTTATCATTTGCCATGAGGAAAAGGCAAATGAGTGCTGGGCATGGTGGCGCACACCTTTAATCCCAGCACTCAGGAGGCAGAGGTAGGAGGATTGCCATGAGTTCAAGGCCACGCTGAGACTATATAGTGAATTCCAGGTCAGCCTGAGCTAGAGTGAGACCCTACCTCAAAAAATTTTTAAAAGGCAAATGAAAAGCAGAAACAGCACATAATCCCAGCATTTGGGAGTCTGAGGCAGAACGCCTGTTACATGGTCAGACTGTCCCAATAACCAGTATAGCTGTTATCAAAATGACAGATTAAAGCAGGGCATGGTGGCACATGCCTTTAATCCTAGCACTCAGGAGGCAGAGGTAGGAGAACTGCTTTGAGTTCGAGGCCACTCTGAAACTACATAGTGAATTCCAGGTCAGCCTGAACTAGAGTGAGACCTTACCTTGAAGGAACAAACAGGGTTGGAGAGATGGCTTAGTGGTCAAGGTGTTGCCTGCAAAGCCAAAGGACCCAGGTTCAATTCCCAGGACCCACATAAACCAGATGCACAAGATGGTGCATGCATCAGGAGTTTTTTTTTGCAGTGGCTAGAGGTCCTGGTGCACCCATTCTCTCTCTCTCTCTTTCTGCCTCTTTCTCCCTCTCTCAAATAAGCAAACAAAAGGAACATGGATGGGCCTTTAAAAGCAAATCACAAAGGGTCACATTTTATGATTCCATTTATATGAAATGCTCAAAATAGGCAAATGTAAAAAGACAAAAATAGTCTCAGAGTGGCCTAGAACTCACAACGATCCTCCTACTTCTGCCTCCTGAGTGCTGGAATTAAAGGGTGCCACCATGCCCAGGAACATTTGTATATATTTTCAAATATTTTATTTATTTGAGAATGAGACAAAGAGGCAGATAGAGTATGGGCACGCCAGGGCTTCTAGCCACTCCTTTATACTGGGAAAAAAAAAAGAAGAAGAAGAAGAAGAAGAAGGAGGAGGAGGAGGAGGAGGAGGAGGAGGAGGAGAAGAAAGAAAGAAAGAAAGACTCAATACAAAATTGCTAAATAAATGAGCAGTTGAGTATCAGCTACCAGGTGTTTACATTATGCCAAAGCGTTCAGATAAGAACCAGGTACCTGTTCCTGTCTGTCGTCCATCCTTCTTGGCTGCAGCTGTCAACTTGCACCTGTTTTTCTATCAAGAGATGATTCACCAGGATAATAGACCTCGTCTGTAACAGGACCCTGCCATGCTGTCAAGGGGGGACATCTGCAAGCCCTTTGGGGCCCTTGGGATTCTCTGCCTTGCATATGGATCATGAATTGTAAGGCTACATATGTTGTTTCAGAGTTAATGTAAGATAGCTGCTTGCTGTGGTGCCCATTGTTTGGTAGATGTGTGATGATAATTATGATAGTACCTGGAGGATCTCCTGCAGCTCATCAGGATCTGCCTCAGCAGAGCTGCATGAAGATTATTGCCCCCACCATACTGATTGCGCCTCTGACCAGCTTCCAGAGAAGGACAAGAATAGAGAGCTGAGCAATTCGACCCGTAACACTATTGTCCTGTGTTCATGGACTTCACTGTCGCTTCTGGACATTTCTGTCCTCACTTTACCGCTCCTTACCCTCTTGATTCATAAAGTGGGAAGTGGAGTTATTCACTGGGACCTTTGTGAACCAGAGTTGAGTAAGTTTGGGATAGAGAAATTGAATTTCTCTATTGGAAGTATAGTTTCAGGAGATTCTTTACCTGAAAAAAGTTTATATTTTAACATGTTGGGTTCTAGCCCTAAGAACTGATTAATGTTGACTGCTGACTTCTGGTTATTAGTTTTTTGGGAGGGGGAAGGGTTCAAGGTAGGGTCTCACTCTAGCTCAGGAATTCACTATATAGTCTCAGGGTGGCCTCGAACTCACAGCAACCCTCCTACCTCTGCCTCCCAAGTGCTGGGATTAAAGGTGTGCACCACCACACCCATATTACTTTTTATATGTAATATTAAAACATAAGCTTTCACCTCTTTGAAATTAATTATTACTTTAGAAAAGCATTCTGGTCTTGAGGGGGAAATTTAGCTTTGGGAAATAAAATCAGTCCCCTAAATTTTGCATTTACTCATTTCATGACTGCTATGTGGTCTAAAAAATGACACAGGTGTCCATTGCAGGCATAGATATAGACATATGTAGTTTTTGAGACAGGGACTTCTGTGGCCCAGGCTGGACTCTAACTCACTGTGTAGCCAAAGAGGGTGACTATGATTTCTTGATCCTCCTGCCTCCACCTTACAAGCGCTGGGAATTCAGACATGCACCAGCATACCTGGCTAGGAAACTATTATTTTATAAAATAAGCCTACTATATGATCATAGGGAATTATTTCTGAGTCATATTAACAAATGAAGAATGGGAGAGACTAGATTAAATCACTTACTTTAAAATCGATTGATCCTATTTGTAATAACATGTTAATCAAAAGGTCACTCTGAAGTCATCTACTCACTAGTCACCACCACAGTAATAATACTTCCATTGATTGTTTTCTGCATGTCGGTTCCTAATCTGCCCACCTAATTTACATTGCCTCATTTAATACTCACAACATCCCTATGGCATAAATAAGCACTGTAATTCTTTATCCACATGAGGAAATCAGGCTTAGCAAGGTGAAGCCACTCAGCCAAGATCCCACTGTTGGTAATGGCACAGCCAGGGACATAAGTCCCAGGTGACCCCAAAGCCTTGAGTGTATTCAAATTTAAATGCATTGATGTTGAGTCACAGCAAGGCATCATTTTGCTCCTGTCTTCACACATGAACATCACCTTGCTTCTGAAGCTTTGCTAGTGACTAACACCACACAGGAAATACTGTGCTTCAACATGAAGCTCAACACGCTGACTTGATTTTCTCACTTTGACTAGACGACTCCTTATGCAATGCAAATACCATTCTCCTGAGATAGGTCGAGACTCTCAAACATCAGAGTCAGCTGAGGAGCCTGTAAACAGGGAAGTGCCAAGGTCCATCCCAGGCCCAGAGTCAGCATCTCTGTGGGTGTGGACCAGCATGTGTTTAATAATCTCTCAGGCAATTCTGATGCACACAGAAGTTTGAGCAACACCGAGATCTGTCTTTGAATAGTGTGGTTTCTCCTTAGGAATGATAATTCTCAGGTTTATACATTTATTCAGGGCTTCACAGGAAGTTTGAGGATGGCTGTTATAATTCTGAATCATCATGCTATCTAAATTGTCAACTGGCAACTCTATGACATACATATTATTGCCAATTGTCATCTAGTTTTCAAGTTTTTTTTTCCTTTTTTTTTTGTTTGGTTTTTCAAGGTAGGGTCTCACTCTAGCTCAGGCTGACCTGGCATTTACTATGTAGTCTCAGGGTGGCCTCGAACTCACGGCAATCCTCCTACCTCTGCCTCCTGAATGCTGGGATTAAAGGCGTGCGCCACCACGCCCGGCTTTGTTTTTAAGTTTTTTTTTCTGTAAAATGATTGTGTATTAAAGGTACCTCATAGGACTGAGGAGATGCGCAGTGGTTAAAGGCACTTGCCTGCTAAGCCAGATGGCCCAAATTCAATTCCCCAGCCCCCACATAAAGCCAGATGCACAAAGTGACACACGTGTCTAGGTTTTCTGCAGTGGCAAGAGACTCTGGTGTGACCATACTCTCTGTTTCTTGCAAATAAATAAATAATGTTTTAAATAGTAACACATCTTTTTTTGTTTGGCATGTGAGAAATGATGTTCTATTCAGAAAGACCAAACCCACATGTCCTCTCTCCTACAAAGATCCTAGCTTTTAATATCTATATGTATGTGTATAAAGGGGGCAAATGTGTGTAAAAACTAAAAAGCTAGAATGGTAAATGAGAGCAGGTATAAAACGATGACAAGGATAGGAATTTTGAGATCCTACAACTAAGATTCAATTTTATTTTCCTAATAAAGCTACTATTCTTAACCTTCAAAAAAAGAAAAAGATGACAAGGAAGGATGAAAGAACACATATGACAAGGAAACAATGGGCGTGGAATATAGGAGAAGGGGTGGGGAGAGGAGTGGGAGAATAATCAACTAAAACATATTGTATTTGAAAATGCCAGAATGATAACTAAACCTCTGTATGCCAACTAAAAATTTTTAAAAATGTTTATTTTTCTTGTAACCTCTATTAATAAAAGCTCAAGAAGGCCAGGCGTGGTGGTGTGCACTTTTAATCCCAACTCTTGGAAGGCAGAGGTAGGAGGATCGCTATGAGTTTGAGATCACCCTGAGAGTACATAGTACATAGCCTGGGCTAGAATGAAACCCTACCTCAAAAAACAAAAAACAAAAAGAAGAAGAAGGAGGAGGAGGAGGAGGAAAGAAAGGAAAAGAAAAATAAAAGGGGTGGGAATTGAGAGGTTGCTTAATGGTTAGGGCATGTGCCAACAAAGCCAAAAAACCCAGGTTCGATTCCCCAGGACCCACATAAAGCCAGATGTACAAGGTGGCACATGTATCTAGAGTTTGTTTGCTGTGACTAGAGGCCCTTGCATGCCCGTTCTCTCTCTCAAGTAAATAAATAAATAAAATATTTTTTAAAAAAATCTTAAGCAGTTAAAAACAACAGCTGTTAAGAGTCCAAATAAAGACTCACAAAATCCCAAGATTAAAATCTTCATGTTCAGCCATATGTTACTTGAATTGTCTTTTACAGCCTCTCCACCAAGTGGCTAAGTGTCCTCTGTTAGATAGTTGGTCACTCTTAGGTACAGTTTATTTTGGCCAGCTTTAGAAATTCTTCCAGGCTGGAGGGATGGCTCAGTGCTTAAGGCACTTGCCTACAAAGCCAAAGGACCTAGGTTTGATTCCCCAGTACCCATGTGAGCCAGATGCACAAGGTGGCACATGCGTCTGGAGTTTGTTTGCAGTGGCTGAAGGCCCTGACATGCCCATTCTTCCTCTCTATCTGCCTCTTTCTCTCTCTCTCTCGCTTTCAAATAAATAAATTAATTTTTTAAAAAAGAAATTCTTCCTTACAGTAAGGTGACATCATTTTTCTCTGGAGTTTTCACACATTATTCCTTTTTCTAACCTCATTATCCAAAATTCTCACTCAGATCAGCCAAAACCTTTGCTCATGAAAATAAGCATCTGAGGGCTGGAGAGATTTATTTTTATTTTTGGGCGCCTGCCTGCTAAGGCTAAGAACACTGGTTCCAATCTCCAGCGGTTCCAATCTAACAGGTCCCACGTTTAGCCAGATGCAAAACTGAGGCAAGGGTGCAATGCCACACTTGCCTCCCAGTGCTGGGATTAAAGGCACACGCATCTGGACCCGCTCACAATTTTTGAAAGACTGCTTCCGTGCCCATTTCTGACTCATTCTCCCTCTCTGTCTATCTCTCTCTGTCTGTCTTTTCTAACTCTGTCTCTCTCTCCAAAAATAAATAAAAAATAATAAAAAAAAATTAAAAAAAAATAAGCATCTGATTGCTTTTTCTGGAAATTGGCAGGACACTTCACTATTTGACATAAGCCAAGCTTATTCCATGACCATATAGAATATATTATTTTCTGCACAGTTGTACATATAATTGTAGAACCTAAACTAATTCATGATTCCTATACTTTCTTTACAAATATTAGTAATTCTATGTAAAGAAATTTATTATGGGACATTTAAATAGGGCAAAATGACAGAAAAAGATTTGATCTTAACCCTGTCAAAGGGTTGTAAGTGTTCCCTTATATTAACATCATTAATATATAGAATGTTAAAGTTAGCAACCAGATTGAAGGTTCAAGAAGTTGTTCACCTTCTGTGAGTGGATCACAACCTCACAAACAACCAGGAGAGGTGAATAGTTCTCTTGTAAAAGAGAAACACAGCCAGGTGTGATGGCACAAGCCTTTAATCCCAAGGAGGATTGCCATGAGTTCGAGGCTATCCTGAGACTACATAATATACTCCAGGTCAGCCTGGGCTAGAGCAAAATCCTACCTAAAGAAATAAAAATAAATAAAAGAGAAACACATTACACATGAGGTCCCAGTGATGAATTTGCTCCTTTGACCTAAAAAGAAAAAGAACATGGGTTCTCACTACCTTTGAACTTCTGCTTCTAGCACTCCTGTCTAGAGGCATATGCTTCCTCTCAACCCCTCCCATGCTTCCTCTCAACCCCTCCCACAGTGAACTTGGCTTAGAAACCAGGATAATCATTAACATATCACTAGTGAGCAGTCCAGTGGATTTCTGCTGTTAGCCTTCAAAGCTCTAGATCCAATTAGAATCACATGTAGGCAACAAGTCAGGTTAGTATTAAGAAGAGACATTTTTTTCCTGGTAAACTGTACTTGCTGTAGGTGACTTTAGGTGAAAAATCTAAATATTAAAGGATACTCAAACCAATACTATTTTTAATACTTTATTTATTTGTCAGAGAAAGAGGGAAAGAGAGAGAGAAATGGGCATGCCAGGGCCTCCAGCCAGTGCAAACAAACTCCAGACGTGTGTGCCCCCTTGCGCATCTGGCTAATGTGGGTCCTGGGGAATCAAATCTGGGTCCTTTGGCTTTGCAGGCCACTAAGCCATCCCTCCAGCCCTCAAACCAATACTACTTTTATTATGATCAAATAGACCAGCCAGGGTGCTATATAACATACTAATTGCAATGGAAACATTATATACTGTCATAAAAATCTGAAGTTCCAGCAATTGGGAGGAAGAGGTAGGAGGATTATTGTAAGTCTGAGGCCACCCTGAGAATTCCAGGTCAATCTGGGCTACAGCAAAGACCCTACTTCAAAAACAAACAAGGGCTAGAAAGATGAGTTAGCGGTTAAGACACTTGCCTAAGAAGCCTAAGAACTCATGTTCGAATCTCCAGGTCCTACGTAACTAGACACACAGTGACGCAAGCATACAATGTCACACATGCACACAAGGGGACACATGCACACAAGGGGGGGTGTATGCATCCTGAGTTTGTTTGCAGTGGCTGAAAGCCCTGGCACACCCATTCTCTCTTGCCCTCCCCACTGCCTCTTTCTCTCTCTCAAAATAAATTTTTAAAAATCTGGGACAGGAGAGATGGCTTAGCAGTTAAGGCACTTGCTGGCAAAGCCAAAGGACCCAGGTTCAATTCCCTAGTTCCCACGTATAGCCAGATGCACAAGGTGGCACATACATCTGGAGTTTCTTTGCAGTGGTTAGAGGCCCTGGTGTGCCATTCTTGCTCTTCTATCTGCCTCTCTCTCTCTCTCTCATTCTCTCTCTCTTAAATAAATAAATAATATTAAATTTTAAAAATGAAAAAATCTTAAGTTCTATTATAGCTTCTATTGAAGAACAGTTGTGAATTTGGGATACAGTCCCTTCTTCAATGCACTTTTTCCTAGGGTAGAGCAGAAGTTAACATGCTTATGTTTCCCCTGATGCTTCCAGAATTTTACTTGGTCATGGATCTCATTTTCTGAAGTTGTAGGATTCTCTGTTATTTTTTGATAACCTTGCTAAGTTATTTTGCCACCTCCTTTTTCACTTTGGTTGTAATTGACTTTCCAGCAGTAATGATATCTTCAATGCACAAATCAACCTCATCATATGGAAAACAAAGTATAGAAAAGAAACATGTTAGTCATATTTCTTTTTTGATTTTTTATTAAAACAATATTATTTTAAAATATTTTAGTTATTTATTTATGAAAGAGAGAGAGAGACAATGTGTACACCAGGGCCTCTAGTCACTGCAAATTAATTCCAGACATATGTGCCACCTTGTACATTTGGCTTCTGTGGGTACTGAAGAACCGAACCTGATTTCTTAGGCTTTGCACGTAAGCCATCTCTTCAGCCTCATGTTATGCTTTCTTAATAAGGGATTGAATGATTGGCATTGAAATTGCAATCATACACATCTTAAAGAAGTGTGATATTTATGGGGGCTGGAGAGATGGCTTAATGGTTAAGGCACTTGGCTGCGAAACCTAAGGACCCAGGTTCAATTCTCCAGGTCCCATGTAAGCCAGATGCACATGGTGGCACATGCATCTGGAGTTCGTTTGCGGTGGCTAGAGCCCTAGAATGCCCATTCTCACTCTCTCTCTCTCTCTCTCTCTAATAAGTAAATGAAAATAAAATCTTTTTTAAAAAGTGTGGTATTTAGGGCTGTAGAGATGGCTTAGTGGTTAAGGCGCCTGCCTCCTAAGCCTAAGAATGCTGGTTCCAATCTCCAGTGGTTTTGATCTCCAGGTCCCACGTTTAGCCAGATGCAAAGTGACGCAAGGGCGCAATTCCGCACTTGACCATAATGGGGTGCACGCATCTGGATTTCGTTTGCAGCAGCTGAGAGGCTGCTGGTGTGCCCATCTCTGTCTTCCTCTCCCTCTCTCTCTGTCTCTCTCTCCAAAAAAAAAAAAAAAAGTGTGGTATTTAGTAAATTTTGGGAAAATATATATCTAATTGGATCGTTAAGCTTTCTAGAACTAACCTCACACAAACTAACAGATAAAGTATACCAAATATATATATATATATATATATATATATATATATATATTTTTTTTTTTTTGAGAGAAAGAGAGGGGAAGAGGCAGATAGGGAGAGAGAGAGAATGGGCATGCCAGGGCCTCCAGCCACTGCAAACAAACTCCAGACACACTTGCCAACTTGTGCATCTGGCTTACGTGAGTCCTAGGGAATTAAACCTGGGTCCTTTGGCTTTGCAGGCAAGCACCTTAACCACTGTGGTGGTTTGATTCAGGTGTCCCCCATAAACTTAGGTATTCTGAATGCTAGGTTCCCAGCTGATGGAGATTTGGGAACTAACACCTCCTGGAGGCAGTGTATAGGGGCGGGCTTATGGGTAGTATAGCCAGTTTCCCCTTGCCAGTGTTTGGCACACTCTCCTGTTGCTATTGTCCACCTTATGTTGGCCAGGGGATGATGTCCACCCTCATTTCCCCCTGCCATCATGGAGCTTCCTCTCAAGTCTGTAAGCCAAAATAAGCCCCCTTTTTCCCAAAAGCTGCTCTTGGTCAGATGATTTCTGCCAGCAATGTGAACCTGACTGCAACAGTACAGTTGGTACCAAGTAGTAGTATCATTTGATGCTAGACACCTGACTGTGTGGCTTTGGCTGTTTGGAGCCGATTTTCAAGAGGAATGTGAAATCTTGGCTTAAGAGATGCCGTGCAGTGCTATAAGTACAGCTTGATGGACTATTCTGGTCAGAGTTGAAAGACCTGAATGCAGTAAGAACTATGGACTATGAGGTTTCATGTATGAGGGTGAGAAAGAGCTTTGTTTGGAATGGGCTAGAAGCAGTTTGTGTGAGAGGTTATGCCCATGTCCTGAGAAGTTGTGCAGAGTTGCATCGTGAAGAAATGGACTGGTGTAAGCAGAAGGATATGGCACAGAAAGAAATCTTTAGACTGAAACTGCTGCCTGTTCAGCTACAATTGTATGAGAGATTACAACCTTTGAGACTGGGCCAGCTGACCTGCACTGGGGCAACAGGAAGAATGCAGACTCTTTTGAAGGTGCCTGAATGCTCGAGGAGTGTCCTCTTCTTCAAAGACTGTTTAATTTCCACCCCTCCCCCCCCAGAATTAACAAATTGGCACCCTACCTGGTATTATGGAGCATAAGAAATGCAGGAAAGAGAGGGTCATTGAATTTGAAACATGGTCTTGTGTTTTGGAAACAGCCATGCGCAGTGTGAAGCAGGATTGCTAGATGCCTGTATGGAGACCTGATGGGGCTGTGAGGATGGACCGTGGGTTGCAGTGGAGACCCAGTAGAGATGCCAGAACCACAAGATGGTTGCTAAGGAAAAGCTGTTGGCCTGGGATAAAGTTTTCCAGGACTGTGAGTAGCCTAGCTGGAGGGGCAGAATTGGAACTCCAGAGACTTGTTGCTGGTTAGAATTATTGGACTTGGAGATTTGTCACTGACTAGAGTTGTTGGACTTGGAGCTACAGAGTGTGATGTTTGCCCTGGTTGTTTTAAATCTTGTATTGGTTGAATATTTCCTTGCTATGCCCAATGCCATCTTTTGCAGTGTGAGTGTTTATTCTGTGCCATTATGGTGGTGGGGGATTTTTTGGTATTATGGTTCAGTTAAAAGATCTTGGACTATGGGATTGTTTGAACATCATTAGGACTGATAAAAAACTATGGGGACTTTGAAAGCTGGGCTGATGCATTGCATTTTACATCATGGATGGTTATCCGTTTATAGGGGTCAGGGCAGAATGTGGTGGTTTGATTCAGGTGTCCCCCTTAAACTTGGGTGTTCTGAATGCTAGGTTCCCAGCTGATGGGAATTTGGGAATTAATGCCCCCTGGAGGCAGTGTATTGTTGGGGGCGGGTTTATGGGTGTTATAACCAGTTTCCCCTTGCCAGTGTTTGGCACACTTTCCAGTGGCTATTGTCCACCTGATGTTAGCCATGCTCTGCTCATGCCATTATTTTACCTGCCATCATGGGACTTCCCCTGTAGTCTATAAGCCAAAATAAACCCCTTTTTTTCCCAAAAGCTGCTCTTGGTCGGGTGATTTCTGCCAGCAATGTGAACCTGATTGCAACATATATATGCCTCTCTCTCATAAAATAAATAAAAATATAGACAAGTTACCACAATCATAATCCCCTCCCACCACCCTCTTTTCCTCCTCCCAATGTTCTCTCTACTGAATCCCTTCTTTCCAACTAGATTATTGTATTTTGATGTCATTATTTTTTCTTTCTATTATGCAAATCTTGTCAGAGGCCATAAATATCAAAGCCACTTTGTGTCTGAAAGATAATATTGTAAGCAGCCCTCCCCTTCATTTGGCTTCTACATTCTATCACTTCTTTTGTTATGATCGCTTAGCACATATGTTTTCATGCACATGCTGGGTACTTGTGGGGAAATTTTTTTTTTTTTAATTTCAAGGTAGGGTCTCGCTCTAGCCCAGGCTGACCTGGAATTCAGTATGTAGTCTCAGGCTGGCCTTGAACTCACAGTGATCTTCCTTCCTCTGCCTCCCAATCCCAAGTGCCAAGTGCCAAGTGCCGGGATTAAAGGCATGCACCACCATGCCCAGCCTGCCCCACTAACCTTTCTATTTAAATTGGTAACCACGCCTGGCTCATTAAAAAAATTTTTTCAAAACTATTTATTTGAGGTGTCTTTATCGGCGGCGCCCCAGTGCAGGATGGTACAGGACCGTGGCGCCAAGGCCCGGGAGTGTGGTCTAAAATGGCAGATTCCAAGGAATTGAGGAAAATGGTTTCTAGTTTTAGGGTTTCTGAACTACAAGTGGTACTAGGCTTTGCTGGACGGAATAAAAGTGGGCGCAAGCATGACCTCCTGATGAGGGCGCTGCATTTATTAAAGAGTGGCTGCAGCCCTGCTATTCAGATTTAAATTCGAGAATTGTATAGAAGCCGATATCCACGAACTCTTGAATGACTTACCGATTTATTCACAGTCAAGTCCTCCGTTTTCAGTTTGGATGGTAGTTCAGCACCAGTAGAACCTGACTTGGCTGTGGCTGGAATCCACTCGTTGCCTTCCACCTCAGTTACACCTCATTCACCATCATCTCCTGTTGGTTCTGTGCTGCTTCAAGACACTAAGCCCACATTTGAGAAGCAGCAACCATCTCCAATTCCTCCTGTCCATCCTGATGTGCAGCTGAAAAACCTGCCCTTTTATGATGTTCTCATCAAGCCTACAAGTTTAGTTCAATGCAGTACTGAATGCTTCCAAGAGAAGCTTTTTATTTTTGCTTTGACACCTCAACAAATTAGAGAGATATGCATATCGAGATTTTTTGCCAGGTGGTAGGAGAGATTACACAGTTCAAGTCCAGCTGCAACTTTGCCTGGCAGAAACAAGTTGCCCTCAAGAAGATAATTATCCTAATAGTCTGTGTATAAAAGTGAATGGAAAGCCCTTCTCTCTGCCTGGTTATGCACCACCACCTAAAAATGGGATTGAACAGAAGCACGCAGGATGCCCCTCAAATATTACATCTTTAGTTAGGTTGTCTTCAGCTGTGCCAAATCAGATTTCTATTTCATGGGCATCTGAAATTGGAAAGAATTACTCCATGTCTGTATATCTTGTATGACAGCTCACACCAGCCATGTTATTACAGAGATTAAAAATGAAAGGTATTAGAAACCCTGAGCATTCCAGAGCACTAATTAAAGAAAAACTTACTGCAGATCCTGATAGTGAAATTGCAACCACTAGTCTGCGGGCGTCCTTGCCGTGTCCTTTGGGACAGCTGAGACTGACAATCCGTGTGCCGCGCAGTGACTTGTACACGTCCACAGTGTTTTCATGCTGCGCTTTATTTACAAAAGAATGAGAAGCCCACCTGGATTTGTCCTGTTTGTGACAAAAAAGCTGCCTATGAAAGTCTGATATTAGATGGGCTTTTTATGAAAATTCTCAATGACTGTTCTGATATGGATGAGATTAAACTCCAAGAAGATGGTTCTTGGTGTCCAATGAGACTGAAGAAAGAAGCTATGAAAGTGTCCAGCCAACCGTGCCCCAAATAGAAAGTTCAAGAGTCTTCAGTAAGCCTTGTTCAGTGACTGTAGCTGGTGAAGCAAATAAGAAGAAAGTGGATATTATTGATCTAACAATAGACCGCTCTTCTGATGAAGAGGAAGACCTCCCCCCGCCAAAAGGAAATACATCTTTGTGTCAGAAACAAAAAGCAGTCAACCAAAGGGGTTCTCAGGTGTCAGCCATCTTCTGTAAGGGTGCCCAGTATCACTTCAGTTGATCCCGCTGCTCTTCCACCTACCCTAACAGGCTACTCAGTACCATTCCACCACACGCCAGTATCAAGCATGTCATCAGACTTGCCAGGTTTGGATTTTCTTTCCCTTATTCCAGTTGATCCCCAGTACTGTCCTCCTAAATTTTTGGATAGTCTCACTTCACCCCTAACAGCAAGCAATACGTCCATCACTACCACCAGCTCCCATGAAAGCAGTATTCATGTGAGTTCATCCAGCAGCAGGAGTGAGACGGGTCATAACCAGCAGTGGAAGTACCCTTGCTGACATTACCTCATTGGACTAAAGGAGGCTCACTTGTCTCTGGGAATCAATCATCAGACTGCTCATTCTTGGATCTCTGGTCCATGGAACCTGGTTTTTTTTTTTTTTTTTTTCCAATTTAATATTTGTTGAAATGTCAGGTGGATTCTTCAGCTTTTTGAGAGATGAATATAAATGACTCCAGCAAGAGCCACGTGACAAGCTGTATGCTGAGCATCCGATATATTCAGCTATAATGGTGTCTTCTTGAACAGTGGATTTCAATTTCATACATTACTGGATGGATTCAACAAACCAGTTTAATTTTTTTGTTACAACAAATAGCAATAAAGTTATGTAAATACTTTTCTAATTAAAAAAGATGTAATAACTGGAAAAAATACTTATTTGAGAGAAAGAGGAGAGACTGAATATGCTGGGGCCTCCTGGCACTGCAAATGAACTCCAGATGCATGTGCTATTTTGTGCATTTGGCTTTACATAAGTGCAGGGGAATTGAACCCAGGTCATCAGGCTTTGCAGGCAAGTTCCTTAACCACTGAGTCATCTCTCCAGCCCAATAAATACATTGTTTTAAAAATTCAGATTCTTGGCCTGGAGAGATGGCCCAGTGGTTAAGGTGCTTGCCTACAAAGCCAAAAGACCCAGGTTCAATTCCCCAGGACCCATGTAAACCAGGTGCACAAAGTGGCACATGTGTCTGGAGTTCGTTTGCAGAGGCTGGAAGCCCTGGCCTGCCCATTCTCTCTCTCTCTCTTTCTCTCTCAAATAAATAAATAAATGAGTAAAAATAAAAATAATTTTAAAAATTCAGATTTTTTTTTTTTTGTTTTTCGAGGTAAGGTCTCGCTCTAGCCCAGGCTGACCTGGAGCTCACTCTGTAGTCTCAGGGTGGCCTCAAACTCCCAGGATCCTCCTACCTCTGCCTCCCGAGTGCTGGGATTAAAGGCGTGCGCCACCACGGCCGGCTTGTTTTTGTTTTTAGACGTAGGGTCTCACTGTAGCTCAGGCTGACCTGGAATTCACTAAGTGGTCTCAGGGTGGCATCAAACTCATGGTGATCCTCCTACCTCTGCCTCCCAAGTGCTGGGATTAAAAGCGTGCTCCACCATACCCGGCCAGATTCTTTCAAATTGCACTAACTGCTGTATTAAAAGCCAGTCAAGCCGGACGTGGTGGTGCACGCCTTTAATCCCAGCACTCGGGAGGCAGAGGTAAAAGGATTGCCATGAGTTTGAGGCCACCCTGAGACTACATAATGAATTCCAGGTCAGCTTGGGCTACTGTGAGACTCTATCTTGAAAAGGAAATAAAAGCCAGTCAATTCTGACATCCACACTAGCAGAGCATTAGAGTTTATCACAGGGCCATGATATGATTTTGAGGAGTTCTAGACACTTTTGCCTTTGTATACCTCTTCTTCTACAAAAATCCCAAACATTATATTTTCATGGCATTTATATAAAAATAAACACAATACAGGCAGACTCACATTTGTATAGTCATTACTTTTATTTTCTTTCTTACTTAAAAATAAGATGTTTTTCAAACTGCCCAGTAAGCACTTTTCTTAATGTTCATACCCATATATTAATGCTACTCTCACGTTTGTTTAGAGAAGCTTCTCTTTTCAGATGGCAGTGACCATTGCTTCTTGGCCTTTTGGCTAAAATCAATTGCAGATGGCAGTGACCTTGGGGATGACTCAAAAGGCACCATGGTGCTGAGAAGTGACAGAGGAGTGCTCAGCACTGAAACATCTCTATCACACCTTCCAAGGCTCAGGGTCCATTACAGAAGAGGTGGCAGAAAGTATGTAAGAGCCAAAGGAAGGCTAGGACTCCTTAAAATGCACTCTTCCAGGCACAAAATGGCCTGGATATCCATGAGCTCGCAGTGCCTGGCACTACATACAGAAGACCATTATAATAGGAGGAAAGGATGATGACATCAAAATAAACGAGAGACTGATTGAGAGGGGGAGGGGATATGATGGAGAGTGGAGTTGTGAAGGTGAAACTTGCAGGGGGGAATTATCATGGTTTATTGATAAATAATTATGGAAGTTGTCAATAATAAAAACAACAACAAAAAGATGTTTTGGGGGCTGGAGAGATAGCTTAGTGGTTAAGTTGCCTGCCTGTGAAGCCTAAGAACGCCCATTCAAATCTCCAAGTCCCACGTTTAGCCAGATGCAAAAGTGATGCAAGCGCACAATGTCATACATACACACAAAGGGGTGCATGCGTCTGTAGTAAGTTCACAGTGGCCAAGAGGCTGCTGGTGCGCCCATTCTCTCTCTGTCTCTGTCACTGTCTTTCCATCTCTCTGTCTCTTTTTTTTTTTTTTAAAGATGTTTTGAATGGAACCAGCCTTGATGTCCCTCAACTGATGAGTGGATAATGAAGATGTGGCACATTTACACAATGGAATTCTACTCAGTGGTAAAGAAAAATGAAGTTATAAAATTTGCAGGAAAATGGATGGATCTGGAAAGGATTATACTTAGTGAGGTAACCCAGGCCCAGAAAGCCAAATGTCACATGTTTGCTCTCATATGTGGATCCTAGCTACAAATGATTGGACTTGTATGTGAGTAGGAATAAAACTTGGTAGTAGAAGTCCATAATCTAAAAAGGGGATTAATAGGATGGTATCGTATATATGTAAGTAGAAGAACAGATTAATGGGGGTGAAAAGGCCTAAGTGAGGTCAGGGGAAGAGATTGAGTAAAGGAAAAAAGAAGATGCTCTTAGCACCCTAAAGTATCACAGAAGTTGGGCATGGTGGTGTACACCTTTAATCCCAGCACTTGGGAGGTTTGAATTTGAGGCCAGCCTAGAGCTGCAGAATGAGTTCCAGGTCAGCCTGGGATAGGGTGAGACCCTTCCTCTAAAATAAGGGCTGGAGAGATGGCTTAGCAGTTAAGGCACATGCCTGTGAAGCCTAAGGACCCTGGTTCCATTCTCTAGGTCCCACATAAGCAGGATGCACATGGTGGCACATGCCGTTTAGAGTTCATTTGCAGTGGCTAGAGGCCCTGGTGCACCCATTCTTACTCTCTCTCTCTCCCCCTCCCCTCTCACTCTCACTGTCTCTAATAAATAAAAATAAAATCTTAAAATAAAATAAAATAAAAAAGGAGGCTGGGTAGATGGCTCAGTGGTTAAGGCACTTGGCTGCAAAGCCTAAGGACTAGAGTTCAGTCTCCCCAATTTACCCCTGTAAAGCCAGATGCACAAGGTGGTGCATGCATCTGGAGTTTGTTTGCAGTGGCAAGAGGCCCTGACGTGCCATTCCCTCTCTCTCCCTCTCCTTTCTCTCTGAGCTTGTCATGGCATGCCCATTCTCTCTCTCTAATAAAAAAATATATATAAAATATAAAATACAGAATGATATAAAGTTTATTGCATTCAATTTGGCCTAATTTCTTGATAATAGTTTTCTATTAGATTTTTTTTCTCTAACCCTAACTCCTTTCTAACCCTCACCCCTAAAATTTATCCCTAATCCAATTCCCTAAACCATAACCCTTGATGAAAAACTAACCCTAATCATTAACCTTCCACTCTAACTCTAAACCCTAATACTAACCCTAACAACAAAATTCCTTTTCTGTTTTCTTAGTTAAAATATTTATTTCCCCCCTCACTTTCCCCTTTGCAAATCCACTCTCTCTCTCATACCCCTTCCCCCTCTCAGTCTCTCTTTTATTTTATTTATTTATTTTTCGGTTTTACGATTTAGGGTTGCACTCTAGCTCAGGTGTCCTCAAACTCAGCACTGTTGGGCGGGGCCATGCTCAGAACAAAGACCCAACATGGCCACCCTCCACATTCCTGAGTATGATCTGGGCCAGCAGTCTCAAGACTCCCTACCTTAACTGTGACCTTATAAGAAGGCCTCTGCTCCCTCCCTTCCTTGAAACAGTTACATTCCTCAGCTTGCACCCAGGGCCCCTTTAAAAGGCCTCCATCTTTGGTCCCAGGCACAACTTCCCTGGACCAGTGTCTCAAGACCGTTGAACCTGCCAGAGAACTATGTCAATAAACCTGAAGGAGCTTTGTTGATCTGGTCTGATCTGGTTCTTTGTCTCAGTCAAGCCTTTCATCTGGTGCAGAAATCTGGACTAGCTGAGCCTCCAGTCCCAAGGGGCCACCACGCCCCTGGTTGACTGGGAGTCTCCACTTATGGCTTTTAGGTAGGCTGTGATAATTGAGTTTTGATCTATTGTGACAGTAATGATCACAATCAGTTGACTTTGAAATTGTCTTTAATTAATGGCTCTTTCCTTGTCAGCTTTTGCTTCTAGTTTAGGGTCGGCCCCTCCCCCACTACTATATTTTAACCCCTTCTCTCACTGACCTCAGATATAAATAGCATAAGAGGATCATTTCTTCCCATAAAACAAGACTTTTAAAGGCCAGAAGGTAAGAAAATAAATTATCAATGAATAGGAAAAATGCCATCTTAGCAAATAACCAAAGCTTCATGTTCAAGTGGCAATGACAGACACAGTAAGTCTAAAAACAGAAGATGAGGTAGATTACAATTCAATAAATTCAACGTAAGCAAAAAAAGAAATAAGAAGATGTACATATTCATATGGCAGTGACCATTGCTACCTGCACTTTGGTTAAAATCAATTGCAGATGGCAGTGACCTGAGGATGACTCACAAGGCACCATAGAGGTGAGAAGTGACAGAGGAGTGTTCAGCCCTGAAACATCTCTATCACACCCTCCAAGGTTCAGGGTCCTTTGTGGAAGAGGTGGAGGAAAGAATGTAAGAACCGAAGGAAGGGTAGGACTGCTTATAATGTAATTGACCAGGCAGAACTTGGCCTGGATATCCATGACCTCGCAGTGCCTAGCACTACATACAGAAGACCATTATAATAGGAGTAGGATGATGACATCAAAATAAACGAGAGACTGATTGAGAGGGGGAGGGGATATGGATGGAGAGTGGAGTTGTGAAGGTGAAACTTGCAGGGGGAATTATCATGGATTTATTGATAAATAATATGGAAGTTGTCAATACTAAAAACAACAACAAAAAGTAGATGTTTTGGGGCTGGAGAGAGATAGCTTTAGTGGTTAAGTTGCCTGCCTGGCGGCTTCAAGAACGCCCATTCAAATTTCCAAGTCCCACGCATGACAGATGCAAAAGTGATGCAAAGACAATGTCAATGTCATACACACAAAGGGGGTGCATGCCTGTAGTAAGTTCACAGTGGCCAAGAGGGTTGCTGGTGCGCCCATTCTCTCTCTGTCTCTGTCTGTCTTTCCATCTCTCTGTCTCTTTTCTTTTTTTAAAGATGTTTGAATGGAACCAGCCTTGATGTCCCTCAACTGATGAGTGGATAATGAAGATGTGGCACATTTACACAATGGAATTCTACTCAGTGGTAAAGAAAAAATGAAGTTATAAAATTTGCAGGAAAATGGATGGATCTGGGAAAGGATTATACTTAGTGAGGTAACCCAGGCCCAGAAAGCCAAATGTCACATGTTTGCTCTCATATGTGTGGATCCTAGCTACAAAATGATTGGACTTGTATGTGAGTAGGAATAAACTTGTAGTAGAAGTCCATAATCTAAAAAAAGGGATTAATAGGGATGGGACTTATCGTGTTATATATGTAAGTAGAAGAACAGATTAATGGGGTGAAAAGGCCTAAGTGAGGTCAGGGGAAGAGATTGAGTAAAGGAAAAGAAGATGCTCTAACCCTAAAATCACAGAAGTTGGGCATGGTGGTGTACACCTTTAATCCCAGCACTTGGGAGGTTTGAAATTTGAGGCCAGCCTAGAGCTGCAGAGTGAGTTCCAGGTCAGCCTGGGATAGGTGAGACCCTTCCTCTGAAATAAGGGCTGGAGAGATGGCTTAGCAGTTAAGGCACATGCCTGTGAAACATTAAGGACCCTGGTTCCATTCTCTAGGTCCCACATAAGCAGGATGCACATGGTGGCACATGCCGTTGAGTTCATTTGCAGTGGCTAGAGGCCCTGGTGCACCTGTTCTACTCTCTCTCTCTCCTCCCCTCTCACTCTCACTGTCTCTAATAAATAAAAATAAAATCTTAAAATAAAATAAAATAAAAAAGGAGGCTGGGTAGATGGCTCAGTGGTTAAGGCACCAGGCCAAATGAGCAAAGCCTAATAATGACTGTCTGAGTTCAGCCTCCCCAATTTACCCCTGGCCCGCCAGATGCAATACAGGTGGTGCAAACCTGGAGTTTGTTTGCAGTGGCAAGAGGCCCTGACGTGTAATTCCCTCTCTCTCCCTCTCCTTTTTCTCTCTGAGCTTGTCATGGCATGCCCATTCTCTCTCTCTAATAAAAAAATATATATATAATATAAAATACAGAATGATATAAATGCTATTGCATTCAATTTGGCCTAATTTTTGATAAATAGCAGTGACCTTAGATTTTTTCTAACCCTAACTCCTTTCTAACCTCACCCCCTAAAATTTATCCCTAATCCAATTCCCTAAACCATAACCCTTGATGAAAAACTAACCTAATCATTAACCTTCCACTCTAACTCTAAACCCTAATACTAACCCTAACAACAAAATTCTTTTCTGTTTTCTTAGTTAAAATATTTATTTCCCCCCTCACTTTCCCTTTGCAAATCCACTCTCTCTCATACCCCTTCCCCCTCTCAGTCTCTCTTTTATTTTATTTATTTATTTTTCGGACCATCACGATTTAGGTTGCACTCTAGCTCATCAAAATAAAACTCTCAGCACTGTTGACAGGCCATGCTCAGAACAAAGACCCAACATGGCCACCCTCCACATTCCTGAGTATGATCTGGGCCAGCAGTCTCAAGACTCCCACCTTAACTGTGACCTTATAAGAAGGCCTCTGCTCCCTCCCCTTCCTTGAAACAGTTACATTCCTCAGAGCACCCAACAAAAATTTAAAAGGCCTCCATCTTTCCCAGGCACAACTTCCTGGACCAGTGTCTCAAGACCGGTGAACCTGCCAGAGAACTATGTGCAAAAACCTGAACGAGCTTTGTTGATCTGGCCTGATCTGGTTCTTTGTCTCAGCCAAGCCTTTCATCTGTGTGCAGAAATCTGGACTAGCTGAGCACAGTCCCAAAAATCCACGCCCCTGGTTGACTGGGAGTCTCCACTACATATGGCTTTTAGGTAGGCTGTGATAATTGAGTTTTGACTATTGTGACAGTAATGATCACAAAAAGCCTTTGAAATTGTCTTTAATTAATGGCTCTTTCCTTGTCAGCTTTGCTTCTAGTTTAGGTCATCCCCCACTACTATATTTAACCCTTGCACAAGGTGGTACCATCAGGATATAAATAGCATAAGAGGATCATTTTGTTCCCCAAAACAAGACTTTAAAGGCCAGAAGGTAAGAAAATAAAATCTGTCAATGAATAGGAAAAATGCCATCTTTTTTTCTAACCAAATTCAAAAATAAAAATGGCAATGACAGACACAGTAAGTCTAAAAACAGAAGATGAGGAAATATTACAATTCAAGCTAAATTCAACCAATAAAAAGAAATAAGAATTAAATAGATAAATTAAAAATTTAAAACGCCTAAGGACCCAGGTTCAATTCCCAGAACCTCTAAAATTAGATGCACATGGTCAGTGCATGCTTCTGAGTTTGCTGAAGCCTGGAGGCCCTGGCACACCATTTCTCTCTCTTCTCTCAAATAAATACATAAATAAAATATTTTTTAAGTGATATCAAGCATGGCAGAACATCCACATGCCTTTAATCACAGCACTCAGGAGGCAGAGGTAGGAGAATCACCATGAAAGTTCAAGACTCACCTTGAGACTACATACTGAAAATCCAGGTCAGCCTGGGCTATTATTGTTTTTTTTTATTGTTTTTTATTGACTTTTATACTCACATACAAAGAAAAAAAACCCACGTGATATTTCCTTCCCTCCCCATTCCCTTTAGAACTCAAGTCTCTATCATATCCTCCTCTCTCCATCAGTCTCTCTTCTAATTTGATGTCATCATCTTTTCTTCTATTTTGAGGGTTTTGCAAAGGTATTGCTTAGGCACTGCAAGGTCATGGATATCGAGGCCAGTTTCTGTCTGGACAGTTGCATTGTAAGAGGTTATGCTGGGCACCCCATCCCTCCTTGGCTCTTCCATTCTATCCGCATTCCTCCAATGGTCCCTGAGCCTTGGGTAGGGTTGCATAGTCTTCCCTCCATCCCCTTCTCAGCACCATGTCCAAACATTAAGACTAAGCCATAATCTCTACCCTCTGAGCCTTAATAAAATGCATAAAAAAAGTCCCCACAAATCATGGGCTGTGGGGTTAGTGGTTAAACGCTTGCCTGTGAAGCCTAAGGATCCCAGTTCGAGGCTTGATTCTCCAGGACCCACATAAGTCAGATGCACAAGGGGGCACATGCATCTGGAGTTTGTTTGCAGTGGCTGGAGGCCCTGGTGCGCCATTCCATTCTCTCTCTCTCTCTACCTGCCTATTTCTGTATCTCTCTCTCTCTCAAATAAATAAATAAATAATATTTTTAGAAAAACAAGTCACATACTTCAAATATACAATGGCACAGAAAAAACACCTCCATTCCAAAAGGGACAATAGAGGATATAGCAAGGAAAGATTGGACCAAAGTAAAATCCAGACTTAGTATGGCAAACACCAAATCCTTTAGCTCCATGTCTGGTATCTGGGGCTGATGATGGAATCATCTGGGCTGCACTGCACCACCCCTCCAATTCTTCAGGCTGCAGCACACATTGCCTCTCTCGAGGCAGCTCTATTCCTTGCTTTTAGCTTCCCTCAGCAAATGTCCCACGGTCTAGCATTTCCAACATCCTGGGATTGCAACTTTGGCTTCACCTCACAGCTTCAAGAACTGGCCCCTTGGAGTCTCTTTGCAGGGCCTGCTACCCTGCTACACATTGCCTGGCCTCAGCTGCTCTCCAGAACCATGGTAATACTCCACATCCCTCGAAATAGTGCATCCTTCATCCTTGCAAAACCAGTACTATATGGATGATATTGCCAAGTTCTGCTGCCAGTTGGGGATGGAACCTGGCCCCTTGTACAGTTTCTGTGGCTGACACTAGAGAAACATTTCCCTAGGCAGTTGCTTTCTAGTGGGGAGCCCGTCCAGTTATATTCTCAGTAGGCTCTCCTTTTATAAGAATTTGAATTTATACAAGTTGCAGCCTTCAGTGGGAGTGGTCTTGCCTTCAGAACACCTTTCTTACTGAGGAAACCTATTGGTTTCTTTCTGACCCAGTGAAGAGAATGAGGTGATTTTTATTTTTTATTGTTTTGGTTTTGTGAGGTAAGGTCTCACCTAGCCAAGGCTGACCTGGAATTCAGTATGTAGTCTCAAGGTGGCCTTGAACTCATGGCAATCCTCCTACCTCTGCCTCCCAAGTGCTGGGATGAAAGACGTGTGCCACCATGCCCAGCTAGGTTTATTTTTATTTTAATTTTCCTCCCTCCCTCTCTCCCTCCTTCCCTCCCTTCTTTTGGTTTTTTCAAAGTAGGGTCTCACTCTAGCACAGGCTGACCTGGAATTCACTATGTTGCCTCAGGCTGGCCTCAAACTCAAGGCAATTCTCCTACCTCTGCCTCCCAAGTGCTGGGATTAAAGGCGTGTGCCACCACGCACAGCTAGGTTTATTTTTAGTGACACTAATCTCTTTAACACTTACAGATACATCAGCTGTTTTCTTCTTGTCTAGCACTTAAAAAAATATTTTTCACTAGAGAGATGGCTTAGTGGTTAAGGCACCTATCTGCAAAGCCAAAGAACCCAGGTTCAATTCCCCAGTACCCATGTAAAGCCAGATGTACAAGGTGGCGTATGCTTCTGGATTTTGTTTGCAGTGGCTAGAGGCCCTGCCATGCCCATTCTCTCTTCTTCTCTCCCTCTCTTTCTCTCTCTCACACACTCAAAAAAATATTAGAAATATTATTTATTTATTTATTTATTTATTTATTTATTTATTTATTTATTTGAGAGGGAGAGAGAGAGAAAGAAAGAGGCAGACAGAGAAAGAGAATGGGTGTGCCAGGGCCCCCAGCCACCTACAAATGAATTCCAGATGCATCTGGCTCACGTGTACTGGGCAATTGAACAGAGGTCCTTGGGCTTTGCAGGCAAGTGCCTTAACCACTAAGCCATTTCTCCAACCCTCTTGTCTGGAACTTGAACCTTACTCACTCACCTTTCCTTGTCAAAGTTTCCATTTTTCATACCTTTTTTTTTTTTTTTTTTTTGTATTTTCGAGGTAGGGTCTCACTGTAGCCAGGCTGACCTGGAATTCACTATGTAGTCTCGGGGTGCCTGGAACTCATGGTGATCCTCCTACCTCTGCCTCCCAAGTGCTGGGATTTAAGACACGTGCCACCATATCTGGCCTTTCATACCTTTTTGATTTCTCTTACTGTAGATCTGAATATGAACACTTAGTAGTAACTATACCACAACCTGGATGCTATGCTATCTTGAAATTTCCACTGCCAAAACGATTAGTCCATTGCTCATGAATTTGGCCTCGGTCAAGTTCTCACTGCAAAGGCAGAATGCAGGCAGACTCTTTGCAACAATATTATGTGAATAACCTCTAGCTCAGCTAGAACTGCCCTTGTTCCCTTTGTCAATCTCATGAGCCAACCCTCTGCTATCCACATTTCTCTCAGCATTGTGATTTTCACTCACCAGAATTGCCTAGTAAGCTTTGTTTATAGCATTCTAGGGCTTTTCTAGAACTCTTCCATGTTTCTCCTGAAAACAAGTGCAAAAGCCTAAGAACCACATGATCAGGCTTATCACGGCAATGTTCCCACTTTCTGTATTAGCTTCTCATTTCTGTATCAAAATACCTGTAGGAACCAATGTATGGAGGAAGGGTTTATTTAGGCTCATAGTTTGAGGTAATAGACACAGGCAAGGCACAGAGGCAGGGGCATGATGCAGCTGTTCACATTCAATCCATAATCAGGGACCAGAGTGATGAATGTTGGTGCTCAGCTCACTTTCTTCCACTTGTTTTTTTTTGTTTTTATTTTTTAATCTAAAAAATTATTTTATTATTTATTTATTTATTTATTAGAGATAGAGAGAGGAAGAGAGAAAGAGTGAGAATGGGTGCTCCAGGGCCTCTAGCCACTGCAAATGAACTCCAGATGCATGCTCCACCATATGCATCTGGCTTACGTGGGATCTGGAGAATTGAACCTGGGCCCTTAGGCTTCACAGGCATGCACCTTAACCGCTAAGCCATCTCTCCAGCCATATTTTAAGTTTTAAAAAATATTTTATTTTTCTTTATTTATTTGAGAGAGAGAAATAGTCAGGAAGAGAGAGAGAGAGAGAATGGGTGCTCCAGGACCTCCAGCCACTGCTAACGAAGTCCAGATGTGTGGGCCCCTTTGTGCATCTGGTTTATGGGGGGTACTGGGAGTTGAACCTGGGTCCTTTGGCTTTGCAGGAAAGTGCCTTAACCACTAAGCCATCTCTACAGCCCCTGTTTTGTTTTATTTTTGATGTTTTGAGGTAGGGTTTGTTCTAGCCAAGGATGATCTGGAATTACTATGTAGTCTCAGGCTGACCTTGATCCTCCTACCTCTGCCTCCCAAGTGCTGGGGTTAAAGGTGTGTATCACCACATCCACCTCCACTAATTCTTATTTTGTCCTTTTTCCCCTCCTCCTCCTTTTTTTTTTTTTTTTTTTTTCCAGGTAGGGTCTTGCTCTAGCCTAGACTGGCCTAGAATTCACTATGTAGTCTCAGGCTAGCCTCAAATGCACAGCAATGTTTCTACCTCAGCCTCCCAAGTGCTGGGATTAAAGGTGCACCAACATGCCTGATGGGGTTGAGAGAATATGGATGTACAAGGCCTCCAGATGCTGCAAATGAATTCAGATGTATGTGCCACTTTGTGCATCTGGCTTTATGTAGGTACTAAGGAATCAAATTCAGATCATTAGGCTTTGTGGGCTTCGCCTTAATCACTGGAGCTGTCTCCAGCCACTTTCTTCCTTTTTTTTTTTTTGTTTTTTGTTTTTTGTTTGTTTGTTTGAGGCAAGGTCTCGCCTTGGCCCAGGCTGATCTGGAAATCTGGGAATTCACTATGTAGTCTCATGGTGGCCTTGAACTCAGGGAAATCCTACCTCTGCCTCCTGAGTGCTGGGATGAAAGGCACATGCCACCATGCCTGGCCTACTTTCCTCCTCTCCCTTTATTTAGGCTAAATATACCCACCCATGGGATGATGCCCTCACAGTTAGGTAAGTCTTTCCACTTCACATAACCTAGTCTAGAAAATCCTTCACAGACATGCCCAAAGTACCCTAGGTGATTCTGGATCCAACTGCTGACAATGGAGCCTAATGATCACAGGGGAGAGCACTGCAGCACATTATAGTCTTTCTAATAGTAGTTCCAGTAATGCCTATTTCTGACCTGGTGAGATTTACATGAGACTTAAAATTTAAGAGCAGGGGCTGAGAGATGGTTTATTGGTCTTTGCCTACAAAGTTAAAGGATCCTGGTTCACTCTTTCAGGACCTCCATAAGCTGTGATGCACAGAAGTTATTGAAGGCATCTGGAGTTCATTTGCAGGCTGAGGCCCTGGTGCGTCCATTCTTTCTCCCTCTTTTCTCAAATAAATAAATAAAATATATTAAAAACAATAAGAACAGAACTCAACATATCCTAGGAGTGAGTAAACATTAATGAGTGGAGCCTTATGGTTGAAAAATTGGCATTGGAGGATTTTTCTTTTTCTTCTTTTTTTTTTTAATGAGAGTGAGAATTGGCATGCCAGGGCCTCAGCCTTTTTTAAGTTTTAAAAAATATTTTATTTTTCTTTATTTATTTGAGAGAGAGAAATAGTCAGGAAGAGAGAGAGAGAGAGAGAATGGGTGCTCCAGGACCTCCAGCCACTGCTAACGAAGTCCAGATGTGTGGGCCTCTTTGTGCATCTGGTTTATGGGGTTACTGGGGAGTTGAACCTGGGTCCTTTGGCTTTGCAGGAAAGTGCCTTAACCACTAAGCCATCTCTACAGCCCCTGTTTTGTTTTATTTTTTGATGTTTTGAGGTAGGGTTTTGTTCTAGCCAAGGATGATCTGGAATTCACTATGTAGTCTCAGGCTGACCTTGATCCTCCTACCTCTGCCTCCCAAGTGCTGGGGTTAAAGGTGTGTATCACCACATCCACCTCCACTAATTCTTATTTTGTCCTTTTTTCCCCTCCTCCTCCTTTTTTTTTTTTTTTTTTTTTTTCCAGGTAGGGTCTTGCTCTAGCCTAGACTGGCCTAGAATTCACTATGTAGTCTCAGGCTAGCCTCAAATGCACAGCAATGTTTCTACCTCAGCCTCCCAAGTGCTGGGATTAAAGGTGTGCACCAACATGCCTGGGATGGGGTTGGAGAGAATATGGATGTACAAGGGCCTCCAGATGCTGCAAATGAATTCCAGATGTATGTGCCACTTTGTGCATCTGGCTTTATGTAGGTACTAAGGAATCAAATTCAGATCATTAGGCTTTGTGGGCAAGCGCCTTAATCACTGAGCCGTCTCCAGCCACTTTCTTCCTTTTTTTTTTTTTTTTTTTGTTTGTTTGTTTGTTTGAGGCAAGGTCTCGCTCTAGCCCAGGCTGATCTGGAAATCTGGAATTCACTATGTAGTCTCATGGTGGCCTTGAACTCAGGGAAATCCTCCTACCTCTGCCTCCTGAGTGCTGGGATGAAAGGCACATGCCACCATGCCTGGGTCTACTTTCCTCCTTTTATTTAGGCTAAATATACCTACCCATGGGATGATGCTCCTCACAGTTAGGGTAAGTCTTTCCACTTCACATAACCTAGTCTAGAAAATCCTTCACAGACATGCCCAAAGTACCCTAGGTGATTCTGGATCCAATCAAGTTGACAATGGAGCCTAATGATCACAGGGGAGAGCACTGCAGCACATTATAGTCTTTCTATTGTAGTTCCAGTAATGCCTATTTCTGACCTGGTGGAGATTTACATGAGACTTAAAAATTTAAGAGCAGGGGCTGGAGAGATGGCTTAGCGGTTAAGCCCTTTGCCTACAAAGCCAAAGGATCCTGGTTCAATTCTCCAGGACCCACATAAGCCAGATGCACAAAGGGGCACATGCATCTGGAGTTCATTTGCAGTGGCTGGAGGCCCTGGTGCGTCCATTCTTTCTCTCCCTCTTTCTCAAATAAATAAATAAAATATATTAAAAACAATTTAAGAATAGAACTCAACATATCCTAGGGAGTGAGTAAACATAATGAGTGGAGCCTTATGGTTGAAAATTGGCATTGAGATTTTTCTTCTTCTTCTTCTTCTTTTTTTTTTTTTTATGAGAGTGAGAATTGGCATGCCAGGGCCTCTAGCCTTCGCAAGTGGACTCCAGACATGTGTGCCACCTTGTGCACATGCGTGACCTTATGCACATACATGGCCTTGTACATCTGGCTTATGTGGGGGTTTTTTGGAGGTGGAAGGAGAATACAGAGTTTGATATCAACCTTGGCTATATTAGACCTTGCCAAAATAAACAGTTGGGCTGGAGAGATGGCTCAATGGATAAAGCACTAGTTACTCAAGCTGGCTTACCTGAGTTTGATCCCCAGAAACCTTGGTGGGTTTGTATAATCACAGCATGCTGATGCTAATGGCAAGATTGGAGGTAGAGACGAAAGATTTTCTCAGAAGTTTGAGGCCAGCTCAGCAAAGAAGAGCAGAGTGAGAATCAAGTGATAAGCCCTTCCTAAAATAAGGTGTATGGGCAAAGATTGACCTGCAAGTTGTCCTCTAACCAGATGCATGCTGTGGCATGCATGTCCCCACACTCATACATACACAAATAAAATATGTCTTAAAACATCATGCCTTCTAACTGGGCGTGGTGGTGCATGCCTTTAATCCCAGCACTCAGGAGGCAGAGGTAGGATCACAGTGAGTTCAAGGCCACCCTAAGACTACACAGTGAATTCCAGGTCAGCCTGAACTAGAGTGAGACCCTACCTCGAAAAAACAAAAAACAAAAAAAATCATGCCTTCTTTTTAAAATTTTTATTTATTTATTTGCAAAGAGAGAGAGAGAGAGAGAGAGAGAGAGAATGGATGTGCCAGGGCCTCCAGCCACTGCAAATGAACTCCAGATGCATGTGCCACTCAGTGCATCTGGTTTATGTGGGAACTGGACAACTGAACACAGGTTGTTAGGCTTTGCAGACAAGTGCCTTAACTGCCGAGCCATCTCTTCAGCCCAAATCATGCCTTCTAAAAAAAAAAGAATAAGCCGGGCGTGGTGGCGCATGCCTTTAAATCCAGCACTCTGGAGGCAGAGGTAGGAGGATTGCCATGAGTTCAAGGCCACCCTGAGACTACAGAGTGAATTCCATGTCAGCCTGGGCCAGAGCGAGACCCTACCTCAAAAAACCAAAAAAAAAAAAAGAACAATAACTTTTAGTATATTATTTTCATTATTAGTTATTGGTTCCAGTGCCAGGTATGAGTTCTCTCCCACTGAGTGGGCCTCATGTTCCATCAGAGAACAGTTGGCTACCCACAGAAGCTGTGTGCCTCTATTGCACTGTTATATTATTAATTATTTGCACTATTGCACTATTATTAGCTATTGTTGATCAGAGGTTAAAGGCACTTGCTTGCAAAGCCTGCTGGCTGGGTTCAATTTCCCAACAGTCACCTAAAGACAAATGTGCTTAATTTATACATGAAACATTTTAATTGGTAGTGTGTATAGGAAAGAACAGTCCATATAGGCCTAGTGTTATATATGATTTCAGGCATCCATTGGGAATATTGGAACATATTTCTATGGCTAAGAGGGAAATATGCAAATGGAATTCACATAAAGAAAGAAATTTACTTCAGTAAAATTAGTAGCAACAAAATTAGAAATAATCTTACTGTCCCTCAATAGAGAATTAGTCCATCTACACACTGGGACAATTAACAGCCATGTAAAGAAGTAGAGATGCTTATTATGTACTTATAAAAGATAATTTCCAGGTGGGAGTGGCAGCTCATGCTTGTAATTCCAGCATTCAGGCAGGAAGACTGTTGTAAGTTTCAGTCTAGCCTGGCCACATAGTGAGTATCAGGCTAGCCTGAGCTACAAGATGAAAAGAAATCTGGTCTTAAAATAAATTTTATTTTGCTGGGCATGGTGGCGCACGCCTCTAATCCCAGCACTCAGGAGGCAGAGGTAGGAGGATTGCCATGAGTTGGAGACCACCCAGAGACTACATTGTAAATTCCAGGTCAGCCTGAGCTAGAGTGAGATCCTACCTTGAAAAAACAATAAATAAATTTTATTTTATTTTTAAATTTAAATTATTATTATTATTTTTGTTTTTCAAGGTAGAGTCTCCCTAGCTCAGGCTGATCTGGAATTCACTATGTAGTCTCAGAGTGGTCTTGAACTTTTGGCGATTCTCCTACCTCTGCCTCCCATGTGCTGGGTTTAAAGGTGTGCACCACCATGCCCGGCTACTACTTTTTAATTTTTTCAGTATTTCATACATTTATTTTCTCCCTTCAACCATAATAATATGATATCCAAATTTTGTTTTAAGTGGTGGATCTGTAAACACAGGCTTATCCATCCCACTTGCAGGCAAGGCAAATGCTGCTTCTTGAAATGGTCCCACCTTGGACCCTCTGGTCATCCAACCCAAGTTACCCCCCTGCCTGGCTTTATCTTCACTATACTGTGTGTCCACTTCACTGAATCTCATTCCAGACTTTAACTTTCCCATGGCCTCCATGATTTTGCTGTGTTTTTCACATAGAATGTGTCTGACCTTTACTGCATTGCCACCACCTTTTGGGCACTGAGCCTTCTTGTCAGCACTGTCACTCCCAGAGGCTCCATGACCTTCTCGTTTTCCAGAACTGCTTTCCCCTTTGGGCGGCATCTTCTACACTTGCTGTTGAACTCTCAACTGCTCCCCCTTTTTTTTTTGTTTGGTTGGTTTGGTTTGGTTTTTTGAGGTAGAGTCTCACTCTAGCACAAGCTGACCTGGAATTCACTTTGTATTCTCAGGGTGGCTTTTTTTTTTTTTTTTTTTTTTTTTTTTTTTTTTGATGTAGGGTCTCACTCTAGCCCAGGTTGACCTGGAACTCTGTAGTTCCAGGCTGGCCTCGAACTCACTGCAATCATCCTCCCTCTGCCTCCCAAGTGCTGGGATTAAAGGTGTGCACCACCATGCCTGGCAAATTTTGTTTGTTGTTTAAAATTTTTTTGTTTTCTTGAGAGAGTTAGGGTGGTGGAGAGAGGGGGGCAAGCGAGTGAGTCTGGTGTGCCCATACATATACACATGTAAATAAAATTTAAAACTGGAGGGAAAAGAAAATGATTTCCCAGGTACATTAAGTAAAACAGTGAAGTATTGAATCACATTTATAGTATGCTATTAACTAATATGCAAGGTGTGGAAATATGTACATGTAAAACATAGTGCACATTATAGTTGCATATAGTCATATAGTCACGTTTTAGTGTCTTTATTTTCTACCAAATAATACGTTGAAGAATTATTGTTCCTACCAAACAATAATGCCTCAGGAGGCTGAGAGCAAGTGGGCTGTCATGAGTTTGAGGCCAGACTAGACTATGTAGTAAGTTTCAGGCCAACCTGGGCTGCATTGTGTGAGACCCGGTCTCAAAACAAACAAACAAAAAAACCCTTCACAACATGTTAATTTTTTCTTTATTAAGATTTCTTTTTTTTCTTTTTCTTTTTTTTTTTCTTTTTGAGGTAGGGTGTCACTCTAGCCCAGACTGACCTGGAATTCACTATGTAGTCTCAGGGTGGGATTTATTTCTTTTAAAAATTTTTAAAATTTTATTTCACTTATTTGAGAGAAAGAGGCAGAGAGAAGGAGAGAAAGAGAGAGAGAATGGGTGCACCAGGGCCTCCAGCCACTGTAAACAAACTCAACGCATGTGCTACCTTGTGCATCTGGCTTATGTGGGTCCTGGGGAATTGAACCTGGGTCCTTTGGCTTCACAGGCAAACACCTTAACCACTAAGCAATCTTTCCAGCCCACAACATATTAACATATTAATTTTATTTGTATAGAAACTGTTAATATTATGTTACATAAAAATGTTACCTAAATGTGTGTGGGTTTTTTTTTTCCCCCTCAGGTAGGGTCTCACCCTAGCTCAAGCTGACCTGGAATTCACTGTAGTCCTCAGGGTGGCCTTGAACTCACGGTGATCCTTCTACCTCTGCCTCCCGAGTGATGGATTAAAGGCATGCACCACCACGCCCGGCCTAAATGTCTATTTTTAATGTATGCGTTTGTTTGTAGATATCTGGGAGAATAGGGAAATGGCAACATTGCCTCTCAAGAACTAGGTGACTGAGGATAGAAGTGGATAGGAAACTCTTTTGCATACTTAAGCCTTTTGAATATTGTACCATGTGATAATGTCCATCAGATAGAGATCACCAGCAACATGTCTGTAGTCAAGCAAAGCTATGTTGATTAGTTTTCTATTACAAAGATGGCTCCATGCCACAGAAACTGTCAGTGTATCATTAAGTGGGAATAGAGATGGACTTTTATAGCATTTGGGCTTCTGCTTAGTGATGGAGAAGAGTCTAGGGGAAGCAAGAATCAACTCTATTTAAAAATATTTATATTTATTTATTTGAGAGACAGAGAGAAAGGCAGAGGGGAGGAAGGGAGAATGGGTGCACCAGGGGCTCCAGCTTCTGCAGACAAACTCCAGACATATGTGCCACCTTGTGCATCTGGCTTACATGGGTCCTGGGGAATCAAACCTGAATCCTTTGGCTTCACAGGCAAGTGCCTTAACTCCTAAGCTGTCTCTCCAGCCCAAAGATCAACTCTTAATCGGATATGTTAACAATCTGTTCAGGAAACATGAAGAACAAAGAAGGAAATTATAGGTGAAAAAGTATTAAGGACTGAAAAGAAGAAGGTTGTCATTCTGCAGGTGTGGTATGGCCTTAAGAAAGACTTTGTTCTTGGGCTAAGCAGATGGCTCAGTCAGTAAAGTGAATGTGGTACAGGCATGAAGTTTGGATCCCCAGCACCCATGTCAGTGTTGAGCCCTGATCCTGGCACCTGGGAGGTGGAGGTGGGATTCCAAAGGCAAGCTGACTAGCTGACCTGACCTAACACAGACAGACACAGCCACAGACACACACATGCACACACAAAATTGCTTTCTGATCATCTTCACACTTGTCCTATCTTTATCCTAGAGTGATTATAACCAGTACTAATCCTCAGTCCTGAACAGGTTTTTGCTCTTTAACACTTGAATATGTTTAAAAACAAACCAACAAAGCAGATTCGAATAGGATGAAGATAAGCCTTCTCTAAGAACTTTCTGAACCTAGATTACTGATTCCTTTGCAAATAAAAGATTTATCTGACAGATAAGAGTCCAGTTTTTTTTTTTTTTTCCTCAGTAGCCCTGCCAAAAAGATGAAGTACAAAGAAACGACCACCTCTGAAGAGCAGGGAAAGCACCCCATTTCTGCAATCTCTGATGCCAGAAGAGTATGAGGGGCTCCAGGTCTCCACATCTCCACCAGGAATGTAGAGTACTTAGCTTTTGCAGCCCTTTTCAATTTTTGTTACTCCTTCCCTGGATACTAAAGAGTGCACAGGGAAAAATGTATCACCCTAAATAGTCTTCAATAGATGTGAGGGAGAGGGAGTAGTACTTAATGCTAACCAAAAAAGGACTGGTGCAGATGGTGTCTAAAACGTTGCCTATAGATCCAGCAATCAACACTGGCAGAAGCTCCCTCTGACACTCTTATGCTCACAGAAAAGCCTCCATAAGAGAAATGCTGCTAAAAGGGAAAATTATGACAAAAACATTGAAAGAACTTTTCAGAATGGACCAGACCATTTGGAAGCAGGACTTAACCATGATTCAAGCTGTGGCCTAGGAATGTGACTTTTGAGAGCATCTACAACACTATAATCACTTTATACCCAGGGACTGAAGATGCATATCATGAGGTAGTAAGACTGGTTTTATTTTGGGGGTGGGAGGGACGAAAGCATGCTTTTTTATTGACAATTTTGTGCATGTATAGAATGTGTTTACTTTCTCTTGTCCCCCCATTCCCAAGTCCACTGAAACTTCTTCCGAACTACTCCCTCTTCTACTTTGATCTTTGTGTGTGTTTAACTCTCTGAGTTTAATTAGGGCTGTATGCATGAGCATGGGTGAGGATTACTGATCAGAGCAAGTGCCATTTACCAGTGGCTACACCACTAAGAAAATGGTAAGACCTGTTTTATGGACTGTTTTTTCTTACTAAGCATATAGATTCCTTTATCTTCTATTGTATGACAGCCTCGTCATACAGCACGGGTTCTATGTTAATTCCGACAGAATGTCCTTACACAGGACTCTCGACTGCCTTGTACTGCTTGCCAGCTTACGTTCCCAGAGCTTCTTCGTAACACCACTCCAAACTGCAATTCCTAAAATCCCAAATACGGTCCTTCTATGTTTGCAGTCGAGTATGGTTTGATTGACGACGTGTGTAAAATGGTGTATGTCTCTCAACAGAGGCAACCCTTGGTTAATTTCATGCATTTTCCCAGCTATTTTCAAAGCAGAGACTGTATCTTCTTTCAATCCGTGCGGGCAAGCACTCGGCCTTTTTGGTCTCTTATCCTTCCCTCCGGGGGGTCTGTGGCGGCCGCAACAACCAGAACTTCACCACGTCCACTACGGGAAGCCGCTTGGTGGGCCGCCGCCGTACTCACCCGGCTTCCGAACCCAAAGCCCACCTGTGCCGGGCGCGGCGCTGCGCGGGTCCGGATCCGGCGCGCCGTGATGACGCCATCGGCCTGCTCTCGGAGCGCTTCCGGCGGCGGCGGACTGCTGAGCTGCTGTCATGGCGGCCGCTCTGTGGGGCTGCTTGTGCATCCTGCTGCTGGTTCTGTCCGGGGATGCGCAAAGCTCGGAGGTGCCCGGGGCTGCCTCCGAGGGCCCCGGAGGGACGGGGGCCGGCACCGGAGATCGTTTCAAGATCGAAGGGCGTGCGGTCGTCCCTGGGGTGAAGCCTCAGGACTGGATCTCGGCGGCCCGAGTGCTTGTGGACGGGGAGGAACACGTCGGCTTCCTCAAGTGAGCGCCCCGAGGGCGGCGGGAAGGCGGCGGCTGCACGCTGGAAGGGTGTCCCCAGGAGCGCGGTGTCAGCGCCCCGCGCTGTCGCTGTCGCCCGGGCCGGGGCGGTGCAGCTAACGGTCCGTGTTGGGAGACCGTGGAGCCGCCCCGCTTCCCTGTCTCAAAGGGAGGATGGCCGGCCAGCCGAGCCGGGCCCCAGGCAGAGGGGTCTGTTATTTTCAGCCCCATCGTGGCCCCTGTTACCGGGTCGGTCACTCTTGGGCCCTGCGGATAGGTGGTCCCTTATTTGTCTCTTGCTAGACGACGGTGAGGATGATTTTGCACCTCTCCGGTTTACCTTTTGCATTTATCTCAGTCTTTTGGTAGCTTGTGTTGTGTAGAAAGATGCAAAGCAAGTGGGAATTGTCAAAGCCCAAAGGGCTTCCAGTGATGACAGACTGGAAAGCTAATGTTACTACTTCTAAAATTAATAGGCCCTAAGTTCCCTAATGAAAGCACGGATAATTTTTTTTTTGGCCCGAGGTTGGGATTATTGTTCTTTTTACACTTGAAATCGTCGAGGGATTTGCAGTATCACGCTCGTCATTTATGTGACTAGAGTTTTTCTACTTACACGTGCCTGTCCTTTCTAATTAATAAGAGATATGTGGCATTTCTATTTATATTAAAAGGAGGGATAAGTTTGTTAACATCTAATTTGCCAGCAGCCTATTTTCAGACGTCTAGAAATGAATATGATGTTTTAGATTTGTCATCATTAGAGCGTGGAAGTAGGAAGGGAAAGAAAATATTTAGCAAAGGAAGTTTCTTTGCTAGGTTTGTAGACCAGCAAATGGCATCTCAAAACCATGTGTTTTCAAGTGGACATTTAAAATTGGCTTGACTGGGCGTGGTGGCGCATGCCTTTAATACCAGCACTGGGGGGGGGCAGAGGAAGAAGAATCACCACGAGTTCAAGGCCACTGTGAGACTACATGATGAATTCCAGGTCAGCCTGTGCTAGAGTGAGACCCTACCTCACCCCTCCTTCCCTCCCCAAAAAAAAAAAAAAAAAAAAAAAAAAAAAAAGGCTTGAAGGTTTGTTTAGATCAGCGAAGTGCTTTTGTGGGAAATTCAACCCCAGGTTAATAAATAATGACACATTTGCAACCAATATTTTAATGCTAGCTGGCATGAAGTAATCTGACGTTAGGGTATTCTTTAGAGCTTACCCTAAATAATAATGTTTAATGTAAGCCCCCCATTGAATTTTGGAAAATTAGCCATAATTGATCATTGGACATTCTTTTGCAATATACAACTCTGTTGAAAATAACGTATTTAAAATTAAAATAATATATCGTTATATATATTGTTTTTTTTTTTTGTTTTGTTTTGTTTTGTTTTGTTTTGTTTTGTTTTGTTTTGCAAGGTAGGGTCTCACTCTAGCCCAGGCTGACCTGGAATTAACTATGTAGTCTCAGGGTGGCCTTGAACTCTTGGCGATCCTCCTACCTCTGCCTCCCGAGTGCTGGGATTAAAGGCGTGCGCCACCACGCCCGGCAGTATACTTTTCATATAATTGTTTACTCACTATATATTAGCTAGACATAGTGGCACATGACTACTGTTCCAGTTACCTGAAAGATAGAATTAGGAAGGTCACAACTTCAAGGCAAGTCCACAACTTATCTGAGACCCTGTCAAAGGCAACAAGAGTGGAAAGGGAGAAAGAAGGAGAGGAGAGAGAAAAGAAAAACAAGAAAAACAGAACTACTGAACTATATTGCATGGTAGTAGTATACCAAAGGCTCTGGACTCAGTATTTCCAATAATGCCAAACAAACAAGCAACCAAATTTATAATATATTTACTGATGAAAATATAAACAGAAAGCTTTTTTGTTTGTAAGGTCTCACTCTAGCTCAGGCTGACCTGGAATTCACTATGTAGTCTCAGGGTGGCCTTGAACTCATGGTGATCCTCCTACCTCTGCCTCCTGAGTGCTGGGATTAAAGGTGTGTGCCACCATGCCTGGCCAGGAAGTTTTGTTTTTTTTAATGTCTATTTTTCTACCCAGTTCAGAGTTGAACTGATCTTTTCTTTTCTTTTCCTTTCCTTTCCTTTCCTTTCCTTTCCTTTCCTTTCTTTTCTTTTCTTTTCTTTTCTTTTCTTTTCTTTTCTTTTCTTTTCTTTTCTTTTCTTTTCTTTTCTTTTTGAGGTAGGGTTTCACTCTAGCCTAGGCTAACGTGGAACTCACTATATAGTCTCAGGGTGGCCTCAAACTCATGGTGATCCTCCTACCTCTGCCTCCCAAGTGCTGGGATTAAAGGTGTGTGCCACCACATCGGGCTGAACTGATTTTTTTTTTTTTTTTTTTTTTTTGAGAGAAAGTGAGAGAGAGAAAGAGCAAAGAATTGGAATGCTAGGGCCTCCGGCCACTGCAATCAAACTCCAGATGCCACCTCATGCATCTAGCTTACTGGGAAGTCGAATAAGGGTCCTTAGGCTTCACAGGCAAGCCTCTTAACCACTAGTCCATCTCTCCAGCCCAGGAAGCTTTTTTTGAAAGTTGCTACAGAAAGACAAACCCTTAACATTTTATAGCATTTTGAAGTCTTTTTAGAATTATAAGACCTTTAACAATAAAGCATATTAATAGTTTGTAGCCTGTCATTTTCTTTGTTTTTTTCTTTTTTCCATTTTAACATTTCCATACATGTATGTATGTAATGTATTTTGATCTAATTAACTTCTCTCCTTCTAATACCCTTCCCCATTAATCTTTTTTAAAAATATTTTATTTTTATTTATTTATTTGAGAGAGAGAGACAGAAATAGACAGGTAGAAAGAGAGAGAGAATGGGTGCGCCAGGGCCTCCAGCCACTGTAAACGAACTCCAGATGCATGCACCCCCTTATGCATCTGGCTTACGTGGATCCTGGAGAATCGAGCCTCGAACTGGGATCCTTAGGCTTCACAGGCAAGCGTCTAACCACTGATCCATCTCTCCAGCCCCTTCCCCATTAATCTTTATCTTACTTTCATGCATGCATTTTTTGTCCATTCAGTTAAAATATTTTTATTTGCAAGCAGAGAGAGAAGGAGATGAGAGAGAGTCAGAGAGAGAGAATATGAATGAGAATGGGTACACCAGGGTCTCTTGATATTACATACCAATTCCAGATACATGTGCAACTTTGTGCACCTGCGTTTATATGGGTACTTGGGAATTGAAGCTAGGCTGGCAGACTTGGAAAGCAAGTGCCTTTAACTGCTGAGCCATCCCTCCATTGAGTTAAATTTAGGTTGCTTGCATGATCATGAGTGGAAGGTTATTTACTGTGGAATGGGAAACTTACCAGTGGTATGCCACTGATAAAACTGACTCCCCCCCACCTGCAACCATTAACTACTCTGGGAGGTGTGAGGTCTCATGTACCCTTCTCTCACTGATGGTGAAATATTGACAGGTTCAGTCTTGCACAGGAAGCCATAGCTTCTGTGAGTTCATGGGTGTAGTAGGCATGATGTATCCAGAAGACAGTGTTTTCACAGTCCTTTACTCTTCCAGCGCTCATGTTCTTTCTGACCCTAATTCTGCGAGGTTCCCTGAGCCTTAGAGGGGGTGATTTAGATGTGGTGTTTTAGGCTGAACTCTGTCAGAAACACCTGGATTTCAATTTCCTAATTGGAGGAGAGGAACCGAAGAGAATCATTTTGGAAGAAGAATGGGAAAGATACCAACTACATGACAGGTGCAGCTTTTGGGACCTTTCGAACACAAGGATGTTGGAAATGTCTTAGTTTAAGTACATATTTTTTCTTTTCTTTTTTGAGGTAGGGTCTCACTCTGACCCAGGCTGACCTGGAATTAACTATACTCATGGTGATCCTCCTCCCTGTGCCTCCTGAGTTCTGGGATTAAAGGCATGTGCCACCACGCCCAGGTACATGTTTTTCTTAATACCTTCCTTACTGAAGCATGGTGATTGTGGAAGTTGCCAGTTGTGGTTTACAGGTTATAAGTACCAAGGTTGGTGGAATTCCAGAAGTAATTCTGGAAAGCCTTACTATTTTATGTGAGCCTTCAGTAAAATCTTTGTGTGAAGGATTGGAGAAAGCTATTTTCCAAGTGAAGTTGGGGACATTGCCAGCTCCACAAAAATATCTATAATATAGTAAAGACTTTCTACACCTGGAGGAATGTGGCAGAGAGAACTGAAAAAGCGTGCGAGCATATGGCTAAGAAAACTGTGTTACCAATTCACAAGAGACTTTAACCAGCTGATCTCTCATTGCAGCCCAGTTACAGGCCACATTTTTCCTTATTAAACTATCTCTTCCTCGCTTTTCTGGGATAGATGACTCCAGATTCTGTCATTGATGTTGCAGTAGATGCTACTGGACCAAGGAGGTCCAGGACTCATCAATGTCCTCACAATAAACAGGAGGGTGAGAATGATAAAGTATCAAAAAGCATATAGAAGAAATACTGGGTTGTAAAGTTTTAAACACTCATAATAGTTCTATTAACACAGTTGGAAATGACCTTGCTTTTTCATTTTGTGCTTTGAACTTTATTTTAGTAAATTATGCTACCCCTGTGTCATTCAATTCCTGAGTATAGAAATTCTTTGCACTTCTTTTAAAATGCAGGAGGGAACGTGTAAGCCACTGAGGTATGGTTTTCAGATTACTGGAATCCCTCTACCAGAGACGTTTGAACATTATATTTTGGGAGCTTTAGGTGCTGAAGGGCCAAATGTTTCTGGGTGTTTTTTAGCCAGTTTTTAATGTTATACCATTAGGTAGACATTTACTAGATATTTACAGGTTTTCTCTAGGGAGATAGAGCAATCATGTAAATTATTTTAATTATGTTCATGTCTCTTTAACTGGGTATTGAAGTCATGCTCTGAAACATTATCTACTCGATAAGTGTTAATATGTGATTGAGCATCAGTTTTCTTAGAAGATGGTCTATTAGTTACCAGCATGTTTACTGCACTTGCTGTGTAAAATAGCTTGAACCAGATACTTCTTGTCATTAAGAATCAGTTGACATGAAGTGGTGACATAACCAACATGCCCAAAATGCTCTAGCTAGTTCTTGCTGGGAAAACATCACCAGCCTAGTCCAGTTACTTAGATCCTGTTGTATGTATACCTCTGGGTAGGACCTTCATCTTCTGTTGTGTGTATGAAGAGAGTTTATTTGCTTTTTTGAATCTTATGACTGACCACTGTTGATAATACCAGACAAACCCTTCACAGTTGTAGTGCATACTTTAGCCCTCTCTAAATGCCTTTGTGTTTCCTGAGCAGAATGTGAGGTGTGCCATCCCTATACCAGCTGCTGCCCTGTCCTTTTGATATGTCACTACCCTTCACTGTGGCCTAGCTGATGTCTGATAAGTATTGTCAGTGTATAGAAAGGTTTTCCTCCAGAAGGGTTTATTTATAACAAATCAAGCAAGTCTGAAAATTTTAGGAACATGGTCTCTGTGGGTGTATTTTGTTAACTGTAATCATTGTTTCCCAGGCCCAAGGGTGGCATTATCCACGTCATGTCATCTTTGAAGTCTTTACAAGAAGTTTTTTTTTTTTTTTGGTTTTGAGAGGTAGGGTCTCACTCTGGTCCAGGCTGACCTGGAATTAACTATATAGTCTCAGGGTGGCCTCAAACTCTCGGCGATCCTCCTACCTCTGCCTCCTGAGTGCTGGGATCAAAGGCGTGCTCCACCACGCCTGGCTACAAGAAGTTTTTCTTTTTTTTTGTTTTTTTTTTGAGGTAGGGTCTCACTCCGGCCCAGGCTGACCTGGAATTAACTATGTAGTCTCAGGGTGGCCTCGAACTCATGGCGATCCTCCTACCTCTGCCTCCTGAGTGCTGGGATTAAAGGCGTGCGCCACCACACCCGGCTACAAGAAGTTTTTGAGAAAAGGACTGAAATTGGAAAGTGGGGCGCTTATGGGTGCACAGGATTCTGTCAGTATTATGATTCTGTACAGGATTTTAAAAAATGATAGTATTTACAAAACAGCTTGCTTTTCAAAAAGTTTCTTAGGGCTGGAGAGATGGCTTAGTGGTTAAGGTACATGCCTGCGAAGCCCAAGGGCCCAGGTTCAATTCTCCAGGTCCCACGTAAGCCATATGCACATGGTGGCATATGCATCTGAAATTTGTTTGCAGTGGCTAGAGGCCCTGGTGTGCCCATTCTTTCTCTCTCTGTTTGTCTCTAATTAAAAAAAAAGTATCTTAATGTGCTGCGTACTGATTGCCACCAATATATAAAAGAGATACATTTGTATTTTGTTTGTATGTAAACACATATCAGAGAGTATCCCCCCCCCCCACAGGTAGGGTCTCACTCTAGCCCAGGCTGACCTGGAATTCACTATGTAGTCTCAGGGTGGCCTTGAATTCACGGCAATCCTCCGACCTCTGCCTCCTGAGTGCTGGATTAAAGGTATGTGCCATCATGTCCGGCTCAAGAGAGTAATTTTTAAAGTATAGAAGTTAGGGATTCTTTTACTGGAGAAAAATGAGCTGCTGTAAAACAGTTAGAAATTTTAGGCTTTGAGACTGACTGACTGACATGAAGTCAACAGTGCCAGTAGCCACGGTAAAGTGAGAAATATTTAACATTTAGTTTTATTTATTCTGCTTTGCAGTTTTTAAAGATACACTACTATCCTCTTATTTTTATTTTTAATTTACTTAATTCTTTTTTTTTTTTTTGGTTTTTTGAAGTAGGGTCTCACTCTAGCTCAGTATCTGTATCAGATCTGTATCAGATCTCATTCTGTAGTCTCAGGGTGGCCTCAAACTCATGGCGATCCCCTACCTCTGCCTCCTGAGTGCTAGGATTAAAGGTGTGCGCCACCATGCCTGGCTAATAATTCTTAAATTGCCCTTTAGGATGAAAATAGGATGTAAAATTAACTGCTTTTGCTTGTAAATCTGTACTTTATTAGTTAAAAATTTTTTTTTCAGCAAATGGAAACAAATTTATTTTACACAAATGATTTTTAGGCTTCCTGGACATGTTAATTTTAACTGTCGGTGTTGCACCTGGTTGATGTCTGGAAACACATTATTCTACCCTGCTACTTGCAATTATTGGAAAATAAAGTTGACCTTGATGAGGAATTTATTAAAAATATATTGTGTTTCTTTTGATATTGTACCCAGTTGTACACATAAAGACTGATCTATTAAAACATGCTCATGTCTAAAAATAAAGAAGAGGATGATATTTTGCCAAAAAAAAAAAAAACTTAGCCAGACATGGTGGCACATGCCTTTAATTCTAGCACTCAGGAGACGGATTGCCTGAGACTATATAGTGAATGCCATGTCAGCTTGAGCTAGAGTGAAAAAGTTTTTTTAAACTTGACTTTAAATATGTTTTCTATAATGTATAGTCTTTGATAGATCTGACTTAGAACAATTATGTAAAATAATTTAAAAAATATTTTTATTTATTTATTTATTTGCAAGCAGAGAGAGAGAGAGAAAGAGAAAGAGAATGGGTCCACCAGGGCCTTTAGCCTCTGCCAACAAACTCAAGATAATGCACCAGTTTGTGCATCTGGCTTTATGTGGGTACTGGGGAATCAAACTCAGGTTGTTAGGCATTGCAGGCAAAACCCTTAACCACTGAGATATCTCTCCAGCCCCTGTAAAAGCATTTTTGAGATAACTGGGAAAACATAAAATAGACTGGTACTAAGGGATTATTTATTTTTGGTTTTTAATTTTAATTTTATTTATTTATTAGAGAGGAAAATGGGTGTGCTGGGGCCTCTAGCCACTGCAAACAAACTCTAGATGCATGTGACACCATGTACATCTGGCTTATGGGTTCTGGAGTGTTGACGCTGGGTCCTTAGGCTTCACAGGCAAGTGCCTTAACTGATAAGCCATCTCTCCAGCCCTATTAAATGTTTTTGCTGTCTCAATAACGTAATGTGGTTGGTGTTTCAGTCCTTCCATTTTAGAGATACATAATACTGCTTTTACAAGTGAAATTATGTTTAGGGCCATTAAAATATTCCACAACAAAATAAATTATACACACCAAAGTCTTACACAAAACAGTAATAGGGTGACTTTCTGGTAAGGTGGTGGCATAGCAGCCACACCAAAGTAGCCTACAGAGGGAAATAAGCAGAAAAAACAGCAAAATACACTCTTCTACTGAAATGTGAAGGTGTATAAGTTATCAACCATAGCAGAGAAGCAGGAGCAACTATGGTCTTCTAGAAGGGAAGAAACTGGCCAGAATCCCACTAGCAGTGCAGAGCTGTAGGAGCAGAAACCAGGTGAGGGGATTTTTCCACTCACATCAGCCTCCTTGAAAAGTCAAGAAACGTGAAGCAAAAGACAGCAGGGACCAACTGAGTAGCTGCTGGAGAACACAAACAGGGCCAGCAGAGCAGCTCTGGTGCAACTCCAGGCATCTTGCACAGCCTCCTATTCCCCAACCATCAAGAACTTACTCCTGGCCAGCATGGCCTCCACCACAGCCAATAAGAACACTAGATCCACAGCACAACAGAGAAAGATTGAGGTGGGCACTCAGCATTGATGAGATTAGAAGCCATCCCAAAAGGTAACAGACAGGGCCTACTCATACAAAGCCAGGTATATAGGCCTGCACTGGAAGTGCTAATCTCTCTTTTTATGTCAGGGCAGGTTATGTGTTACATATACTTGGTTGGCCATAGCATTCTTAAATAAGCTGTATTTTGGTGTTGACTAGTTTTGCCTTTGATGTTTCCTGATTTTTTTTAGGGCCTTTGTCTTTTTCTTCCATTATTATTGGGGCCAGGGTCTGACTCTGCCCCAGGCTGACCTGGAAGCTATTTCAGACCAGAAATCTCAACCTCCCAGTTGACAGGATTAAGGGTGTGAGACAACACATGCCCTTAGGGACTTTGGCTTTATTAAATGATTTGTTTGTTTTAATCCCCATTACTGCATAAATACTCTGTGCCTGTTTGGATTGAATGTGTGTGCTACTCAGTTGAATTAAAAAATTTATCAGTAAATTGCTCCACCCAGTATACCAGAATACTTGAATAGTAGGCCAACTCAATACCTAGGGTCACATCTGCTGTTTTCTTGGTGTATAAGAGGTACACTTGACACCTTTAACTCCTACCTTGAAGATATAAAGTCAGATTTACACAGCTAAGAACACAGCATACAATTAGAAAACCCAAGAATCAAATCAACTCAAAATGCAAAAACCTCTGCATTATAATACAAGAAAAACACAAAAAAATCAAGACAATACAATCCCACCAAAAACTATAAATCCATCAGAAATGACCTCCACTGAGACTGTTTTAGATGAAATGCCTGAAAAAGATTAAAAAAAAAATGATTATGTTCAAAGGAACCAAAGAAGAAAACCAACTCCTGAAGGAGAACACAGGAAACCAACTTTAAGAAATAAGGAGGGCAATACAAGATATGAATAAGGAAATAGAAATAATGAAAAAATACCAATAGGAGATATTAGAAATGAAAAACACAGTAAGTCAAATAGAAAACTCTGTAGAAACTCTCACCAGTAGAATGGATCAAAGAGAGGACAGAATATCTAAACTAGAAGACCAGGTGGCAGATCTAATACAGTCCAACAAAGAGAAAGAATAATAGGAAGGCATGAATGGGAATTTTAAGACATTCGGGACACTATGAAGAGATCAAACATAAGAATTCAGGGTATAGTAGGAGAAGAATTTCGTTCCAAAGGCATAGCAGGTATTTTCAACAAAATCATAGAAGAAAACTTCCCTCAAGTAGGGAAAGTGATGCCAATGTAGATACAAGAAGCCTTTACATCACCAAACAAACAAAATCAGGAAAGAACTCTCTCACCATCATATTATAATTAAACTACAAAGCACATAAACTAAAGAAAATATATTGAAAGCAATTAGAGAGAAAAATCAAGTTACATGCAAAGGCAAGCCCATCAGGATAACAGCAGATTACTCAACACAAATTTTTAAAAGCCAGAAGGGCTTGGAATGATGTATTCCAAGTCCTAAAAGGTAACAACTGTCAACCAAGATTACTTTATCCTGAAAAACTATCCATTCAAATAAGGAGAATAAGGCCATTCCACAAGGGAAACAGGCAAATAGACTAAAGGATTATGGGAACACTAAACCAGTTCTACAGAATATACCTGAAAGGATCCTCCATGTAGAACAGAAAGAAAAGCACATATATAAGAAAACAGAAAAATTTACCATACTCAAATAATACTTAATACAAGCCAGTAAAGGGAAAACCAGAAGAACTACAAAACAAGAAGAATGGCAAATATAAATAAACACTTTTCAATAATAACTTTTTTTGTTGTTGTTGTTTTCCTTGTTTTTTTTTGAGGTAGCTCACTCTGGCCCAGGCTGACCTGGAATTCACTCTGTAGTCTCAGGGTGTCTTGAACTCATGGCAATCCTCCTACCTCTGCCTCCCAAGTGCTGGGATTAAAGACACTTCAATAATAACTTTTTTTTTTTTTTTTTTTTTTTTTTTGGTTTTTCAAGGTAGGGTCTCACTCTAGCCCAGGTTGACCTGGAATTCACTCTGTAGTCTCAGGGTGGCCTTGAACTCATAGCGATCCTCCCACCTCTGCCTGCTGAGTGCTGGGATTAAAGGGGTATGCCACCACACCCGGCTAATAATAACTTGTAATGTCAATAGCCTCAATGTCCCAACCAAAAGACACAGGTTTGCAGGCTGGGTTAAAAAGCAGGATCCTTCTTTTTGTTGTTTCCAACAAACCCACATTTCCGTAAAAGATGGATACTATCTTAGGAGGAAAGGTTGGAAAATGGTATTTCAAGTAAATGGGCCTAGAAAACAAGCAGGTGTCAGTATCCTAATGTCTGACAGGTAGACTTCAAACCAACATTAGTTAGGAAAGATAAGGAGCATCACTTTGTATTAATCAAAGTAATACTCCAACTGGAGGACATTACAATCCTAAATATATATGCATCTAACATGAGGGCTCCCATTTTCATCAAACACTATTAAAATTAAGGTCACAGATAACACCAAATACAGTTGTAGTGGGTGACTTCAACACCCCACTCTAATTGACAGGTCATCCTGGCAAAAAATAAAGAGAGATGTTTCTGGATTAAATGAGGTCATAGAACAAATTTACCTAACAGATATCTACATAACATTTCACCCAAATGCTGCAGAATACACATTCTTTTCAGCAGCACATGGAACATTCTCTAAAATAGACCATATATTAGGACACAAAACAAGCCTTAACAAATACAGGAAAATTGAAATAATTCTTTGCACTCTGATCATAATGGGATTAAAATACAAATCAACAGCAAGAAAAGCTATAGAGCATACACAAAATCATGGAAACTGAACAATACAGTACTAAATGATGAATGGGTCAGTGAAGAAACCAAGAAGAATATAAAAATCATAGAATAAAATGACAGTGAGAACACAACATACCAAAACCTTTGGGACACAATGAAGGTAGTCCTAAGAAGGAAATTCATAGCTTTCAGTGTCTATAATAAGAAGTTAGTAAGGTCGCAAGTAAACAATTTAATGCTTCACCCTCAGGCCTTGGAAAAAGAAGAAAAAGGCAAACCAAAAATCAGTAGATGGGCCAGGCGTGGTGGCGTGTGCCTTTAATCCCAGCACTTGGGAGGCAGAGGAAGGAGGATCACCATGAGTTTGAGGCCACCCTGAGAATACATAGTGAATTCCAGGTCAGCCTGAGCTGGAGTGAGACCCTACGTCAAAAAAAAAAAAAAAAAAAAAAATCAGTAGATGGGAAGAAATAATAAAGATTAGGGCAGAAATTAATGAAATAGAAACAAACAAAAAAAACCCCCAAAGAATCAATGAAACAGAGTTGGTTCTTTGAAAGAATAAACAAGATTGATAAACCCCCAGCAAATCTGACCAGAAGAGAGAAGAGACACAATAAAATTAGAGATTAAAAAGGCACCATTACAACAGATACCAAAGAAATTCAGAAAAACATAAGGACATACTTTAAGAACATATACTCCACAAAGTTTGAAAATCTAAAAGAAATGGTTGATTTCCCTGATTTATATGATCTACCAAAATTAAATCAAGATGAGGTTAACCACTTAAATAGACCTATAACTAGTGTGGAGATCCATGCAAGTATCAAAAATCTCCCAACTTAAAAAAATCCAGGGCTGGGGAAATGGCTTAGCAGTTAAGGCGTTTGCCTGTGAAGCCTAAGGACCCAGGTTCAACTCCCCAGGACCCACGTAAGCCAGATGCACAAGGGGGCATATGTGTCTGGAGTTCATTTGCAGTGGCTGAAGGCCCTGGTGCACCCATTCGCTCTTTCTCTCTGCCTCTTTCTCTCTCTCAAATAAAAAATAAATAAATCCTTTAAAAAGAAAATCCAGGCCCAAGGCTGGAGAGATGGCTTAACAGTTAAGGCATATGCCTGTGAAGCCTAAGAACCCTGGTTCTATTCTCCAGGTCCCATGTAAGCCAGATGCACAAGGTGGCACACACATCTGGAGTTAGTTTGCAGTGGCTAGGGGTCCTGGCACACCCATTATCACTCTCCCTCTCTTAACTTCTCTTTGTCATAAATAAATAAATAAAAAACAAACAAACATAAAATCTTAAATGAAAAAGGGCCTGGAGGGATAGCTTAGCAGTTAAGTGCTTGCCTGTGAAGCCTAAGGACCCTGATTCGAGGCTCGATTCCTCAGGAACCACATAAGCCAGATGCACAAGGGGATGCATACATCTGGAGTTCACTTGCTGTGGCTGGGTGCCCTAGTGTGCCCATTCCCTCTCTCTCTCTATGTGCCTCTTTCTCTGTCTGTCACTCTCAAATAAATAAATAAAAAATAAACAAAATAGTAAAAAAAAGTCCAGGCCCAGATAGAGTAACTGGTGAATTTTACCAGACCTTCACAGAAGTACTAACACCAATGCTTCCCCAACTTTTACATAAAACAGAAAAGGAAAGAATTCATCCAAACTCCTTCTACAAAGCTAGCATCACCCTGACACCAAATCCCGACAAAGTCAGAACAAAAAAATAAAATTACAGATCAATCTCCCTCATGAGCATAGATGCAGAAATTCTCAACAAGCCATTGGCAAACAGAATACAAGAATATATCAAAAAGATCATTCAGGGCTAGACAGATGGCCTAGCGGTTAAGGTACTTGCCTGCAAAGCCAAAGGACCCAGGTTCCACTCCCCAGGACCCACATAAGCCAGATGCACAAGGGGGCGCACACATCTGGAGTTCGTTTTCAGTGGCTAGAGGTCCTGGCACACCCATTCTTCTCTCTACCTATTTCTGTATATCTCTCAAAAAAAAAAAAAAAATCATTCACCCCGACAAAGTAGGCTTTATTCCAGAGATGCAGGGATGGTTCAACATATGCAAATCAATAAATGTAATACATTATATAAATGGACTGAAGGACAAAAGTCACATCATCAACTCAATGGATGCAGAAAAGGTATTTGAGAAAAATCCAACATCCAAGCAGCTTGGTACTGGCACAAAGTTAGACATGTAGATCAATGGAACAGAATAGAGCAATTCAGGAAACTCGACATAATTTCTTGCATATCAGATCACAATACTATAAAGCTAGAAATTAACAAGAGATGCACTAGGCACTCCATTAGCTCCTGAAGACTGAACAACACACTTTTAAACAATAAATAGGTAGTGGAAGAAATAAAAAAGGAAATTGTAAAATTTCTAGAATTGAATGACAGTGAGAACACAGTGTACCAAAACTTATGGGATACAATGAAGGCAGTCCTTAGGGGAAAATTCATCACACTAAATGCTTTCATAACAAAGACAGCGAGATCCCATCAATAACCTAACTATCCATCTTAAGGCATTGGAAAAACAAGAAGAATCCAACCCAGAGAGCTCCAGGTGGAAAGAAATAATCAAGATTAGAGCAGAAATTAATGAATTGGAAACTATGAAAACAATTTTAAAAATTCTGAAACGAAGAGCTTGTTCTTTGAAAAAAAAAATAAACAAGATTGATAAAGCCCTGGCCAATTGGATCAAGTGAAAATAAAAGATGCTTCAAATTAACAAAATTAGAAATGAAAAGGGAGAGGTCACAACAGACATAAGTAAAATTGGAAGAATCTTCAGGACTTACTTGCAAAACCTCTACTCCTCAAAATTGGATAATCTGGAAGAGATGGATGAATTCCTGGACACATACCACTTACCAAAACTAAATTCAGAGCAGATTAATCTCTTAAACAAACCTGTCACACCCATCGAGATTGAAAAGGCCATCAGACACCTTCCCAAAGGTCCAGGACCAAATGGCTTCTCAACTGAAGTCTATCAAACTTTCATGGAAGAACTGAAACCAATTTTCCTCAAACTGTGCCACATAATCAGAGAACAGGGAAAGCTCCCCAACTCTTTGTGTGATGTTAGTATCACCCTAGTACCAAAACCAGATAGAGATGCAACAAGAAAAGAAAACTACAGGCCCACATTCCTGATGAACTTAGATGCAAAGATCCTGAACAAATTCCTCGCAAACTGAATTCAACAACATATCAAAAGCATTATCTTTTTTTTTGAGGTAGGGTCTCACTCTGGCCCAGGGTGGCCTTGAACTCATGGCAATCTTCCTACCTCTGCCTCCGGAGAGTTGGGATTAAAGGTGTGCACCACCATACCTGGCTCAAAAGCATTATTTTATTTTTTTTAATTTTTATTTCTTTATTTGCAAGCAGAGAGAGAGAGAGAGAGAAGAGAGGCAGACAGAGAATGGGCACACCAGGGCCACTAGCCACTGCAAACGAACTCCAGATGCATGTGCCCCTCATGCATCTGGCTTACGTGGGTCCTGGAAAATTGAACCGGGATCCTTTGGCTTTGCAGGCAAATGCCTTAACTGCTAAGCCATTTCTCCAGCCCCCTTTTTTTCTTTTTTTAGTACTATTCTTTCATTTAGTTATTTGCAAATAGAAAGATAGAGAAGCAGAGAGCATGGGTGAATCAGAGCCTCCAGTACTGTAAATGAACTCTAGATGCATGTGCCACTATGTGCATCTGTTTTTAAGGTGTACTGAGGAATCGAACCTGGGTCATTAGGCTTTGCAAGCAAATGCCTTAATTGCTGAGCCATCTCTCCAGCCCCTCTTTTCTGTTTTTCTTTTCTTCCTTTTTATTTGTTTCTGTTTTCTTTTCTTTCCTTTTTTTCTTCAGAGAGAAAGAGGGAATGGGCATGCTAGGGCCTTCAATTGCTGTAAATGAACTCCATATGCATGCACCACCTTGTGTATCTGACTTATGTGGGTCCTAGGGAATTGAAAATGGGTTCTTTGGCTTTGCAGGCAAATACCATTAAGCCATCTCTTCATCCTTCTCTCTTAAAAAAATAATTCTGTGATGCACGGTTCCAGTGTAACCCAGGCCTGATTCAAATTCAAGACCCTCCCACCTCTACCTTCTGAGTGATAGGACCAGTATTACAGGTGTGTGCCACAATGTCTGGTTTTGGGAATTCTTATTATTTGTGTTGTGCAGTCTTCAGATTAATTTTTTTTTGTTTTTTTTAAATTTTATTTTTATTTTTTTGGTTTATTTGACAGAGAAAGAGGGAGAGAGAATGGGCATGCCAGGGCCTCCAGCCACTGCAAATGAACTCCAGACGCATGTGCCCCCTTGTGCATCTGGCTAATGTGGGTCTTGGGGAATTGAACCTGGGTCCTTTGGCTTTGCAGGCAAACACCTTAGTCTCTAAACCATTCCTCCCAGCCCTGTTTTTGCTTTTTGAGGTAGGGTTTCACTCTAGTCCAGGGTGCCCTGGAATTCACTATGTAGTCTCAGGGTGGACTCAAACTCATGGCGATCCTCCTACCTCTGCCTCCAGAGTGCTGGGATTAAAGGTGTGTGCCACCATGCCCAGCTTGTTTAATTAATTAATTTATTTATTTATTTATTTTGAGGTAGGGTCTCACTCTGGCCCAGGCTGATCTGGAATTAACTATGTAGTCTCAGGGTGGCCTCAAACTCATAGTGACCCTCCTACCTCTGCCTCCCGAGTGCTAGGATTAAAGGTGTGCGCCACCATGCCCGGCACATCCAGCTTTTTAAAAAAGTTTTTTATCGACAGCTTCCATAATTATAGACAATAAACCATGAAAATTCCCTCCCTACCCCCACATTCCCCTTCACAAATCCACCTTCCTTCATATCCCCTCCAATTTTGAATTAGTTTCTGTAAGGAAAGTGTAAGAGAAAAGCAAAAGAGATCTCTACAGACAAGACTCTTTATTAAGAGAAAAACAGCGAGGGACTTCAGCTTTCCTGCAGGATGAAGGCTGAAGCATTGGGCCAGGCTGGGGTGCAAGCTTATAAAGGGGCTCCTAAGACAAACAGGCTGTATCAGCTGCAGGTCCACAGGAAGTTGATAAGGAACTGAAGTTATTTGTGTCCTTGTTCAGAATAAGCTTTCTTAGCCCATTTGTCTAGGGAGGATAACCCACCAGACAGTTTCTGTTCCCTCAAGGTTTTCTGAGCTAAGGAAAGTTTAGTTTATCATTTGGGAGTAGACAGGCCTGTCAAGGCCATGCTTCTGAAGTTTTATGGCTTGTTGGTCTTAGGGATAGTCATTAACTCTTTAGTTCCCTTTAGTTTTCAAAGAAGGCTATTAACCCTTCAGTTTCTCTTTTGTTTTGATATCATCCTCTTTTCCTCCTATTAGAGGTCTTGTGTGTAGGTAGTGCCAGGCACTGCAAGGTCATGGATATCCATGCTATTTTGTGTCTGGAAGATTGTAATGTAAGCAGTCCTACCTTCCTTTGGCTCTTACATTCTTTTTGCCACCTCTTCTGCAGTGGACCCTGAGCCATGGAGGGTGTGATAGAGATGTCTCAGTGTGAACACTCCACTGTCACTTCTTCTCAGCACTATGATGACTTTTGAGTCATCCCAGTGGTCACTGCCATCTGAAAAGAGAAGCTTCTCTAACCAAAAGTGAGAGTATCATTAATATACAGGAATAAACATTAAGAAAAGTGTTTACAGGGGGGTTTGGTGAGCATAACATATGCCTTTAGCCAAACAACAGCAGCATTACTCCATTAGGGCTTATGACCCCCCCCCCATATGTTTTTGACTAGTTTTCAGTACTAGGCATGTATTCCTTTCTGTGGAACAGGCTTCTAGTCCAATTGGTGAGCGATTAGTTTCCCCTGTAACAGACATGTCACTATTGCACCAGTTGGCACATTTGGCCTGGCTGGCCAAATTTAAGGCTTGCAGTGTCCATTGTTGAGTATCTCCACTGGTGATTTCTCTCTCTCCCATTGAACTCATGCAGTGTAGCTTTTCCCAACTTTATGTCAGCTGGTCCACAAGGAGGAGGTTTTCAGCTCAGCTCCAGCTTGATTTCTCAGTGACCTGCAGCCCAAATGCAATAGGGTCTTATTATCTATTTCTGGTGGGAAACCAAGATCATCCAGCTTTTTATGTGGGTGCTGGGGATGAATTCAGGTCCTCATGCTTGCACAGCAAGTGCTTTGAACCATTGTACCAGCCCCAACCAACATATAGTTTAGTGAAAGGTTAGTCATTGTATAGGGAAACAATCAGCTTGTTTAGTATTCTGGAGCTTACAACCTCAAGATTATACTACAGTAATGTAGAAGGATATGTGGAGTGTGGTGGTTTGATTCAGGTGTCCTCCTTAAACTTAGGTGTTCTAAATGCTAGGTCCCTAGCTGATGGCAACTTGGGAATTAAAGCCTCCTGGAAGGAGTGTATTGTTGGGGGTGTGCTTATGGATATTGTAGCCAGCTTCCTCGTGCCAGTGTTTGGCACACTCTCCTGTTGCTGTTGTCCATCTGATGTTGACCAGGAGGTGATGTTCACCCTCTCTCTGCTCATGCCATGGCTTTCCCCTCCCATCATGGAGCTTCCCCTCAAGTCTGTAAGCCAAAACAAACCCTATCCTTCCCACCCCCACAAGCTGCTCTTGGTCAGGTGTTTTCTGCCAGCAGTACAGACTTGACCTCAACAGTAAGATTGGTACTGAGAGTGGGGTCATTGCTGCTAGAAACCTATGTGGCTTTTGACCTTTGGAACTGATTCGTGGGAAGAATGTAGACAAATTGAAATCTTGGCCTACAAGATGACTTGCAGTACTGTAAGTACAGCTTGGTAGACTATTGTGGTCAGAGTTGAAAGACCTGAATGCAGTAAGAAGTATGGACTGAGGTTTGGTTTATGAGGGTGAGAAAGATCTTTGATTGGACTGGGCTAGAAGCAGTTTGTGTGAGAGGCTTGCTGTTATGCCTGTGTCCTGAGAACTTGTACAGGGTTGCATTGTGTAGAAATGAACTGGTGTGAGTAAAGGGATATAGCACAGAAATGAAATCTTTGAGCCTCCTGGAAGGAGTGTATTGTTGGGGGTGTGCTTTGAGATTAGATGAGATTGGGTCAGCTGACCTGCATTGGCGACAATAGGAAGAATGCAGATTTTTTGAATGGGCCTGATTGCTGAAGGAGTGTCATTTTCTTCAAAGTCTGCCTTATTCCCCCCTGGATTAACACCCAGCTGGTATTATGGAGTATAACAAACGCAGGAAAGAGAGGGTCATTGATTTTGCAACATGGTTTTGTATTTTGGAAATGGCCAAGGGCAGTGTGAAGCAGGCTTGTTGAATTACCTGTGTGGAGCAATGAGGATGAACCATTGGTTGCAGTGGAGACCCAGTGGAGATGCGAGGACTATGAGATGGCTGCCAAGGAGAGCTGCCTGCACCAGATGAGTTTTCTGGGACTGTGAGTAGCCTAGCTGGAGAGGTGGAATTGGAGCTCCAGAGACGTGTCTCTGGTTAGACTTATCCGACTTGGAGATTTGTCACTGACTAGAGTTGTTGGATTTGGAGCTACAAATGTTTTCCCTGTTTGTTTTAAATGTTGTATTGGTAGAATTTTTTTTTTTTTTTTTGCTATGTCCAATGTCATCTTTTGCAGTGTTGATGTTTATTCTGTACCATTATCTTGTGTTTGTTTGTTTGTTTGTTTGTTTATTTATTTATTTATTTATTTATTTGGTATTATGGCCCAGTTAAAAGACCTTGATTGTGGAGGTGTTTGAACATCAATGGGATTGATAAAAACTATGGGACTTTTAAAGTTGGGCTGATGCATTGCATTTTATATCATGTATGGTTATCAGTTTATGGGGCCAGGGGGAATTTGATTTGATTGAGGTGTCCCCATTAAACTTAGGTTTTCTGAATGCTAAGTCCCCAGCTGATGGAGATTTGGGAAAACACCTGATGGGGCAGGAGGTGATGTTCACCCTCTCTGCTCATGCCATGGCTTTCCCTCCCATCATGGAGCTTCCCCTCAAGTCTGTAAGCCAAAACAAACCCTATCCTTCCCACCCCCACAAGCTGCTCTTGGTCAGGTGTTTTCTGCCAGCAGTACAGACTTGACCTCAACAGTAAGATTGGTACTGAGAGTGGGGTCATTGCTGCTAGAAACCTATGTGGCTTTTGACCTTTGGAACTGATTTCTGTGGGAAGAATGTAGACAAATTGAAATCTTGGCCTACAAGATGACTTGCAGTACTGTAAGTACAGCTTGGTAGACTATTGTGGTCAGAGTTGAAAGACCTGAATGCAGTAAGAAGTATGGACTGAGGTTTGGTTTATGAGGGTGAGAAAGATCTTTGATTGGACTGGGCTAGAAGCAGTTTGTGTGAGAGGCTTGCTGTTATGCCTGTGTCCTGAGAACTTGTACAGGGTTGCATTGTGTAGAAATGAACTGGTGTGAGTAAAGGGATATAGCACAGAAATGAAATCTTTGAGCCTCCTGGAAGGAGTGTATTGTTGGGGGTGTGCTTTGAGATTAGATGAGATTGGGTCAGCTGACCTGCATTGCGACAATAGGAAGAATGCAGATTTTTTTGAATGGGCCTGATTGCTGAAGGAGTGTCATTTTCTTCAAAGTCTGCCTTATTCCCCCCTGGATTAACACCCAGCTGGTATTATGGAGTATAACAAACGCAGGAAAGAGAGGGTCATTGATTTTGCAACATGGTTTTGTATTTTGGAAATGGCCAAGGGCAGTGTGAAGCAGGCTTGTTGAATTACCTGTGTGGAGCAATGAGGATGAACCATTGGTTGCAGTGGAGACCCAGTGGAGATGCGAGGACTATGAGATGGCTGCCAAGGAGAGCTGCCTGCACCAGATGAGTTTTCTGGGACTGTGAGTAGCCTAGCTGGAGAGGTGGAATTGGAGCTCCAGAGACGTGTCTCTGGTTAGACTTATCCGACTTGGAGATTTGTCACTGACTAGAGTTGTTGGATTTGGAGCTACAAATGTTTTCCCTGTTTGTTTTAAATGTTGTATTGGTAGAATTTTTTTTTTTTTTTTTGCTATGTCCAATGTCATCTTTTGCAGTGTTGATGTTTATTCTGTACCATTATCTTGTGTTTGTTTGTTTGTTTGTTTGTTTGTTTGTTTATTTATTTATTTATTTGGTATTATGGCCCAGTTAAAAGACCTTGGATTGTGGAGGTGTTTGAACATCAATGGGATTGATAAAAACTATGGGGACTTTTAAAGTTGGGCTGATGCATTGCATTTTATATCATGTATGGTTATCAGTTTATGGGGGCCAGGGGCGGAATTTGATTTGATTGAGGTGTCCCCCTTAAACTTAGGTTTTCTGAATGCTAAGTCCCCAGCTGATGGCAATTTGGGAATTAACACCTCCTGGAGGCAGTGTATTGTTGGGGGCGGGCTTATGGGTGTGATAGCCAGCTTCTTCTTGCCTGTGTTTGGCACACTCTCCTGTTGCTGTTGTCCATCTGCTGTTGGTGTGGAGGTGATATCCACCCTCTCTGCTAATGCCATTGTTTACCCCTGCCATCATGGAGCTTCTGTAAGCCAAAATAAACTTTTTTAAAGAGCTTCTCTTGATCAGGTGTTTTCTGCCAGCTACGTGAATTTGACTGCAACAGGGAGACAGTTAACATCTAACCCTGAGGAGGAGAAAAATTAGACATGACAAAACCTTTAACTTAAAGGGGAACAAAGGATGCTATGAGGAGCTATGTTCCTATCAGAACCAGTTAGAAATGGTCTCTTTGTGAGAAAGCTGAAGAAAATATACCAAGTTCACCTTCTTTTTGTTCCTGCAGTCTGCAGAGAACAGGGTGGAGAATGTGTCTGGAGAGCAATCATGTCTAGCTCAAGAAGAAGCCATCTTAGTGTTTACATTTCAGTTCTGGTGTGCTTTAGTGGCTACTTTGAATGACAAGGAACATTTTTTAAAAGAGATTCAGAGAGAGACAGACAGACAGATAGAGAATGGGCATGCCAGCGGCCTCTCAGCCGCTGTGAACGAACTCCAGAGGCGTGTGCCCCTTGTGGGCAAGTGCGGCATTGTGCCCTTGTGTCATTTTTTTTTGCGTCTGGCTAAACGTGGGACCTGGAGAATCAAATGGGCGTTCTTAGGCTTAGCAGGCAGGCACCTTAACTGCTAAGCCATCTCTCCAGCCCAAGGAACAATTTTTATTTATTTATTTATTTGGTTTTTCAAGGTAGGGTCTCACTCTAGCCCAGGCTGACCTGGAATTAATTCACTATGTAGTCTCAGGGTGGCCTTGAACTCACAGCGATCCTCCTACCTGTGCCTCCCAAGTGCTGGGATTAAAGGCATGTGCCACCATGCCCAGCTTTATTTATATATATATATATATATATATATATACACATACATACATACATACATACATACATACATACATACATACATACACACATACATACATATACACACATATACATAAACATATATATTGAATTAATTTATTTATTTGAGAGAGAAAGAGGCAGGGAGGGAGTGGGCACAACAGGGCCTCCAGCCACTGCAAACAAACTCTAGACACATGTACCCCCTTGTGCATCTGGCTTATGTGGGTCCTGGAGAATCAAACTGGGATCCTTTGGCTTTGCAGGCAAATGCCTTAACCGCTAAGCCATCTTTACAGCCCTAAAAAATATTTTTATTAAAAAATATATTTATAGCCAGGTGTGGTGGCGCACGACTTTAATCCCAGCACTTGGGAGGCAGAGGTAGGAGGATCGCTGTGAGTTCGAGGCCACCCTGAGACTACATAGTTAATTCCAGGTCAGCCCGGACCAGAGTGAGACCCTACCTCAAATATATATGTGTGTATATATATATGTTTGCAAGCAGAGACAGAAAGAGAGAGAGAATGAGAGTGGGCACACCAGGGCATTCAGCCACTGCAAACAAACTCCAGACACATTCACCACCTTGTGCATGCAGCTTTATGTGGCTACTGGGGAATTAAACCCAGGTTGTTGAGGTTTGAAAGCAAGCGCCTTAACCACTAAGGCATCTCTCTCCAACCACAAGGAAAACTTTTACACTCACTTTTTAATCTTTTTGTATCCTTGGAATAAAATGTTTTCATTTTTGCAAATACATCATTTTTTAAAAATATGTTTTTCTTTTTTTATTTTAAAGAGAGGGGGCAATTGGCATGCCACTGCAATTGTACTCCAGATTCTCACACTACCTAGTGGGCATGTGTGACCTTGTGCTTTCCTCACATTTGTGTATCTGGCTTATGTGGGATCTGGAGAGTTGAACATGGGTCCTTAGGCTTCACAGGCAAGCACCTTAACTGCTAAGCCATCTCTTCAGCCCTAAAAAAAAAATTACTTATTTAAAAGAGAGAAAGAGGCAGAGAGAATGAGAGAGGGAGTGAAATGGGCACGCCAGGGCATCCAGCTGCTGCAAATGAACTCCAGATGCATGAGCCATCTTGTGCATCTGGCTTACATGGGTCCTGGGGAATCAAACCTGGATTCTTTGGTTTTGCAGGCATACAACTTAACTGCTAAGCCATTTCTCCAGCCTGCAAACATAATTTTGACCTGCAAGGTGAAATTGTCAGCTTTTGTAGGATAATTAAAAATTTTTTATTTATTTGAGAGAGAGAGGCAGCTGGAGAGAATGGTCATCACTGCAAATGAACTCTAGATGCTTGTGCCCCCTTGTGCATCAGTACGTGGGTACTGGGGAATTGAGCCTTGAACCAGGGTCCTTAGGCTTCACAGGCAAGCACTTAACCACTAAGCCATCTCTCCAGCCCCAGAATACCATTTTTAATAGTAGTAATGTTTGAGAGGCTGGTTCAGCATTAAGGCCCTTGCCTGCGAAGCCTAAGGGTCCAGGTTTGATTCCCTGGTGCCCACATACAGCCAGATGCACAAAGTGGTATGTGTGCCTGGAGTCTGTTTGCAGCAGCTGGAGGCCCTAGTGTGTTTGTTTACTTTGTCTCTCTTCTCTCTCTCTCTCTCTCTCTCTCTCTCTCTGTCTCTCTGTGTGTTTCTCTCTGCTTGCAAATAAATAATAAAGATATTTTTTTTGAGAGTCAGAGAGAGAGAGAGAGAGAGAGAGAAGACAGATAGAGAATGGGTGTGCCAGCAGCCTCTCAGCTGCTGTGAACGAATGCCAGACACATGTGCCCCCTTTGTGGTCCAGTGTGACATTGTGCCCTTTTGTTACTGCGTCTGGCTAAATGTGGGACCTGGAGAATTGAATGGGCATTCTTAGGCTTAGCAGGCAGGTGCCTTAACCACTAAGCCATCTCTCCAGCCCAAGATTTTTTAATGTTTATTTTTATTTATGTATTTATTTGAGAGACAGAAATAGAGAGAGAAAGAGTGAGAGAGAGAGACAGTAAGCATGCCAGGGCTTCCAGCCACTGCAAATGGACTCCAGAGGCATGCATCCTCTTGTGCATCTGGCTTATGTAAGTCCTAGGGAATTGAACCTGGATCCTTTGGCTTTGCAGGCAAGTGCCTGCAACTCTAAGCCATCTCTCCAGCCCAAAGATTTTTATTTATTTTTATCATCATCATCATTATTATTATTATTATTATTATTATTAGGATTTCTGAGGTAGAGTTTCACTCTAGTTCAGGCTGACCTGGAATTCACTATGTAGTCTCAGGGTGGCCTCAAACTCATGGTAATCCTGCCTGCCAAGTGCTGGGATTAAAGGCGTATGCTAGCATGCCTGTCTTCCAAAGATTTTTTTTTTGAGAGAGAGACAGAGAGGGAGAGGAAGACAGATAGAGATGGGTGCGCCAGCAGCCTCTCAGCCACTGCGAACAAAATCCAGATGCGTGTGCCCCCTTGTGGTCAAGTGCGGCATTGCGCCCTTGCGTCACTTTGCATCTGGCTAAACATGGGACCTGGAGATTGGAACCAGCGTTCTTAGGCTTAGGAGGCAGGTGCCTTAACCGCTAAACCATATCTCCAGCCTCCAAAGTTTTTTTTTTTTTTTTTTTTGGTTTTTTGAGGTAGGGTCTCGCTCTGGCCCAGGCTGACCTGGAATTAATTATGTAGTCTCAGGGTGGCCTTGAACTCTCGGCGATCCTCCTGCTCTGCCTCCCGAGTGCTGGGATTAAAGGCGTGAGCCACCATGCCTGGCAGAGAAATTTTTTTAAAAAGAATGTTTGGGGGAACTTTGGTCAAATTAGGACCTTACTATTATAAGAATGTATATTCATAGTTTCCCTTTAGCAAAGACATGGCTTCAGAATAGGCTCTTTGCCTATTCTTTGTTAGCACCATCTGTGGGAGGTGAGATGTAGAACAATTTTTGCTCTTTGTTATTTGTTTCTTTGCAGGCCAGGTCTCACTACATAAGCTAGGCTAACCTTGAGCTTACTGTGTAGCCCAAGCTGGCCTTGAACTCATCACTATGAGTTCCTTATAGCCTCTGAGGTACTGAGATTACAGGGGTGAGCCACCATGCCTAGATTTTGTTCTTGCTGCTGTTGTCATTTCTAATATTTATTTTGGTGGACTGTTTGGTGAATTAACGAATGCCTTCTAACATTGCGAAAGACTAAGAAACTGACCAGAAGTGACTAAATATGAGTTTCCTCTTTCCAGGACAGACGGAAGCTTCGTGGTTCATGATATACCCTCTGGATCTTATGTAGTGGAAGTTATTTCTCCGGCTTACAAGTTTGATCCTGTCCGAGTAGATATCACTTCAAAAGGAAAAATGAGGTGAGGCTTCCTGATTTATTTTCACCAAGACAAGGCTACTGAATACTTGATTGTATGTTCCTTTCAGTATTTATGGGTAAGGTTGAGACTTTTTCTTATTTCAATTATAAGAATTCCTTAAAACATTTAATGAACATTAATAAAACTATAAAGTTAGACTTTTTTCTTCTTTGGCTTAAAATTATATTAAAGCTTCTAATATCACTATATGAAAAAAAGGTAAGATTACTTACTGTAGGGGCAAAAACACTGTGAAAATTATAGTTCAGATGTGATTTTTTTTGTTTGTTTTGAGGTAGGGTCTCAACAGTAGTCAAGGCTGACCTACAACTCACCTCCTACTACTTCATCTAGTCTGTCTTCCTACCTCAGCCTTTTTAATGCTGGGATTATAGGCATGAGCCACCATACCCAGCTCAACTGTGTTCCTACTGACCCCCTGAGGTAGGGTCTCACTCTAGCCCAGGCTGATCTGGAACTCAGGGCAATCCTCCATTAGCCTCCTCAGTGCTGTGGTTAAAGGCTTGTACCACCATGCCCAGCCTCAAATGTTTTTTTTTTTTTAATTTTTTTTTTTTTGTGTGTGTGTGTGTGTGTGTGTGTGAGAGAGAGAGAGAGAGAGAGAGAAAGAGAGAGATAGCATGGCACACATTTGGAGGTCCGAGGACAACTTTGAAGTATTTGTGCTCTGTCTTCTTGAATTCAGGGTCTCTTGCTGCTGCAGTTAGACTACCAGACTGCAAAAGAATGAGAGACAAGAGCTTTTGTGCTTTAGCTTCTTCTGATCTACCTCCCTTTGCAGTCGGCTTTACGTGGGTACTGGGGAATTGAACCTGGCTAGCAGGTTTTGAAAGCAAATGCCTTTAACCACTGGCCACCCTGAGACTAACTACATAGTGAATTCCAGGTTAGCCTGAGCTAGCGTGAGACCCTACCTCAAAAAACTAAAAAAAATAAAAAATAAAAAGCATGTGCCACCATGCCCAGCTCAAATGTAGTTTTTTTTTTGTTTTGTTTTGTTTTTTTTGGTTTTTCGAGGTAGGGTCTCACTTTAGTCCAGGCTGACCTGGAATTAACTATGTAGTCTCAGGGTGGCCTCGAACTCTCGGCAATCCTCCTACCTCTGCCTCCCGAGTGCTGGAATTAAAGGCATGCGCCACCATGCCCGGCGCTCAAATGTAGTTTTTAAAATTGGAAATTATTTAATTTTTTAAAACTGAAAATACTGCTCATTATTTATTTTTCTCTTTTAAAAAATATTTATTTATTTGAGAGAGAGAGAGAGAGAAAGGCAGAGAGAATGGGCAAACCAGGGTCTCCAGCCACTGCAAACAAACTCCAGATGCATGTGTGCCACCTTGGGCATTTGGTTTACATGGGTCCTGGGGAACTGAACCTGGGTCCTTTGGCTTTGCAGGCAAGTGCTTTAACTGCTAAACCATTTCTCCAGCCCTCATCATTTATTTTTCAATACCTTTTAAAAATATTTTTAGGCACTTGGGAGGCTGAGGTAGGGAGATTGCTATGAGTTCGAGGCCAGCCTGGAACTACAGAGTGAGTTCCAGGTCAACCTGGCCTAGACAAGACCCTACCTTGGAAAAATCAAATAATAATAATTCTTATTTATTTATTTGCAATCAGAGAGAGAGAGAGAGAGAGGGAATATGAATGGGCACACCAGGACCTTCTGCCACTGCAAACAAACTTTAAATGTATGCTTCGCCAGGCCAATAGGCCTGTAACTACTGAGCAGTCTCCCCAACCTTTATTGTAGTATTTTGATAGTGCATCTAATTTACTTATTTGTTACTAAGCTAATCCAGAAATTGCAATTGCTCCTCCTTTTTAAAACGTGTGTGCAGTAGAAATAGGTTACATGAGCCAGGCATGGTGGCACATGCCTTTAATCCTAGCACTCAAGAGGCAGAGGTAAGAGGATCACCGTAAGTTCGAGGCCACCCTGAGACTACATAGTGAATTCCAGGGCAGCCTGAGCTAGAGCGAGACCCTACCTCAAAAAAAAAAAAAAAAAAAAAAAAAAGAGGTTACATGTGTATAGTGCATCTGAGAATGAGGATCATGATAGAAAAGATGCCAGCACAGTGTTTAAGGTTGGGAGAGCAGGAAAGAATTAAAAACAATTCTGGGGCTGGAGGGATGGCTTAGTCACTAAGGCGCTTGCCTGTGAAGCCTAAGGACCCCAGTTTGATTCTCCAGGTCCCATGTAAGCCAGTTGCACAAGGGGGCGCCCATGTCTGGAGTTCATTTGCAGTGGCTAGAGACCCTGGTGCACCCATTCTCACTCTCCCTCTCTCTCTCTTTCCCTGTCTCTGTCTCAAATAAATAAATAAAATAAAATCTTTAAAAAACAAAAACAAGCCAGGCGTGGTGGTGCACGCCTTTAATCCCAGCACTTCGGAGGCAGAGGTAGGAGGATCACCAGGAGTTCAAGGCCACCCTGAGACTACATAGTGAATTCCAGGTCAACCTGGGCTAGAGTGAAACCCTACCTCAAAAAAAAAACCAAAAAAAAAAAAAATTCTGTTGTCTTGTTTTGAGACAGTATCTCACTCCATAGCAGAGGGTAGTCTGGAACTGTTTGTGTAGCACAGGCTACCCTGGATCTCTGTGTAGCTCAGGTTATCCTCAAACTCATGATCTTCCTGCCTTAGCCTCCTGAGTGTAGGATTACAAGCATATACTACCACTCCTGGCTGAATTTTAGAATTGCTAGGTAAGTGGACTTGTGTTTCAAATTGAGGTGAAAAGATCTTAGGAATAGCAAAGCTATTCTAGAAGTTGTGGATGACTATATGAATGTCACAGTCTTCCACTATAACAGAACGAATGCATTTGTTCATTATTTTATTGTCTCATGGCAAGGGCTTTCTCATTTGTCTAATCTGACCAGGAAGTACATGAAGCAGTTTTTACTAACAGTGTCTTTTCTTTGAGCTATCACAAATATCACTTCTTGTTGCCTTCATAAGGGACAGATCATGCAAAAGCTAACCCATTTTGTGGTGGAAGAGCTGTATTTTGTCACTGACATTTTTGGTTTGTGTGGTGAGCAGTTAGGCTGTTTTATGGGACCCAATACTTCACTGACATGGAGATATGTTCAGTCAGCTCCATTCGATTGATGTTTGAGTTTTATCCTCATTTTCATCTTTCTTTGTCCTTGTTTTCCTCTCTTGGCATTGCAAGTTTTTAAGATGTAATATGTAAATATGCATAATTTACATAGAAGAAGTCACACATGGAGCTGTCTCATTCTTTATTGAAGAGCCAACCTGACTCCATTTTAACAGCAAGAGCCATTTTGATATAATGACTAAGTTAAGTTTCTGTTTCTCTAAGTTTCTATGTCTGAGCTGGGGCCACAAATTGTTCCTTGGTTACTGTTCTCAGGATTGTGTATTCATAATGTCCCGGGAAGTAGTTTAACTGTAACGGCTAGTCTGCTTCTGTCACCACACTTGCTTGCCTCTGAAAACCCCCTACCCTGTGATTGCTATGGTTTCACCCTATAAAAAGATCCTACGAAGCTGACTCGGGGCTGCTCTCTACACCCCTGTCATAGGGAGGCAGCTGCTGGACTGGCTGTATTGTGCACAATTAAAAGCTTGCTTCAATTTGGTCATAATTTGTGGTTGGTGGTCTTTATTCTTGTGAATTTTGGGTTAACATAATGGAGGCCCCAGGGAGATTGAGACCCCAACCCAAATTCAAAAGCTAGACCCTTCTCTCTGAGCCTCCAGGACTGAAGTGTCACTCCCAGGGGGGTGCGTACCTTGAAGATGTTTCAAGGCCTGGGACACACTTTCTGCTCCACAGACAGCCGAGATGAACGGCTGCACGAAAGTGAAACCAGCAAGCACCTGTCCGGGGAGGTCTCCAAGGGTAAGTCATAGTAAGGCGTTTCCTTCTATGACACCTGGTTCTGGTTCTGATGGGATCCCTTCTGGGGACAGAGAGGTGTCTGACAAGGCACATGCACACCCCTGTCCAGGGCAATTGCAAGTCATTACACTGCCCACTTGGTTCAGGACAACTGTGGAGCCCACATTGTCCACTTGGTCCTGGTTCTGGGCAATAGTGAGATGTCACATTGTCTACTTGGTTCTGGTTTTTGAGCCCATATATCATTCAACTGTTGTCTGTCCTTTGTCTTTCATTTGTTCTTTTGTGTCTTGTCCTGTTTAGTGTTTGTTTTGTCCTTTTCTGCTTAGCATTTTTGGACCATCCTAGGAACTACAAATCAAGTCACAGGGTGACCTAGACACCCTGACTACCTCAGATAAATTGAAAATTAAAAATTAGCCGGGCGTGGTGGCGTATGCCTTTAATCCCAGCACTCGGGAGGCAGAGGTAGGAGGATCGCCGAGAGTTCGAGGCCACCCTGAGACTGCATAGTTAATTCCAGGTTAGCCTGGACCAGAGTGAGACCCTACCTCGCAAAACCAAAAAAAAAAAAAAAAAAAAAAAAAGAAAAGAAAATTAAAAATTAAAAATTAAAAATTGGAATTGAGACTAATCAAGTTTTGGTTTGGAAAATCCTGAATATGAAATCTGAAATTATACTCAAAGTAATTTCGAGCCTTGGTTTTGGTCTCCAGAATTATAAATAGAATAGGAATTTTAAATGGGATTGCATGGCTTCTAAATAAATAAATGAACTTGTAAGGGGAAATGTTTCTGGAGTCTGTATGAAAAGTGCACTTAGAATGAACGTGTCTGAGTGTATGTGTGGCTCAGGGCCCTAAGGCTGCAGAATGATAAGGCTTTGCCTTTGTGTCTGTTCTACAGCACCAACATAGTAGGAAATTCATTGTGGGGGATGTCCTCCACCAAGCCAGTGGCTAGACTGCATGGCCAATTTTTACTGTTGAATATCCCCCAGAAGGAACACTGAAAGTAACTAAAATCATAGGCAAGAAAAAAATTGCAAGATTCTCCTACTCTTAAAAAGTTATAAAATTACAGGCTCAGAAAGCTGCCTTGTAGCCCTGAGGGAAGTCCAAAATTATCCCTAGAATTTTAGGGGAAAAAAAGGGGGGGAGTATTATGCTATATTCCCCAGGGGCAAAAAATAGATTAAAAAATTATTAAGTTCTGGGTCAATCTCAGTTTGATGCCAAAACCTGGAAAAAAAACCTGTTTTGCTCTCACATGCTGTGGCTGGAGCAGTTCTGCATAACAAAGATAAAAGTAGGGGACTATACATGAACAGGCACTTGCAATGTGTCACCTAGTGCTTTCCCTGGAAGGGCTTGATCTACAGATGGCCAGGTGGCCCTGGGAATAAGAGGAGGAGCCCAACAAACAAGGCTCACTGTTGAACAGAAAGACAAGACACAGACCTCTCTGGAGTGTATGCTCTCCCCAGGAAAATCCCTGATGGCTCTTAGCTTCCCTGCCTTGCAGATCCAGTGGGGTTACAGGCACAGGGAATCTCAGGATCCTGGCCTTAATATGATGATGGGTGAGTCCTAAGTTGCTACAAACAGATGGGAACTTCTTATAAAAAAAATTTACAACTGCTTTTTAAGTTTACTTTATCTCTCTATGCTTCTATGGGACTAGTAACAGACAACAGCCTCAAGATTTAAATTTAAATTTAGAAGTACTCAATAATGAGTTTGTCAGAAAATTTCTAAAATTTCTGGTAATGTTCAAGTCTGCTTTCATATTTAAAAAAATGTTTCAGGATATTCTGGGTAAATAATTTAAATCAAACCTGATCTACTCTTCTATAAAGAGCTAATTCAAAAAGTCTTTTGAGGAAAAAAAAACTTAAATGGTCATATTAAAAGTTTTATGGTAAGGACAATAAAAATTTTTGTCTCCAGGCATAGTGGCTCACGCCTTTAATCCCAGGTAGGAGGATCACCGTGAGTTCCAGGCCACCCTGAGACTACATGGTAAGTTCCAGGTCAGCCTGGGCTGGCGTGAGACACTACTGTGAAAAACAAAAACAAACTTTTTGTTGGTAATTGTAAGATAAACTGACTAAAGAAAATAAACTGGAGAAAAAAAAAACTTTAAATGTTGGATGTTAAATGGTTGATAAAAAGGGAGTGGTTACATAGATTGTAAAATAAAAGTATGTAAATGAAAATATAAACTTAAAAGATTTAAAACAAAGTTAATTAACTAAATCTTAAAGTACTTAAACAGATTACAGACTTCTTGAGATATAAAATATTAACCTAGGGCTTACATCAGACTAACAAAGGAAGGCCCTGGCTGCTAGCAAGTTGCTATGGTATTCAGGTTGTAAACTTAAAACTTTAACTCATTGATGTTAATCTGGTCACAATAATGGTTTCAAAAGACTGACTTTAGAGTATTCAACCAAGTTAGTTAGGTTCCTCTCTTTGTCAACCTTTTAACTAAATCTTAATGTTAAAATTGGCTCATTAATATTTAATTCTCTTTTAAGGTTATTATATCTAAAACCTTGCCTCAAAAAAAAATCTCACAAACTATTTCTTCTCTTTTCCTATTTTATAAGGCAAATAGACCACATTTGGAGACACTGAACAGCATTTATCTGTCATACAATTGATAACTATTCCTCAATTCTACCAACAGTCATAGTCTTAATACTTTAGATTTAACTTATGTCATTGAGTAAGTTTACCAAAGTGCTATAAGCAAAATTATAGAGCTAATTAAGATTTAAATAGATATAGATTGTGTCATAAAGTTTTGTGTATATTTAAATTCACTATAGTTCTAAAAAATTAACTGGAGGAGATTAAAAATATTTCTTTCTGGCTTAACAGTTAAAGGTGTTTGTTTGCAAAGCCAGATATACATAATGGAACGTGCATTGCCCATTACCTGTCTTTTCCATGAGACTTGTCTATGTTTTTCATTAAATCACAGCAGTTTAGACCAGTACCTCTATTCTTTGGGTATATTAAGTGTAGCTAAATTAACTTCAAAAACTGACTGATAGATTGGGTGGACATCTTAATTAGCTTTTAAAAGTGCTAAATTGGAAAAAAAAAAAAAAAAAAAAAAAAAAAGTGCTAAATTGGGCTGGAGAGATGGCTTAGCAGTTAAGGCATTTGCCTGCAAAGCCAAAGGATCCCAGTTTGACTCTCCAGGACCCACATAAGTCAGATGCACAAGGACGCACATGCATCTGGAGTTTTTTTGCAGTGCCTAGAGGCCCTGGCATGTCCATTCTCTCTCTCTCTCTCTCTCTCTCTCTGCCTCTTTCTCAAATAAATAAATTAAAAACATATATATTTAAAAAGTGCTAAATCTCAATATATTATATTATATTTATTATATTATGGTATCCCAATTCTAATGAGCTTTAAAAATTGTAAAGTTTTTCATGTCTTCATATTTAAGCCAAAAATGTTACTACATCGTATAGATTTCTTGTTTATTTTGAATTTTTTTAGCAGATATTTTGTTCATAATTTACTCTCTGTAGCCTCATGTGCATTACTTTTTGTCAATATCAGACTTTTCCAGATATCAAAATATTGTACTCTGGTTTACACAAAATCCATGATGTTTGGCTATGACTAAGCAAAAGTATTCAGTCAAACCAATCAGTAATAATAAAATATTTAAAAATGGCCAGGCCTGGTGGTACATGCCTTTAATCCCAGCACTTGGGAGACAGAGGCAGAAGGATTGCCATGAGTTTGAGGCTACCCTGAGAATACAACGTGAATTCCAGGTCAGCCTGAGCTAGAGTGAGACCCTACCTTGAAAAACCAAAAAAAAAAATCCCAAAATTGTCTGTGTTGGTTATGTTCACCTGATAGTTACTGATTTGTGTTAGTCCAATCTATCCTTAATATGTCTTATTAAAAGAGATATATCACTAAAAACAGATCTCAAACACCCATCCTAACATGTAAAAATTCAGAGTTCTAGCTGTTTGTACTTGCTGATGTTGGTGGTGCTAGTTGTTCGAAGGTGTCTCTTTGCTCAGATTTATAGAGGTAAACCAGATTTGTTTGCCATCAATGGTACTCCCTTAAAATTTGTAACACAATGAGACCCACATTCCCTCAGAAAATTGGGCCCATACCCATCAGCCAAGGAGTATAGATTCATCACACCAGAGTCAAGAGGACAGTGTCCTCAGCTGATTGTAGCAGCTAACAGGTCACAAGGGACCCAGGGGTCCCCTCCAAGTCAACTCCAGAGGATACCTGCCCCTGACAAGGAGACCACGGCCCTGCTGTAGTCACTCTGGAAGCTGACTAGTGTACACATAACAAAAGCTTAAAAATTCAACATGACATTTAAAAAAATGGACATGATATACACTGTACCTGACTTTAAAAATTACATGTTAAAATATAAAAGATTACGACTAAAAAGACAAAAAAAAAAGTAAAGTCACTTTAAGAGTTAACTGCTAAAAAGTTAAACTTATTTCTGTCAATAGCTGCAAAATATCCCAAAAAGGAAACTGGTATTAGTCTCTGTTCAGTTGGTCCCCCTGGTTAACTACTGTAGCAGACAGCTTCAGGTTTGCTGAGATGAACTTCCAGACCAGGCACAGTTATGGAGGAAGGGATATTTATTGGCGCTTACAGGTTCAGGGGAAGTTCCATAATGGCAGAAGAAACTGGCCTGCTTTCACAGGACCAAACACAGAGAGCAAAACCAAAAGCCACACAGCACAGCACACCTCAGGAACTCTAGCTAGGCACACTTTGCATATCTTTACAATGGAATCTCAAGCCCATCACCACACCTTAAGATCCACCCAGTGACACTGCCTCCAGCCTGGGTGGCTGCAGAAGCAAACTACAAAGTAATACAACACTGGATATATTGGGGGCCCTCTATTCAACTACCACAACTACTCTTATCTCAGCTGCAGCGGGCCTGTTATTACTGTCTTACTTGCCCTAATAGTTGGGTCATGCGTCCTCCAGGACATTACTGATTTTGTATCCAGACAGGTATGAACTACTAAAATACTTCTTCGTAAACATTATCAACCAATACAGCCAATGAAAATATCAAACAGTTGACAGGGATATATAAAAAGGGGAGGGGTTGAAGAGCCAACCTAACTCCATTTTAACAGCAAGAGCCATTTTGATATGACTAAGTTAAGTTTCTGTTTCTCTAAGTTTCTATGTCTGAGCTGGGGCCACACATTGTTCCCTGGTTACTGTTCCCAGGATTGTGTATTCATAATATTCTGGGAAGTAATTTAACTGTAATGGCTGGTCTGCCCTGTCACCACGCTTACCTCTGAAAACCCCCAACCCTGTGATTTCTATGGTTTCACCCTATAAAAAGAGCCTGAGAAGCTGACTTGAGGCTGCTCTCTATACCCCTGCCTTAGGGAGACATCCGCTGGACTCACTCTATTGTACACAATTAAAAACTTGCTTCAATTTGGCCATAATTTGTGGTTGGTGGTCTTTATTCTCGCAAATTCTGGGTTAACACATATCACCTATATATTTGTCCATTAGTTTCATTATTTAAATTTTTTTTGTTTTTTTTAATTTATTTATTAGCAACAGACAGAGAGAGAAAGAGGCAGAGAATGGGCATGCCAGGGCCTCCAGCCACTGCAAATGAACTCCAGATGCATGCGCCACCTTGTGCTTACGTGGGTACTGGGAATTGAGCCTCAAACCAGGGTCTTTAGGCTTCACAGGCAGGCGCTTAACCACTAAGCCATCGCCCCAGCCCCAGTTCCATTACTTTTTTTTTAATTTGAGAGAGAATGGGCGCATCAGTGACCTCAGCCACTGTGAACAAACTCCAGACACATGCGCGACATTGTGCGCTTGTGTCACTTTTGCATCTGGCTAAATGTGGGACCTGGAGAATTGAACAGGCATTCTTAGGCTTCTCAGGCAGGCGCCTTAACCACTAAGCCATCTCTCTAGCCCAGTTCCCTTATTTTTATAACCAGCTCCTGTGGTAGATACAAAGTGTTTTTCATTTTTCCTCCTTTTCTAGCACATACGACAAACAGAAACAGTTATCTAGAAAACAAATTATCAATGTCATCATGAAACCAATCCTATGTTGCTACTAAAAAATAATTTCCTTAGGAACAAATTGCTTCCTCCATTTTTGAAATACAATTGTTTTAGAATATTCCACTTTGCCTAAATTCTGATCATATTTCTTGATTTTAACTACTTAAGCAGGGCAAAGCATCAGTGAAAGGTAAGACTTTGAAAATATATTTATGGGCTGGCGGGATGGCTTAGCAGTTAAGGTATTTGCCTGCAAAGCCAAAGGATTCAGGTTTGATTCCCCAGGACCTACGTTAGCTAGATGCACGAGGGGCACACACATGTGGAGTTTGTTTGCAGTGGCTGGAGGCCCTGGCACGCCCATTCTCTCTCTCTCCCTCCCTCTTTCTCTGTCAAATAAATAAATTAATTAATTAAAATAAAAGAAAACATATTTATAAATAATAGGGGCTAGGAAGATGGAACAGTGATTAAAGGTATTGCTTGCAAAGCCTGCCAGTCTGAGTTCAATTTTCAAACTACTCACATAAAGCTGTACTGAAAATGTTTGCAGCAACAGGAAACCCTAGCTTGCTCATACATATATACATTTTTTTAAATTAAGAGGAAAATATAAATAATATTTATTTGTGTGTGTGTGTGTGTGTGTGTGTGCACGCATGTGCACGTACTCATACATGCCCCAGGTTGTCTTGCCACTGTAAACTAATGTCTTTCTGACTTTACATGGTTGGTTGGGACGTTGGGTTGGGTTGGCAGGAAGGCTTTGCAAGCAAATGCCTTTAACTGCTGAGCCCCTATAAATACATTTTAATGGTAAATTGGGCATCATGGCTAGGCCTGTAATCCCAGAACTAGGGAGAGGTAGGGGTAGGAGGATCACTGTGAGTTTGAAGCTAATCTGAGCCACAGAATGAATGAGTTCCAGATTCGCCTGGGCTAGAGTGAGACCCTGCCTTAACAATAACAACAACAACAACAACAAAGAATAGAATAGAATAAAGCTGGGCATGGTGGCTCACACTTTAATTTCAGCATTTATGAGACAGCGGTAGGAGGATCCTGGTGAGATTTTGAGGTCAGTTTGGGACTACAGAGTGAGTTCTAGGTTGACCTGGATTAGAGTATGACTCTGTTTCAAAATAAATAAATAAATAAAAAGAAGGAGGAGGAGGAAGAAGAAGAAGGAAGAGGAGGGGGAGGAGGAGGAGGAGGCAGGAGGCAGGCGGCAGGCGTGGTGGTGCATGCCTTTAATCACAGCATTTGGGAGGCAGAGGTAGGAGGATCACTGTGAGTTTTGAGGCCAGCCTGATACTACATAGTTAATTCCAAGGCAGCCTGAGCTAGAGCGAGACTGTGCTTCAAAAAACAAAAAACTAGAATATAATAATAATAGAATGGAAATGGAATAAAATAAATGGGTTGTTTCAAAAGTTGTATTAGTTGTTGATTTTCTCATGTCTTTAAAACTATAAGAATTTATATTTATTTAATGATTATTTTCTTTGGTTAACATACAAAGCAATGGGTTTCATTATGGCAGCTTCATACAGATGTGTTATGTATTATGTTTTTGTGTAGCTCCTTTCCTGACTGCCCTTCACCAATCCCCATCACCCTCTTATCCCCTTCCTATGCCCAAGTAGTCCTCTCTTCTGTTTTCATGTGATATGTATTCCAAATACTTGCTTTATTCCTTCCCTTTCCCCCTTCAAGATCTCTTTTACACCTCTCATAGACCCCTTTCTACTTTCATGACCTTTTGTGTGTGTTTGCATGTATGTGTGTAAGAAACAAGGATACTGGACTGGAGAGATGGCTTAGTGGTTAAGGTGCTTACCTACAAAGCCAAAGGACCCAGGTTCAATTCCCCAGGACCCACATTAGCCAGATGCACAAGGAGGCACACGCATCTGGAGTTCATTTGCAGTGGCTGGAGGCCCTGGCGTGCCCATTCTCTCTCTCTCTCTACCTGTCTATCACTCTCTGTCTCTAATAAATAAATATAAAATTTTAAAATTCTAAAAAGGAGCCAGGCGTGGTGGTGCATGCCTTTAATCCCAGTACTCAGGAGGCAGAGGTAGGAGGATCACCATGTGTTCGAGGCCACCCTGAGACTACATAGTGAATTCCAGGTCAGCCTGGACCAGAGTGAGACCCTACCTTGAAAAACAAAAAACAAAAACAAATTTAAAAAAAGAAACAAGAATACTAAAACACATATATGGAAAAACTGTATTACTTTATATCTCATCCTTAAAGGATCTGTGGCTTTTTTTTTTTCTTTTTCTTTTTTTTTTTTGGTTTTTTGAGATAGGGCCTCACTCTGGCCCAGGCTGACCTGGAATTAACTATGTAGTCTCAGGGTGGCCTTGAACTCACAGTGATCCTCCTACCTCTGCCTCCTGAGTGCTGGGATTAAAGGTATGAGCCACCACGCCCGGCTGACTTGTGACTTTTATAATGTTTAATTTAATTTAATTTTTTTTTTTTTGAGGTAGGGTCTCCCACTCTAGCCCAGGCGGATCTGGAACTCACTCTGTAGTTTCAGGCTGGCCTTGAACCACAGCAATCCTCATACCTCTGCCTCTTGAGCACTAGAATTAAAGGTGTGCACCACTGTACCTTTTTATGTTTTTGGTGTTTTGTTTTATTTTGTTTTGTTTTGAGGTAGGGACATTCTCTAGCCCAAGCTGACCTGGACTTCACTATGTAGTCTCAGGGTGGCTTTGAACTCACAGTGATCCTCCTACCTCTGCCTCCAGAGTGCTGGGATACATAGTGAATTCCAGGTCAGCTAGAATGAGACCCTACCTCGAAAAACAAAAACAAACAAACAAAAAGAATTATAAGTGTAAAGCTTAGAGATGAGAGTATATACGGTACAATATAGATGATGCATGCTGGCTTAAACTTTTTTAATATTGAGAATACAATATGGGTAGAATAGGAATTGTTAAAATGAAATACTTGGTTTTTTTTTTTTTTTTTTTTTTTGGTTTTTCGAGGTAGGGTCTCACTCTGGTCCAGGCTGACCTGGAATTCACTATGTAGTCTCAGGGTGGCCTCGAACTCTCAGCGATCCTCCTACCTCTGCCTCCCGAGTGCTGGGATTAAAGGCGTGCGCCACCACGCCCGGCTGCTTGGGGTTTTTTTGTGTGTGTGTTTGTTTGTTCTTTTGATTTTCCAAGGTAGGGTTTCTCTCTAGCTCAGGCTGACCTGGAATTCACTATATAGTATCAGGGTGGCCTCAAAACTCACAGCAGTCCTCCTACTTCTGCCTCCCAAGCGCTGGGATTAAAGGCGTGCATTACCACGCCCAGGTTTGAAATACTTGTTTAAGATCTATAATGTGGGCTTTCTGTCCGCTGGTTCACAGGGAGGAAGTTTTCAGCTCAGCTACAGCTTGAGTTCTCAGTGACCTGCAGCTCAAGCATGTGGAGTCTTCAGCAATAGGGTCTTACCATCTGTTTCTGGTGGGAAACCAAGAGCCTGGGTAATGGTCTGTAATGTTGTGGGGGCATCAGGGACCTCAACTGGCCAACAATTCACTGTAAGGTATCCCATCCCCGGCATTGAAATTTTTCTAGTAACATTCTATGGCTTCTGGGTACACCATTCTCCAAAAAAGTAGGTATCCATATTGCTTATTCATAACATCTTAAATTTGATTAACCCTCCTTCCTCCTTTCCTTTACTTAATCCCTTCCCGTTACTGACCTTTCTTAGGCCATTACACCGCCAGTAATCTGTTCCTCTGCTTACATATATACAATACCCTCCACTTTAATCCTCTCCTCTCCTCCCTCACTTATATCCCCTTTAGCTTGCTGGCCTCTGCTGCTGACTTTTACTCCAACTCACATTCAAATCTAAATTTGTAGCTAGGATCCATATAAGAGAGAGAACATGTAGCATTTGGCTGTCTCAGGAACCTCCAAACCAATTTCCACAATAGCTGAACCAGTTTATATTTTCACCAACAATGTAGAAGGGTTCCTCTTTTTCCATATATCTTTACCAGCATTTATTGTCATTTTATTTATTTTTATTTTTTTCTTGAGGTAGGGTCTCGCTCAAGCTCAGCCTGACCTGGAATTCACTGTGTAGTCACAGGGTGACCTCAAACTCATGGTGATCCTCCTACCTCTGCCTCCTGAGTGCTGGGATTAAAGGCATGCACCATCATACCCGGCTTATTTGTTTTTTTGATGATATACATTTTGACAGGTGTGAGATGGAATCTCATAGTTTTAATTTGCATTTCCCAAATGACTAAGGATGTAGAACACGTTTTTAGATGTTTATAGGCCATCTGTATTTTTTCTGTTGAGAACTCTCTATTCAGTTCCATAACCTACTTTAAAAAAAAGATTTTATTTTTATTTATTTATTTATTTATTAGAGATAAAGAGAAGGAGAGAGAGAGAGGGAGAGTGAGAATGGGCGCACAGGGTCTCTAGCCATGGCAAACGAGCTCCAGATGCATACACCCCCTTGTGCATCTAGAGAATCAAACCGGGATCCTTAGGCTTCACAGGCAAATGACTTAACCGCTGAGCCATCTCTCCAGACTCATAACCCACAACCCACTTTTTTTTTCGAAGTAGGGTCTTGCTCTAGCCCACACTGACCTGGAACTCTATTTAGTCTCAGGATGGCCTCAAACTCAAATTTATTATTTAGTTTGTTGAGTTCTCTTATATCCTGGATATTAATCTTCTGTCAGATGTATAGCTGGCAAAGATTTTCTCCCATTCTATAGGTTGCCTCTTTGCTCTATTCACAGTGTCCTTTGATATACAAAAGCTTTTTAATTTCATGAAATCCCAGTGGTTGATTAGTGGTTTTATTTCCTGAGCACCTGGGATTATATTCAGAAAGTCATTGCCTATGCCAATATGTTGGAAGTATTTCCTACATTTGGGCTTGATTCTAATGGGCATGGAGAGAGATATAAAGATATATTTTCTCCCCTTCCTCCAAGGTAGGGTTTCTCTCTAGCTCAGGCTGACCTGGAATTCACTATATAGTATCAGGGTGGCCTCAAAACTCACAGCAGTCCTCCTACTTCTGCCTCCCAAGCGCTGGGATTAAAGGCGTGCATTACCACGCCCAGGTTTGAAATACTTGTTTAAGATCTATAATGTGGGCTTTCTGTCCGCTGGTTCACAGGGAGGAAGTTTTCAGCTCAGCTACAGCTTGAGTTCTCAGTGACCTGCAGCTCAAGCATGTGGAGTCTTCAGCAATAGGGTCTTACCATCTGTTTCTGGTGGGAAACCAAGAGCCTGGGTAATGGTCTGTAATGTTGTGGGGGCATCAGGGACCTCAACTGGCCAACAATTCACTGTAAGGTATCCCATCCCGGCATTGAAATTTTTCTAGTAACATTCTATGGCTTCTGGGTACACCATTCTCCAAAAAGTAGGTATCCATATTGCTTATTCATAACATCTTAAATTTGATTAACCCTCCTTCCTCCTTTCCTTTACTTAATCCCTTCCCGTTACTGACCTTTCTTAGGCCATTACACCGCCAGTAATCTGTTCCTCTGCTTACATATATACAATACCCTCCACTTTAATCCTCTCCTCTCCTCCCTCACTTATATCCCCTTTAGCTTGCTGGCCTCTGCTGCTGACTTTTACTCCAACTCACATTCAAATCTAAATTTGTAGCTAGGATCCATATAAGAGAGAACATGTAGCATTTGGCTGTCTCAGGAACCTCCAAACCAATTTCCACAATAGCTGAACCAGTTTATATTTTCACCAACAATGTAGAAGGGTTCCTCTTTTTCCATATATCTTTACCAGCATTTATTGTCATTTTATTTATTTTTATTTTTTTTTGAGGTAGGGTCTCGCTCAAGCTCAGCCTGACCTGAATTCACTGTGTAGTCACAGGGTGACCTCAAACTCATGGTGATCCTCCTACCTCTGCCTCCTGAGTGCTGGGATTAAAGGCATGCACCATCATACCCGGCTTATTTGTTTTTTTGATGATATACATTTTGACAGGTGTGAGATGGAATCTCATAGTTTTAATTTGCATTTCCCAAATGACTAAGGATGTAGAACACGTTTTAGATGTTTATAGGCCATCTGTATTTTTCTGTTGAGAACTCTCTATTCAGTTCCATAACCTACTTTAAAAAAAGATTTTATTTTTATTTATTTATTTATTTATTAGAGATAAAGAGAAGGAGAGAGAGAGAGGGAGAGTGAGAATGGGCGCACAGGGTCTCTAGCCATGGCAAACGAGCTCCAGATGCATACACCCCCTTGTGCATCTAGAGAATCAAACCGGGATCCTTAGGCTTCACAGGCAAATGACTTAACCGCTGAGCCATCTCTCCAGACTCATAACCCACAACCCACTTTTTTTTTTTTTTTCTAGGGTCTTGCTCTAGCCCACACTGACCTGGAACTCTATTTAGTCTCAGGATGGCCTCAAACTCAAATTTATTATTTAGTTTGTTGAGTTCTCTTATATCCTGGATATTAATCTTCTGTCAGATGTATAGCTGGCAAAGATTTTCTCCCATTCTATAGGTTGCCTCTTTGCTCTATTCACAGTGTCCTTTGATATACAAAAGCTTTTTAATTTCATGAAATCCCAGTGGTTGATTAGTGGTTTTATTTCCTGAGCACCTGGGATTATATTCAGAAAGTCATTGCCTATGCCAATATGTTGGAAGTATTTCCTACATTTGGGCTTGATTCTAATGGGCATGGAGAGAGATATAAAGATATATTTTCTCCCCTTCCTTCCTCCCTTCCTTCCTTCCTTCCTTCCTTCCTTCCTTCCTTCCTTCCTTCCTTCCTTCCTTCCTTCCCTCCCCCTCCCTCCCTCCCTCCCCCTCCCTCCCTCCCTTCCTTTCTTCCTTCCTTCTTTCCTTTTTGAGGCAAGCCCAACAGACTGGCCTGTTTTTATTTTTCCTCCCAGTTAGAGTTTTACCCTAGCCCAGGCTGACCTGGAATTCACTATGTAATCTTAGGGTGTCCTTGAACTCACAGCACTCCTTCTACCTCTGCCTCCTAAGTGCTGGGAATTGATGGTGATACCATGTGCAGCCAGACTGGCCTTTTTTTTTTTTTTAATTATTTTTATTTTTATTTATTTTTAGAGAGATACAGAGAGGGAGAGGGAGACAGATAGAGATGGGCATGCCAGCAGTCTCTCAGCTGCTGTGAACGAAATCCAGATGTGTGCGCCCCCTTGTGGGCAAGTGCAGCATTGCGCCCTTGCATCACTTTACATCTGGCTAAATGTGGGACCTGGAGATTGGATCCGGGTTCTTAGGCTTAGCAGGCAGGCGCCTTAACCGCTAAGCCATCTCTCCAGCCCCACCCCCCTTTTTAATGTGAGGGGTGGGGAGAGAGAGAGAATATGAACATTAAGCGTAGTGCTTTCAGGGCAGCTTGGTAGGAATAATATATACATTTAGCCAGACAAGAGCAGGCTTTATACCCCTAAGGCTCATGACCCTGCCATAGACTTTTGCTTAGGTTTTTCAGTACTAGGTATGTATTCCCTCCCATAGAGAGGGCCTTCAGTCCAATTATGGAGCAGTTGGTTACCCTAAGAGCAGACTTGCCACTATTGCACCCGTTCAGTCATTTGGCCTGTATGGCCAAACTTGAATATTTAGTCTCCACTGTTTTCATTGCTGATGACTTCTGTGTCCCATATGGCTGCATGCAGTGCAGCTTTTTCCAGCTTTCAGTTGGCTGGTCTACAGGGAGAAGGTTTTCTGCTCAGCACCAGCTTGCTTTCTCGATGACCTTGCCTCTCAGGCAAGAGATATCTTCAGCAATAGGGTCTTACTATCTGTTTCTCAAGAGAAACCAAGGACTTTGGCAATATCCTTTAATGTTTTAGAGGTTTCCAGGACCTCCTTGGCCAACAACTCACTGGAAGGTATCCCATCCCAGGCACTGAAAATTTTCTAGTAACAGTCTACAGCTTCTAGATGTGCCATTATTCAAAAAAGTAGGTTTCCATACGTCTTATTCACAATATCTTGAATTTTGATTGGCCCTCCCCCTGCCCTTCTTTTATGCATTCTCTTCCCATGGCTTCACTTAGGCCATTCTCCTCCCTGGAATCTGTTCTTCTACTTACATATGTGCAATTCCATACACTTAAGTCCTTCCCTCCCCTCCCTCCCTTATAGCCTTTTACCAGTTTACTGGTTTCTGGTACCAATTTTTGGTTCCAGTTCACACACATGTCTATACATTTGTATCTAGGATCCACATATGAGAGAGAACATGTGATGTTTGGCTTTCTGAGCCTGGGTTACCTCACTTAGAATAATCCTTTCCAGATCCATCCATTTCCCTACAAATTTCATAATTTCATTTTTCTTTACCGCTGAATAGAACTCCATTGTGTAAATGTACCACATCTTTATTATCCATTCATCTGTGAAGAGACATCTAGGCTGGTTCCATTTCCTAGCTATTGTGAATAGAGCAGCAATAAACATGGTGTGTCCTTTGGATATATGCCTAGGGGTGCTATAGCTGGATCATATGGTAAATCTATTTTTAGCTGTCTCAAGAACCTCCACACTGATTTCCACAATGGGCTAAAATGTTTTGACACAATTCAAGGTAAAAATGCTAATACATTATAAGCAGTCTTAAGTAGCCGTTTTTTATTTGTTGTTTATATTTTATTTTATTTTATTTTATTTTATAATATCCTAGTATCCATCCCTGGGGCTTCCTGGTATTGCAAAACAGAATAAAAATAAGCATAAAAAGAAAACAAAACAAACTAAATCCCTACCCCTAGTCTTTTTTTTTATTGACAACTTCCTTAATTGTAGACAATATCCCATGGTACTTCCCTTACTCCCCCCACTTTCCCGTTTGAAACTCCACTCTCCATCATATCCCCTCCCCCCTCAGTCTCTCTTTTCATTTTGATGTCATGATCTTTTCCTCCTATTATGATGGTCTTGTGTAGGTAGTAGTGTCAGGCACTGTGAAGGCTTGGATATCCAGGCCATTTTGTGTCTGGAGGAGCACGTTGTAAGGAGTCTTATTCTTCCTTTGGCTTTTTTTTTTTGTTGTTGTTGTTGTTTTTTGAGGTAGGGTCTTGCTCTAGTCCAGGCTAACCTGGAATTCACTATATAGTCTCAGGTTGGCCTTGAGCTCACTGCAATCCTCCTACCTCTGCTTCCCAAGTGCTGGGACTTAAAGGCGTGCACCACCACGCCCAGCCCTAGTCATGTTTTTAATAGAATTACTGACGACACTTTTCTCATATTTCTTTGTTAGAGCAAGATACGTGAATTACATCAAAACATCAGAAGTAGTCAGACTGCCCTATCCTCTCCAGATGAAATCTTCAGGCCCACCTTCTTACTTTATTAAGAGGGAATCATGGGGCTGGACAGACTTTCTTATGAACCCAATGGTATGTATCAAGCTATGATAAAGTATTTTACTAATCTCTGTTTTGCTTCTAGCAGTTGAAAACTTAAATACCCTGTGAGATGGAAACCTGGGGCTGGGAAAATAGTGCCTTTGAGAAACAGAAAATGAAAAGAATGTAATGAGTTGTACTATAGATTTCACATTGAAGTGTGCAATTGAAGTTAGATAAAAATTGATGGTGAAATGTTTTAATTTCAGGTATGTTTAAATTATATATGGAGCCGGGCGTGGTGGCGCACGCCTTTAATCCCAGCACTTGGGAGGCAGAGGTAGGAGGATCGCTGAGAGTTCGAGGCCACCCTGAGACTACATAGTTAATTCCAGGTCAGCCTGGACCAGAGTGAGACCCTACCTCGCAAAACCAAAAAAAAAAAAAAAAAAATTATATATGGAGCCATCCCATCTTTCTACTATTTGCATATAAACCCATGGATAAATATGTCGTCATTTATTAACCAGGCTTTGCTGAGGCACTAGTAAGGTTCTTCTCTTCTCTTCTCTTCTCTCTTCTCTTCTCTTCTCTCCTCTCCTCTCCTCTCTTCTCTCCTCTCCTCTCCTCTCCTCTCCTCTCCTCTCCTCTCCTCTCCTCTCCTCTGCTCTGCTCTGCTCTGCTCTGCTCTCTCTCTCTCTCCTCTCCTCTCCTCTCCTCTCTCTCCTCTCCTCTCCTCTCCTCTCCTCTCCTCTCCTCTCCTCTCCTCTCCTCTCTTCTCTTCTCTTCTCTTTTTTGTTTTTTTTGAGGTAGGGTCTCATTCTAGCTCAGGCTAACCTGGAATTCACTATGTAGTCTCAGGGTGGCCTCAAACTCACAGCAATCCTCCTACCTCTGCCTCCCAAGTGCTGAGATTAAAGGCGTGTGGAACCATGCCCAGCCTTCTTTCTTCTTTTCTAATGTGTAGTGATAGAAAAGTTATCTTCTAGTAATTTAAGTAGTTGGTATTATGAATCTGATAATAAGATACTACTAATAAACACTAGTAGAATATATGCTTTAGAAACAAATCGAACTTTTTACAATGACTGCTGCTCTCACCACTCAGAACCTACAACTCCATAATGAATACCAGCGATCAAACTAAGGGAGTCCTTCAGTGGAGTGGGGGCAGGGAGGAGGGAAATGATGATACTAACATATGATGTATCCATACAGAATATCTATTTAATAAAAAAACAGAATAAAAATAACAAATTGACCTTTTTTATTTTTATTTTTGTTTTGTTTTATGAGGTAGGGTCTCACTCTGGCCCAGGCTGACCTGGAATTAACTCTGTGGTCTCAAGGTAGCCTCAAACTCATGGCAATCCTCCTACCTCTGCCTCCTGAGTGCTGGGATTAAAGGCATGTGCCACCATGCCTGGTCAATTTGACCTTTTTAAAACGTTTTTTGAAAATATAAATAATTATGTTAGAATTGTCTAAATTATTTTTTCAAGGTAGTATCTCACTCTAGCCCAGACTGACCTGGAACTCGGTCCCTGACTGGCCTCAAACTCACAGCAATCCTCCTAACCTCTGCCTCTTGAGTGCAGAATTGTCTAAATTGCTATTTAATCACAAACCAGATTCTTTGTGAACTGTACTTATAGAGAACACCTAGAGTCTGTGTTTTTTTGTTTGTTTGTTTATTTTTCGAGGTCACTCTAGCCCAGGCTGACCTGGAATTCACTATGTAGCTCAGGGTGGCCTTGAACTCACAGTGATCTTCCTACTTCTGCCTCCCTAGTGCTAGATTTAAAGGTGTGCATCACCAAGCCTGGCCTGAAGTCTGTTATCACAGATAAAAAGGCAGGAGAGAGGCTTTACCCCCTCCTGCCTTCCACATAGCAAGGAGCTCTTTGTACTTTCTTCTCTTTCCTCCTAATTTAATAAAGTCTCTCTAAACCTTTTTTAAAAAGGCACTATAGTAGATGGGATGGGGAAGTCAACAATGAGACTTCACGGCCTTTTCATCTTCCATGTTCTTATTTCCCAACTCTATAGTTGAGTATCATCAAGTTTTGGAGGATTTTAGGTCATTTTGAAAACCACCTGTTTAGCACTCGGTGAAGGCTTTTATAAAGGGTGCATATCACTGAATGGCAATGCAGCATTTTTCCAAGAACTACATAATCGTCCATAAAAGACAGCCTCTCTGGTGATTGTAGTCACCAATTCCAGTGCCAGAATGCAGGAATAAGAGAATGAGTAGACAGTTCCATTTGACAACTGTCTGTGTTAAAATTGTAAACGAGTGGCTCATCAAGAATTTCAGTGCACATCAAAATAAAAGAGAGACTGATTGACAGGAGGGGATATGATAGAGAGTAGTTTCAAGAGGGAAAGTGGGGGGAGGAAGGGAATTGCCACGGGATATTGTTTGCAATTATGGAAGTTGTCAATAAAAAAAATTAAAAAAAAAAAAAGAATGTCAGTGCGGCTGGGCACGGTGGCGCACGCCTTTAATCCCAGCACTCAGGAAGCAGAGGGAGGAGGATTGCCATGAGTTCTAGGCCACCCTGAGAATCCAGAGAGAATTTCAGGTTAGTGTGGACTATAGTGAAGCCCTTTCTTGAAAAACCAAAAAAAAAAAAAAAAATGCAGTCCAAGCATATGTATAAGGCTGTCACTCTGTTACACTCTGGTTACAACCAGTGCAGTTACACTGGATATTCAGTGAAGACTTTGCTTTGTAAACTATAGTAAAGAAAAAAATATTTTGATTTTTTTTTCTGCAGGTTATGATGATGGTTCTTCCATTATTGATATTTGTGCTTCTGCCTAAAGTGGTCAACACAAGTGATCCTGACATGAGACGGGTAAGCTGATTGCCATGCTGTGGAGTTTTGATTCATAATCTTTTTTTGTTTAAATAAAGGATAATCTGAGCTTTTTGCTTGCTTTTTTGTTTGTTTCTTTGCAGTGCTAGGGATTGAACCTAAGGCCTTGCATATGCTGGGCAAATACTCTACCATTGAGAAACATCCTTAGTCCCATTTTTCAATTTAATTTGAAATAGGGTCTCTGGGCTGGAGAGATGGCTCAGTGGTTAAGGCGCTTGCTTAAAATAGGGTCTCACCATGTTGCCTATGTTGGCCTTTAACTTATGATCTTTCTGCCTGTCTCTCACACCAGCATTGATTGATATTCTGATGTGGTCTATGTGACTGGATGGCCTGAATTTCTTCAGCTTTCTTAGCTTTCATGGTAAATTCATCTAGGAGTTTATGTTCACACAATATTATGTTCCTAACATTCAATTAGTTTTTTCCATTGGTCAACATTATAAGATAAATTTAGTTTATTCTGTTGGTAAAGACCCAGTCTCTTTGTATAGTTAAAACATTGTATTCATTTTTAGCCTTTTTTTGTGTCTCATTTGTTTAATAGGTGAAATTCATAACCCTGATTTACCTAATTAAGTAATTTGAAAATTATTGCTTCTTTAATCCATTTGTGCTTAATAATAAAATACATATTCAATTTGTGCTCAGACATATAAGAACTTCAGGCAGATCCAGGGGAAGTAGGATAGTAGCTTTCAAATTCTCACACAAAGCAGTGCAGGTCCTGCAGAGGGGAAAGAGTTACTAAGTAGGTTGTTTCACATTTAGCCCTTACTTTATCTCTTTGAATATTGCCTTTCACATCAAATCTTCATATTCTTAAACCCCTGCTCATGCTTGTATTTAATGACCATATACATCTTTTCCTTCTCCTTTTTGGAGACAGAGACTTAGGCTGGCCTTGAAATGATAGCAGTCTTCCCACCTTATTCTCATTTGCCTCCCTCAGTGTGCTAGGATTACATATGAAAGCCACCTTGCCTAGTTTTAATCCTTGATTGTAAGAACATGTAGTGGTGGTTAATTCTGATTGTCAATGTATTGTAAATGGATTAAAAAGTTTGTGAGGGGGGCTGGAGAGATGGCTTAGTGGTTAAGTCCCTTGCCTGTGAAGCCTAAGGACCCAGGTTCAATTCTCCCAGAAACCATATAAGCCAGATGCACGTGGTGGTGCGTGTGTCTTGAGTTAGTTTGCAGTGGCTAGAGGCCCTGGTGCACCCATTCCCTCCCCCTCCCTTCTCATAAGTAAACAACTAAAAATAAAATATTTTTTTAAAAAGTTTGTAAGGGAGCTGGGCATGGTGGCACATGCCTTTAATCCTAGCACTTGGGAGGCAGAGGTAGGAAGATCAAGAGTTTGAGGTCAGCCTGAGTATATATAGTGAATTTCCAGTTCAGTGTGGGCTAGAGCAAGACCCTACCTCCAAAAACTGTGGGGGGGCGGGGCGGGGAGCTTGTAAGGGACTGGAGAGGTAGCTCAGTGATTAAGGCACTTGTCTGCAAAGCCTAATGACCTGGTTTAGATTCCTTAGTACCCGTGTAAAGACAGTTGCACAAAGTGGTACAAGTTCATTGGCAGTGGCTAGTAGCACTGGCATACCCATTCTCTCTCTTCTTTCTCTCTGTGCTTCTTTCAAGTAAATAAGTAAAGAATGTGAGATATATAAATATATGTGTATGTATGTATGTATGTATGTATGTGTGTATATATATATATATATATATATATATATATATATATATATATAAAAATTTTTACTTATGAGAGAGAGAGAATGGGTGTGCCAGGGTCTCTAGCTACTGAAAATGAACCTCAGACACACTGCCACCATATGCATCTGGCTTACATGGGTTCTGGGGCATCAAACCTGGGTCCTTAGGCTTTGCAGGGAAGTACTTTAACCACTAAGCAATCCCTCTAGCCCCCAAAACACGTTTCTTATTTTAAAAAATAATGTAAAGCATGAATGAAGCATATCTTTGCATGTATCTGGGAGAGAATTATCTGAGAGTAAACCTCAGCCTGAATGGATGACTGCATGCCCAGGGCAGGGGTCCCTGACTGGCTAGAAAAGGAAAAGGAGAAAGGCAGAACTGGTACCCCCTTTCTCTACTTTCTGGTTTGCTCCATCAACCAAGCTGCTTCTGCCCTCCACGCCTTTCCCATCATCTGAAGTATGAGCCAAAACAAACCGTTGTTTCCCTGTGCCTTTTGTCAGGTACTTGATCACAGGGGCCAGAAAAGTAACTAATACACATGTTAATATACTGATCTATGTTTATTATTTTCTTTTGTTAGCCTTATTTATGAGAACACCTTTTCCTTCAAAAACTATGAATTCAGGTACTGGAGAGATGGCTAGGAGTTAAGATGCTTGCCTGCAAAGCCTAATGACCCAAGTTCAATTCCCCAGTATCCCATGTAGGGCCAGATGACAAAGTAGTCCATACATCTGGAATCTGTTTGCAATGCCTAGAGGCCCTCGTATGCCCATTCTCTCTTTCTTTCTTTCTTCTCTCTCTCTCTGCTTGCAAATATATTAATACATAATTAATTAATTAATTGTTAAAAGTTAAAATTATAAATTCTAAATTTAAGGGGAAAGCCCAAGCTAATATTCTTAACAGTTTTCCATTTGAAATGGCATAGTATTTGCTTTTTTTTTTTGTCTGAACTAAAATAAAAATTACACAAAATTCAAAGTAAACATCATACAAATATATTAACATTGAGTACTAGACTGGGCATAGCACTTGGGAGGCAGAAGTAGAAGACCACTGTGGGTCTGAAGTTAGCCTGAAACTACAGAGTGAATTCCAGGTCAGCCTGGGCTAGAATGACACCCTATCTCTGAAACAAAAAAAAGTTAATATTGAGTACTAATTTATAATTGTTAGCTCAATAAAGGAGAAAGCAAAACTCTAATGTTCCAGATCCTTATCCTTATCATGCCAGTGACTTATTTGTGCCACTTCCATTGCTTGCTTTAGATCCTGTAAGGTCACCCAAGTCATAGTGTAGTTGCTAACTTAAAACCAAAACTGAAGAATCAAATCTTGGAAATATGAAAGTTATCTACCAAACTTTTCTGATAACCACAGTATTTCGTTAGAGTTTAATATTCTGATTTTAAGCATCAAAAGAAAGCCCCACTCCTGTGCTTTTAATCAGCACTTGGGAAACTGAGAAAGAAGGATGGAAAGCTATAGTCCAGATTGGGCTGTGTAGTGAGTTCTAGCTATACAGCCAGATTTGTGTCTCAAAAAACAAAAGCATAAAAATGTTTTCAAAAAATAAGAAAGACTTAAGCAGGAAACAAGGTAGGAATATGGTTAAATATGCCCATTGTCGGGGAAAAAATGTTCTTCATTAAAGTAGAAAGTGGCCAGGTATGGTAACTCACACCTTTAATTCCAGCACTTGAGAGGCTGAGGTAGGAGAATCTCCAGGAGTTTGAAGTCAGTCTGGGACTACAGAGTAAATTCCAGATCTGCCTGGGCTAGCATGAGATCCTGCCTTAAAATAATAAAAAATTAGGGCTGGAGAGATGGCTTAGCAGTTAAGGAGTTTGCCTGCAAAACCAAAGGATTCCAGTTTGATTCTCCAGGACCCACATAAGCCAGGTGCACAAGGGGGCACATGCATCTGGAGTTCATTTGCAGCAGCTGGAGGCCCTGGCGTACCCATTCTCTCTCTCTCTCTCTCTCTCTCTCTCTCTCTCTCTTTTTCTCTCTCTCAAATAAATAAATAAATAAATATCTTAAAAATAATAATTAAAAAATAAAGCAGCCAGGCTTGGTAGTGCATGCCTTTAATCGTAGCACTCAGGAGGCAGAAGTAAGTGGATCGCTATGAATTTGAGGCCATTCTGAGAGGTCAGCCTGGGCTAGAGTAAGACCTTACCTTGAAAAAACAAAATAAATAAGTGAATAAATAAATAAAATAAAATAAAGCATAAAGTGACAAGAGCAGGGCCTAGTAGCACGTTCCTAATAATCCTAGCAACTTGGAGATGGAAGCGGGAAAATCATCATATAAGTTCAAGGTTAGCCTTGTCTTGTTAGCAAACTTGTTAGCAAGTTTGAGGCAAGCTTGGGCTATACAGTGAAACCCTGTCTCAAAAACACACAGTCCAAAAAAATTTTAAAAAACAATAACAAAACACACAATCGGAGCTGGAGAGATGGCTCAGCTCTTAAGGTGCTTGCCTGCAAAGCTTAACAACCCAGGTTCAATTCTGGGGTACACACGTAAAGCCAGAGGCACAGAATGGCACACGTACGTGGAGTTCATTTAAGGCAGCTTGAGGACCTGGTGTGCCCATTTTTCCTTTTTTAAAATTATTATATTTATTGAGGGAAGTAGAACCAAGGAAAGGCTCCCACATGGAGGGCCTGGAAAAACCATGGAAAGAAAAGAGAGAAAAGAAAGTTCAAGTAGCTCCTGCCATGTAGGAAGTTGTGGGGGAAGGCAGATAAAGGAGCCCATGTGGAGACCAAGGGCTTGGGGGCCCTCCTGGCTGAGCCTAGGCCAAGACCCACGCCAAGCCAGGCCTAGCTGAGGGAAAACTCACCCACAGCTGCAAGTTCCCAAGTGGTCAGAGAGCCTGCTCTCCTCTTGCAAAGGTATTTATAACCATATAGTGGTGGGCTGTCTTCCATCTCAGGTGAACCAGAGGGAAAGCTGGTTGATTAGGAATAGGGGCTGTCTCAGGAAGAGGCTAGCCCCGACACGAAGTTCCAGGGGCTGAAGTTTACCAGCCACAATGTTTAAATCCAATGAAAGACCTCCCTCCCAGGAGGGGTCCTGGTTGATTGTGGAAAAATGGGTCTAAGGAACTAGTCAAGATATAAGTCAAATCATCTTTGATTTCTATCAAGAGCACACTTTCTTATTTCCAGTTAGGGTCCAGTCACCCTAACTATACTCTCCTCTTGTGAGAAGACACTCATATGATGTTAGAGGACAGGGGACAATGACATTAGTCTTGAACTACTTCCAGATGAATGGGGGTGTAGAAATATGTCAGAGAGTCTCTTCCAGAGAGGGGAACTATTCCAAAGGACCCTGAAAATGTACTAATGGAGTACAGGAAGATAGTCTTGGAAGAAAATGTTGGGGAGAAAGAATAAAAGTAAGGAGTTAATGAGAAGTGAGCACCCAACAAACTGGTCCCCTTCAGAGTTATCCTTCTTGTGGGCCTCTTTCCTTCTTTCCTTCTTTCTTCCCTCCTTCCCTCCCTCCCTCCCTTCCTTTCTTCCTTCCTTCCTTCTTTCTTGACACAGAGAAAGAGGGAGAGAAAATGGGCATGCCAGGACCTCTAGCCACTGCAAACAAACTCCAGATGCATGCGCCACCTTGTGCATCTAGCTAACGTGGGTCCTGGGGAATTGAACCTGGATCCTTTTGTTTTGTTGGCAAATGCCTTACCTGCTGAACCATCCCTCCAGCCCCTTCTTGTGGACTTCTAGGCTTGGGGGAACCCAGGCAGATGGAATTGGATTTTCTCAGGACCATCTGAGCATGAGCTGGCTGAGATTTTCTCCTAGAACTATTCATCAAATGGCACAGCAGTGTTTGACATGGCCTGAATCTGTATGGCTTGTGAAACAGATATTAGCAGGATTATCAGGAATACACACACACACACACACACACACACACACAATATTTAATCTTGATAATGGCAGACATATCCTATTTTGTTTAATAGCCTTCCAGAGTGTACCTTTTTAAATTTGTCCTGAGGGAAGCCAGCGTCAAAGGTTGGTACTGTAGAGCCATTGGGTGCCAATAGGGGCTGTATTATATATTTTTGGCCTCAGGACTTATTTAATGATATCCTGGCGCAAGTTACAAGGAACTTACCATTGTTCCCAGTATAAGGAAGTCTTTTTAAATTAAGCAAGCCTTGGTCAGAATCGTCTATATCTTTTAGATTTGAAAATAACTATTTTGACATCTAGGTTGTTTTTCCTTATTATATAATAGAACTATTAGAAAGGGGGCCCACATGTCTTAAGGCCTTGTTTGTTTTCCCTTTTTGAAAGCTCGTACTGTGTTATTTAATAGGTCATGCATATATTTGAGTTATCCATTTATCTTTGGTTATCCATTTCTCTCTGAGTGTTTTAGACCAAGCACATAGCCAAAATTTACTCAAAGATTAATTTTGAAGGTCACTAATCATTCTCCAAAAGAGACTTTAGGGGTCCAGGATTAGCCCTATAGCTTCTTCAATTCTGGTGTTGTCTGTTAGGATGAGTCAGGGCCATACTAGCCAGGTAGTTTTCCCTTCTTTGGGAAGCCAGGATGACTGATTTTTTTTT